>CM038703.1:54711633-54754133 GCA_021613375.1 Megaleporinus macrocephalus | reverse complement strand
TTTGGGGACTATTTGAACCTCACAGCGTCCTGCATGTATCCCTCCACCATGAATGGAGTTTAAGACTGAGATCTTCTCTAAACTATCGTAAACAGCGTCTCAGAATCAGACAGTGTATTTATAACATCTACTGTAAGAACTTTCTGTGAGGAGCTTTTAGAGGAGGACGTCTGGTTCCATTCACCTCCACTGTGAAGAGAACTGACTTTCACTGTTGTATGTTCTTCAGCTGATGTCAGGTGAGGAGGGGAGACCACACTGGATTCAGAACATAGGTTTATTCAGAGAGTTTGGTTTTGTGTCCAGTGAAACTCTGGCTATCCTCTCTTAAAACTCAGCTTTTACAGCTTGAATTTGCCCCCCGGGGTCACAGCGGTGTGAAACAGGACACAGGGACTGTTTGTTGGTGATAGGAATTCGGGATGAGGAGATTCTGCCTAAGGGCCACTAACCCCCTCAGTGAGGTCACATTCCTAGGATCAAAACTCAGTTCTGCCCAGGAGCAACATCTCACCACTAAATAAGCACAGTCTCATGTGTCCTCGCAGCAGGCAAACACTTTACCTCCTACATAAGTCACATTCCTGCAGGAAATAAAATAAAAACAAACAGAGTAAAAGTGTAAACATCAGCAGCGTGTGTTGGGTGGAGGGGGCAGATGTGGGCTGGAGGTTAGGAACTAGACTGAAATGATCTTGAAAAAAAACCCTAACCCTCAACTGCCCCTCAGGTTCTATGGAGAGTTTATATTTTAAGTATGCTAACTACCCCATGTTGAGTGTATATATGTGTATATATTTCACTGCCCGTAGTGTGTGTGTGTGTGTGTGTGTGTGTGTGTGTGTGTGTGTATGTTTTACTGCCTGTTTACTAGTGTGTGTGTGTGTGTGTGTGTGTGTGTGTGTGTGTGTGTATGTTTTACTGCCTGTTTACTTGTGTATGTGTGTGTGTGTGTGTGTGTTTTACTGCCTGTTTACTTGTGTGTGTGTGTGTGTGTGTGTGTGTGTGTGTGTGTGTGTGTGTGTGTGTGTGTGCGTGTGTGTTTTACTGCCTGTTTACTAGTGTGTGTGTGTGTGTATGTATGTTTTACTGCCTGTTTACTAGTGTGTGTGTGTGTGTGTGTGTGTGTGTGTGTGTGTGTGTGTGTGTGTGTGTGTGTGTGTGTGTGTGTTTTACTGCCTGTTTACAAGTGTGTGTGTGTGTGTGTATGTTTTACTGCCTGTTTACTAGTGTGTGTGTGTGGGGGGGGGGTGTTTCCCTGCCTCTAGTGTGTGTGTGTGTGTGTGTGTGTGTGTGTGTGTTCACTTGTGTGGGGGGGTGTTTCACTGCCTCCAGTGTGTGTGTTCAATAGTGTGTGTGCGGGGATGTTTCCCTGCCTCTAGTGTGTGTGTGTGTGTGTGTTCACTAGTGTGTGTCTCTGTGTGTGTGGGGGGAGGTGTTTCACTGCCTCTAGTGTGTGTGTTCACTAGTGTGTGTGTGTGTATATGTTGATGTTTCACTGCCTCTAGTGTGTGTGTTCACTAGTGTGTGTGTGTGTGTGTGTGTGTGTGTGTGTGTATGAACGCGGCTGTTTCACTGCCTCTTGTGTGTGTGTTCACTAGTGGGTGTGTGTATGTGTTCACTTGTGTGTGTGGGGGGGGAGTGTTGCACTGCCTCTAGTGTGTGTTTACTAGTGGGTGTTCACTAGTGTGTGTGCGCGTTTGTGTGTGTGGATGTTTCACTGCCTCTAGTGTGTGTGTGTGCGTGTGTGTGTGTGTGTGTGTGTGTGTGTGTGTGTGTGTGTGTGTGTGTGTGTGTGTGTGTGAATGTGGCTGTTTCACTGCCTCTTGTGTGTGTGTTCACTAGTGTGTGTGTGTGTATGTGTTTACTTGTGTGTGTGTGTGTGTGTGTGTGTGGGAGAGTGTTTCACTGCCTCTAGTGTGTGTGTTCACTAGTATGTGTGTATGTATGTGGATGTTTCACTGCCCCTAGTGCGCGTGTTCACTAGTGTGTGTTCACTAGTGTTTGTGCGTGTGCGTGTGTATGCGGATGTTTCACTGCCTCTAGTGTGTGTGTTTACTAGTGTGTGTGTGTGTGTGTGTAAATGTGGCTGTTTCACTGCCTCTTGTGTGTGTTCACTAGTGTGTGTGTGTGTGTGTGGTTGTTATACTGCCCCTAGTGTGTGTTTTCAATAGTATGTGTGTATGTGGGTGTTTTGACTGATAAACAGTTTAGGACTAAACAAGAGAGAAAACCAGTCTGAACTGGAAATCCTAATATGGGAATGACTCTGTAGACGTCTGGTTCCATTCACCACCACTGTGAACAGTTCTGACTTTCACACCTAACCACTCTGAAGGACTCTGTTTACTTCAGAAGTGTTTGTTTATGTAGATTGTTTGTAAAGTGGATTGTATCCCTCCTTTAAAGCAGGTCAGATCCATTCAGCCTCTGTCCTGTATCACATCTGGAATAGAGTGTAACAGAGCGGGGGAAGTGATGTAATGATGTTATGACTGAGTAATGAGCTCAGTTCAGCGAGTCTGGTTACTGAAACAGCTGAAGTTGTTTTTCAGTGGGTCGTTGGTGAGAACGGAGTCCTCAAACCCAAACGAGTGAACCCCAGCGTCTACCAGCCTCCTTCACTGAAAGGTCAGTGTAGATGCTCTGCAGCACGGTGTCTTGCTGTGTGTGCTGTTTGGCTTGGCTGTGCTATACACACACACACACACGAACACACAAACACACACACACACACAGCTTTCAGTCTGTTTTTATCTATTATTTATTTATTTATTTATTTATTTTCTTGTGTGTGTGCTGTTTGGCTTGGCTGTGCTATACACACACACACACACAAACACACACACACACACGAACACACAAACACACACACACACACAGCTTTCAGTCTGTTTTTATCTATTATTTATTTATTTATTTATTTTCTTGTGTGTGTGCTGTTTGGCTTGGCTGTGCTATACACACACACACACACAAACACACAAACACACACACACACACACACACACACACACACACAGCTTTCAGTCTGTTTTTATCTATTATTTATTTATTTATTTATTTTCTTGTGTGTGTGTGTGTGTGTGAGAGAGATTAGGGACAGTGACAGCTGCAGAGTGTGTGTATGTGTATGTGTGTGTGTGTGTGTGTGTGTGTGTGTGTGTGTGTGTGTGGATCATGCAGGATTATGACCAACAACAACACACACGCACGTATGCTGTTTGATTTTGGGTCTAGCTGTAATTTCTCCTTCAAACAAAAAAAAAAGCTTAATTTCATTTTAATTGTTCAAAACAATCCAAACATCACAACAATCAATTCAATCAATTCAAACTAACCCAGGCTCAATGGGCGGGGCTAAACTGTTGTAGACTGAATGGGTGTGGCTAAACTGCTGTAGGCTCAATGGGAGGAGCTAAACTGCTGTAGGCTCAATGGGTGGAGCTAAACTGCTGTAGGCTCAATGGGTGGAGCTAAACTGCTGTAGACTGAATGGGTGGAGCTAAACTGCTATAGGCTGAATGGGTGGAGCTAAACTGCTGTAGGCTGAATGGGTGGAGCTAAAATGCTGTAGGCTGAATGGGTGGAGCTAAACTGCTATAGACTGAATGGGGTGGGGCGAAACTGCTGTAGGCTGAATGGGTGTGGCTGAAGTGCTGTAGGCTGAATGGGGTGGGGCGAAACTGCTGTAGGCTGAATGGGTGTGGCTGAAGTGCTGTAGGCTGAATGGGTGGGGCTAAACTGCTGTAGGATGCATGGGTGGGGCTAAACTGCTGTAGGGTGAATGGGCGGAGCTAAACTGCTGTAGGGTGAATGGGCGGAGCTAAACTGCTGTAGGGTGAATGGGTGGGGCTAAACTGCTGTAGGGTGAATGGGCGGAGCTAAACTGCTGTAGGGTGAATGGGAGGAGCTAAACTGCTGTAGTGTGAATGGGCAGAGCTAAACTGCTGTAGGGTGAATGGGCGGAGCTAAACTGCTGTAGGCTGAATGGGCGGAGCTAAACTGCTGTAGGCTGAATGGGCGGAGCTAAACTGCTGTAGGGTGAATGGGCGGAGCTAAACTGCTGTAGGCTGAATGGGCGGAGCTAAACTGCTGTAGGGTGAATGGGCGGAGCTAAACTGCTGTAGGGTGAATGGGTGGGGCTAAACTGCTGTAGTGTGAATGGGCAGAGCTAAACTGCTGTAGGGTGAATGGGAGGAGCTAAACTGCTGTAGGCTGAATGGGCGGAGCTAAACTGCTGTAGGCTGAATGGGCGGAGCTAAACTGCTGTAGGCTGAATGGGCGGAGCTAAACTGCTGTAGGGTGAATGGGCGGGGCTAAACTGCTGTAGGGTGAATGGGTGGGGCTAAACTGCTGTAGGGTGAATGGGCGGAGCTAAACTGCTGTAGGGTGAATGGGAGGAGCTAAACTGCTGTAGGGTGAATGGGAGGAGCTAAACTGCTGTAGGGTGAATGGGCGGAGCTAAACTGCTGTAGGGTGAATGGGAGGAGCTAAACTGCTGTAGGGTGAATGGGCGGAGCTAAACTGCTGTAGGGTGAATGGGCGGAGCTAAACTGCTGTAGGCTGAATGCAGCTAACTGGCCTTGACTTGCCTTTGAGATACAGAGTTAGTGTGAGTTAAGTGGCTGATTATCTGGAGCTGGCGTTTGATAAAGCATAATAAACAGGCTGCACTACTAGAACACACTGAATTATCACTGAATGTGTTTGTGAAATTATATATTTCACATCTCAGGTCCTTCTAAACCGCTTTCAGTTCCTCTGAGACCAACGTCTCAGAAAGCTCAGGTTCTCTTCATACTCCACTGTGATTGGTCCTGCCATATTTGGTGACTGAGGTTTGCTCATTAAGTTTCAGAACTGGAGCTACAAGCTACGAGCAGTGAGGGCCCTGGAGGCCTAACGAGTTAGATTTACTGTTAACATATTTAGGAAGTGACTGAGAAATCAGCCAATCACGGTTAACAATGACTATAACTGATCCTGTGGAAAAGGTCACTGTAGTTCTTCAGGAAGTTCTACGTTCGTCACTAACTGTGAAGGAGTTGCAGTCTAAGCAGGTTTCAGGTAGTTGTTAGGAAAGCAGTGTGGAGTATGGAGTGTGTTTTCAAAACTTCAAATGTTTGAATCAGGTTGAGGATATCATATAGGACATCAAAGGACATGCTATAACAAATCAAAGGCAGTGTTACTGACGTGTTGCCAAATCAGAGCCTGTTCTTCTGACATGTTGACCAATCAAAGGCTGTGTTCCTGATTTGTTGATTGATCAGAGGCTCTGTTTCTGACTTGTCCACTAATTTGAAGCCCAGTTCCTGACTTATCCACAGATTAGTGTCTCTGTCTCTGACTTGTCCACAGATCAGAAGCCATGTTCCTGATTTGTTGATTGATCAGAGGCTCTGTTCCTGACTTGTCCACAGATCAGAAGCCATGTTCCTGATTTGTTGATTGATCAGAGGCTCTGTTCCTGATTTGTCCACAGATCAGAGTCTCTGTTCCTGACTTGTCAATAAAAACAAGCTACACTTCTGGGCAAAAGTACTGCTGCATCCAAAACCACGTCACCGTCCTAAATAGTATCTCCAGCCCCGTATACCACCTCTAGAACCAGACATTCATGTAGGATATATGGATATGTTCACTTTTAGCAAGTAAACGAATCGTCCCCTCCAGAAAGCATGACGCCAACTGCATACCTCGAGCCTCCGGCTGTGTGGACATGTTCAGTAATCTCTAATCTTCTTGTTTATGAGCTTTCTGGTTCTGTATGACTCACTGTTATCTATAAACATGAGCGAAAGTACTTTAGCACAGCTGAGCATAGCACAGTAGCAGCAGCCATCTAAGATCTGCTTCAGATGAAACCCGTTACCCTGGGTTACGGCCTGCGTGTGAAGTTCAGGTCAGTTCTTGTCACTGTGTACACTACAAGTCAGACGTTTGGATAGTAACAATAAGAAGAATTCCTGCCGGGAATGTGTGTGTGTGTGTGTGTGTGTGTGTGTGTGTGTGTGTGTATCCTGCTGCTTGGCTTCCTGCCTGTTAACCTGCTTACCTGCCTGCTATTGCACTGCGGTGGGCTGAACCAGTGACACCAAGCTGCATGTGTCCCTCTGCCGTATACACCAGAGTTTACTACCCTGTGTGTTTTGGATATCCCTAAAATCCCTTGTTTGTTTTTGTGTATGTGTCCCTCTGTGTCCCTCTGTGTCCCCATCTGTATCCCTTGCTGTTCCTTTACTCCTCTCTGTAATGTGTCCATCCGTGTCCATGTGTGTCCCCATGTTTTGCTGTTTCTCTGTGTGTATCCCTCTTTGTCCTACTGTGTCCTTCCTTGTCCCTCTATATTCCTCTGTATACATCTGTGTCCATGTGTGTCCCTATGTGTTGTTGTTTAACTGTGTGTATCCCTCTTTGTCCTACTGTGTCCTTCCTTGTCCCTCTATATTCCTCTGTATACATCTGTGTCCATGTGTGTCCCTATATGTTGCTGTTTCACTGTGTGTATCCCTCTTTGTCCTACTGTGTCATTCCTTGTCCCTCTATATTCCTCTGTATACATCTGTGTCCATGTGTGTCCCTATGTGTTGTTGTTTAACTGTGTGTATCCCTCTTTGTCCTACTGTGTCCTTCCTTGTCCCTCTATATTCCTCTGTATATATCTGTGTCCATGTGTGTCCCTATGTGTTGTTGTTTAACTGTGTGTATCCCTCTTTGTCCTACTGTGTCCTTCCTTGTCCCTCTATATTCCTCTGTATACATCTGTGTCCATGTGTGTCCCTATGTGTTGCTGTTTCACTGTGTGTATCCCTCTTTGTCCTACTGTGTCCTTCCTTGTCCCTCTATATTCCTCTGTATACATCTGTGTCCATGTGTGTCCCTATGTGTTGTTGTTTAACTGTGTGTACCCCTCTTTGTCCTACTGTGTCCTTCCTTGTCCCTCTATATTCCTCTGTATATATCTGTGTCCATGTGTGTCCCTATGTTTTGTTGTTTAACTGTGTGTATCCCTCTTTGTCCTACTGTGTCCTTCCTTGTCCCTCTATATTCCTCTGTATACATCTGTGTCCATGTGTGTCCCTATGTTTTGTTGTTTAACTGTGTGTATCCCTCTTTGTCCTACTGTGTCCTTCCTTGTCCCTCTATATTCCTCTGTATACATCTGTGTCTATGTGTGTCCCCATGTGTTGTTGTTTAACTGTGTGTATCCCTCTTTGTCCTACTGTGTCCTTCCTTGTCCCTCTATATTCCTCTGTATACATCTGTGTCCATGTGTGTCCCTATGTTTTGTTGTTTCACTGTGTGTATCCCTCTTTGTCCTACTGTGTCCTTCCTTGTCCCTCTATATTCCTCTGTATACATCTGTGTCCCCATGTGTGGCTGTTTCACTGTGTGTATCCCTCTTTCTCCCACTATGTCCTTCCTTGTCCCTCTATATTTCTCTGTATACATCTGTGTCCATGTGTGTCCCCATGTGTTGCTGTTTCACTGTATGTGTCCCTCTTTGTCCCACTGTGCCCTTCCTTGTCCCTCTATATCCCTCTTTATTCATGTGTTGTGGTGTCCCCTGGTGATTCCTTGTCTGTGTCCCTCATTTGTCCCTCACCGTCTCCCGCCTCCTGTGTCCCTCTCTGTCCTTGTGCATCCATTTGTATCCCCATCTGATTCCCTCTCTGTGTCCCCCGTGTTCCTACTCTGCCCCATTTGTGTCCATCTCTGTGTCCCATGGTGTCCTTTTCTGTCCCTCTTTGTGTCCCCCGTGTCCCTCTCTGTCCCTCTGTGTAGCTGTCCAGCAGATGGCTGAGGCTCAGATGCAGAAGCTGGGTGTATATTCTCACATGGAGGAGGAGGGGGAGGAGCCTGTAGAGACAAAGGAGGCGGAGTTATTAGGCTGCGCTGCTGGTAAACATCACCACACCATTGTTATTGCTGTTTCTATCAAGATAAGTATGAAGTAGAGGCGGCCGCGGCGAGACGGCAGTCTATGATAAAGTTCATATTTAATTCATACCATAATTTACCCTAATGTAGGTTTACAAGTACAGACTGTAGCTCGTCTGTCATCTGACCACTCTCTTCCTCTGGACCAGCACTGGTCCGGCTCCAGTCCAGCTCCGGCTTTTCACTGTCCTCAGCCCAGTTTCTAACGTTTATAATGAAACCACCCTAATAATCACAACCGACTATTTAATCCACATTTCAGAGAATCTAGTTTAGCTAGTTAGCTACGCTGCTACTTAGCTTACCTCGTTGTCTGATATGCAGTGATTTACACACTCACAAAATCTCACTATTTCAACACAATCAAGCAAGTCAAGAGTGAAAACCGTGTCCAGATATTCTAAATCAGGCAGCAGGTCTTGCTACTGGTCTGCTAGCTCAGCTAATGTGACTAGCCTAGCTAGCCTGTGAACAGTAGTGACCGGACGCCGGTCAAGATTATGTGGAAAACTGTATTCAGTTTACTTACTTATTCACATTTATATAAACAATACATAACATAAGACAGAATATTTAAAATATACACTGACCTGCCTTAACATTAACACCACCCCCCTATATCTCCACTCACTGACCACTGTATCAGCTCCACTGACCACACAGGACCTCCACTCACTGACCACTGTATCAGCTCCACTGACCACACAGGACCTCCACTCACTGACCACTGTATCAGCTCCACTGACCATACAGGACCTCCACTCACTGTCCACTGTATCAGCTCCACTGACCATACAGGACCTCCACTCACTGTCCACTGTATCAGCTCCACTGACCATACAGGACCTCCACTCACTGTCCACTATATCAGCTCCACTGACCATACAGGACCTCCACTCACTGTCCACTGTATCAGCTCCACTGACCATACAGGACCTACACTCACTGTCCACTGTATCAGCTCCACTGACCACACCAGCACAACACACACTAACTAACACACCACCACCACGTCAGTGTTACTGCAGTGCTGAGAATGACCCACCTCCCTAATAGTATCTGCTCTGTGGTGGTCCTGTGGGGGTTCTGATCATTAAAGAACAGAGTAATAAAGTATACAGAGAATCAGATGAACCACAGTCTGTAAGTGGAGGTCCTGTATGGTCAGTGGAGCTGATACAGTGGACAGTGAGTGTGGATATCAGGGGGTGGTGTTAATGTTATGGATGGTAAGTGTGTATATATAAGATATTAATATATTAAGATTAAATGAACATAATAAAGAAAATACGTTCTGAGATGATGAGATAATTAAAAGGAATAAGAATGAGATGTTATTACAGTGTATCATCATGTCTCTCCGTTTTTATTCACAACAGAACTGACCGGTCACTTCAACACACTGTTATTCTAAACTGAGCACGTGTGCAGCTCTCTGTGTAAACTCTGATCAGTGTGTTAAGCGGGTGGAGCTGCAGCTGAGAGTTCTTGTGAATGATATAATCAGAGGTTTTAAACTGTTCTCCTGCTCCACCTTCTGGTCTATACACTGAGGTGCTGCTCCTGTTTCTGCTCCAACAGCCCATATATGGGTGGAGTTAAACTGCTGTAGACTGAAGGGGTGGAGCTAAAGTGCTGTAGGCTGAATGGGTGGAGGTAAAGTGCTGTGGGCTGAATGGGTGGAGCTAAATTGCTGTAGACTAAATGGGTGGAGCTAAACTGCTGTAGACTGAATGGGTGGAGCTAAACTGCTATAGATTGAATGGGTGGAGCTAAAGTGTTGTAGGCTGAATGGGTGGAGCTAAACTGCTGTGGGCTGAATGGGTGGAGCTAAACTGCTGTAGGCTAAATGGGAGGAGCTAAACTGCTGTAGGCTGAATGGGTGGAGCTAAACTGCTGTAGGCTAAATGGGAGGAGCTAAACTGCTGTATGCTGAATGGGTGGGGCTAAACTGCCGTAAAATGAATGGGTGGAGCTAAATTGCTGTAACCTGAATGGGTGGAGCTAAACTGCTGTAGGCTAAATGGGAGGAGCTAAACTGCTGTATGCTGAATGGGTGGGGTTAAACTGCTGGAAAATGAATGGGTGGAGCTAAATTGCTGTAACCTGAATGGGTGGAGCTAAACTGCTGTGGGCTGAATGGGTGGAGCTAAACTGCTGTAGGCTGAATGGGAGGAGCTAAACTGCTGTGGGCTGAATGGGTGGAGCTAAACTGCTGTAGGCTGAATGGGTGGAGCTAAACTGCTGTGGGCTGAATGGGAGGAGCTAAACTACTGTAGGCTGAATGGGTGGAGCTAAACTGCTGTGGGCTGAATGGGAGGAGCTAAACTGCTGTGGGCTGAATGGGTGGAGCTAAACTGCTGTGGGCTGAATGGGAGGAGCTAAACTGCTGTGGGCTGAATGGGTGGAGCTAAACTGCTGTGGGCTGAATGGGAGGAGCTAAACTGCTGTGGGCTGAATGGGTGGAGCTAAACTGCTGTGGGCTGAATGGGTGGAGCTAAACTACTGTAAGCTGAATGAGTGGAGCTAAATTGCTGTAACCTGAATGGGTGGAGCTAAACTGCTGTACACTGAATGGGAGGAGCTAAACTGCTGTAGGCTGAATGGGTGGAGCTAAACTGCTGTAGGCTGAATGGGAGGAGCTAAACTGCTGTAGGCTGAATGGGTGGAGCTAAACTGCTGTAGATTGAATGGGAGGAGCTAAACTGCTGTAGGCTGAATGGGAGGAGCTAAACTGCTGTAGGCTGAATGGGAGGAGCTAAACTGCTGTGGGCTGAATGTGAGGAGCTAAACTGCTGTGGGCTGAATGGGTGGAGCTAAACTGCTGTGGGCTAAATGGGAGGAGCTAAACTGCTGTAGGGTGAATGGGAGGAGCTAAACTGCTGTGGGCTGAATGGGAGGAGCTAAATTGCTGTGGGCTGAATGGGAGGAGCTAAACTGCTGTAGGGTGAATGGGAGGAGCTAAACTGCTGTGGGCTGAATGGGAGGAGCTAAACTGCTGTGGGCTGAATGGGAGGAGCTAAACTGCTGTGGGCTGAATGGGAGGAGCTAAACTGCTGTGGGCTGAATGGGAGGAGCTAAACTGCTGTGGGCTGCTCTCAATCTTTGTTGTTTGTCAGATTCACAGGGGGAGGGCGTGAGAGACGACCGGCCAGAGTCAAGTAAACTGATGACCACAGAG
Organism: Megaleporinus macrocephalus; assembly: GCA_021613375.1. Taxonomy (NCBI): domain Eukaryota; kingdom Metazoa; phylum Chordata; class Actinopteri; order Characiformes; family Anostomidae; genus Megaleporinus; species Megaleporinus macrocephalus. The sequence goes on along the minus strand of CM038703.1, from coordinate 54,743,005 downwards.
CGGACAGAGGAAGAGGAGGAGGAGGAGGAGGAGGAGGAGGAAAAGAAAACAACAGAAGATGAGAGGAGAACCGCGGAATAAAACAGAGGGATGAAGAAGGGAGACGAAGATGATGTAGATGTTGTTTAAGGTTTAGAAACTTTAAGAAACACACTGAAACAGAAGAACAGTTCATACAGGTGTGTGTGTGTTTGTGTGTGTGTGTGTGTGTGTGTGTGTTTGTGTGTGTGTGTGTGTGTGTTTGTTTGTGTGTGTGTGTGTGTGTGTGTTTGTGTTTGTGTGTGTGTGTGTGTGTTTGTTTGTGTGTGTGTGTGTGTGTTTGTGTGTGTGTGTGTGTGTGTGTGTGTCTGTGTGTTGCTAAGATTCCCCTTTACCCACTAGAGATGTACAACATATTGTTTATGAATTATTATCAGGATGTAAATGAGCCCACTGACCAATCACGGTGTTGTTTTAAAGTATGCTGTTATCGTCCTGACCAATCACAGGTGAATCATTTACATATAACGCAGACCTGTATGTTTGAAACGTGTGGCGTTATAAGAAAGTGGTCAGAGCGCCCCCTGCTGTTTCCCCCAAGCTGGTCTGCTGTGCTGATGATGTAGCAATCACATAGTTGTGGATTGGCACCAGTATGGAGACCCCGGTGGTCCCCCTGATTTAGACTATGTCATTAGAAGCTGTTTAGCTGCTGGATTGAGAGCCTCTCAGTGCAACCTTATTTTATATATGAACTAACAACTAGTAAGCTCGCTAACACCCACTCAGCAACACTCTAGCAACCACCTGGAATACCCGATAGAGCACCTAGCACCATCTTAGCTAGCTCAAGATCTCAGTCACTGTGTACCTTCTTCAGGAAACTCTCTTCTCTAGTTTAATTTATGGCCTCGTTTAATAGGGCGCCCGTACTGAGCTTCATTATCATATTTTAAACTATATAAATAAAAATAAGAAACTAGGTGAATGTTTAGTGAATGTTTATTCCATCCACACTTCAGTCTTCATATAAAACACTGTTAGCTCGGCTGCTAACCGCTGCTGTCTGAACTGTGCTTTGTCCAAACGGACCCCCGGCGTTTGATAGCGGCTAATATAAAACAGCATCTTATAAACAGCAGCAGTTTAGTCAGAAAAGTACTGTTTGTTTATCTTTAGTTTTAAAAAAAGTTTCTTTCATTTTAATCTGTGACGTTCATGCAAGCAATGCAGGATTCCAGGCAGACCAGCTTGGAAGGTGGGGACCACCACAGTCACCACACCAGCACGAAGCCATAGTATTTATAGTTCAGGTGTATTTTAAGCTCAGGCACGGTCAAATACTCTCCTGTCCCTGCTTAAAAAGCTGGTTTAGCTGGTGACCCGGCGTGGTCGTGCTTGTTGACCAACATTACCAGCGTCTAAAACACAACGTGTGCTGCTTTTCTGCTGGTATGCGTCACTACAGTGCTTTTAATCCATCATCAGAAATACAGAGAAAGAAGTGAGGGATCATGTTTTAAGTTCGTCCAGCAGATGGCGCAGTTCTGCACGTTCCCTACACAATCAGAGTAGTCAGAGTTTTGTTAGTACTGCGCAGCTCTAGGTTCCTTACAGCCCCCCTAATAACTAACACACATCTTTCACTCTGTATGGAGTCTTTTAATGAAGACACCATCAGCAGAATCCTGTCCTCCGATATCTGAACACTGAAGATGGTTTTAAGTTGGATGATAAAGCAGGGTATCAGGCCCGTGTCGTTCTTCCCCTCGGACTCTGTTTATCCAATCAGATTGTTGTGTGAATTAAAATCATAAAACTGGAAAAACCTAGACAGACTGGGACTCTACAAATCACAGTGATGTTGATGAACGCCACCGTACAAAACTCTAAACTGTGGTATGAACTCCAGAGTTTTTATTCACCTCGTTAATCTAGATTTTGTGTAATCGCTAAAGTTAGTATAAAATCGTGATCCGTGATTATTATAATTATTATAAAATCAGTTTTGTTAATAATAATAATGCCGTTCGCTGGAAAACATCAGCTTCCTGTTCAGATTTCCTGTCTCACCTACAGCAGTTACATTCTGGAACATGAAGGGTACTATAGCAACACCCTAGCAACCATCCTGGATAGCGACCACCAAGCAACACCCTAGTAGCCACAGTGGAGGCCATAGCTACTATCTAGCAATGCCCTGCAATCATCAGGGAACCATAGCAACTGCCTAGCAACACCTTTGCAACCACCTGGTATATCATAGCAACTGCCTAGCAACACCTTTGCAACCACCTGGTATATCATAGCAACAACCTAACAACATCCTATCAGCCATTGGAATACCATAGCAGCTACCTAGCAACTATCTGGGACACCATAGCAGCTGCCTAGCAACTATCTGGAACACCATAGCAGCTACCTAGCCACTATCTGGGACACCATAGCAACAACCTAGTAACACCCTAGCAACCATGTAGCAACACCCTAGCAACCATCTGGGATAGCGACCACCTAGTACCACCCTAGCAACCATCTAGGATAGCAACCACTTAGAAAAAATGCTAGCAACCATCTAGCAACGTGCTAGTAACCATCTGGGATAGCAACCACTTAGAAAAAATGCTAGCAACCATCTAGCAACGTGCTAGTAACCATCTGGGATAGCAACCACCTAGCAACACTTTAGCTAGTGGAAGCTGTGCAGCTACTCTGTGTGTTTTTAGGAAACGGTTCTAGTTTTATTTACAGTCTCATTTTAGAGTCTGAGTATCAGACTAGCATGCTGGCTAGTTAATTAGCCTTTCAACACGAGAGTCTCATTACCATCATGTTTAATAGAGACGGCAGCTTTAGCTCATTATCACTATATACAATATAATATTATAAGAAACATCAAATCAGCTTTACAGGAAGTTAGTGATGAGAAAAGTTCAATAGAGCATAAATAAACCCAAGAAGAAAATAACACAGAAGAAAATCATAGAAATCATAGAACAAACACAGAACCAGAGATGATGACAGTAATGAAGGTAGAAGGTTAGTGGAAGCTGGTTAGAGTCCATGTTAATTTCAGTAGAGTCTGTAGTGAAGGTTAGGCAGCTAGTCTCAGGCTAGGTAGCTGGTATGGCACAGGTAACATCAGGGCCCGACAATCAGTCTGGTGGGTGAAATAAATAAATAAATAAATAAATAAATAAATAAAAATATAAATAATCCTGCCAACACGGCAAAATAAGGCAATTAAAACTCAAGTGGAACAGTTGTTTTCATGTAGGTCTGTATTTAGACAAGTCTAGTTTATTTGTGTAGCTTTTCATAACGATGTTGTCTCAAAGCAGCTTTACAGAAGTTCTGAAAACAGACAGTTACTACATATACCCCCCAGTGAGCAAGACCACCTCCCTCAGACTGGAGGAAGAAACCTTGGGAGGAACCAGACTCACAAGTGGAGACCCGTCCTCCTCTGATCAAACAGTATTTACAGTTTAATAAACTAAACACCAAAGAAAAGAGTCTCTGTTTGAAATCTGGATAGCAAAGCTTTAGAAGCTGCACAGATAGAGGCAGTCTCTGACTGAGGCAGTCTCTGACCGAGGCAGTCTCTGGCCGAGGCAGTCTCTGACCGAGGCAGTCTCTGACTGAGGCAGTCTCTGGCCGAGGCAGTCTCTGACCGAGGCAGTCTCTGACTGAGGCAGTCTCTGACCGAGGCAGTCTCTGACCGAGGCAGTCTCTGACTGAGGCAGTCTCTGACCGAGGCAGTCTCTGGCCGAGGCAGTCTCTGACTGAGGCAGTCTCTGACCGAGGCAGTCTCTGGCCGAGGCAGTCTCTGACTGAGGCAGTAAGACGTGGTGCCAGAACACTGCTGCATTATTTAAGGTGGGACAGAAAATTCAAATAAGAAGCTAATTCCTGCCTCGGAATACTAGTGCCCCCGTCTGATAGAACTGTATAATGTTATATGTTTATCCCAGACAATAAATAGATTTAACTCTAACATATTTTCATTATATTGTTTAAGAGAGTCAGTTGTTAATGTTCCATTGACCAATCACGCACACGGCAACTGTACCTGAACCAAAGTGCTAAACTCTGCCAGTCAGACGTACAGAGATGTTTTCATATGACTCGTGTCGTGTACAGTATCCTGCGCTGTCTGTTCATGTACGCCTGAATTTAGTGTTTGTGACGTAAACAGAGAGACTGAGAGTGGGTTTGTTGTGAAGTGGTTCAGATGGTGTTTACAGTGGTTGTGATGGTAACCAGGGGTCTCAATGTCTACAACACTAATCTACACATTGTATTTACTATGAAACCCACCAGTGAAGCTACACGTGTCTTCTGAGTTTATCTGGATGTTGATGGTAAAATGTGGAAGATCTGAAAATACTAGGTTTTCTTTGGGGACTATTTGAACCTCACAGCGTCCTGCATGTATCCCTCCACCATGAATGGAGTTTAAGACTGAGATCTTCTCTAAACTATCATAAACAGCGTCTCAGAATCAGACAGTGTATTTATAACATCTACTGTAAGAAATTTCTGTGAGGAGCTTTTAGAGGTGGACGTCTGGTTCCATTCACCTCCACTGTTAACAGATCTGGAGAGTTTCACATGAAAAGACTTTCAAAAAAACTTTTAATTATGCAGGAATCTGGAAAAATCAGTGTAAACCCCTTTAAGAAGCCTCCTCAGTGCCCCCCACTGGCACGATTGTGGGTATAACTCTATAGGTGTCATACAGAGAGTAAACAGCTGGCTTTAATTTTAGGTTTATGTAGTTTCTTAAACTTTGTTATTGTTTGATATTACTGTATGTCCAACTGCAGCATATCAGGACTGAACCCTGAGACAAAAACGTCCATCAAAAGAAGGTTCTTGTTCTTTCATGGACTCCACAGAGATGCAGAAGGAAGTATAAGTAATATTTCTGTGATCAGATATGCGGCTATGAGGCTAATGTAGCTAACAAGCAGTGTAAGCTTATATCTCTCCAGTTAGCATGTTGCTAGCTGCATTAATGTACACTGCATAGCTACGTGGTAGTAACAGCCGCTTTGGAGACTCAATGTTTTTCTCTTTTGGGGGATTTTTGCCTAATTTAGTTGTGATTCCCACCTGTTAGCTTCACGATCAGCCACAGATACAGACCCTTATGTTGGCTTATGTTTTGATAAGTAATGGGGGGAGAGGGGGACCATCCAACCCACCCAGAGAGAGAAACACTGCGGTTATCACATGGAACTCCACTTACAGATGGTTGTGGCATCACCAGGGATCAAACCTATATCTCCCGATGATCAGGCAACCCAAAATTAAACCCACCTAGAAACACGCTAGCAACCACCTGGAATAGCAACCACCTAGCAACACTCTAGCTACTGGAAGCTAGTGGAGTCTGAGTATCAGACTAGCATGCTGGCTAGTTAATTACCGTAATTACCATAACGTACACTTTTAAACCTATCACCAGTGTTCACCCCCAGATCACTCTTACACACTACAATACTCACTCCTACTGACCACCAGTGTTCACCCCCATATCACCCTCACACACTACAATACTCACTCCCACTGACCACCAGTGTTCACCCCAAGATCAGCCTTACACACTACAATTCTCACTCCTACTGACCACCAGTGTTCACCCCCATATCACCCTCACACACTACAATACTCACTCCTACTGACCACCAGTGTTCACCCCCAGATCACCTTTACACACTACAATACTCACTCCTACTGACCACCAGTGTTCACCCCCATATCACGCTTACACACTTCAATACTCACTCCTACTGACCACCAGTGTTCACCCCCAGATCACCCTTACACACTACAATACTCACTCCTACTGACCACCAGTGTTCACCCCCATATCACCCTCACACACTACAATACTCACTCCTACTGACCACCAGTGTTCACCCCCATATCACCCTCACACACTACAATACTCACTCCTACTGACCACCAGTGTTCAACCCCAGATTACCTTTACACACTACAATACTCACTCCTACTGACCACCAGTGTTCACCCCCAGATCACCCTCACACACTTCAATACTCACTCCTACTGACCACCAGTGTTCACCCCCAGATCACGCTTACACACTTCAATACTCACTCCTACTGACCACCAGTGTTCACCCCCAGGTCACCCTTACACACTACAATACTCACTCCTACTGATCACCAGTGTTCACCCCAAGATCAGCCATACACACTACAATACTCACTCCTACTGACCACCAGTGTTCAACCCCAGGTCACCCTCACACACTACAATACTCACTCCTACTGACCACCAGTGTTCACCCCCAGATCACCTTTACACACTACAATACTCACTCCTACTGACCACCAGTGTTCACCCCCAGATCACCTTTACACACTACAATACTAACTCCTACTGACCACCAGTGTTCACCCCCAGATCACCCTTACACACTACAATACTCACTCCTACTGACCACCAGTGTTCACCCCCAGATCACCCTCACAAACTACAATACTCACTCCTACTGATCACCAGTGTTCACCCCCAGATCACCCTTACACACTACAATACTCACTCCTACTGACCACCAGTGTTCAACCCCAGGTCACCCTCACACACTACAATACTCACTCCTACTGACCACCAGTGTTCAACCCCAGTTCACCCTCACACACTACAATACTCACTCCTACTGACCACCAGTGTTCAACCCCAGGTCACCCTCACACACTACAATACTCACTCCTACTGACCACCAGTGTTCACCCCCAGATCACCTTTACACACTACAATACTCACTCCTACTGACCACCAGTGTTCACCCCCAGATCACCTTTACACACTACAATACTAACTCCTACTGACCACCAGTGTTCACCCCCAGATCACCCTTACACACTACAATACTCACTCCTACTGACCACCAGTGTTCACCCCCAGATCACCCTCACAAACTACAATACTCACTCCTACTGATCACCAGTGTTCACCCCCAGATCACCCTTACACACTACAATACTCACTCCTACTGACCACCAGTGTTCAACCCCAGGTCACCCTCACACACTACAATACTCACTCCTACTGACCACCAGTGTTCAACCCCAGTTCACCCTCACACACTACAATACTCACTCCTACTGACCACCAGTGTTCAACCCCAGGTCACCCTCACACACTACAATACTCACTCCTACTGACCACCAGTGTTCACCCCCAGATCACCTTTACACACTACAATACTAACTCCTACTGACCACCAGTGTTCACCCCCAGATCACCCTTACACACTACAATACTTACTCCTACTGACCACCAGTGTTCACCCCAGATCACACTTACACACTACAATACTCACTCCTACTGACCACCAGTGTTCACCCCCATATCACCCTCACACACTACAATACTCACTCCTAATGACCACCAGAGTTCACCCCCAGATCACACTTATACACTACAATACTCACTCCTACTGACCACCAGTGTTCAACCCCAGGTCACCCTCACACACTACAATACTCACTCCTACTGACCACCAGTGTTCACCCCCATATCACCCTCACACACTACAATACTCACTCCCACTGACCACCAGTGTTCACCCCCAGATCACGCTTACACACTTCAATACTCACTCCTACTGACCACCAGTGTTCACCCCCAGATCACCCTTACACACTACAATACTCACTCCTACTGATCACCAGTGTTCACCCCCAGATCACCTTTACACACTACAATACTAACTCCTACTGACCACCAGTGTTCACCCCCAGATCACCCTTACACACTACAATACTTACTCCTACTGACCACCAGTGTTCACCCCAGATCACACTTACACACTACAATACTCACTCCTACTGACCACCAGTGTTCACCCCCATATCACCCTCACACACTACAATACTCACTCCTAATGACCACCAGTGTTCACCCCCAGATCACCCTTACACACTACAATACTCACTCCTACTGACCACCAGTGTTCACCCCCAGATCACCCTCACAAACTACAATACTCACTCCTACTGACCACCAGTGTTCACCCCCAGATAACCTTTACACACTACAATACTCACTCCTACTGACCACCAGTGTTCACCCCCAGATCAGCCTTACACACTACAATACTCACTCCTACTGACCACCAATGTTCACCCCCAGATCACCCTTACACACTACAATACTCACTCCTACTGACCACCAATGTTCACCCCCAGATCACCCTTACACACCACAATACCCACTCCTACTGACCACCAGCACCATCAGCTCAGCTTCTCCTTCACCAGTTCTCCTGTTTCCACCTTAAATGGAGATGCAGGTACGTTCTGGCTCCTGCTGCACTGTTTAAGGAGGAACAGGAAAACTGGTGAATGAGCTGCTTCACCCTCGTGTGCTCGGTAGGAGTGAGTAGTGTAGAGTGAACAGTTGGTCTGGGGGTGATGTGACTGGTCACTGGTGAGAGATTTAAAACTACAGCTACAAGAAACTGGAACAGGAAGTTCAGTCTCTCAGCCTGACCGCAGACGAAGGGTCAGACAGTCCTGCTGATTGGTTCTAGATAAAAGCTCCTTGTGGTTCTCAGTTAAACTGATTCTGAGAGACTGTAAACAACGTAAACCTTATAGACGTTCTGAGAGAGTGTGATGGCGCCTCCTATGTGGAGAATCACTTCCTGCCCTCCATCTGCAGTTCACGCCACAGAGACGCAGTGACCTGTAAGAGATCCTGAACACCTCCACACTGTTAGCTCTGTGCTAATTGGTGGAGTATAAGCTTCTATTATCTGCATTAGCCTCGTAGCTCCAGTGCTGAGACTGAGGAAGTACACTAAGACACTGAACACGTCTCGGCTGATCCACTGTGTTAGAGCTGAGTGAGGAAACCGGACGGCATCAAACTATCGCTTTAAAGTAAGTCAGCTTTGGGGGCACAGAGGCCGCGCTCCTGTACGTATATATACTCGTTTGTGTAACGCAGTGAGCCGGAGATGATCTAGTAATATTCTATAAACAGTGTATGAATCAGTCTTCTATTCAGATCTATAGATAACATGTAAATATGTCTTTATGTTTTTTCCTCCTTTGGTTTGTATCTAATCAGCAGGACGCAGGCACGGTCAGTGGAAAAGGCAGCCTGTGAACCGAGTATCTAAACCAGAACGATGTATATATGACCTCAATGATATAAACTCAAATAAACTAATATGAAAACAAACCCTACAGTGTTCTGTGTCTCATTCTGACATGTACCAACAATGAAGCAGTTTATTCAAGTGTTTAAACACTGTGTCCACTCACTGTCCACTCACTGTCCACTCTATTAGACACTCCTACTACTTGCTGGTCCACCTTGTAGATGTAAAGTCAGAGACAGTAGCTCATCTGCTGCTGCACAGTTTGTGTTCCTCTAGTTCTTCATCAATGGACACAGGACGCCGCCCACAGGACACTGCTGTCTGGATAGTTTTGGTTGGTGGACGGTTCTCAGTCCAGCAGAGACACTGAGGTGTTTAAGCAGCTCTGCTGTGTCGGATCCACTCACACGAGCAAAACACACACTAACACACCACCACCACGTCAGTGTCACTGCAGTGCTGAGAATGACCCACCTCCCTAATAGTATCTGCTCTGTGGGGGTCCTGTGGGGGTCCTGATTATTAAAGAACAGAGTAATAAAGTATACAGAGAATCAGATGAACTACAGTCTGTAAGTGGAGCTCCTGAATGGTCAGTGGAGCTGATACAGTGGACAGTGAGTGTAGGTCCTGTATGGTCAGTGGAGCTGATACAGTGGACAGTGAGTGGAGGTCCTGTATGGTCAGTGGAGCTGATACAGTGGACAGTGAGTGAAGGTCCTGTATGGTCAGTGGCGCTGATACAGTGGACAGTGAGTGGAGGTCCTGTATGGTCAGTGGAGCTGATTTAGTGGACAGTGAGTGGAGGTCCTGTATGGTCAGTGGAGCTGATACAGTGGACAGTGAGTGTAGGTCCTGTATGGTCAGTGGAGCTGATACAGTGGACAGTGAGTGGAGGTCCTGTATGGTCAGTGGAGCTGATTTAGTGGACAGTGAGTGGAGGTCCTGTATGGTCAGTGGAGCTGATACAGTGGACAGTGAGTGGAGGTCCTGTATGGTCAGTGGAGCTGATACAGTGGACAGTGAGTGGAGGTCCTGTATGGTCAGTGGAGCTGATTTAGTGGACAATGAAGTCCAAAGAAAAACAAGTTTACTTTATTTTAGATGATTTAGCATTTTTGGTTTTAGCTCTAGAGCTAATGTAGCTAACAGGTAATAGAAACGCATTAGTATGCTAATCAGCATGATGCTAACTGCTAGCCTATATCATTACACTTGTCTCAAAGTGTGCAGAGATGTTCAGTAATCACTAATAGTCTAATTATTAATCTCTAATAATCTCTAATAATCTCTAATAGTGGTTTCTGACTCTGTATGACTCACTGTTATGTATAAACATAGGCTGAAGTATGTTAGCACGGCTGAACACGGCAGCAGCATTTTCACAGTCAGATTGTGATTTTTCACCAACATGTTCCTTTAATCTGGTCACAGATGCTGAAATCCCAGCTGAGCCTTATTGATAAACACTGCTTTAATCTGCAGCCTGGGCTTTAAATCAGATTCCGATCCAGGATTAATCCTATACGGGCTGAAGCGCAGTCTGTGCTCTTCTCCTTCAGGAAGTCTGTCAGTGATATAAATGCCTCTGACAAACCATACTGACCTGCGACGGCATCACTGTATATAAACACTGCCAGCAAATAAACTCCCCCCACTGTCACCCCACCGGCCCCCTTACTGTACAGGCAGCAACCCGTTTAATCAGGTTTCTCTAAATCTGTCAAACTCCTTCACGCAGCTGGGGGTCTTTATGAAGCTGTATTACTGGGTTTATACACAACAGAGTCACTTTATTATGACCAGCTGATAGACCACCGTGTGCAGCACAGACAGCAGCTAGACGGACTGGGAGACTCAGTAAGGTCCTGGTAGGTGGTCACAGGTATCTGGAGGTATCATCCTGACTGCAGTGCATCCCACAACTGCTGGAGGGAGCGTGGAGGAGGATCCATAGAGACAACACCACCATCCAGGTGGTCCCACAGATGCTCAGTTGGGTTGGTAGTACTTGGAAGTCTTGGTCAGCTCTTCCAACCAGTGTGGAACATTTCCCTCCTCACCCCAAGAACATCTATAAATACCCTGTTTTCTGGAATACAAACACACACAAACACACACTAGGGGGCAGTAAAACACTTACTGTACATACACACATACTAGTGAACATACACACACACTAGGTGGCAGTGAGTGAGCACACTTGCCCTGAGTGTTACGCAGCCCTATCCACAGTACCTGGGGGGCAGTTGGGGTTTAGGTATCTTGTTCAGAGGCACTTCAGATGCGTGCTGTCAGTTCAGGGGATCAAACCAGCGACATTCCGGCCACAAGTCTGGTTCTCCAACATCCAGCCCTCGACTGCCCACAGTAATAAAGACTCACAGTGACTGACAGATACACATCAGCTGTTCTTTACACTGTGTGGGTGTTTCAGAAGATTCACACACATTTAACTGTGAGAGCTGCTAGATTGTGAAATACTGGATTTTTTAATGAACCCCAAAAAGCAGAAAGGTTACAGAGTATTGGTGGAGCAATAAGAGGAGTGTGGAGTACGAGGGAAGTGTGAGACATTATGAAAATATAGCCCAACGTGATTGTTGTGGTTTCCAGAAATACGGAATAAAAAAATTACTTATACTGAAATAATTTCATCACACAAATCATCCCTCCACGCATATATATATATATATATATATATGTGTGTGTGTGTGTGTGTGTGTGTGTGTGGGTATATACAGGAGTAGCCAAAAACTGTCCTCACTTTCAAGTCAATGGAACCAGAATACATATTCTTGACTTTTTGAGTTTTTAAGTTCTTGACTTTTTATTTATTTTTTATATTATTTTATTATTTATACTGTATATACTGTACTGTTTGTTTATTTTTTATACTGAGTGCTTTGCTGTCCCTTTGCTGCTGTAACACGGTGAATTAAAGGTTTATCCTATATATATATATATATATATATATATATATATATATATATATACACACACACACACATACCCCTTCATAAGTAGACGTGTTGAAACGTAAATGATGGTATTAATGATAATTTAATAAGAACTTATATATAATATTTTTTATATTTTTTCCTTATTATTTTGTGCCATACGCATCTGTTCTCGGATCAGCTTCAAATCATGCAGAAACTCTCGTTTGACGCTACAGTTCTCGCGAGACTGTGAGTCAGACTTGGCCGTGCTGAGTGAAGTACTCAGACTGAGTTACTGTCCAGAGATCAGATTCTGTACTCGCTGATTATCAGACAGCGGGTTTTATCTTATACTCACAGCCCGTGAAGAGTTCCGCCGCTGGACATGGAGCTGGACAGCGAGTAGCCTCGACCGCGAAGAGGCTGAAACCGGAAGCAGATGACACAATGATTTAGCTCAGTTAGGTGAGTGGAGTTTGATCTGGTTGTAGTTGTTGGAGGAGCGCGTCTGATCTGGACTGCGTGTTGACCGGGTCAGTGAGATGTGGTTGGTGTCGTTACGGCGGTGTTTTGTGGACAGAACAGAGTCCGGCTGTTTGTTTGGATCGAGTGTTGGACGCGGAATCGCTGATATGTAAGTGAGTGCGTGTACACATGTGACGCGGGTATGATTTGTAGATCAGCGCAACCAGTTTTTGCTGTTGTTGTATCAGAGATTGAGCTCCAGCGGAATTAAACCTGCATGTTTTGGATATATTTCATTATTTTTTGTTTATTTATTAGTTATATAACTATATATAAAACACTGTCTGGTGCTGAGGTGTTGTTTTGGTGGTTACACGGCTGAACCGGTGCTGTGGTTGAAGCGTAACGTTATCGCAGTTAAAGGCTAATAACTAATAAATATGTCGTATTTAAGTTAGAATCGATAAAAATAATAGGTTATTATTAATAAAGTTCAGCTGTGCCGTGAGTGCTAAAAGGATTGTTGCCCAAATCTGACAGAGGCTGTCTTAACTGTGTTGTTTTGTTAAGCTTTTTTAAACCTAAAGGGGAATTCCACCAAATTCTCTGACAAAGTCAGTGTGAGTGATTCAGATGGTGTTTACTGTGGTGGCGAAGGTGTTTACGGTAGTGGCTGTGATGTTTACAGTGATGATAATGTTTACGGTGATGATGTTGTTTACAGTGGTGGTGATGTTTACAGTGGTGGTGATGATGATGTTTACAGTGGTGGTGATGATGTTGTTTACAGTGGTGGTGATGGTGATGTTTACAGTGGTAGTGATGGTGTTTACGGTGGTTGTGTTTATAGTGGTGGTGATGATGTTTACAGTGTTGGTGTTGATGGTGGTTACAGTGGTGTTGATGGTGGTTACAGTGGTGGTGATGGTGTTTACAGTGGTGGTGATGGTGTTTACAGTGGTGGTGATGGTGTTTACAGTGGTGGTGATGATGATGTTTCCAGTGGTGGTGATGATGTTGTTTACAGTGGTGGTGATGGTGATGTTTACAGTGGTGGTGGTGATGTTTACAGTGTTGGTGTTGATGGTGGTTACAGTGGTGTTGATGGTGGTTACAGTGGTGGTGATGGTGGTTACAGTGGTGGTGATGATGTTGTTTACAGTGGTGGTGATGGTGATGTTTACAGTGTTGGTGTTGATGGTGGTTACAGTGGTGGTGATGGTGGTTACAGTGGTGGTGATGATGTTTACAGTGGTGGTGATGATGTTTATAGTGGTGGTGATGATGTTTACAGTGGTGGTGAAGGTAACCAGGGGTCTCCATGTCTACAACACAAATCTACACATTGTATTTACTATGAAACCCACCAGTTGATCTGGATGTTGATGGTAAAATGTGGAAGATCTGAAAATACTAGGTTTTCTTTGGGGACTATTTGAACCTCACAGCGTCCTGCATGTATCCCTCCACCATGAATGGAGTTTAAGACTGAGATCTTCTCTAAACTATCATAAACAGAGTCTCAGAATCAGACAGTGTATTTATAACATCTACTGTAAGAACTTTCTGTGAGGAGCTTTTAGAGGTGGACGTCTGAAATATAATGACTGTGCAGTAATTTCTTATAATTAGTGATTAGGTGATGTAATAATTGTGACTATTTAGTCTGGGTTTTTTTTGCTGTGTTACAGAACTTGTTAGATTGATTGACATTAGAAGTATTTTAAGAATAATTATTAATATAATGATGATTAATAGAAGGAAGATCAGAGTAGAGGTTGGGCTTTATGACAAAAATATATATCATGATACTTTAGGAATTTGTCACGATACTCTATCAAGACTGAAAATCTTCTCAAACTTGTCATGAACAGGGAATCAAACCCAGCCTGCAGTGTGGAGGACAGCAGTGTACTATACTATACTATACTATACTATACTATACTATACTATACTATACTATACTATACTATACTATACTATATCATATCATACTATACTATACTATTCTATACTATACTATACTATATCATACTATACTATACTATACTATTCTATACTATACTATACTATATCATACTATACTATACTATACTATTCTATACTATACTATACTATATCATACTATACTATACTATACTATTCTATACTATACTATATCATACTATACTATACTATACTATACTATACTAACCAGTTATATTCCACAGAGAGTAAAATTAGTGCAATTTAATTAAATTGAGTGTGGCACAGTATATACTAATAGTGAGTAATAGTGTTTTTGATAGTATTGATAGCTGCTTCTTTTTTCTGTCATCAAACGTCTGAATAAAGATTGTTTATTGTTTATTTGGAAAATTTCCTTCTAATATTAAAATATCAATATTGAACAAAGTTTGCTTCACTAAATCCAGATATGGGGTTGAAAGTGTTTCTAAGCAGCATTGGTATCCATGATATGCTCACATATTCACTATTTATCACTAACAGTGTTTATCACTAGACCAGTGTTTATCGCTAGAACCGTGTTTATCACTAGACCAGTGTTTATCACTAACAGTGTTTATCGCTAGAACCGTGTTTATCGCTAGAACCGTGTTTATCGCTAGAACCGTGTTTATCGCTAGCACAGTGTTTATCACTAGAACCGTGTTTATCACTAGAACTGTGTTTATCACTAGAACCGTGTTTATCGCTAGAACCGTGTTTATCGCTAGCACAGTGTTTATCGCTAGCACAGTGTTTATCGCTAGCACAGTGTTTATCACTAGCACAGTGTTTATCACTAGAGCCGTGTGTTTATCACTAGACCAGTGTTTATCACTAACAGTGTTTATCACTAGACCGGTGTTTATCACTAGACCAGTGTTTATCACTAACAGTGTTTATCGCTAGAACCGTGTTTATCGCTAGCACAGTGTTTATCGCTAGCACAGTGTTTATCACTAACAGTGTTTATCACTAGAACCGTGTTTATCACTAACAGTGTTTATCACTAGAACTGTGTTTATCACTAGAACCGTGTTTATCGCTAGAACCGTGTTTATCGCTAGCACAGTGTTTATCGCTAGCACAGTGTTTATCACTAGCACAGTGTTTATCACTAGAGCCGTGTGTTTATCACTAGACCAGTGTTTATCACTAACGGTGTTTATCACTAGACCGGTGTTTATCATTAACAGTGTTTATCACTAGACCGGTGTTTATCACTAGACCGGTGTTTATCACTAAGAGTGTTTATCACTAGACCGGTGTTTATCACTACACCGGTGTTTATCACTAACAGAGTTTATCACTAGACCGGTGTTTATCACTAACAGTGTTTATCACTAGACCGGTGTTTATCACTAGACCGGTGTTTATCACTAGACCGGTGTTTATCACTAGACCGGTGTTTATCACTAGAACAGTGTTTATCACTAGAACGGTGTTTATCACTAGCACAGTGTTTATCACTAGAACAGTGTTTATCACTAACAGTGTTTATCACTAGACCGGTGTTTATCACTAACAGTGTTTATCACTAGAACGGTGTTCATCACTAACAGTGTTTATCACTAGAACAGTGTTTATCACTAACAGTGTTTATCACTAGAACAGTGTTTATTACTAGACCGGTGTTTATCACTAGACCAGTGTTTATCACTAGAACAGTGTTTATCACTAGACCGGTGTTTATCATTAACAGTGTTTATCACTAGCACAGTGTTTATCACTAGAACAGTGTTTATCACTAGACCGGTGTTTATCACTAGCACAGTGTTTATCACTAGAACGGTGTTTATCACTAGACCGGTGTTTATCACTAGCACAGTGTTTATCACTAGAACAGTGTTTATCACTAGAACAGTGTTTATCACTAGACCGGTGTTTATCACTAACAGTGTTTATCACTAGACCGGTGTTTATCACTAATAGTGTTTATCACTAGAACAGTGTTTATCACTAGACCGGTGTTTATCACTAGCACAGTGTTTATCACTAGAACAGTGTTTATCACTAACAGTGTTTATCACTAGAACAGTGTTTATTACTAACAGTGTTTATCACTAACACTAAATGGTGTCATATTTCACACTCCTAATTCCAAGTGTTTCAGTGTTTTTATGTTTAATTAGTTTTAATCTGTAATATTAATATAATATATAATAATAATTCATATTTTTGCTGCTCATGTGGTGTGTAGTATTAGAAAGTGGGAGGGACGTGCCCGACGTGCCCCCCGTGCCCCCCGTGCCCCCCGTGCCCTGTTCTGGTGGTACAGTATAAACGCTGTATCGACGCTGCCTCGGTTTGTGTGTGTGAATATCTGGAAGCTGGACCGTTCAGGGGCTGTTCCGGGTTTTGGGGTCACTCCCGGGTCAGATGTCCGGTTCAGTCAGCGCTGGTTTCAGAGAAACAGGAATAACGCTCAGCCGCACTTCCACGTCCAGCCGAGCTGCCAGCACCGGAACCAGATCAGCTCTGAGCTCAGAGAGATTACCCCCACCCGTCAGCCGGGGTTTAACCGCACCCGGAGAGGAACCGGCCGCACCCGGAGAGGAACCGGCCGCACCCGGAGTCTACAAACCACAATACAGATCTGTTTGAACCCGTGACTCTGAAACTCAGCCTGTGGGTTCTATGTTGTGGCGTTAAGGCGGTTCTAGAGATGAACAGATACTAAAATACACACGGGCGTGGGGGGGGGGGGGGGGATTACTGAGTGTGGATATGTGTGTACGCACGTTCTAGATAGCTGAGGGTGAGTATGAGTGGTGGTGTAAACAGGTTCTAGATAACTGAGTGTGGATATGTGTGGTAGTGAAAGCAGGTTCTAGATAACTGAGTGTGGATATGTGTGTACGCACGTTCTAGATAGCTGAGGGTGAGTATGAGTGGTGGTGTAAACAGGTTCTAGATAACTGAGTGTGGATATGTGTGGTAGTGAAAGCAGGTTCTAGATAACTGATAACTGTTAATTTAGTTGCCGTTATGGTTATGATGATATGGTGAGTAAGTGTTTCTGGGGGTGTTAATAATGGATGTTCTCACACCATGTCCAGACGTGTGTCCAGGCGTGTGTCCAGACGTGTGTCCAGGCGTGTGTCCAGGCGTGTGTCCAGGCGTGTGTCCAGACGTGTGTCCACTTACGCTCTCTTTCTCCTCTTTAATCTTGTTAAACCTCACACATAAAAGTGAACACTTTAAAAGAGTGTGAGGTGTGAGATATCTGATGATGGGAGTTGATGATGGGAGTTGGTGATGGGAGTTGGTGATGGGAGTTGGTGATGGGAGTTGATGATGGGAGTTGGTGATGGGAGTTGGTGATGGGAGTTGGTGATGGGAGTTGGTGATGGGAGTTGATGATGGGAGTTGGTGATGGGAGTTGGTGATGGGAGTTGGTGATGGGAGTTGATGATGGGAGTTGATGATGGGAGTTGATTATGGGAGTTGGTGATGGGAGTTGGTGATGGGAGCTGATTATGGGAGTTGGTGATGGGAGTTGGTGATGGGAGTTGGTGATGGGAGTTGATTATGGGAGTTGGTGATGGGAGTTGATTATGGGAGTTGGTGATGGGAGTTGATTATGGGAGTTGGTGGTGGGAGTTGGTGATGGGAGTTGGTGATGGGAGTTGGTGATGGGAGTTGATTATGGGAGTTGGTGATGGGAGTTGATTATGGGAGTTGATGATGGGAGTTGGTGATGGGAGTTGATGATGGGAGTTGATGATGGGAGTTGGTGATGGGAGTTGATTATGGGAGTTGGTGATCGGGAGTTGGTGATGGGAGTTGGTGATGGGAGTTGGTGATGGGAGTTGGTGATGGGAGTTGATTATGGGAGTTGGTGATGGGAGTTGATTATGGGAGTTGGTGATGGGAGTTGGTGATGGGAGTTGATTATGGGAGTTGGTGATGGGAGTTGGTGATGGGAGTTGATTATGGGAGTTGGTGATGGGAGTTGATTATGGGAGTTGGTGATGGGAGTTGGTGATGGGAGTTGGTGATGGGAGTTGGTGATGGGAGTTGGTGATGGGAGTTGATGATGGGAGTTGGTGATGGGAGTTGGTGATGGGAGTTGATGATGGGAGTTGGTGATGGGAGTTGATGATGGGAGTTGGTGATGGGAGTTGGTGATGGGAGTTGATGATGGGAGTTGATGATGGGAGTTGGTGATGGGAGTTGGTGA
Organism: Megaleporinus macrocephalus; assembly: GCA_021613375.1. NCBI lineage: Eukaryota > Metazoa > Chordata > Actinopteri > Characiformes > Anostomidae > Megaleporinus > Megaleporinus macrocephalus. The sequence continues at coordinate 54,724,302 of CM038703.1, read as the reverse complement.
TGGGAGTTGATTATGGGAGTTGATGATGGGAGTTGATGATGGGAGTTGATGATGGGAGTTGGTGATGGGAGTTGGTGATGGGAGTTGGTGATGGGAGTTGATTATGGGAGTTGGTGATGGGAGTTGGTGATGGGAGTTGGTGATGGGAGTTGGTGATGGGAGTTGGTGATGGGAGTTGGTGATGGGAGTTGATGATGGGAGTTGGTGATGGGAGTTGATGATGGGAGTTGGTGATGGGAGTTGATGATGGGAGTTGATGATGGGAGTTGGTGATGGGAGTTGGTGATGGGAGTTGATTATGGGAGTTGGTGATGGGAGTTGGTGATGGGAGTTGATGATGGGAGTTGATGATGGGAGTTGGTGATGGGAGTTGGTGATGGGAGTTGATGATGGGAGTTGGTGATGGGAGTTGATGATGGGAGTTGGTGATGGGAGTTGGTGATGGGAGTTGATTATGGGAGTTGATGATGGGAGTTGATGATGGGAGTTGGTGATGGGAGTTGATGATGGGAGTTGGTGATGGGAGTTGGTGATGGGAGTTGATTATGGGAGTTGGTGATGGGAGTTGGTGATGGGAGTTGGTGATGGGAGTTGATGATGGGAGTTGATGATGGGAGTTGGTGATGGGAGTTGGTGATGGGAGTTGATGATGGGAGTTGGTGATGGAGTTGGTGATTGGGAGTTGGTGATGGGAGTTGATGATGGGAGTTGGTGATGGGAGTTGGTGATGGGAGTTGGTGATGGGAGTTGGTGATGGGAGTTGGTGATGGGAGTTGGTGATGGGAGTTGGTGATGGGAGTTGGTGATGGGAGTTGATGATGGGAGTTGGTGATGGGAGTTGGTTGCTGAGGTGTTTGTTTACTGACCAGGCAGTTCCTGTGTTTATCAGCTGACCGCTGTGCAGGAAGTTGAAGTCTGAGCTGCAGGTTCCCCGGTTTATGACCGGACGTCTGTTGTGTGTGATGTTATTGTGGATACGGTGGTGGTGGACGGGTCAGTCAGATGCCAGTGGCCGGTTTTAGAGCAGCTGGACTGAAAGGTGGGGGATATGACGCTGATGTAAGGTCTGTGTTAGATGCTGTGCTTCCACAGTCGGATGCTGTGATTGGTACTCAGTTGCTGTGGTTTGGTAGCTGGTTGCTGTGGTTTGGTTGCTGTGGTTTGGTTGCTGTGGTTTGGTAGCTGGTTGCTGTGGTTTGGTAGCTGTGGTTTGGTAGCTGGTTGCTGTGGTTTGGTTGCTGTGGTTTGGTTGCTGTGGTTTGGTAGCTGTGGTTTGGTAGCTGGTTGCTGTGGTTTGGTGGTTTGGTTGCTGTGGTTTGGTAGCTGGTTGCTGTGGTTTGGTAGCTGGTTGCTGTGGTTTGGTAGCTGTGGTTTGGTAGCTGGTTGCTGTGGTTTGGTGGTTTGGTTGCTGTGGTTTGGTAGCTGGTTGCTGTGGTTTGGTGGTTTGGTTGCTGTGGTTTGGTAGCTGGTTGCTGTGCTTTGGTAGCTGTGGTTTGGTAGCTGGTTGCTGTGGTTTGGTTGCTGTGGTTTGGTTGCTGTGGTTTGGTTGCTGTGGTTTGGTAGCTGTGGTTTGGTGGTTTGGTTGCTGTGGTTTGGTGGTTTGGTTGCTGTGGTTTGGTAGCTGGTTGCTGTGGTTTGGTAGCTGGTTGCTGTGGTTTGGTAGCTGGTTGCTGTGGTTTGGTAGCTGGTTGCTGTGGTTTGGTAGCTGTGGTTTGGTAGCTGGTTGCTGTGGTTTGGTGGTTTGGTTGCTGTGGTTTGGTAGCTGGTTGCTGTGGTTTGGTAGCTGGTTGCTGTGGTTCGGTAGCTGGTTGCTGTGGTTTGGTGGTTTGGTTGTTGTGGTTTGGTAGCTGGTTGCTGTGCTTTGGTAGCTGTGGTTTGGTAGCTGGTTGCTGTGGTTTGGTTGCTGTGGTTTGGTAGCTGTGGTTTGGTAGCTGGTTGCTGTGATTGGTACTCGGTTGCTGTGGTTTGGTAGCTGGTTGCTGTGATTGGTACTCGGTAGCTGTGGTTTGGTAGCTGGTTGCTGTGGTTTAGTAGCTGGTTGCTGTGATTGGTACTCAGTAGCTGTGGTTTGGTAGCTGTGGTTTGGTAGCTGGTTGCTGTGATTGGTACTCGGTAGCTGTGGTTTGGTAGCTGGTTGCTGTGGTTTAGTAGCTGGTTGCTGTGATTGGTACTCAGTAGCTGTGGTTTGGTAGCTGTGGTTTGGTAGCTGGTTGCTGTGGTTTGGTAGCTGGTTGCTGTGGTTTGGTAGCTGTGGTTTGGTAGCTGGTTGCTGTGGTTTGGTAGCTGGTTGCTGTGGTTTGGTAGCTGTGGTTTGGTAGCTGTGGTTTGGTAGCTGGTTGCTGTGGTTTGGTAGCTGTGGTTTGGTAGCTGTGGTTTGGTAGCTGGTTGCTGTGGTTTGGTGGTTTGGTTGCTGTGGTTTGGTAGCTGGTTGCTGTGGTTTGGTAGCTGGTTGCTGTGGTTCGGTAGCTGGTTGCTGTGGTTTGGTGGTTTGGTTGCTGTGGTTTGGTAGCTGGTTGCTGTGCTTTGGTAGCTGTGGTTTGGTAGCTGGTTGCTGTGGTTTGGTTGCTGTGGTTTGGTTGCTGTGGTTTGGTAGCTGTGGTTTGGTGGTTTGGTTGCTGTGGTTTGGTGGTTTGGTTGCTGTGGTTTGGTAGCTGGTTGCTGTGGTTTGGTAGCTGGTTGATGTGGTTTGGTAGCTGGTTGCTGTGGTTTGGTAGCTGTGGTTTGGTAGCTGGTTGCTGTGGTTTGGTGGTTTGGTTGCTGTGGTTTGGTAGCTGGTTGCTGTGGTTTGGTAGCTGGTTGCTGTGGTTTGGTGGTTTGGTTGCTGTGGTTTGGTGGTTTGGTTGCTGTGGTTTGGTAGCTGGTTGCTGTGCTTTGGTAGCTGTGGTTTGGTAGCTGGTTGCTGTGGTTTGGTTGCTGTGGTTTGGTAGCTGTGGTTTGGTAGCTGGTTGCTGTGATTGGTACTCGGTTGCTGTGGTTTGGTAGCTGGTTGCTGTGGTTTAGTAGCTGGTTGCTGTGATTGGTACTCGGTAGCTGTGGTTTGGTAGCTGTGGTTTGGTAGCTGGTTGCTGTGGTTTGGTAGCTGGTTGCTGTGGTTTGGTAGCTGGTTGCTGTGGTTTGGTAGCTGTGGTTTGGTAGCTGTGGTTTGGTAGCTGGTAGCTGTGGTTTGGTAGCTGTGGTTTGGTAGCTGTGGTTTGGTAGCTGTGGTTTGGTGGTTTGGTTGCTGTGGTTTGGTGGTTTGGTAGCTGTGGTTTGGTTGCTGTGCTTTGGTTGCTGTGGTTTGGTTGCTGTGGTTTGGTTGCTGTGGTTTGGTTGCTGTGGTTTGGTTGCTGGTTGCTGTGATTGGTACTCGGTTGCTGTGGTTTGGTGGTTTGGTAGCTGTGGTTTGGTTGCTGTGGTTTGGTAGCTGTGGTTTGGTTGCTGTGGTTTGGTGGTTTGGTAGCTGTGGTTTGGTTGATGTGGTTTGGTGGTTTGGTAGCTGTGGTTTGGTTGCTGTGGTTTGGTTGCTGTGGTTTGGTTGCTGTGGTTTGGTTGCTGTGGTTTGGTGGTTTGGTAGCTGTGGTTTGGTTGCTGTGGTTTGGTGGTTTGGTTGCTGTGGTTTGGTTGCTGTGGTTTGGTTGCTGTGGTTTGGTGGTTTGGTTGCTGTGGTTTGGTGGTTTGGTTGCTGTGGTTTGGTTGCTGTGGTTTGGTTGCTGTGGTTTGGTAGCTGTGGTTTGGTTGCTGTGGTTTGGTTGCTGTGGTTTGGTGGTTTGGTTGCTGTGGTTTGGTAGCTGTGGTTTGGTAGCTGTGGTTTGGTTGCTGTGGTTTGGTTGCTGTGGTTTGGTTGCTGTGGTTTGGTAGCTGTGGTTTGGTAGCTGTGGTTTGGTTGCTGTGGTTTGGTTGCTGTGGTTTGGTGGTTTGGTTGCTGTGGTTTGGTTGCTGTGGTTTGGTTGCTGTGGTTTGGTAGCTGTGGTTTGGTTGCTGTGGTTTGGTTGCTGTGGTTTGGTAGCTGTGGTTTGGTAGCTGTGGTTTGGTAGCTGTGGTTTGGTTGCTGTGGTTTGGTTGCTGTGGTTTGGTAGCTGTGGTTTGGTAGCTGTGGTTTGGTAGCTGTGGTTTGGTTGCTGTGGTTTGGTTGCTGTGGTTTGGTGGTTTGGTTGCTGTGGTTTGGTTGCTGTGGTTTGGTTGCTGTGGTTTGGTAGCTGTGGTTTGGTTGCTGTGGTTTGGTAGCTGTGGTTTGGTAGCTGTGGTTTGGTAGCTGTGGTTTGGTTGCTGTGGTTTGGTAGCTGTGGTTTGGTAGCTGGTTGCTGTGATTGGTACTCGTTTGCTGTGGTTTGGTAGCTGTGGTTTGGTTGCTGGTTGCTGTGATTGGTATTCGGTTGCTGTAATTGGTAATCGGTTGCTGTAATTGGTAATCGGTTGCTGTGATTGGTATTCGGTTGCTGTGATTGGTATTCGGTTGCTGTAATTGGTAATCGGTTGCTGTAATTGGTAATCGGTTGCTGTGATTGGTATTCGGTTGCTGTGATTGGTACTCAGTTGCTGTGATTGGTACTCGGTTGCTGTGATTGGTACTCAGTTGCTGTGATTGGTAGTCGGTTGCTGTGATTGGTATTCGGTTGCTGTGATTGGTACTCAGTTGCTGTGATTGGTAGTCGGTTGCTGTGATTGGTACTCGGTTGCTGTGATTAGTAATCGGTTGCTGTGATTGGTACTCAGTTGCTGTGATTAGTAATCGGTTGCTGTGATTGGTACTCGGTTGCTGTGATTAGTAATCGGTTGCTGTGATTGGTACTCAGTTGCTGTGATTAGTAATCGGTTGCTGTGATTGGTACTCGGTTGCTGTGATTGGTACTCAGTTGCTGTGATTGGTAGTCGGTTGCTGTGATTGGTAATCGGTTGCTGTGATTGGTACTCGGTTGCTGTGATTAGTAATCGGTTGCTGTGATTGGTACTCGGTTGCTGTGATTGGTACTCGGTTGCTGTGATTGGTACTCGGTTGCTGTGATTGGTATTCGGTTGCTGTGATTGGTACTCAGTTGCTGTAATTGGTAATCGGTTGCTGTGATTGGTAGTCGGTTGCTGTGATTGGTATTCGGTTGCTGTGATTGGTACTCAGTTGCTGTGATTGGTACTCAGTTGCTGTAATTGGTAATCGGTTGCTGTGATTGGTAGTCGGTTGCTGTGATTGGTAATCGGTTGCTGTAATTGGTAATCGGTTGCTGTGATTGGTACTCAGTTGCTGTGATTGGTACTCAGTTGCTGTGATTGGTATTCGGTTGCTGTGATTGGTACTCGGTTGCTGTGATTGGTAGTCGGTTGCTGTGATTGGTACTCGGTTGCTGTGATTGGTACTCGGTTGCTGTGATTAGTAATCGGTTGCTGTGATTGGTACTCGGTTGCTGTGATTAGTAATCGGTTGCTGTGATTGGTACTCGGTTGCTGTGATTGGTAATCGGTTGCTGTGATTGGTTGTCAGATGCTGAAGCAGTTCCTGCTACAGGATGTTGTGCAGCTGAGCAGCGTGTTTAGACTTTAGAGAAACTGTAATTGAAGATTATCAGATTAATATAATTACTTCAGTCGTTTTCTGGAATCTGAATCGTCCCACCTGATTGGCTGTGGAAGTAGATGGACTTTCTTTGGTGATTCACTAAACCACCAGCCACTGACTCAAGTGTTGAGGAAGGCTGAGCTGGTCAGGTGGTCTGAGTGGTTCTTGGGGGGGTTATCTGTAGATGAATACAGTGTTTAACATGCTGTCAGCGTTGGTGGTGTTGGGACGTAAATCCACACAATAACTCCATTGAGCTGGTAACCATTATCATCTTCCCACCATCTTCAGCTGCCCTCACTTCTCGTCTGTGGTGAACAGTTTAAGTCTCTTCCAGGCGTGCGGCGTTTGATTGACTGCGCTGCGGAGGAGGACTCGGACCCTCAGTGTGTTTGGGGTCTGGCCGGTTCTCGTGAGCGGGCTGAGACGGTGGTGTGCGTCGTTGTTCTGGTTTGGTTGTTCAGCTCGGTGAGGATGAGGTGGGTCTCGCTGTGTGCTGTATGTAATGCTGGTCTGGTTCTGTCGGCTCAGGCTGGAGATGTTTGTTTTAGTTCAGTTCTGGAAGGTGTTCAGTAGTTTAGGAGTTTAATTTGAGCTGCAGGAGGGAGTTTAGTAGGATTTGGTGTGAGTGTTCTAAAAAATACAGAATTATTAAATAAATTTTATATTTTTATAAAAAAGTGATTGGTAGTTGGTTGCTGTGATTGGTAGTTGGTTGCTGTGATTGGTAGTTGGTTGCTGGGCTTCGGTTGCTGTGATTGGTAGTTGGTTGCTGTGATTAGTAGTTGGTTGCTGGGCTTCGGTTGCTGTGATTGGTAGTTGGTTGCTGTGATTAGTAGTTGGTTGCTGGGCTTCGGTTGCTGTGATTGGTAGTCGGTTGCTGTGATTGGTAGTTGGTTGCTGGTCTTTGGTTGCTGTGATTGGTAGTTGGTTGCTGCGATTGGTAGTGGGTTGCTGTGATTGGTTGTTGGTTGTTGTGCTTCGTTGGCTGTGATTGGTAGTTGGTTGTTGTGCTTTGGTTGCTGTGATTGGTAGTTGGTTGCTGCGCTTCGGTTGCTGTGATTGGTAGTTGGTTGCTGTGATTGGTAGTCAGTTGCTGTGATTGGTTGTTGGTTGTTGTGCTTCGTTGGCTGTGATTGGTAGTTGGTTGTTGTGCTTTGGTTGCTGTGATTGGTAGTTGGTTGTTGTGCTTTGGTTGCTGTGATTGGTAGTTGGTTGCTGGGCTTCGGTTGCTGTGATTAGTAGTTGGTTGCTGTGATTGGTAGTTGGTTGCTGTGCTTCAGTTGCTGTGATTGGTAGTTGGTTGCTGTGATTGGTAGTTGGTTGCTGGGCTTCAGTTGCTGTGATTGGTAGTTGGTTGCTGTGATTGGTAGTTGGTTGCTGTGCTTCAGTTGCTGTGATTGGTAGTCGGTTGCTGTGATAACTAAGCATTGATTAACCAATTAATGCTTAGTTATTCATTAACCGCTGAGCCTAAATTCAAGGACACGACCCTAGAAATATACTAATAGTTTATAAAATTCAGTTTTTCTGATAGTCCTGATAATCTCCACAGTCTGCTCAGATATTGGGATGTAATTGATCACGATAACGATAATTACTGCTGTAGTCTGGATGTTTCTCACAGCTGCTCGTTTCCTGTTGCTGAAGCTTTCTGTTCTCTAGCAGCCGTTTGTCAGCTGAGGCGGTTCAGTGCGCTGCTGATTGTGGACAGCACGGCTGAGTTTCCGTTCTGCTAGTGTGTGATGGTGAAGATGGTGGTGAGTAAATGTGTTGTTTTATATGTGAATGTGTGATATCTTTAACCCCGAAGTGTCCAGAGTTTCAGTGTTCTGGGTTGATACTGTTTTCTGAGCTGAAGCTGGTGAGACTGCAGGCTGTAGATCTGAAGCTGGTGAGACTGCAGGCTGTAGATCTGAAGCTGGTGAGACTGCAGGCTGTAGATCTGAAGCTGGTGAGACTGCAGGCTGTAGATCTGAAGCTGGTGAGACTGCAGGCTGTAGATCTGAAGCTGGTGACACTGCAGGCTGTAGATCTGAAGTTGGTGAGACTGCAGGCTGTAGATCTGAAGCTGGTGAGACTGCAGGCTGTAGATCTGAAGTTGGTGAGACTGCAGGCTGTAGATCTGAAGCTGGTGAGACTGCAGGCTGTAGATCTGAAGCTGGTGAGACTGCAGGCTGTAGATCTGAAGCTGGTGAGACTGCAGGCTGTAGATCTGAAGTTGGTGAGACTGCAGGCTGTAGATCTGAAGCTGGTGAGACTGCAGGCTGTAGATCTGAAGCTGGTGAGACTGCAGGCTGTAGATCTGAAGCTGGTGACACTGCAGGCTGTAGATCTGAAGCTGGTGACACTGCAGGCTGTAGATAGTGTGTTTGTTCACTAGTGTATGTTTGTGTATGTGGGTGTTTCACTGCCCCCTAGTGTATTTGTTCACTACTGTATGTGTATGTGGGTGTTTCACTGCCCCCTAGTGTCATTAAACTTTAACACAATGTAAACAACAGCTGTTGAGTTCAAATGATCCAGAAAAATAAAAATAAACAAAATTGGAGATACATGTTTTTCTTTGTGCAGCAATGACGTTGTTAAAAATACCACTAGTGCGAGCACATCCTGTTTGTTTGTTTGTTTGTTTGTTTGTTTGTTTGATGTAAATGGGATGTGCTCTGCTGAGTTACGTCAGCCTTAATAGCCTCTGGAAACAAAGATCACGCTTCAGCTGGAGGAGAACAGCAGAAGAGGGAAGCTGACCATGTGACCTGCAGTGGCCTCAACCAAAGACCATGTTGACTAACACAAACAGCTCTGCCTCTGCAGGAGCTTCTCTCCATGACTACTGCTGAGTGGACAATTCAGAATCTCAGAACTTTCCCAAGATATCACAGTATCAGTACATCAGGTGACCTCTAATAGGGTCAGTGAGGCTCCTAAGAGTGTTTCACCTGGCCTGCTAACATTCTCACAGTTCACTCTGATATCACACTCTCACACCACACTCGCCATGTATCACACATTTTCACACAATGACCTACCGATAGGGGGCACTAGTGAGCGCCCCTGTAGGGGAAAGTTAAGCAGGGTGGGTGTTCTCCGGATCAGCGTGCTTTCTGTTCCTGTGTGGTCTGTGAACAAACACCCAAACGCAGTCTGTATATATTAGGACTGTGTATCGGCAAGAAGCTGGCGATACAATACGTATTGTGATACAGCGTCACGATTCGATATATAATATAATGTCGTGATATATTGCGATACCTCAAGCTAAGTGATATACAACGATTTTTAAATTATACTAATAAAGCACACCACTGTATGAACAGGTTTATCAATGTTTACAATAGCACTGCACCCTTGTTCTGCTTGTTAATGTTGGAGTGGAGCTGAAAATGAATTACAACACTGCCATCTAGTGGTCAGAGGTTTAAACACAACACACACTGATTCACTGTCTGCCAGGAATCTGTTTTTGAGAATCGATACAGTATAACAAAACATAATATTCCGATATTCGATATTTCGTGTGTGTGTATGTATGTATATATGGGGGGTTTCACTGACCCCTAGGATGTGTGTTTACTAATGTGTGTGTGTGTGTGTGTGTGTGTGTATGTGGGAGTGTTTTACTGCCACCTAATGTGCGTTCACTAGTGTTTGGGGGTGTTTGACTGCCCCCTAGTGTGTGATCACTAGTGTGTGTGTATATGAGGGTGTTTCACTGAGTAAGGCGTGGAGGCGAAAGCTAAAGCTAACTTTACTCACTTTCAGTTCCATCTTTCTCTGTCTTTCTAACTGTCCACTGTATCAGCTCCACTGACCATACAGGACCTCCACTCACTGTCCACTGTATCAGCTCCACTGACCATACAGGACCTCCACTCACTGACCACTGTATCAGCTCCACTGACCATACAGGACCTCCACTCACTGTCCACTGTATCAGCTCCACTGACCATACAGGACCTCCACTCACTGACCACTGTATCAGCTCCACTGACCATACAGGACCTCCACTCACTGTCCACTGTATCAGCTCCACTGACCATACAGGACCTCCACTCACTGTCCACTGTATCAGCTCCACTGACCATACAGGACCTCCACTCACTGTCCACTGTATCAGCTCCACTGACCATACAGGACCTCCACTCACTGTCCACTGTATCAGCTCCACTGACCATACAGGAGCTCCACCTACAGACTGTAGTTCATCTGATTCTCTGTATACTTTATTACTCTGTTCTTTAATGATCAGGACCCCCACAGGACCACCACAGAGCAGATACTATTAGGGAGGTGGATCATACTTTGTTTATTAGGGGTCTTGGTGTGATTATATATATTTTTTTATCCATAAATAAATAAGTACAGTCTTCCTGAAAGAATGGTTTGTTAACCCTGAAGTGTTTGTATTGATTTACTCCATTTGTATATTTTTATTATTTTTTAATTAATGATTAATTATTATTTGTTTTGTAATTATGTTTTGTGGTCGTACACTATTTATTGTGTTTTCCTACATAAGTTGAGTTTAAAAGATAAAAGACTTTACTAGATAAAATCTGATCAGCGTCCATATATAAACAGGCTCCGCCTCCGCTCCCTCCACAGCTCCTCCCTCTGGTTCTCCGTGTGTGTCCGGGCGGGTCAGCCGTGCTGAGTGATGCCCAGCGGGGTTGAATACGGGGAGCTCGGGGAGAGCCTTCCTGCCATTTCCTCCCTAAACGCCTCCTACTCCCAGACCTCGCTGTCCATGCCCTCCCCCCACTACCTCCCACTGCCTCCCACCGGGCGCAGGACCATCTCCGACGTCCGCCGCACCTTCTGCCTCTTCGTCACCTTCGACCTGCTCTTCATCTCCCTCCTCTGGATCATCGAGCTAAACGTGAGTAACACTGTTAAAAACTAACACAGCTAATGTTGTCATAGTTACGCAACCCCAGTAAGCATCATCCAATCAGAATAGCAGACACGGTGGACTGTACTAACAGGCCTTTACATAATCACCGTTATATCAATACATCACTGTAATTTAAATAATCACCGTTATATCAATACATCACTGTAATTTACATAATCACCGTTATATCAATACATCACTGTAATTTACATAATCACCGTTATATCAATACATCACTGTAATTTAAATAATCACCGTTATATCAATACATCACTGTAATTTACATAATCACCGTTATATCAATACATCACTGTAATTTAAATAATCACCGTTATATCAATACATCACTGTAATTTACATAATCACCGTTATATCAATACATCACTGTAATTTACATAATCACCGTTATATCAATACATCACTGTAATTTACATAATCACTGTTATATCAATACATCACTGTAATTTGCATAATCACTGTTATATCAATACATCACTGTAATTTACATAATCACCGTTATATCAATACATCACTATAATTTAAATAATCACCGTTATATCAATACATCACTGTAATTTACATAATCACTGTTATATCAATACATCACTGTAATTTACATAATCACCGTTATATCAATACATCACTGTAATTTACATAATCACCGTTATATCAATACATCACTGTAATTTAAATAATCACAGTTATATCAATACATCACTATAATTTACATAATCACCGTTATATCAATACATTACTGTAATTTACATAATCACTGTTATATCAATACATCACTGTAATTTACATAATCACCGTTATATCAATACATCACTGTAATTTAAATAATCACCGTTATATCAATACATCACTGTAATTTAAATAATCATAGTTATATCAATACATCACTGTAATTTACACAATCACCGTTATATCAATACATCACTGTAATTTACATAATCACTGTTATATCAATACATCACTGTAATTTAAATAATCACCGTTATGTCAATATATCACTGTAATTTACATAATCACCGTTATATCAATACATCACTGTAATTTAAATAATCACCGTTATATCAATACATCACTGTAATTTACATAATCACCGTTATATCAATATATCACTGTAATTTAAATAATCGCCGTTATATCAATACATCACTGTAATTTAAATAATCACCGTTATATTAATACATCACTGTAATTTAAATAATCACCGTTATATCAATACATCACTGTAATTTAAATAATCACCGTTTTATCAATACATCACTGTAATTTAAATAAGCACCGTTATTTCAATACATCACTGTAGTTTAAATAATCACCGTTATATCAATACATCACTGTAATTTAAATAATCACCGTTTTATCAATACATCACTGTAATTTAAATAATCACGTTATAATCAATACATCACTGTAATTTAAATAATCACCGTTATATCAATACATCACTGTAATTTACATAATCACCGTTATATCAATACATCACTGTAATTTAAATAATCACCGTTATATCAATACATCACTGTAATTTACATAATCACTGTTATATAAATACATCACTGTAATTTACATAATCACTGTTATATCAATACATCACTGTAATTTACATAATCACCGTTATATCAATACATCACTGTAATTTACATAATCACTGTTATATCAATACGTCACTGTAATTTAAATAATCACCGTTATATCAATACATCACTGTAATTTATATAATCACCGTTATATCAATACATCGCTGTAATTTAAATAATCGCCATTATATCAATACATCGCTGTAATTTAAATAATCACCGTTATATCAATACATCGCTGTAATTTAAATAATCACCGTTATATCAATACGTCACAGTAATTGACATAATCACCGTTATATCAATACATCGCTGTAATTTAAATAATCACCGTTATATCAATACATCGCTGTAATTTAAATAATCACCGTTATATCAATATATCACTGTAATTTAAATAATCACCGTTATATCAATACATCACTGTAATTTAAATAATCACCGTTATATCAATACATCACAGTAATTGACATAATCACCGTTATATCAATACATCGCTGTAATTTAAATAATCACCGTTATATTAATACATCACTGTAATTTAAATAATCACCGTTATATCAATACATCGCTGTAATTTAAATAATCACAGTTTTATCAATACATCACTGTAATTTAAATAATCACAGTTATATCAATACATCGCTGTAATTTAA
>CM038703.1:54691633-54704133 GCA_021613375.1 Megaleporinus macrocephalus | reverse complement strand
GAGATAGTAGAGTTGAAATGCTGTATATTGAGATATAGAGTATTGAAATGCTGTATATTGATATAGAGTATTATAGAGTATTATAGAGTATTGAAATGCTGTAGTATTGATATATAGAGTATTGTAGAGTATTGAAATGCTGTAGTATTGATATATAGAGTATTGTAGAGTATTATAGAGTATTGAAATGCTGTAGTATTGATATATAGAGTATATATAGAGTATTGAAATGCTGTAGTATTGATATATAGAGTATTATAGAGTATTGAAATGCTGTAGTATTGATATATAGAGTATTATAGAGTATTATAGAGTATTGAAATGCTGTAGTATTGATATATAGAGTATTGTAGAGTATTATAGAGTATTGAAATGCTGTAGTATTGATATATAGAGTATTGTAGAGTATTATAGAGTATTGAAATGCTGTAGTATTGATATATAGAGTATATATAGAGTATTATAGAGTATTGAAATGCTGTAGTATTGATATATAGAGTATATATAGAGTATTATAGAGTATTGAAATGCTGTAGTATTGATATATAGAGTATATATAGAGTATTGAAATGCTGTAGTATTGATATATAGAGTATTATAGAGTATTATAGAGTATTGAAATGCTGTAGTATTGATATATAGAGTATTATAGAGTATTGAAATGCTGTAGTATTGATATATAGAGTATTGTAGAGTATTATAGAGTATTGAAATGCTGTAGTATTGATATATAGAGTATTATAGAGTATTGAAATGCTGTAGTATTGATATATAGAGTATTGAAATGCTGTAGTATTGATATATAGAGTATTGAAATGCTGTAGTATTGATATATAGAGTATTATAGAGTATTGAAATGCTGTAGTATTGATATATAGAGTATTATAGAGTATTATAGAGTATTGAAATGCTGTAGTATTGATATATAGAGTATTATAGAGTATTATAGAGTATTGAAATGCTGTAGTATTGATATATAGAGTATATATATAGAGTATTGAAATGCTGTAGTATTGATATATAGAGTATTATAGAGTATTATAGAGTATTGAAATGCTGTAGTATTGATATATAGAGTATTATAGAGTATTATAGAGTATTGAAATGCTGTAGTATTGATATATAGAGTATTATAGAGTATTATAGAGTATTGAAATGCTGTAGTATTGATATATAGAGTATATATAGAGTATTGAAATGCTGTAGTATTGATATATAGAGTATTATAGAGTATTATAGAGTATTGAAATGCTGTAGTATTGATATATAGAGTATTGTAGAGTATTGAAATGCTGTAGTATTGATATATAGAGTATTGTAGAGTATTATAGAGTATTGAAATGCTGTAGTATTGATATATAGAGTATAAATAGAGTATTGAAATGCTGTAGTATTGATATATAGAGTATTATAGAGTATTGAAATGCTGTAGTATTGATATATAGAGTATTATAGAGTATTATAGAGTATTGAAATGCTGTAGTATTGATATATAGAGTATTGTAGAGTATTATAGAGTATTGAAATGCTGTAGTATTGATATATAGAGTATTGTAGAGTATTATAGAGTATTGAAATGCTGTAGTATTGATATATAGATATTGTAGAGTATTATAGAGTATTGAAATGCTGTAGTATTGATATATAGTATTGTAGAGTATTATAGAGTATTGAAATGCTGTAGTATTGATATATAGAGTATTATAGAGTATTGAAATGCTGTAGTATTGATATATAGAGTATTATAGAGTATTATAGAGTATTGAAATGCTGTAGTATTGATATATAGAGTATATATAGAGTATTATAGAGTATTGAAATTCTGTAGTATTGATATATAGAGTATTATAGAGTATTGAAATGCTGTAGTATTGATATATAGAGTATTATAGAGTATATATAGAGTATTGAAATGCTGTAGTATTGATATATAGAGTATTATAAAGTATTGACATGCTGTAGTATTGATATATAGAGTATTATAAAGTATTGAAATGCTGTAGTATTGATATATAGAGTATTATAGAATATATATAGAGTATTGAAATGCTGTAGTATTGATATATAAAGTATTATAGAGTATTGAAATGCTGTAGTATTGATATATAAAGTATTATAGAATATATAAGAGTATTGAAATGCTGTAGTATTGATATATAGAGTATTATAGAGTATTGAAATGCTGTAGTATTGATATATAGAGTATAGAAATGCTGTAGTATTGATATATAGAGTATTGAAATGCTGTAGTATTGATATATAGAGTATTGAAATGCTGTAGTATTGATATATAGAGTATTGAAATGCTGTAGTATTGATATATAGAGTATAGAAATGCTGTAGTATTGATATATAGAGTATTGAAATGCTGTAGTATTGATATATAGAGTATAGAAATGCTGTAGTATTGATATATAGAGTATAGAAATGCTGTAGTATTGATATTAGAGTATTGAAATGCTGTAGTATTGATATATAGAGTATTGAAATGCTGTAGTATTGATATATAGAGTATTGAAATGCTGTAGTATTGATATATAGAGTATAGAAATGCTGTAGTATTGATATATAGAGTATTGAAATGCTGTAGTATTGATATATAGAGTATAGAAATGCTGTAGTATTGATATATAGAGTATAGAAATGCTGTAGTATTGATATATAGAGTATTGAAATGCTGTAGTATTGATATATAGAGTATAGAAATGCTGTAGTATTGATATATAGAGTATTATAGAGTATCAGATTCCTGGGCGTGTTCTTGTGTTCCTTCACCCCACCGAGGGGTCACCCAACAGCTTGCGCTCGAGCTAATCCAGTAGAGCAGCCTTTAAGATTGCAGCCACATGAAAGCCAGTATTGAAACGGAGGGTCCGCCTAAACACCATCCTCCCAAATCCAGTGGTCCTAAACTCCATAAACTCCTCCCCTTTTCTGCTTCCACACAACTAAATCCCGGACTAACACCTGTGTGCCGTGCGGCTTGCCTGCCTGCAAAATAGTGAAATAATCCCACCGTGTGTTCGTTTTGGAAGGGTTATCGATGATCTCGCAGGGAACCTCACGTTCACGTCCTACCAGAGATCAGAAGAGGCAGAAGATGGACGGCCAGTTGAAGAGCTTTAATCCCGGATCCACAAGAACTTCTCGCACAACAGACGACGTGCTGGTCTAACCTAACAAAGACTAACTGAGGACTGCACTAAACGCCAGGCCTGTGTGAGGTTTGTGAACGTTGCCCCTTAACCCGAAGATCACCTGCATGGTCTTCTTTAAGAACATTATGGAGAAAGACCTGGATGGTGCCTGAGATCCTAAGCAGACCTGGCCAGGTCTTCTTACCAGCAGTAAAGCAGCTTCATCTGTATTTACGCCACATAATGTGACCTTCTCTGGACCTTCTCAAAGTGCCCCAAAGACTAAACCAGGACAGAAGCAAGAGGACCTGCGAAGTCATTCTAAAGAGATAAAGGTGTCCAGAAGGGTTCTTTTGGAGTGATGCTGTAGAAGAACCACGTTTGGCACGTTTGTAAATGGGATGTTGGTGAATGAGTGTGAGGAACCTCCACCTAATGGAATGGAAAGGTTCTCAACACCCAAACAGGAAGACTCTAGCAACATTTCAGTCGCCTTGCCTTCATATGTGAGTGAATAGCCAAAAATAAAAAATAATTAATAATTTAATTAAAAATAATAATTCTTTTAACAGTGGGAGACATATATATATATATATTTATATATACTATATATATATATATATATATATATATATATATATATATACTATATATATATTAGTTAACGATAGTTAAAAAGAATGAAAAAAAAGTATTTGCATAAATTGAACTACAGTGTTTTAGTTTTATACAAATTCACTCACAGTTCTTTTACATTTTTAAGTATTAAAATATTTATATATAACTTTATGTAATAAAATCTTGTATTTACTTGTTTATCTTGTGTCTGTTATTTTTATTCGTTGGTTAATTTCTCTTTTTTGAATACCTGTGCGAGCCCTAGAGCTCTCAGGTGTGTTCACCTGTGTTCTGTCTGCGTAGTTGTGTGGAAGTAGAAGATTTTATGTTAATAATAATTATCTTCTGATTGTGAATATATACGTGATGTTAAAGTTTCAACCTGTAGCTGCTCTTCATATACTGAAACTATGCTGCCAAACCAGCCTGCTTCAATCAGCCTACAGCAGTTTAGCTCCTCCCATTTAGCCTACAGCAGTTTAGCTCCACCCATTCAGCCTACAGCAGTTTAGCTCCTCCCATTAGCCTACAGCAGTTTAGCTCCACCCATTCAGCCTACAGCAGTTTAGCTCCACCCATTCAGCCTACAGCAGTTTAGCTCCTCCCATTTAGCCTACAGCAGTTTAGCTCCACCCATTCAGCCTACAGCAGTTTAGCTCCACCCATTCAGCCTACAGCAGTTTAGCTCCACCCATTCAGCCTACAGCAGTTTAGCTCCACCCATTCAGCCTACAGCAGTTTAGCTCCTCCCATTTAGCCTACAGCAGTTTAGCTCCACCCATTCAGCCTACAGCAGTTTAGCTCCACCCATTCAGCCTACAGCAGTTTAGCTCCACCCATTCAGTCTATAGCAGTTTAGCTCCACCCATTCAGCCTACAGCAGTTTAGCTCCACCCATTCAGTCTATAGCAGTTTAGCTCCGCCCA
Source organism: Megaleporinus macrocephalus (assembly GCA_021613375.1). NCBI lineage: Eukaryota > Metazoa > Chordata > Actinopteri > Characiformes > Anostomidae > Megaleporinus > Megaleporinus macrocephalus. The sequence continues at coordinate 54,699,452 of CM038703.1, read as the reverse complement.
TTCAGTCTACAGCAGTTTAGCTCCACCCATTCAGTCTACAGCAGTTTAGCTCCACCCACTTCGTATACAGAGGTTTAGCTCCACCCATTCAGCCTACAGCTTATAAAAAAATAGTTTACAGCAGCAGATTAATAATAATAATAATAATAATAGATTGAAAATAGATTTTTATAATTAATTAATTAATTAGACTAAAGCCTCGTTGATCGAGCGTGTGAGGGTGTAAAACGTGTACTGATCAGAGTCGTGTTCTTTATACACTTGACCAGCCAGCTGAGCCAGACGTGGTGAGGAGGAGAGTTAAGGGTCTGTCTTGGTTACAGAGCGGTCGTGCATCGTAAGTGGTCTTTGAGAAGGAACACTGTTCCCCCCTAGGCGCTGAGGACCTCCAGACCAGCAGTGATGTAACAGAGGCTACTTTGATAGCCAGTGATGTAACGGTGTGTGATTAAACCGGGACGGCTGACTGAGTCACAGCTCTGAAACAGAGAGGGTATTGACGGCTGGACTCGTACGCAGCCTGGGCTGCGGTGGAGCCGCGGGCCGCTCGTGGCGTTTGTGTCTTTGTCATGAAGCTGAATCTCGTCATGCGTGTTGAAGAAACCGTCACTGAACAGTCCGCGTGCTGCCGTGACAAAACACAAAGATCTGAACACCAGAGATATTCATTTTACTTTTGAATCTCAGCTTTAAGATGAACTGTAATGAGCTTCATCTCCAGGCTTTATCACTGCTCGTATGTATTTCGACACCTGGAGTGTCACCTGATGTTTATATTCAAACCATGATTACCAGCCATGCTGATATTCGAACATGGAGAATTGGTCATTACCAATATTCAAACATGGAGAATTGGTCATTACCGATATTCAAACATGGAGAATTGGTCATTACCGATATTCAAACATGGAGATTTGGTCATTACTGATATTTAAATCTTGAGTATTGGTCACTACCAATGTTGACACATGGAGAATTGGTCATTATCAATATTCAGACCTGGAGTTTTGGTCATTACCAGTATTCCAACGTGGAGTATAGGTCCCTTTTTATATTCAAACAAGGGGTTTTGGTTACTACAAATATTCAAGCTTATACTATTACTGATATAACCATTACTGATATTCTAACCAGGAGTTTTGATTATTACCAATATTTCAACCTGGAGTATTGATCATTACCGATGTTCAAACCTAGGGTATTAGTCATTACCAATGTTCAAACCTGAAGAACTGGCCATTACCGATGTTCAAACCCGGAGTATTGGTCATTACTGATGTTTAAACCTGGAGTATTTGTCATTATCGATGTTTAAATATGGAGTATTGGTCATTATCGATGTTCAAATCTGGAGTATTGGTCATTATCGATGTTCAAATCTGGAGTATTGGTCATTACTGATATTCAAACCTGAAGTATTGGTCATTACCGATATTCAAACCTGAAGTATTGGTCATTACCGATGTTCAAACCTGGAGTACTGGTCATTACCGATGTTCAAACCTGGAGTACTGGTCATTACCGATGTTCAAACCTGGAGTACTGGTCATTACCGATGTTCAAACCTGGAGTACTGGTCATTACCGATGTTTAAATATGGAGTATTGGTTATTATCGATGTTCAATTCTGGAGTATTGGTCATTACTGATGTTTAAACCTGGAGTATTGGTCATTACTGTTGTTTAAACCTGGAGTATTGGTCATTATTGATGTTCAAATCTGGAGTATTGGTCATTATCGATGTTCAAACCTGGAGTATTGGTCATTATCGATGTTTAAATATGGACTACTGGTCATTATCGATGTTCAAACCTGGAGTATTGGTCATTACTGATGTTCAAACCTGGAGTATTGGTCATTATCGATATTCAAGTCTGGAGTATTGGTCATTACCGATATTCAAACCTGGAGTATTGGTCATTATCGATTTTCAAATCTGGAGTATTGGTCATTACTGATATTCAAACCTGGGGTGTTGTTGACTGCCACTAATCAAACCTGGAGTATTGGTCATTACCGATATTCAAAAAAGGAGTATTTGTCAGTAACGACGATGATGATGCAGCATTTCTTCTTTAAAAACGTCTTAAACTTTAAGACTTTAAAGCTGTTTTAGTTCTCAGCTTAAGCTAAAGACGCTGTGATGGAGTTGAGTTGTTGTGAGGTCACAGATGTACAGCCCTGCTGGTGAGCGGTGAGAAGACACTGTTGTTTTTGTTTTCTCCCAGCGTACCTGGCGGCGGTGAACGCGGCGTGTGAGAGCGCTCGTATGATCTACCCCAGAGCCGTGTCCGACGGCCAGTTCTACTCTCCTCCAGAGTCGCTCGCAGGTCATACACGTAACTCATCACATCATCACTGTTTCAGACAGCAGCTGTTCATCTCCTTATTTATTATTCACTGCAACCTCGTTACTGAGCCTGGCTTTCAAACTCTCTGTGTTTTAGGTTCTGAGGAAGATCTGGATGAAGAAGGTCTCGGCAGGAGAGCAGTAACTTCACAGGTGACTATTTTACAACACACAACAGTTTAGTCTACCACCGTATGAGCAGTGAGGGTTCAACTTGTTCAGCATCAGACCACACAGGCTGGACTGTAGTTTAGTATCAGACCACACAGGATGGACTGTAGTTTAGTATCAGACCACACAGGCTGGACTGTAGTTTAGTATCAGACCACACAGGATGGACTGTAGTTTAGTATCAGACCACACAGGATGGACTGTAGTTTAGTATCAGACCACACAGGATGGACTGTAGTTTAGTATCAGACCACACAGGCTGGACTGTAGTTTAGTATCAGACCACACAGGATGGACTGTAGTTTAGTATCAGACCACACAGGATGGACTGTAGTTTAGTATCAGACCACACAGGCTGGACTGTAGTTTAGTATCAGACCACACAGGATGGACTGTAGTTTAGTATCAGACCACACAGGATGGACTGTAGTTTAGTATCAGACCACACAGGCTGGACTGTAGTTTAGTATCAGACCACACAGGATGGACTGTAGTTTAGTATCAGACATCACAGGATGGACTGTACTTTAGTATCAGACCACACAGGATGGGCAGTAGTTTAGTATCAGACCACACAGGATGTACTGTAGTTTAGTATCAGACCACACAGGATGGACTGTAGTTTAGTATCAGACCACACAGGATGGACTGTAGTTTAGTATCAGACCACACAGGCTGGACTGTAGTTTAGTATCAGACCACACAGGATGGGCAGTTGTTCAGTATCAGATTACATAGGATGGGCAGTAGTTTAGTATCAGACCACACAGGATGGGCAGTAGTTTAGTATCAGACCACACAGGATGGACTGTAGTTTAGTATCAGACCACACAGGATGGCCAGTTGTTCAGTATCAGACCACACAGGATGGGCAGTTGTTCAGTATCAGACCACACAGGATGGGCAGTTGTTCAGTATCAGACCACACAGGATGGACAGTTGTTCAGAATCAGACCACACAGGATGGACTGTAGTTTAGTATCAGACCACACAGGATGGACTGTAGTTTAGCATCAGACCACACAGGATGGACTGTAGTTTAGTATCAGACCACACAGGATGGGCAGTTGTTCAGTATCAGACCACACAGGATGGACAGTTGTTCAGTATCAGACCTCACAGGATGGACTGTAGTTTAGTATCAGACCACACAGGATGGGCAGTAGTTTAGTATCAGACCACACAGGATGGACTGTAGTTTAGTATCAGACCACACAGGATGGGCAGTAGTTCAGTATCAGACCACACAGGATGGGCAGTTGTTCAGTATCAGACCTCACAGGATGGACAGTTGTTCAGTATCAGACCACACAGGATGGGCAGTAGTTTAACACGGCGCAGAGTTGATGTAGTACAGATTCTAAGTACTAACAGTGAGCAGCACCTTGTGATCTAAGTGGGCGTGTAGGTTCGTAATGGGAGAAGTGGTCACTCAGATACTGAGGACAGGTTTTTGAGTAAATTGGACATTTTGTGTATCGTTTTTAATCCAGAATAGTTCTCGAGTTCTTTTAATCCAAACATCTCTTTAAACAGCAACGAATCTGTTCAGTCATCAGTTATAACATTAATATGTATTTGCTTGCTATGTTTATGATCTGAGACCCCTCAGGAGCCCCGGGCGGTCTGCAGATCTTAGTTCTCGTAGAACCGCTTGTTCCTTTTTTTTGTTATTCACATTAAACTGTTGTGTGTTTCCTCCTCTGCGTGTCAGGAGAAGGAGCTTGTGCGGCAGGGCCGCGAGGCGATGGCTGTGGTGGAACAGATACTGTCTCAGGAGGAGAACTGGAAGTTTGAGAAGAATAACGTAAGTGTGGTGGAGGTTTCCACTAGAACCCTTCCTGACAGGACAGACCATAATAACCTCCATAGCAGAACTCCAGGAGAAAGAACAGAACTCCAGGAGAAAGAACAGAACTCCAGGAGAAAGAACAGAACTCCAGGAGAAAGAACAGAAGTCCAGGAGAAAGAACAGAAGTCCAGGTTCAGAGCTGCGTTAACTTTGAAACACGACAAAATAACATAAAAGGAAGTAAATATATCTGTTTCAAATGTTCACCTCGTCTAATTCACCTGTTAATGGACTTTGTTTTTACTAAGCACTCCACATACACATGTACATCTGGCTGGTTGGCGCAGAACCTTAGCAGGACTGTCTGGATACTTTTGGACATGTAGAGTTTGGTGTGTATTTTCTATCAGAAAGGTAAACAGACTGGAGGAAGTTAGAGCTTTGATGAGAGTTCACATAAAAGTGAAGTAAAGAGAACAGGAAGTGGAGAGGAAGCTCAGACACAGAAGAGGGAAGCAGGTTGTGTGCAGTCAGTTATACATTTATTATTATTATATGTTCAGTTATACGATTGTACAGCTGATTTATGAGTGTAGAGCACCTACACATACACTCACAGTGAGAGTTAACCAGACTATAGTACAGCCCCCCACATGGGGGGGTTAGTTAAACACACCGTTACAGATAAGACCCCCAAAGTAAACAGTCACACTACATATAAAATTCCCCCTATATACATTCACAGTGAGAGTTAACCAGACTAAAGTACAGCCCCCCCACACACACTGTTACAGATAAGACCCCCAAATACACAATCACTACCTTATAATACACCCTCCACATATACACTAACAGTAAGAGCTAACCAGACAAAAGAACCCCCCCCCCCCACACACACACACTCCAAAGTACACAATTACACTACATATAATACCACCCCCCCACCCCCACCCCCCACCCCCCAACCCAACCCCCTATATACGTTAAACAGACCACAGTACAGCTCCTCACACTGGGTGTCTCTTAAACACACTGCTACAGCTAGGACCCCCCAAAGTACAAATTAAGAACTACATATAATATCCCCCCCAAATACATTCACAGTGAGAGTTAACCAGACTAAAGTACAGCCCCCCAACGGTTAAACACACTGCTACAGCTAGGACCCCCAAAGTACAAATTAAGAACTACATATAATACCCCCCCCCCCCACCCCCCCCCAAATACATTCACAGTGAGAGTTAACCTGACAAAAGTACAGCCCCCCACACACTATCACAGCCAAGACCCCCAAATACACAATCACACAACTACATATAATACCCCCCCCCCCCCAAATACATTCACAGTGAGAGTTAACCAGACTAAAGTACAGCCCCCCAACGGTTAAACACACTGCTACAGCTAAGACCTCCAAAGTACAAAATAAGAACTACATATAATATCCCCCCCAAATACATTCACAGTGAGAGTTAACCAGACTAAAGTACAGCCCCCCTCATGGTTACAACTAAGACCCCCTGAAGAAACAATTAGAACTACATGTGATATCCCCCGTATACATGTACTACAGTGATTTCTTCTCAGTGGTGTAAAGTAAAGGAGTGGGTGTTGGACGTCGTCTCTCTTCACTGATCGTGTTTATTCTGATGGAGATTTGGTGCTCAGGTCTGATACGGGGGGCTTCAACGACATAGAACTGAATAGAATTAATTAACGAGCAGTTAGCAAGTGCTACATCTCAGTGTGTCTCAGTTAACACCACCCGCACCTGAACTGACCTCAGCAGGAGCTCCAAACTCAGGTAGCTTTTGTTTGTATCAGAGATGAATAGTGTGTTTCTATAAAAGGCTTTAAAATATTTTTTAATGTGCACTGCTGCCCCCTAGTGGCTAGCAAGGCAAATGATAAATGTACACATCATATTGTGATTCTGATACATGCTAATTATGCAACGTTGTGATAAACGTCTCTGCAACGTTCCAAAATACTCCCCTCTCAGTAAAAACCCTAAAGACAGGAAAGCGCTTTCTGATGGACAGATGATGAAGCTGAAGTGTGTTTGTGTGTTTGTGTGTTTGTGTGTTTGTGTGTGTAGGACATGGGGGACTGTGTGTACACGCTGGAGATCCCCTTCCATGGAAAGACGTTCATCCTGAAGGTATTCTTTCCTTTCTGATTCTCTCAGTGAGCGATGGGCCAGTAAGGTGGACGATAGTGTCGTCTTCTGTTTGGGGAGAATCGTTTGTTTCTTCCAGAAACACAGAAGCGGAGATTCTTTCCAAGAAAGACGTTTATTTGCACGCGCCCTTCTTCCAAAGTAATCAGACATTAGTTCACCAACACAGTGGTTATATACAGAGAAACCACACCCCTTCAGGTGTTAAAGAATTTACATACAGACATATAGAATCCACTATCTCTCTGAGAGGGGGTGTCGGGGAGAATCCCTGTATGGCAGGCTGTAAGATAACCCCCAGCCAGGTGGTTGTTACATCAAAGGAGCGCATCATGATAGAAAGAAAGGTGAGGGAAAGGTTTGTAAGGTGAGGGAAAGGTTTGTAAGGTGAGGGAAAGGTTTGTAAGGTGAGGGAAAGGTTTGTAAGGTGAGGGAAAGGCCAGCAAGGCGTGCGAAAAGCCCATAAAGTTAGTGAAGGGCCCATAAGGTGAAACGAAAGGCCCATAAGTTCGGCGATGGGCCAGTAATGTAAGTGAAATGCCCATAAGGACCCCTGATTTGAGCAAAGGGCCCGTGAGGTGAGGGAAAAGCCTGTAAGGTGAGCAAAAGATTAGTAGCATAAGTGAAAGGCCCATAAGTTCAGCGATGGACCTGTAATGTAAGTAAAAAAAGCCCATCAGGTGAGCGAAGGGCCAGTAAAGTGAGCGAAGGGCCAGTAAAGTGAGCGAAGGGCCAGTAAAGTGAGCGAAGGGCCAGTAAAGTGAGCGAAGGGCCAGTAAAGTGAGTGAAAGGGCCAGTAAAGTGAGCGAAGGGCCAGTAAAGTGAGTGAAAGGGCCAGTAAAGTGAGCGAAGGGCCAGTAAAGTGAGTGAAAGGGCCAGTAAAGTGAGCGAAGGGCCAGTAAAGTGAGTGAAAGGGCCAGTAAGGTAAGCAAAGGGCCCGTAAGGCAAGTTGAGGGACCGTTAGGTGAGCAAAAGGTCTGTAAGGTGAGTGAATGGCCCGTAAGCTGAACCCTCACCCGTCCCTTGTTGTTGTTGTGTAGGCGTTACTACAGTGCACTGCTGAGCTGGTGTATCAGGAGGTCATCCTACAGCCGGAGAAGATGGTCCAGTGGAACAGAACAGTGTCAGCCTGCCAGGTACACTCACACTGTCCATCTCACACCCTTACCACCAGGACTGAGACCACTGATCAATCACTCTCTCTCTCTCTCTCTCTCTCTCTCTCTCTCTCTACATCTCTCTCTCTCTACCTCTCTATCTCTACATCTCTCTCTCTCTCTCTCTCTCTCTCTACCTCTCTATCTCTACATCTCTCTCTCTCTCTCT
>CM038703.1:54684133-54686633 GCA_021613375.1 Megaleporinus macrocephalus | reverse complement strand
TCACTCAAACACGTTCACTCAAACACCTTCACTCAAACACCTTCACTCAAACACGTTCACTCAAACACGTTCACTCAAACACGTTCACTCAAACACGCTCACTCAAACACATTCACTCAAACACTCGTTCACTCAAACACGTTCACTCAAACACCTTCACTCAAACACGTTCACTCAAACACCTTCACTCAAACACCTTCACTCAAACACCTTCACTCAAACACGTTCACTCAAACACCTTCACTCAAACACCTTCACTCAAACACGTTCACTCAAACACGTTCACTCAAAAACGTTCTCTCAAACACCTTCACTCAAACACGTTCACTCAAACACGTTCACTCAAACACCTTCACTCAAACACCTTCACTCAAACACGTTCACTCAAACACGTTCACTCAAACACGTTCACTCAAAAACGTTCACTCAAACACCTTCAGTCAAACACGTTCAGTCAAACACGTTCACTCAAAAACGTTCACTCAAACACCTTCACTCAAACACCTTCACTCAAACACCTTCACTCAAACACGTTCACTCAAAAACGTTCACTCAAACACGTTCACTCAAAAACGTTCACTCAAACACCTTCACTCAAACACCTTCACTCAAACACGTTCACTCAAACACCTTCACTCAAACACCTTCACTCAAACACCTTCACTCAAACACCTTCACTCAAACACCTTCACTCAAACACCTTCACTCAAACACCTTCACTCAAACACCTTCACTCAAACACCTTCACTCAAACACCTTCACTCAAACACCTTCACTTGTGCTGGATTTGAATAAGATTTACCAGATTATTCATATTAAATCATTCCACAGTTATTACTGTCAGACTGTAACACTATACACACGGCAAATTCATACTGGATTTTAATCTGTAGTTAAATATAATCTCCAATGAGGTTCTAGATTTATTAGACTGAACGTCACTGCTGTGTTTCTTCTCCTGTAGGGGTGAAAACGGTCCGGGTGGGTTTGTGGTGCTGAAGTCCAGCAGTAATCCTTCAGTCTGCACTTTCATCTGGGTGCTCAACACTGACCTCAAGGTGAATTCAGAATAACAGTACTGAATAATGCATAGCAGATACTGAATAATTCATAGTAGATACTGAATAATTCATAGTAGATACTGAATAATTCATAGTAGATACTGAATAATTCATAGTAGATACTGAATAATTCATAGTAGATACTGAATAATCCATAGTAGATACTGAATAATTCATAGTAGATACTGAATAATTCATAGTAGATACTGAATAATCCATAGTAGATACTGAATAATTCATAGTAGATACTGAATAATCCATAGTAGATACTGAATAATTCATAGTAGATACTGAATAATTCATAGTAGATACTGAATAATCCATAGTAGATACTGAATAATCCATAGTAGATACTGAATGATCCATAGTACATACTGAATGATCCATAGTAGATACTGAATGATCCATAGTAGATACTGAATAATCCATAGTAGATACTGAATGATTCATAGTATATACTGAATGATTCATAGCAGATACGGAATAATTCATAGTACATACTGAATAATACATAGTAGATACTGAATAATTCATAGTAGATACTGAATAATTCATAGTAGATACTGAATAATTCATAGTAGATACTGAATAATCCATAGTAGATACTGAATAATTCATAGTAGATACTGAATAATTCATAGTAGATACTGAATAATCCATAGTAGATACTGAATAATCCATAGTAGATACTGAATGATCCATAGTAGATACTGAATAATCCATAGTAGATACTGAATGATTCATAGTATATACTGAATGATTCATAGCAGATACGGAATAATTCATAGTACATACTGAATAATACATAGTAGTTACTGAATAATACATAGTAGATACTGAATAATCCATAGTAGATACTGAATGATCCATAGTAGATACTGAATAATCCATAGTAGATACTAAATAATCCATAGTAGATACTGAATAATCCATAGTAGATACTGAATAATACATAGTAGTTACTGAATAATACATAGTAGATACTGAATAATCCATAGTACATACTAAATGATCCATAGTAGATACTGAATAATCCATAGTAGATACGGAATGATTCATAGTATATACTGAATGATTCATAGCAGATACTGAATAATTCATAGTGGATACTAAATAATTCAAAGCGGATACTAAATAATCCGTAGTAGATACTGAATAATTCATAGTGGATACTGAATAATCCATAGCAGATACTGAATAATTCATAGTAGATACTGAATAATCCGTAGTAGATACTGAATAATTCATAGTGGATACTGAATCATTCAAAGCAGATACTGAATAATCCGTAGTAGATACTGAATAATTCATAGTGGATACTAAATAATTCAAAGCAGATACTGAGTAATCCGTAGTACATACTGAATAATTCATAGCGGATACTGAATAATCAGTAGTAGATACTGAATAATTCATAGCGGATACTGAATAATCAGTAG
>CM038703.1:54669133-54681633 GCA_021613375.1 Megaleporinus macrocephalus | reverse complement strand
AAAAATATTGGGACAGATCTTTTCTCTGTGTGTTCAGGCTCTGATTCTAAATATTGGGGAGTGAGATGTACAGTAAGGTCTACACAGTCTTGTATGTGTTTCCGGGTATGTGCGTTCCACAGAACACTGGCACTGTGATCGTATGTATTGGGACGGATGGATTTAATGGTGTAACAGCTGATCTCCTGTACAAACAGTTCCATTCATGGTTTATTAGCTGTAATGAAGTTACTCGTTTTTTTTGTTTGGTCTTGTTACATAAACACTGAATCTGGAGGCACTTTTCATGTTTTCTGTACCTTCATTATGGTTCTAATTGATAAGTAAAGGTATGCAGTTACATCACAGACTGGATGGCATGGCTTGGCACTACCTCCACCATGTTTTACAGATTGCCTGGTGTTTGTTCTTCCTTTGTTATGAATGTCTGCTGTTGATGATCTGTATGTATCTATATAGAATTAAAGGAGCTCTCCTCCTGCTGTGTCTTGAAAGATGGAGGAACTTTCGTACGACTAAAACTGCTTTAGCTCTGATTTCTGGACAGACTGAATGTATGTTCTTTCACGGTGTTCTAGCAGTCACGCTTCCTTTTACATTCCTCAGCTCCACGTTAGTTATGTGTAGAACAGTGAACTGTTTGTATGCATAAATGGTTCTTTATGATGGAAATCATGTTGTTCATGGGCCTTTTTCAGAAAATCTTCTATATGAGGCTGAAAAGGTTCTGCTCTGGTTAGAAGTCACGTTTTTTTGGTCGTCTAAAGAAACGTCCTGCTAGGAACCTGCAAAAATCTCTGAAGGTGGTTGTCCTAGCTTGGGCTGAGCATCACTTTGAGCCGGAATCTGAACTCCACTTCAGAATTTCCGTATGACAGTCAGACATTCCTGCACTGTGTGATTACACTGGTGTTGTTTTTTAATCCCAGTATATTCCAAACCATTGATTTCTTAGTTTGTTGTTATCACTGCAGCTTATGAATGCAGGTGCTTGATGTTGGAGACTTCTTGTGAAACATGTTTTAGAAAAGGTGAAGAATTCTTTATATAAGACTTCCTGAAGCTGGTCTTGGATCAGTGCTTATGCAGAAGAATCAATATGTGCAGATAGAGAATTTTAAAACACATTTATTTTCATACTGTGTGCGGTGGGTTTATCACAGTGCCTGTGCTCACTCATGGAAACGCTATTGCTATGAATACAAAACAATACAACACACACCCAGAAACACTCATGAAGGACTGTCCCAGTATTTTTGGAGTGGACAGGGGCTAGAGAAGGTTGCATATTAAAGCGACAGTTTGGCAAATAAAATCTTTATTCTTGCGTTTGCTGAGCTGCGGGGCTGCTGTAGCTCTCAGGACGCTGCCGAGTCCTCGTCTGTATGCAGAGCCACCTAGTGAAGTATGTTAGAGATGCTGAACATCTCCTGAACGTCTACATCAGCCTTGTAGCTCCGAAGACTTCAGACGCAAAGCTTTGGCTGATTAAGTAAATTCACTGAATCTCCCCAAACAGTCGCTTTAATGCGGAGAACCTCGTCCAGCCCAGCGAGAACACAGCCGGCGGAACCGTACCGGAGACTTGGGCCACACACAGGAACGTTCAGACTGCAGTAGCAGAGCCACAGACTCACTGTAGAAATGAAAACGGTGCCTTATCTGCTTTGAGCTACAGGAGAGTCTCACCTTTAACCTCCGGTAACTGTTTGAGCACTCTCGATTCAGTTAAAGGGCCCATATCAGGAAAAATCAATCAAATGAGTGGTTTTGATGTCACATATCTCTTGTATACCCAATCACATATTAGTCCTATATATATATATACATATACAACAAATAATAAAATAACAAAAATGCTTGATATGGGCCCTTTAATCAGCACTGTTAAAGGGGAAGTCCACTGATATTTAAAATTGCCTGTATAATCCAGTGTGTGAGACATACAGCAATGCAGAGTGGTTTGGAGCTTTAAGAGGTGGACATCTGGTTCCATTCACCACCACTGTTTCACACCAAACCTCTCTGAATGACTTTACATCCTAACCACTTCTTTTTGGAGACAAGTTTGAAAAGTCAGTGGAGTTGCCCTTCAAGTATTGATCACTTGTTTTTTTTAAGGTGGCAGTGTTTAAGGGAGGTGTTCTGCTGGAGGATCCACAGCAGCTGATCCTGAGCAGAACAGAGCGTCTTTATTCGCACGCGGACACATGACTCAGCGGCAGAGCTGCTCGTCTCTCGCTCAGCGCCGCTGCAGACGCCACCCTCAGCGTCTTCATGGCGCATGTGTTGCTGGTGAAGTCGTGAAAGCTGCGCTGCTCACTGAGCGCCTGTACAGGAGAGTTTGGTGTGAAATGGTTCAGATGGTGTTCACGGTGGTGGTGATGGTGTTTACAGTGGTGGTGATGGTGTTTACAGTGGTGGTGTTGGTGTTTACAGTGGTGGTGATGGTGTTTACAGTGATGGTGATGGTGTTTACAGTGGTGATGATGGTGTTTACAGTGGTGATGATGGTGTTTACAGTGGTGGTGATGGTGTTTACAGTGGTGGTGATGGTGTTTAGTGGTGGTGATGGTGTTTAGAGTGGTGGTGATGGTGTTTAAAGTAGTGATGGTAACCAGGGGTCTCCATGTCTACAACACTAATCTACACATTGTATTTACTATGAAACCCACCAGTGAAGCTACACGTGTCTTCTGAGTTTATCTGGATGTTGATGGTAAAATGTGGAAGATCTGAAAATACCAGGTTTTCTTTGGGGACTATTTGAACCTCACAGCGTCCTGCATGTATCCCTCCACCATGAATGGAGTTTAAGACTGAGATCTTCTCTAAACTATCATAAACAGCGTCTCAGAATCAGACAGTGTATTTATAACATCTACTGTAAGAACTTTCTGTGAGGAGCTTTTAGAGGTGGACGTCTGGTTCCATTCACCACCACTGTGAACAGATCTGACTGGAGCATTTCACACAGACCCTCTCTGAACAACTCTGTTTACATCTGAATCATGTAATTTTTGGAAATTTGTAAAACGTTGGTGGAGTTCCCCTTTCCACTGTAGTTCACAGGGACATGACTTTACTGAGAGCTCCCTGTGTTAATAATAATAATAATAATAATAATAATAATAATAATACCCTCTGCGCTGGTTTATGTATGTTTCTGACTCTGTGTGCCTTCGACACTGATTTCACAGGTTCAGACATTTAGACATTGTTTGTTTTCTTTGTTTTTTTGTTTATTTTCTCTTTACTGCGTATGATTGTTTATTGTTTTTGTTCCTCCTTCATGCTCCTTATTTAAGCGCAGTGTTTTGGTTGTACTCTGGTCTGGATGTATACGCTGTAGATGATGAGACTGAATGAACTGGAATGTTGGTGTGATTTTTTAACAGATCTTGTACTGAATCGTGTCACTAATAAAGATAAGCGCTGATACAGAATCAGAGGTTTAGAGTCGTCCTTTATTCACTCCTGCACACCGACCTGCCTCATTATTAAATGTGTTGCAACATATATTTTGTTATACTGTATCCTATCGAGTTATTTAAGCTAATACAGTGAGTCTGATTGACAGATACTGCTGCACCTAATATGTAAAATTACATCTAATAAATGAAAATAAAATAAAAGCAAATAAAATCAACAGGTAACACAATTAAAGGAGCAGTGTGTATCCTCTAGTGGTGAGATTGTGTATTGCAACCTAGTGAAAATTTCATGTTTTCTCTTCTGTGATGGTGAAGATTTTCCCCTCTTCATTTTGTCTTGTGTTTTTGTATTAAATAACAAGTTCAGTCCTCTAGTTGTTAAAACATTGGTTCTTAAACTTTGCACAAAAAAGAACCGTTCTAGATATTTATTCTACCCATCACGTGGTTCTACCTACCATACTCTTATACTTAGTACAGTGTAGTAAGTGTTTTATTTTGTTTTACTGTTCATTCAGTTCAGTACTCAGTTTAATAATCACTACTGACTACTGATAAACTCATTCACACCATCAAACATCCTCATTATTCTTTTAATGATCATTCAGTTCAGTACTCAGTTTAATAAACACTACTGACTACTGATAAACTCATTTACACCATCAAACATCCTCATTATTCTTTTAATGTTCATTCAGTTCAGTACTGTGTGTACCGTGTTCAGTTTGTAGTGTAGTGGTAGTGAGAGGTGTTTTTGGTGGTATTGGTATATGGTGGGGGTGTTAGTGTTGTTGATGGTGTTGTTAGTGGTGGTGGTAATGTTAGTGTTGTAGGTGGTGGTGGTTGTGTTGGTCAACCATGGAGCTCTGACAGTTGGGTTGTTTGTTGGGAAGGAATGAAAAGTGACGACGTTCCCTTCACAGCCTGGAACTCTGGATTTCTCCACCACAGTTCTGGTTGGTGTTGTGGTTGTGTGTAAATGTTCTGGTTGGTGTTGTGGTTGTGTGTAAATGTTCTGGTTGGTGTTGTGGTTGTGTGTAAATGTTCTGGTTGGTGTTGTGGTTGTGTGTAAATGTTCTGGTTGGTGTTGTGGTTGTGTGTAAATGTTCTGGTTGGTGTTGTGGTTGTGTGTAAATGTTCTGGTTGGTGTTGTGGTTGTGTGTAAATGTTCTGGTTGGTGTTGTGGTTGTGTGTAAATGTTCTGGTTGGTGTTGTGGTTGTGTGTAAATGTTCTGGTTGCTGGTTGGTGTTGTGGTTGTGTGTAAATGTTCTGGTTGCTGGTTGGTGTTGTGGTTGTGTGTAAATGTTTTGGTTGGTGTTGTGGTTGGGTGTTGTGGTTGTGTGTAAATGTTCTGGTTGCTGGTTGGTGTTGTGGTTGTGTGTAAATGTTCTGGTTTCTGGTTGGTGTTGTGGTTGTGTGTAAATGTTCTGGTTGCTGGTTGGTGTTGTGGTTGTGTGTAAATGTTCTGGTTTCTGGTTGGTGTTGTGGTTGTATGTAAATGTTCTGGTTGGTGTTGTGGTTGTATGTAAATGTTCTGGTTGGTGTTGTGGTTGTGTGTAAATGTTCTGGTTGGTGTTGTGGTTGTATGTAAATGTTCTGGTTGGTGTTGTGGTTGTATGTAAATGTTCTGGTTGGTGTTGTGGTTGTATGTAAATGTTCTGGTTGGTGTTGTGGTTGTGTGTAAATGTTCTGGTTGCTGGTTGGTGTTGTGGTTGTGTGTAAATGTTCTGGTTGGTGTTGTGGTTGTGTGTAAATGTTCTGGTTGCTGGTTGGTGTTGTGGTTGTGTGTAAATGTTCTGGTTGGTGTTGTGGTTGTGTGTAAATGTTCTGGTTGCTGGTTGGTGTTGTGGTTGTGTGTAAATGTTATGGTTGCTGGTTGGTGTTGTGGTTGTGTGTAAATGTTCTGGTTGGTGTTGTGGTTGTGTGTAAATGTTCTGGTTGCTGGTTGGTGTTGTGGTTGTGTGTAAATGTTCTGGTTGCTGGTTGTTGTGGTTGTGTGTAAATGTTCTGGTTGGTGTTGTGGTTGTGTGTAAATGTTCTGGTTGGTGTTGTGGTTGTGTGTAAATGTTCTGGTTGCTGGTTGGTGTTGTGGTTGTGTGTAAATGTTCTGGTTGCTGGTTGGTGTTGTGGTTGTGTGTAAATGTTCTGGTTGCTGGTTGGTATTGTGGTTGTGTGTAAATGTTCTGGTTGCTGGTTGGTGTTGTGTGTAAATGTTCTGGTTGGGGTTGTGGTTGTGTAAATGTTCTGGTTGCTGGTTGGTGTTGTGGTTGTGTGTAAATGTTCTGGTTGCTGGTTGGTGTTGTGGTGGTGTGTAAATGTTCTGGTTGCTGGTTGGTGTTGTGGTTGTGTGTAAATGTTCTGGTTGCTGTTGTGGTTGTGTGTAAATGTTCTGGTTGCTGGTTGGTGTTGTGGTTGTGTGTAAATGTTCTGGTTGCTGGTTGTTGTTGTGGTTGTGTGTAAATGTTCTGGTTGGTGTTGTGGTTGTGTGTAAATGTTCTGGTTGCTGGTTGGTGTTGTGGTTGTGTGTAAATGTTCTGGTTGCTGGTTGTTGTTGTTGTGTGTAAATGTTCTGGTTGCTGGTTGTTGTGGTTGTGTGTAAATGTTCTGGTTGCTGGTTGGTGTTGTGGTTGTGTGTAAATGTTCTGGTTGCTGGTTGGTGTTGTGATTGTGTGTAAATGTTCTGGTTGGTGTTGTGGTTGTGTGTAAATGTTCTGGTTGGTGTTGTGGTTGTGTGTAAATGTTCTGGTTGTTGTTGTGGTTGTGTGTAAATGTTCTGGTTGGTGTTGTGGTTGTGTGTAAATGTTCTGGTTGGTGTTGTGGTTGTGTGTAAATGTTCTGGTTGCTGGTTGGTGTTGTGGTTGTGTGTAAATGTTCTGGTTGCTGGTTGTTGTTGTGGTTGTGTGTAAATGTTCTGGTTGCTGGTTGTTGTTGTGGTTGTGTGTAAATGTTCTGGTTGCTGGTTGGTGTTGTGGTTGTGTGTAAATGTTCTGGTTGCTGGTTGGTGTTGTGGTTGTGTGTAAATATTCTGGTTGCTGGTTGGTGTTGTGGTTGTGTGTAAATATTCTGGTTGCTGGTTGGTGTTGTGATTGTGTGTAAATGTTCTTCTTGGTGTTGTGGTTGTGTGTAAATGTTCTGGTTGGTGTTGTGGTTGTGTGTAAATGTTCTGGTTGCTGGTTGTTGTTGTGGTTGTGTGTAAATGTTGGGGGTGTAAATATTAATGAGTTTGGAGTTTAGAGTTCGGCCCAACCGTGTTAAAGGTTCATGGTATCTACAGCTTATGTGCTAAACAACCACCTGGAATCTTCTCTCCATCCTTCCACTGTGAGAAGACACCTCAACACTGTGGGTCTGAAAGGATGTGTATCTGTTCAAGAAGTTCCTCACTGAGGAAAAGAGATACAGACACATCAAACAAGCTGTTTTCAGAACAGTGAACTGACCACCCCAGAATCTCAACACCACCAGACTGAACTTTGGAGGTGGGTCTGTTTAAGGAACTGAAAGAGAGTCTCCTGAGAAGAATGGAAGCTGGAACGAAGGTAAAGTATTTAATTATGCAGAAATTTTGAGGGTTTGGTGGAATTCCCCTGTAATGCCACGTGTGAACAGGTCAGTGCTGTTTACAGGTCAGTGCTAATGAGGTAGTAACTGATCACAGGGTGGCCTGTCTGACCTTCCTGTTGCCTGTGTTACTACTTCAGACCCTGCGAGGCTCCGAGTCTCCTCCTCGGTGGAAGATGGTCTGTAGGCAGTGTGACTGGTGTGATTGTGTCTTGGTGGCCTCGGGGTCTTCAGAGGGAATTGTTGAGTCCACATGACTGAGCTGTGACTGTTTTCGCGCTCTGTGCTAGAGGAGCATTTGTTTGTTCCCTCGCTCATTCGCCTTTCATGGCCTCAAAGAGGTCAGAAGATGCTCCATATCTTCTGAGTAGATCCAGGAACAGCATCGGCCGAACCTCATCCAGCCTCACTCTGGAGCTTCTTGAGTCCAGAGCAGCTTCTGACCCTCGGTCCACTCTCTCAAGTCTGAACGCGGATGACGAGGTCCAGTCAGATGTCCCGTACTGACAGCTGATGCTAGCAGCCTTCTCTTCTCCTTCTTCTTCTCTCCGTTCCTCCCTCGCTCGCTCTCGGTTAGGATGGGTGCGGCCTTCAAGAAATTCTGCGCCAAGTTCTGCTGCTGCTGCTGCTCTTTTGATGACGACGATGATGATGAAGAGAAGAGACCGTTACTGGGGTATTTATCATATATAGATTACAAATGATTTATTGCTATATGGATCAAAGGGAAATGCCACCAAAAATTCTAAGTTCTGCCATAATTGGCATAACAGTCCACCTCTAAAAGCTCCTCACAGAAAGTTCTTACAGTAGATGTTATAAATACACTGTCTGATTCTGAGACTCTGTTTATGATAGTTTAGAGAAGATCTCAGTCTTAAACTCCATTCATGGTGGAGGGATACATGCAGGACGCTGTGAGGTTAAAATAGTCCCCAAAGAAAACCTAGTATTTTCAGATTTTCCAGGTTTTGTTTTATTCAGCAGTCAGTAGCAGAAATGTTAATAAATCAGAACTCAGTAAAAATAATACCAGCCAATCAGCACTCAGTAGGAGTAATGCTAATTCAAGACTCTAAAATCAAAAATGTTTTACCAAATTAAAAATCAAATTTACTTTTTTTGTTTTAGCCACAGAGCCACAAGGCTAATGTAGTTAACAAATGATGGAAGCTCAGTAGCAGTAATGCTAATCAATCAAAGCTCAATAGCAGTAACGTTAACCAATCAGCACTCTGTACTCACATGAGTGAGCAGTATTGCCAACAAATCAGAACTTACTACCATTAATGCCAGCTAATAACATTCAGAAGCAGTAATGCTAACTAATCAGGGTCAGGGTTCCGTGGCAGTAATGCTAAACAATCATCACTCAGTAGCACTAATGCTAACTAATCAGTGCTTGGTATCACTAATGCTAGCCAATCAGCACTTAGTAGCAGTAATGCTAACCAATGAGCAATCGGTAGCAGTAATGCTAACTAATTAGGGCTTAGTAGCTTAATGCTAAACAAACAGCAATCAGTAAATGTAATGCTAACCAATCAGTGCCCAGTAGCAGTAATGTTAACCAATCAGGCTTTCAGCAGCAGTAATGCTTAGTAATCAGTGCTTAATAGCTGTAATGGTAACCAATCAGCACTTAATAGCTGTAATGGTAACCAATCAGTACTCAGTAGCAGTAATGCAGAGCAATCAGTAGCAGTAAAGCTAACTAATTGGTGTGTTGAAGCTGTAATGCTAACCAGTGAGCAATCAGTAGCAGTAATGCCAACCAATCTGCACTCAGTAGCAGTAATGTTAACCAATCTGCACTCAGTAGCAGTAATGTTAACCAATCTGCACTCAGTAGCAGTAATGTTAACCAATCTGCACTCAGTAGCAGTAATGTTAACCAATCTGCACTCAGTAGCAGTAATGCCAACCAATCTGCACTCAGTAGCAGTAATGTTAACCGTTAAGCACACAGTCACACTATGATTTATCAACAAGATCCACAATGAACCAGTTTATCTTTTAGCATTGGCGCTAACGTTAGCTAGATTAGCTAGTTAGCTAACATTAGAGTCCAGTGGTGCCAAACTTAGTGTGTCGTCAAGAGTTATAATGACTGTATCAACTGCTGTCGCTTCCTCTCCTCTCTCATCACAAGGAAAGTTCTAGAATCAGAACTAAGGAGTTTTTTTAGGCACACTGAACAGAAAAGACAAAACCTCAGTGGAAACTCAGTAGAGACTCAGTAGTGACTCAGTAGAGACTCAGTAGTGACTCAGTAAAGGCTTAGTAGAGGCTCAACAACAGCTCAGTAGAAACTCACTACATGCTTAGTAGTGACTCAGTAGAGACTCAGTGGAGACTCAGTAGAGGCTTAGTAGATGCTTAGTAGTGACTCAGTAGAGACTCAGTGGAAACTCAGTAGAGACTCAATAGTGACTCAGTAGAGACTCAGTAGTGACTCAGTAAAGGCTTAGTAGAGGCTCAACAACAGCTCAGTAGAAACTCAGTACATGCTTAGTAGAGACTCTGTAGAGACTCAGTGGAGACTCAGTAGAGGCTTAGTAGATGCTTAGTAGAGACTCAGTAGAGGCTCAACAGCAGCTCTGTAGAAACTCAGTACAGGCTTAGTAGAGACTCAGTAGAGGCTCAGTAGTGACTCAGTAGAGGCTCAACAGCAGCTTAGTAGAAACTCAGTACATGCTTAGTAGGGACTCAGTAGAGACTCAGTTTAGACTCAGTAGAGGCTCAACAGCAGCTCAGTAGAAACTCAGTACAGGCTCAGTAGAGACACAGTAGAGGCTCAGTAGCGACTCAGTAGAGACTCAGTTTAGACTCAGTAGAGGCTCAACAGCAGCTCAGTAGAAACTCAGTACATGCTTAGTAGGGACTCAGTAGAGACTCAGTTTAGACTCAGTAGAGGCTCAACAGCAGCTCAGTAGAAACTCAGTACAGGCTCAGTAGAGACACAGTAGAGGCTCAGTAGCGACTCAGTACATGCTTAGTAGAGACTCAGTAGAGGCTTAGCTGAAACTCAGTAGAGACTCAGGATAGGCCCAGTAGTGACTCAGTAGAGGCTTAGCTGAAACTCAGTAGAGACTCAGGATAGGCCCAGTAGAGACTCAGTAGAGGCTCAGTAGAGACTCAGTAGAGACTCAGTAGAGACTCAGTTGAGACGTGTTAACAAGCAGAGCTGAAGAAATTTCCACCCTTTTTAATTCACTATGAAAAGATTTTTGTCTGACTAAACAATTGGATTTGTCTCTGCTGCTACTGTGTTTAGCTATGCTAATGGACTTGTTTATAGATAACAGTGAATTATACATTGTTGGAAACCACATAATCAAGTTTGTTAGAGAAACCGATCATCTCCACACACTTTAACACAAACGGGTAGTGATGCTAACTTACTTACATTAGCCTTATAGCTAACTCACCTACGTTAGCCTTATAGCTCCAGCGCTAACACTAAAAAAGGAGACTTCAGACCAATAAGAGGAGGAAATAAACAAGTTCTGTTGTATGAACTTTAATGTGTTAGATGTAGAGTGTTTTAAATACATGTTGCTGAGCCTTCAGGCCAAAACACTGCAGTTCAGTCCCGTCAGACCACAAGACTTTCTGTCCAGGATCAGGTTTAGCGAGCTCCCTGAATCGGGGATATTCCACTCATAAAGGCTCTTTTTCTTAAATGCCTCGGAGACTGAACAAGGAACAAAATGTTCAATTACAGTCATTTACTTCTATAACTTACTCACAGCGCCTCCAGTAAAAAACAGTCCTTATTTTCTGGAATTTAATTGCTGCTGAAGTAAACAAGGTCATTCACAGTGGTTTGGTGTGAGATGTGTTTCTAATAAAGTGGCCAATTAGTGAAAGTACAATGTAGGTGTTTCTAACAAGGTGGCCAGTCAGTTGAAGTACAAGGTAGGTGTTACTAATAAAGTGGCCAGCAAGTGGGAGTACAATGTAGGTGTTTCTAATATAGTGGGCAGTTAGTGAAAGTACAATGTAGGTGTTTCTATTAAAGTGGCCAGTTAGTGGAAGTACAATGTAGGTGTTTCTAATAAAGTGACCAGATAGTGAAAGTACAATGTAGGTGTTTCTATTAAAGTGGCCAGTTAGTGGAAGTACAATGTAGGTGTTTCTAATAAAGTGACCAGATAGTGAAAGTACAAGGTAGGTGTTTCTATTAAAGTGGCCAGTTAGTGGAAGTACAATGTAGGTGTGACTAATAAAGTGACCAGATAGTGAAAGTACAATGTAGGTGTTTCTAACAAGGGGGCAGTGAGTTGAAGTACAAGGTAGGTGTTTCTAATAAAGTGGCCAGTTAGTGAAAGTACAATCTAGGTGTTTCTAATAAAGTGGACAGTGGATGTAAGTAGAAGGAAGGTGGGTGGTTATGAACATGTTATTAATAATTATAATAAATAAGTGTGTGTGTGTGTGTGTGTGTGTGTGTGTGTGTGTGTGTGTGTGTGTGTGTGTCAGACATGAGACATTAGAGTATTTTGATCGTGAGGCCAAAAAGAGGCGGGATCAGGAGACTAATCTGTGGAGTGAACCTGGAGACCCCTCCCACTCAGAGAGAGACGATGACCGGGCGCTATATAACCTCCTCCAGAGCAGAGCCAAAACACGCATGGGCTCACAGGTACGGTGCTGTCCTCTACTGGACGTCCACTGCACTATGATAAAGTTCACTAGTTGGTTTACGTGTAAGCTGAACATGTGACTGCTCTAATAATCAAACCAAGTGAGCAAAATCACATGATTAAAAACCTAAACTCTGAGATCTGTGATTTTAATCCAGCATAAACAGTCTGCTGAGCGAATTACCTTCTATAATTTACTGAACACGGAGCTCCATTAGCAATAGCAGTCCAGCTGGAATCAGAACCAGGTGACTGACCTTACATTGTATTTCTTTATTTTGTGAAAAGCTAGCAGCTAACAATGAAGGATCGATTGGCCATGAATCGGTATCGGCCGATTTTTAATCAAAATATGTGGTCGGCGATTTGCCGATATTTCTCCAATTTAGCTGATCGATGGCGTTAAACAAATTAGCCTAATTTCTGTATTTCCAGCTAGCGTTTCATCCAGGAAGAGGAGACCTCCGGCCAGCTCCCTGCAATTCCTATCCTAACCACTAGGTGGAAAAACACACCTTTCATTTCCACAGACTGACTAAAGCAGCGGCCTCACGAGAACAGTTTACGACATTCACCACATGTGCGGATAGAAAACATCGTCTGTTTGTGGCAAGTTTGTAACATCTGTTAAATTAGTAAATCAGCGTCTCGCGTGGAGAACCAAGATAAAGACATTTAACACACTAATCTGATACTAATCTGATACTAATCTGATACTAATCTGATACACACTTCAGAGACACCACACAGCTGAACACAGTATCAGTAACAGCAGAGCTAGAACACACAGCTAACACAAACTAATAACCCAGAACACCTACAGACCAGATCTGACCGGTACCAACAGAACAGCAG
>CM038703.1:54454133-54664133 GCA_021613375.1 Megaleporinus macrocephalus | reverse complement strand
TCTATCCGCCGAGAGACGACGATGAAGACGAGGAGGAGGAGGGGACAACTATAAACCTGCCGCTCCTGCTGTCCCGCATGAACCAGAACATATCAGGAGCAGATGAAGACGACGATGATGAAGGAGAGAGCAGCGGACAAGATTAATAACTTTCACCTAAAATTTATTACCAACTGAAAAAGGAGGTTAGCACTTAGTTTAAAGGACTAAGACTAAAGTTAATGGAAGGTTTTAAGAATAGTTTTAAGAAGGATTAGTAAGTTTTCAGGTCTAAGGTGAGGTTAGTTAAGGTTGTGGTTAGTTTTAAAAGTTAGTCTTGGTTTTAGACTAAGGCTAGTTCTCTAAAGACTAGTTTCATGTGTTAAGCTAGTTTTAAACTTTAATCTAAAGCTAGTTTTTAAGGCTAAATTTTAATTTTAAAAAATTAATCTTAGTCTAAAAGGTGAGTTTTAAGGCTAGCCTTTAAAGTTTAGTTTAAAGCTAGTTTTAAAATTTAGATGAAGGCTAGTTTTAAAGTTAAGGTTAGTCCAGATTTAGGGCTAGTTTTAAAGTTTAGCTTAAGGCTAGTTTTAAAGTTTAGTTTTGATTAAGGCTTGTTTTAAGGCTAGTTTTGAAGTTTTGTTTAAAGCTAGTTTTAAAATGGATTTTATGGTTTAAGCATGTGTTTCATGTGTTAAGCTAGTTTTAAACTTTAGTCTAAAGCTAGTTTTTAAGGCTAAATTTTAATTTAAAAAAATTAATCTTAGTCTAAAAGGTGAGTTTTAAGGCTAGCCTTTAAAGTTTAGTTTAAAGCTAGTTTTAAAATTTAGATGAAGGCTAGTTTTAAAGTTAAGGTTAGTCCAGATTTAGGGCTAGTTTTAAAGTTTAGCTTAAGGCTAGTTTTAAAGTTTAGTTTTGATTAAGGCTTGTTTTAAGGCTAGTTTTGAAGTTTTGTTTAAAGCTAGTTTTAAAATGGATTTTATGGTTTAAGCAAATTTTTAGGACTAGTTTTAAGGTTAAAGCTAGTTCTAGGGTTTAGTCTAGAGCTAGTTTGTAATGTTAGGGTGTTAAAGGTTTAGGCTAATTTTAAGGTTGAGACCAAGGTGACTGTTTTAAGAATTGTCTTAGATATTAAGCTAGTTTTAAGGTTTAGACTAGAGTTAGTTTTTTAAAGTTTGTTTGGCCCAAGTGGTTTACTGAGGTTAACATAGCTCATGCTTAATTCATCTCAACGTTCAATTGATTATCAGTTTTGTTTGCATACTGTACCAACGACCTGAGTGACCCCAAATAAATATGAAATAAAATAAACAAACTGAATTGTGATCAAATCAATAAATAAAATAATCTGAAGCAGATGAATCTTCTGTATGCGGTGCAGTGTTACTGTGTCTGTTATGGTCTTAAGTCTTCTCTGTATACTTCATTAGATACATCTCCTTTCAATCTACACACTTTATATCAGCCCCACTGACCAGAGAGGAGAACTATGTAGTTCTACACTTACAGACTGTAGTTCATCTGTTTTTCTGTATATTTAATTACTCTGTTCTTTAATGGAGATTCGTCCACCAACCAAAACTATCCAGACAGCAGTGTCCTGTGGGCGGCGTCCTGTGTCCACTGATGAAGAACTAGAGGAACACAAACTGTGCAGCAGCAGATGAGCTACTGTCTCTGACTTTACATCTACAAGGTGGACCAGCAAGTAGTAGGAGTGTCTAATAGAGTGGACAGTGAGTGGACACTGTGTTTAAACACTCCAGCAGCAGCACTGCTGTGTCTGATCCACTCACACCAGCACAACACACACTAACACATAATCACCAAGTCAGAGTCACTGCAGTGCTGAGTATTACCTTATAGTACCTTATAGTAACTGCTCTGTGGTGGTCATGTGGGGGCTCTGACCGTTTAAGAACAGGGAAACTGTACTGAAACATATTATTATAATAATTATAATTAATATTATTAGCTACTGGTGCAGCATTTTTCATTGAGAAATTGTTTTTTTGTGCTAGGGAGGAGGAGCACACTGCAATCAGTCGGTAATAAATCTAACAAATAAAACATAATTTATTTAATTGCATTAAATCACTTCTCATACAGTGAACTGTGTAGGTTTATTTCTGAGACTTTTATTTTGAAATGCTCACCTGCCATTGTGGGGAACCGCCATGGATACTGTGCCTCAGCGCAGCTGAAGGACTTTAATATCGTTCTATAAAATATTGATCGGTTATTAAAGTTATTAAGTTGGTATTTGTGCTGTTTCTGCAGCTTATATCACTGACCGAGCGCTGCTGAGGTGAGGAAAGAGGAGAAATGTCGAGGTTTTGTTTAGTTATACAGAGCGTTGCAGTGATATCGCGATACTTCAATGTTGTGATCAAGAAGCTACAGGACAAATTCATATTTTCCAAGCTGAATATATGATATTATACTATATAGATTTTTAATGGAAGTTATTTTTAAGGTTAATAATAATTTAGCTGACGCCAACTTTCTATTCGCCAGCTTCTTGTTGGAATTTTCAGTTCCACCTTAAATAGTACAAAAGTCACATTCTGGCGCTTTCCATTTAAGGTGGAACGGAAATTTCTAACAAGAAGCTGGAAAGTAGCCCGTTTAGGGGCATTTCCATCAAAATATATACACAATGAACTAGTTAAGATGTAAACAAACACATTCAGAGAGGCTGTAAAAACTCTCTGTTCTAGATACAGTCAGATCTGTTCACAGTGGAGGTGAATGGAACCAGACGTCCACCTCTAAAAGCTCCTCACAGAAAGTTCTTACAGTAGATGTTATAAATACACTGTCTGATTCTGAGACGCTGTTTATGATAGTTTAGAGAAGATCTCAGTCTTAAACTCCATTCATGGTGGAGGGATACATGCAGGACGCTGTGAGGTTCAAATAGTCCCCAAAGAAAACCTAGTATTTTCAGATCTTCCACATTTTACCATCAACATCCAGATAAACTCAGAAGACACGTGTAGCTTCACTGGTGGGTCTGTAGGGGCAAGTTCAGCAGCTTACAGATTTCACTAAAGATGAATGAGGATAACAACAAATATTTATGTTTGTATTGCAGGTGCTGTGAGAAGGTGGATGTTGGGGGTGAGAGCTCTGCTTGGCCTGGGTCTCCTCGTGACGTCACGAGGGGTATCTGTGTTCGCCCACAGAGCAGCGTACGCACATGCATGTGAAAATTCCTGCAGACCGTCCTCCGCTCGACAGGCCTGCACGATGGCGAGCACCATCAAATATTTGGGGTATGAGCAACAGATAAACAGACTAATTCAGTGGCACACAGGAACAGTCCAGAGAATAATCTTAATTCTAGTCACTTACTGCAGAGCAGTTATAGTTTATAGTTTATTATAATTGTGCAGTTTTTTCATAGTGTTTTTATTTTTATTTAGTTTTAAAACTTTTTGGTTTAAGTCCTAGTTTTTAGTTTGTCTTAAAGGTGCACACAGCGTTTTAATTATCTTTTAATTTAGGTTCATAATTAGTTTTAGTACGATTAGTACTATTATTATTATGTCACAGTTTGTGGTATCTGGTGGGTATCATCCGTACTTGAGAACCACTGAATAACTGTATGTTTAATTGGATTTAATGCAGCAAAGTTTATAAAACATGAAATAAAAATCACTGTAGTTGTTTTTATTACAGTTTATTATTATTATTATTATTATTGTTGTTGTTATAATATGTGGCACAACATGTTCTATTTTGTCTGTTTTAACTTAATAAATCTTATATAATATAACATTATTTCCGTACCACCTGCCGCCTACGTGATAACAGGTAATTATGAAATGTAGAATAAAATAAAATAAAAATGAACACAACAGTACAGCAGCTTTTCTTAAAGGGTGTGGAAACAGAAGAGTTTTTATTTTCATTTACAACCTCATGAAATTATAACTGAAAGTTTTTTCAGAGTAAGTATATTTAGTTTGACTCAATGTTGTAATGGACGTTATATTTTTTTCTCAGAAACTGTTGTTTGTAGCTTTATTGCAGTAAATATGCAGTTTTTTAAGTGATAGTTTTAGTGAAGTATAATAACTTTGCTTTATCTCACATGTAGCTGATCACCCAGGACGTTATGTGGATTATGGATTATTTGGTTTCTGACTCTGTGTGACGCGCTGTCATCTATAAACACTCAAGTTTCAGTAAAGCTGCTCCTTCTGTAGCCGTCCAGAAGATTTTAGTCCATGTTTATAGATCACAGAGTCTATAACCACATCATCCCGTCCATTAGAGAAACTGAACATCTACACATGGTTTGAGGGAAGTGAGGGATGATGTAGACATGCAGTCGGTGCTGATTGGTGGAGTGTCCAGCAGCTGTTTGTGTGTTTGTAGGCAGGAAGAAGCTCAGCGCATCGACGAGGAGCTTTTTTCTGAGTACAGCTTCAGCGTGGACCAGTTAATGGAACTTGCTGGACTCAGTTGCGCCACAGCTGTGACAAAGGTAAACAAGTAAACACGCCATTTAACATAATTTTTTATCTTTTGATGTAAACTAGTCTAGTCTTGGCCTTTACTTACATAAGCAGTACTCTCACCAATCACAGGGCTGATGTAGAAAGCTAACCACCGAATGAAAGCTTATCAACCAACATAGACTAACCACTAAACGAAAGCTAACCACTAAGCGAAAACTAACTACTTAACAAAAGCTAACCACTAAGCGAAAACTAACTACTTAACAAAAGCTAACCACTAAGCGAAAACTAACTACTTAACAAAAGCTAACCACTAAGCGAAAACTAACTACTAAACGAAAACTAACTACTTAACAAAAGCTAACCACTAAGCGAAAACTAACTACTAAACGAAAGCTAACCACCGAATGAAAACAAACTACTAAATGAAAACTAACTAAACGAAAGCTAACCACTAAACGAAAATTAACTACTAAACAAAAGCTAACCACCGAAAGAAAGCTAACTACTAAACGAAAGCTAACCACCAAATGAAAACAAACTACTAAATGAAAACTAACTACTATATGAAAGCTAACCACCAAATGAAAGATAACTACTAAACGAAAACTAACTACTAAACGAAAGCTAACCACTGAATGAAAGCTAACTGCTAAATGAAATCTAACCACCAAATGAAAACTAACTGCTAAACGAAAGCTAACCACTAAGCGAAAACTAACTACAAAACGAAAGCTAACCACCTAATGAAAACGAACTACTAAATAAAAACTAACTACTAAACAAAGGCTAACCACTAAACGAAAATTAACTACTAAACAAAAGCTAACCACCAAATGAAAGCTGACTACTAAACGAAAACTAACTACTAAACGAAACCTAACCACCTAATAAAAACTAACTCCTGGACACTATTTAAACACTATTTAACTTTTATATACCTCATTGTTTTTTTGTACTGTGTTTGTAACTGCTGCTGGCTGCTAAATTTCCTTTGGGATCAATAAAGTATCTATCTATCTATCTATCTATCTATCTATCTATCTATCTATCTATCTATCTACTAAACTAAAGCTAACTGCTTAACGAAAGCTAACTACTAAACGAAAGCTAACTACTAAATGTAGGCTAACTACTAAATTAAAGCTAACTACTGAACGAAAGGTAACTACTAAACAAAAACTAATCACCAGACGAAAGCTAACTACTAAATGAAAACTAACTTCTAAATGAAAACTAACTACTAAACGAAAGCTAACTACTAAATGAAAACTAACTACTGAACGAAAGCTAACTACTAAATGAAAACTAACTTCTAAACGAAAGCTAACTACTAAATGAAAGCTAACTACTGAACGAAAGGTAACTACTAAACAAAAACTAATCACCAGACGAAAGCTAACTACTAAATGAAAACTATCTTCTAAACGAAAGCTAACTACTAAACGAAAGCTGACTACTAAATGAAAACTATCTTCTAAACGAAAGCTGACTACTGAACGAAAGGTAACTACTAAACAAAAACTAATCACCAGACGAAAGCTAACCAACCACCAACTATCTGTTTGTTTGCTTTTCATTCTGTATGTTCATTAGTTCATTTCTGTCTTTCTTCTTTTAAATCAGTTGTATTAATATTAAGACCAGGCCCAGTTCTCGGTATGTCTCAGCAGTTGAGCTGTGGTTGGTCATGTTTCTTGGTGTTTTATTTAAATGTGGGTGTTTAATATGATTAAGTATATGTAGTGATGTTATATGTATTACTGTAAATGTGACTAAAGCTGATGTGCTTCTACAGGGTTAGCGCTGGAGCTACGAGGCTAATGTTGCTGACCATCACCACAAATCTTTATCACCGGAGCATCTCTGAACCTTTCAGTCGTCCAGGTCTCCGTTAAGGTGGAGCAGACTTGTAGATGTGGCTGTTCTGAGGTAGTGATGTTCACGTCTGTGTTCGTGTCTGTCTCTCAGGGTTACCCCCTGGAGTCGCTGATTAGGAGCCCACCCAGAGTGCTGGTGATTTGTGGCCCGGGCAATAACGGAGGAGACGGTCTGGTGTGCGCTCGCCATCTCAAACTGTTCGTGAGTGTTTTTATTATTTCTATTGAGCCAGCAAGTAGTAGGAGTGTCTAATAGAGTGGACAGTGAGTGGACGCAGCACTGCTGTGTCTGATCCACTCACACCAGCACAACATGCATTAACACACCACCACCACGTCAGTGTCACTGCAGTGCTGAGAATGATCCACCTCCCTAATAGTATCTGCTCTGTGGTGGTCCTGTGGGGGTCCTGATCATTAAAGAACAGAGTAATAAAGTATACAGAGAATCAGATGATCTACAGTCTGGAAGTGGAGCTCCTAGTAGATAGTGTGGTTGTAATGTTTACTGTGTGTTTAACTTACAGGGATATGAACCTGCAGTTTTATATCCGAAGCGGCCAAACAAACCGCTCTTCCAGAACCTGACCACTCAGTGTGAGAAGATGGAGATAAACTTCCTGTCTGAGATGCCTGAGGTAATATCAGCCACTTCACGCGTCCTGATGTTCATGTTCAGTGAAAATGTTTACTTAGTGGAGAGAACAGAGTTTGTGAGGGTTTCCATGCGTGTGATGTTACTCACATTTCCAGATTTGATAGGGTTTGTGTGTAAAATGTTCTTGGTTCTACAGATCTTCATTTCTGTTCCACAAAATTAGATAAACACAGGATCTCCAGTAGAGCTTCAGCTTCTTCTGCGCCGTGTAAATAAATAAATAAATCCCAAACATAACAATTTCTACAACGTCTACCTCAGGAAAGATATAGATTCAGTAAAGTGTGAGCTGAAGCAGGAGGTTACATGGGAGGCGAAGCGGAAACTGAAGTAGAGGGTGCAGTGGAAGCTGAAACGGGACCTCCAGTTGGAGCTGGAGCTGAAACAGGAGCTGCAGTGAGAGTTGAAGCAGAAGCTGCAGTGGGAGCTGAAGTGAGAGATGAAGGAGGAGCTACATTAAGAGCTGCAGTGGGACCTGAAGGAGGAGCTACGTTAGGAGCTCCAATGGGACCTGAAGGAGGAGCTACATTATAGGCTGTAATGGGACCTTAAGGAGGAGCTACATTACGAGCTGCAGTGGGAGCTGAAGGAGGAGTTGCAGTGGGAGCTGGAGCGGTAGAGGAAGTGGGAGCTGCAGTGGGAGGGGAGGTGGAAGCTGCAGTGGGAGCTGAAGATCAGAAAGTGCTTTAAACGTTTATCTTTGTTTGTTTGTTTGTTTGTTTGTTTGTTTGCAGGCTGAGGAGATTGATGAAGTTTATAACGTGGTGATCGATGCCGTCTTCGGCTTCAGTTTTAAAGGTGCGGTGCGAGAGCCTTTCGGTGGTATTCTGTCCACGCTGAAGAAGGTCACCATTCCCATCGCTAGTGTGGACATCCCCTCAGGTCAGTCCGTCTGTCCAGCACCACCAAGTAAACAGGTTTCACAAGCGTTTCACAAGCGTTTCACAAGCGTTTCACAAGCGTTTCAGAATCAGAATCAGAAATACTTTATTGATTTTAGGGGGAAATTGCAGTTTTTACAGTAGCAGCCGGTTATATAGAAGAATAAACACTCTAATAATAATTTACAACATAAAAGAAATCTGTAGTATGTACACATATATAAAGTCTTATAATACAATAGAATAATAAAATATAAAGTTACTGAGGCTATAATATTAAGTACAGATATACTGTATACAGCAGTAAGAGTTTAGTAGGAAAGTTATTTCACATTTGAGTTCCTACATACAGAATTAAATTATTGTTCTACTGGTATCACTGTACGTGTGAGAGGTGTCGTACGTTAAGAGAGGAGTTATAAAGTCTGATAGCCACTGATAGGAATGACACCTACTGCAAAGGCTGCACGCACTTTCGCACATGCGCACTGAAGTGAAGTTTCACAAGCGTTTCACAAGCGTTTCACAAGCATGCTGAGAAGTAACAATTCACATCCTTCATAATTCAGTTCAATATGATGTTCAGTGATTTCACACCTTTCAGTCAAAATCAGAAATAACAGTGCCTGAAAATCTGTTAACTGATCTATAAACGTGGGTTAAAGTACAGTAGCGTAGCTAGAGCAGCACTCAGTTATAACTTAACACCTGGTCTCATTTTCTAAATCATACAATTATAAATAATGAACAAGAATAATCATAATAATAATAATAATAATAATAATAATAATAATAGTCTTAAACTTTAAAGCTAGTTAAGCCCTAATAAGCCAACTTAGCTACTTTTAACTTGTACTTTATTATTGCGTAAAATTAACAAGAAAGAAAATTCTGTGTTGAATTAAAATACAGTTATTATTTGCAGTTATTTATATAGAAACTAATAGTCAGCTGCATCTTAATGATAGTGACTAATCGATATATATAATTTATAACATTTTCTAAATGTGTATGTTTAAAGTCACTGGTTGAACTGAAGATCTCACAGTATCATACCCAAACAAAGCTTCAGGCTGTATCACTGGAGCTGCAGTCTATGATCAATAAATCAGAACTCCAGTAAAAGTAACAGTAAATAAACCAACTTTAGTAAAAGTATCAGGTTAAACTGCTGAAGTACTGAATAACATTATCAGCTCAGTAAACTAAATATGAAGAACTGAAATGGAAGTTCCATTACTCACTAATGTACTTGAGTAAAAGTAAAAATATTACTATTAGTAAATACTCATCACAGTACAAACCCAGCAGTACTTTTGATTATGATTTAGAAAAGACCAAGAACTACAGTGTACAGACAGAATGAGATACACAACACAGATGGCCAGTAGATGGCGCTAGAGGTACGGCTGGAAAACATTTGGTGTTTCACAAGACCTCGTTATTCCCATCACCACCAGCAGCCGCCCTGAAGCCTGAATTTTGTTCATCATTGTGGGATCATTAGTCGTAACCTACCTGTTGTTTAGTGTTTGAAGCTCCTAATCCAGGTTAAAGTGATGATAAGCTGTGGTCTGATTACATTCTGCCCTTCTTCAGGCTGGGATGTGGAACAGGGCGCCCCCGATGGGATCCAGCCGGATATGCTCATCTCCCTCACCGCCCCGAAGAAAGCAGCAGAGCACTTTAAAGGACGTTATCATTACCTGGGAGGGCGATTCGTTCCTCCGGCGCTGGAGAAGAAGTACGATCTGAAGCTGCCTCAGTACCCCGGTACCGAGTGTGTCCACCAGCTCAACTGAGGACGAGGACGTCCCGAGCACCTTTCGGGTCACAGTGTATGAAAGTAACCATCACTAGTTTGAACTGAGAGATTGTGAGTCGGGTGTGGATGTAAAATGTTTTTTGTTGATGCTTTGATGTCATTAAATGTCATGGCTCAGTGTGAACACTATCTGTGTTTATTATTTCACTGAAATCTTGCATTGGTGATCATAAACTCACCTTCACAACTTCTGCAAGAGCTCACAATTTTGCTTCATTACCACTTTACACTGGTATATATATATATATATATAAATATATATATATATATATATATATATATATATATATATATATATATATATATATATATATAATATACTGATGTTGTGCGAGATTGATGTTGCTGTTTATTCCAAAGGTGCTTCTGTGCGGACAACAGAAGTTCCTCCACATCAAATATCTTCAGCAATTATAGAACTGTGTAAAATGTCATTGTGTGCTACCGCATTAACATCACCTTCACTGGAACTGACCACACCCGAAATCCCCCCAGACCATTATCCCTCCTCCACCAAACTTTACTGCTACATTCTGCTAAATAGCTTCTCATGGATTCATCTTCCAAACCCTGATCTGTCAGACTGCCAGATAGCAAAGCCTGATTCATCACTCCAGAGAACACGTTTCACTGCTCCAGACTCCAGTGGTGGAGATTTACACCACTCCAGACTCCAGTGGTGGAGCTTTACGCCACTCCAGACTCCAGTGGTGGAGATTTACGCCACTCCAGAGTCCAGTGGTGGAGCTTTACGCCACTCCAGACTCCAGTGGTGGAGCTTTACGCCACTCCAGAGTCCAGTGGTGGAGATTTACGCCACTCCAGACTCCAGTGGTGGAGATTTACGCTACTTCAGACTCCAGTGGTGGAGCTTTACGCCACTCCAGAGTCCAGTGGTGGAGCTTTACGCCACTCCAGACTCCAGTGGTGGAGCTTTACGCCACTCCAGAGTCCAGTGGTGGAGCTTTACACCACTCCAGAGTCCAGTGGTGGAGCTTTACACCACTCCAGACTCCAGTGGTGGAGCTTTACACCACTCCAGAGTCCAGTGGTGGAGCTTTACTTCTTCAGCCAACGTTTGTTACTGTACATAGTGATCTTAGGCTTGTGTGCAGATGCTCAGCCGTTTCTGAAGCTCCTGGTGCACAGTTCTTGTAAATGCTGCAGTAGTGAGGGATGTAACAGAGGGGATGTAGTTGGTTGTGGTACACACTTCTGTCCCTTGGTGGCTGAGCTGCTGTTGGTCCTAGATGCTTCCTTCTCACAATAATAGTACTTACTGTTGTCCAAGGCAGCTCTAGCAGGACATATATTTGAAGTCGTTGAGCTTGTGTTTGTATGTGGAGTCTGCATGGCTTGATTTTATACAGCTCTATAATTATGAGTGCTGTTTATGTGCTTTTGGTAATTTTATTAGTTGGATATGAGCAGATACTGATAACTGATCAGTAGTAGCTACATGGAATGGTAAGGAGCTGTGTGGTCACTATAAAATAGAATGAACCAGCTTAAGATCCAATTACTTCTGTATTACTTAACAATTTTGTGACCGTGAAAATGCTTTCCTTTAAAATGTGATGTATAAGTTTTGCATCTTTATGAATCAAAATCACACAATAATGAAATGTGAAAACTCACGAGGTTTCTGCTTTGCTGAATTATTATATTTCAGTTTAATAAATAATTTCAAGTAAACAGACCAAATTTAAACATGACATTTAGAAAGTTGCACAAAACCAAATTAGAGGGAACAGTCTGGGTTCAAATCACTTAGAATAGCCAACAAATAGCCAACAAATATTAAAAATAACATAAAATAAAAAATACATCAGTAACCGCGGTTACAGCTGTAAACAGTTTACACCAACAGACACCCCCCAAATCAGCTCAGAGCCACAACGCTCAGCACAGACACCACACACATAACCCTCATCACTGTTTCACAAAGCTCTTAGAGGGGAACTCCACCAATCTTCCAAAATTTCTGCATATTTCAGTGTTTGAGATGTAAACAGGCATTCGGAGCAAATAATGTGTTTCTTTGGGGACTATTTTGCCTCATAGCATTCTGCATGTATCCCTTCACCATGAATAGATTTTAATGTTGAATTTGTAAAACGACGTCTCTACTGTAAGAACTTTCTGTGAGGAGCTTTTAGAGGAGGACGCCTGGTTCCATTCACCTCCACTGTGAACTAACTGTGAACTATTGCTTCATTATGCAGAAATCTTTGGAATCAGTGGAGTTCTCCTTTAGTGCTGTTGATGGTTCTGTTGGGTATGTTTTTTCTGTTCTGAACATTCAGCGTTTCTATGCTGGTCACTAGTTTTTACAGCAGGACTTGCTGTTTTCCTTCTCCTCGCTGGGCGGTACCATCTGCCCGAGGGTCACCGCGCTGATGGAGCCGCGGGTCACTTCTCTACTCGCCACTTTCTTGTGGATTGCTGTGAAAAAAGAAAGCAGAAGAATCTCTTCACTCAGCTACTCTTAAAAGCAAAGGTTCCTAAACGGTTCTTGACGTGAATTGAACGTACAGTTGTAATAAACTCTCTCTAAACTTCTGTAAATGCGCTTGCGTAAATCATGTAAACGTATTTTTTATTTTTCTACATTATTTGAACACGGCACCTGACGTCTACATTGTATGAATGGACCAATAGAAATGCTATCAGGTAATCAGGTTCTGCATCTGATAGCCTGTAGTGTCTCCATCATTTTTCTTCACAGTCTGTGCTACTGAAAAGCTTCATACTAGCTTTAACAAACATCCTCACCTGTTAGAACCTCAAGGAAGGCGCTTTCCACATTGGTTGATTCGAGTGCTGAAGTCTCCATGAACAGCAGACCTTTACCCTCTGTGTGATGAGAAAGTCCTATATTACATACAGGTAGACCAACTATTGGGACTTTTTCCGTAACTATTATAAATTATTTAATATCTACTATGACCTATAAATGATGCACTCTAAGAAGTGAGCATTTATTCACCTGCATAGCTTTTAGCTTCTTCTGTTGGGACAGTGCGTTGGGCAGCCAGGTCACTCTTGTTGCCCACCAACATGACCACTATATGTGGATCTGCGTGGTCAAACAGTTCTTTCAGCCAACGCTCCACATTCTCATATGTCAGGTGTTTGGTGATGTCGTAAACGAGGAGAGCCCCAACTGCTCCTCTGTAATATCTACAAGAACAAAAACTTAATTTTAAATATGAAATTATTCAGAACTGGACCTAGTGTTAGATCACTGATGACCTAGTGTTAGATCACTGAGGACCTAGTGTTAGATTACTGAGGACCTAGTGTTAGATCACTGATGACCTAGTGTTAGATCACTGATGACCTAGTGTTAGATTACTGAAAACCTAGTGTTAGATTACTGAGGACCTAGTGTTAGATTACTGAAAACCTAGTGTTAGATCACTGAGGACCTAGTGTTAGATTACTTAGGACCTAGTGTTAGATTACTGAGGACCTAGTGTTAGATTACTGGGGACTTAGTGTTAGATTACTGAGGACCTAGTGTTAGATTACTGAAAAGCTAGTGTTAGATTACTGGGGACCTAGTGTTAGATTACTGGGGACCTAGTGTTAGATTACTGAGGACCTAGTGTTAGATTACTGAGGACCTAGTGTTAGATTACTGAGGACCTAGTGTTAGATTACTGAGGACCTAGTGTTAGATTACTGAGGACCTAGTGTTAGATTACTGGGGACTTAGTGTTAGATTACTGAGGACCTAGTGTTAGATTACTGAAAAGCTAGTGTTAGATTACTGGGGACCTAGTGTTAGATTACTGGGGACCTAGTGTTAGATTACTGAGGACCTAGTGTTAGATTACTGAGGACCTAGTGTTAGATTACTGAGGACCTAGTGTTAGATTACTGGGGACTTAGTGTTAAATTACTGATGACCTAGTGTTAGATCACTGAAAAGCTAGTGTTAGATTACTGAGGACCTAGTGTTAGATTACTGGGAACCTAGTGTTAGATTACTGAGGATCTAGTGTTAGATTACTGAAAAGCTAGTGTTAGATTACTGAGGACCTAGTGTTAGATTACTGGGGACCGAGTGTTAGATTACTGAGGACCTAGTGTTAGATTACTGAGGACCTAGTGTTAGATTACTGAAAAGCTAGTGTTAGATTACTGAGGACCTAGTGTTAGATTACTGAAAAGCTAGTGTTAGATTACTGAGGACCTAGTGTTAGATTACTGAGGATCTAGTGTTAGATTACTGAGGACCTAGCGTTAGATTACTGAGGATCTAGTGTTAGATTACTGAGGACCTAGTGTTAGATTACTGAGGACCTAGTGTTAGATTACTGAGGACCTAGTGTTAGATTACTGAGGACCTAGTAATATTGAGGACCTAGTGTTAGATTACTGAGGACCTAGTAATATTGAGGACCTAGTGTTAGATTACTGAGGACCTAGTAATATTGAGGACCTAGTGTTAGATCACTGAGGACCTAGTGTTAGATTATTGAGGACCTAGTGTTAGATTACTGAGGACCTAGTGTTAGATTACTGAGGACCTAGTGTTAGATTACTGAAAACCTAGTGTTAGATAACTGAGGACCTAGTGTTAGATTACTGAGGACCTAGTAATATTGAGGACCTAGTGTTAGATCACTGAGGACCTAGTGTTAGATCACTGAGGACCTAGTGTTAGATTACTGAGGACCTAGTGTTAGATTACTGAGGACCTAGTGTTAGATTACTGAGGACCTAGTGTTAGATTACTGAGGACCTAGTAATATTGAGGACCTAGTGTTAGATTACTGAGGACCTAGTAATATTGAGGACCTAGTGTTAGATTACTGAGGACCTAGTAATATTGAGGACCTAGTGTTAGATCACTGAGGACCTAGTGTTAGATTATTGAGGACCTAGTGTTAGATTACTGAGGACCTAGTGTTAGATTACTGAGGACCTAGTGTTAGATTACTGAAAACCTAGTGTTAGATAACTGAGGACCTAGTGTTAGATTACTGAGGACCTAGTGTTAGATTACTGAGGACCTAGTAATATTGAGGACCTAGTGTTAGATCACTGAGGACCTAGTGTTAGATTACTGAGGACCTAGTAATATTGAGGACCTAGTGTTAGATCACTGAGGACCTAGTGTTAGATCACTGAGGACCTAGTGTTAGATTACTGAAAACCTAGTGTTAGATAACTGAGGACCTAGTGTTAGATTACTGAGGACCTAGTGTTAGATTACTGAGGACCTAGTGTTAGATCACTGGGGACCTAGTGTTAGATTACTGAGGACCTAGTGTTAGATTACTGAAAAGCTAGTGTTAGATTACTGAGGACCTAGTGTTAGATTACTGAGGATCTAGTGTTAGATTACTGAGGACCTAGTGTTAGATTACTGAGGACCTAGTGTTAGATTACTGAAAAGCTAGTGTTAGATTACTGGGGACCGAGTGTTAGATTACTGAGGACCTAGTGTTAGATTACTGAGGACCTAGTGTTAGATTACTGAAAAGCTAGTGTTAGATTACTGAGGACCTAGTGTTAGATTACTGAAAAGCTAGTGTTAGATTACTGAGGACCTAGTGTTAGATTACTGAAAAGCTAGTGTTAGATCACTGAGGACCTAGTGTTAGATTACTGAGGACCTAGTGTTAGATTACTGAGGACCTAGTGTTAGATTACTGAGGACCTAGTGTTAGATTACTGAGGACCTAGTGTTAGATTACTGAGGACCTAGTGTTAGATTACTGAGGACCTAGTGTTAGATTACTGAGGACCTAGTAATATTGAGGACCTAGTGTTAGATTACTGAGGACCTAGTAATATTGAGGACCTAGTGTTAGATTACTGAGGACCTAGTAATATTGAGGACCTAGTGTTAGATCACTGAGGACCTAGTGTTAGATTATTGAGGACCTAGTGTTAGATTACTGAGGACCTAGTAATATTGAGGACCTAGTGTTAGATCACTGAGGACCTAGTGTTAGATCACTGAGGACCTAGTGTTAGATTACTGAGGACCTAGTGTTAGATTACTGAGGACCTAGTGTTAGATTACTGAGGACCTAGTGTTAGATTACTGAAAACCTAGTGTTAGATCACTGAGGACCTAGTGTTAGATTATTGAGGACCTAGTGTTAGATTACTGAAAACCTAGTGTTAGATCACTGAGGACCTAGTGTTAGATTATTGAGGACCTAGTGTTAGATTACTGAAAACCTAGTGTTAGATCACTGAGGACCTAGTGTTAGATTATTGAGGACCTAGTGTTAGATCACTGAGGACCTAGTGTTAGATCACTGAGGACCTAGTGTTAGATTACTGAGGACCTAGTGTTAGATCACTGAGGACCTAGTAATATTGATTCAGGCCTGTTTTGTCCTGAGTGGACTCACGCTGAAGTGATGGCTCGGTACCGCTCCAGTCCTGCTGTGTCCCAGATCTGAGCTTTAATGGTCAGAGTGTCCACCTGAATGCTCCTTGTGCTGAACTCCACTCCGATGGTGGTGCGGCTGTCATGATTAAACTCGTTTTTGGTGAATCTGGACAGCAGGTTGCTCTTTCCAACCCCAGACTCCCCAATTAGTACCACTGAAGAGTGAAGGAGAGAAAAGGAGGAAACAGTTGTTTGCCACTGTTGGAGGCCACTGTTGCAGGTAAAGCCGCATACTTAGCCACACATTCTGTTTTGTGTTATTTTATATATAACAGACATCATCTATGAGCGAGGTTTGTATAAGTCATGCTAAAAAAAAAAAAAACAATAAATCCTGTAAGCTCTCAACCTCTGAATCAACCTGCAGCAGTTTTGGCTAGACACCAGACAGCTGTCTTACCTTTGAAGACGAAGTTGTAGCTCAAATCTGTCCCCATCTTGACCTTTTACAGCGAATGCTTTTGTTAACAGTTGCTCTGATAGTTGTGGCTGTGGCCCCAGATGAGAGGAAAGGCGTAGAGGAAGCTCCAGACTGGTGAAACCATCGATTCTCTGGTCAGAGTTTAGATTCCATGTTGGCAGACTCTTCCTCAAGTTCCTGGGACAGGTGATGGTTGGGCTGTGGAGCTGGAGGAACAGGTTAAGCCGCTACAACACAATGTCTGTGGGAGTGACAAATCACATCCATTCACTCTCAGACTGCTCTGTGTTCATTAGCACTTGTAGGTGCGTCTCTAAACCACATCGTCACATATTCAATAGCTGGAGGTTCACCAGGTAAACAGTATTACTTAATCCACAGAATCCACAGAATCACGGCAGACTGTTGAACATTCAAATGTTTACAGTCTCCAGTATAGATCAGTCAGAGATTGTAAACTATGCAGATTTGTAAACAGTGCAGATTTAATAAACAACAACAAATATATTACCACTGGGTGAGCCACTGGGAGGCACTGATCACTGTCACAATAGACTGGTTTAATTAGCCAATGACACAGAATGCACAACACTACAATAAAAGCCGTAGTGTATATAGATGAGTAATACTAAAGGACTAACAAACAAATAAATGAATAATTTAACCACTATTTTTTAACTATTAGAAAAAAATTAGACATAACATAGATCTGTGCACATTTTTATGAAACAAAAATCTGGAATAATTATTACCATATAGGTTTGTACTATACATTTAAAAACAGAAATTGTTCTTAAACAAAACAAAGCCAAGATCAGATCTTGATGTATATTTTATTGTCGTTTAGCAGTTTGTGTTTGTGTCGTGCAGAATGAGCAATTTACATAACAACACAAGTAACAAAATATCTGCTATAGGAATGAATATTAATTAAATGATGTTTTGGTAATTTGTTCTCTATATATAATTATTATTATTGTAATTTTTATATTTCATCCACATTATGAATCTGTTGTTTGTTATACCTTCAACAATGTTTGTACAAATTAGCTATTAACTGTGTTTTATATTATGTTATACTGTAACTTCCAAACAACAATGAAATTCAAAACAAAGAGAAAAAAACCCCAAAGAAAATACATTTAGCAGTACAGGTGAACAAGGAGGTTTTTGACTCAAACATAATCAATATTTTATACATAATAATAATAATAATAATAATAATAATAATAATAATAATAATAATAATAATAAAAAACCTGACATTTACCGGAACTTTGCTCAAACCCACACTTTTGAACCAAAAATTGTAAAAAATATATATTTTTGAAGTTTTTCTTTACTGAGAAATTACTTGAGTAAACATTTAAAATAATCTCAGAGTATAAAGGGTTAAAACATTGTGTTCTGAATGTTTCATTTGTTATTTAAAAAATGCAATATTTAGCAGATGTCACAAATATGATACAAAACCAAACTTATATATTGTTGCTGTCCAATGAAAAACATGTATCTCCATTTTTGCTGATTTTCATTTTTCTATTATTTGAACACGGCAGCTGCTGTTGACATTTTGTAAAATTTCCATAGAAATGCTTCAAAACCATTTGGAAAAAAAAAATCTGTTTCCATTGACTTCCATTAAAAATAAAGACTGTTTTTGGCCTCTCCTGTAAAGTTCCTATTTTGAAGATACTTGTTTTTCATTGGACAGTGACGATATGCAAACTGTTATTTAATAATAATAATAATTATAATTATTATTATTATTTTTATTATTATTATTTTTTTTTACATTTTTTTAATATGTCTAATAAACATTCTATTTTCAAATAATTAGAACATTAGGGCAGTTGTTTCATGGTTCACCATTTAAAGGATTTAAGTAAAAAAATGTTCAATAATATACATATATAGATATATAAACTATTTAGATATGTAATAGAAAATCATAATATAATATTTGTTTAATACGTTTTAATATTGTTTTTGTAAAATTAATGTTTTGCTAATAAATCTCTTACACTCCGTTTCATTAATACCAAATTAGAGCATATAAAAATCTAAAGTTACAAATTTAACATTCTGGAGGAGATCATTCAATATAGAAATAAATACTTTATGCTAAAATACTGAAGTACTTACTTTTATTTTATTATATTTTCAGGACTTTTAAACTGCTCGCAGCGGCGGAAGAACTTCCACAACTTCCGTTTCCGCCAGCGCGCGGGTCACCATGGCGGCGGGTCCGATATCAGAGAGAAATCAGGGTAAAAATAAATTAAACTCTTTTTAAAAATATTTCTTTAAACTTGGACCTCGTTCAGAGACTCGTTTACTTTAAATCTAGATCAGAACAGCTTTTAATAACACTGCTTACTGCGCGCTACCGGAGAGCTGGAAGAGGAGCTCGTGCTCTTTATTCTCTCAGCGCTGTTAGACAAACTAACTAACAAACAAACAAATTAACTTCTGTAAATGAGATTAAAGGTGTTGTTTTGCTCGGCGTGCTTCTTTACAGCTTTTTACAGGTGTTAGTTTCATTAGTCGGTCGGTTCTGTTTTCTATAACTCAACTGTTCATTCATTGAAGCCGAGTAGATGCTAATGCTAACGCTAGGCTTGTTTCTCTGCAGTATGTTTAAAAAGGGGGTGTTCACCAAATTTCTCCCGAAAATTTCTCCATAACTCAGTGTTTGTGGTGTAA
The DNA here is from genome assembly GCA_021613375.1 of Megaleporinus macrocephalus. Taxonomy (NCBI): domain Eukaryota; kingdom Metazoa; phylum Chordata; class Actinopteri; order Characiformes; family Anostomidae; genus Megaleporinus; species Megaleporinus macrocephalus. Next base: position 54,644,893 of record CM038703.1, on the reverse strand, counting down.
ACAGATAGATTCAGAGTGGGTTTTGGTGCGAAATGGTTCAGATGATGATGTTTGTAGTAGTAGTAGTGGTGGTGGTGGTGGTGGTGGTGATGTTTACAGTAGTAGTGGTGGTGGTGATGTTTACAGTAGTAGTGGTGGTGGTGGTGGTGGTGGTGGTGATGTTTACAGTAGTAGTGGTGGTGGTGGTGATGTTTACAGTAGTAGGGGTGGTAGTGGTGATGTTTACAGTAGTGGGGGGGGTGGTGGTGGTGATGTTTACAGTAGTAGTGGTGGTGGTGGTGGTGGTGATGTTTACAGTAGTAGGGGTGGTGGTGATGTTTACAGTAGTAGTGGTGGTGGTGATGTTTACAGTAGTAGTGGTGGTGGTGGTGGTGGTGATGTTTACAGTAGTAGTGGTGGTGGTGGTGGTGTTTACAGTAGTAGGGGTGGTAGTGGTGATGTTTACAGTAGTGGGGGGGGTGGTGGTGGTGGTGGTGATGTTTACAGTAGTAGGGGTGGTGGTGATGTTTACAGTAGTAGTGGTGGTGGTGGTGGTGGTGATGTTTACAGTAGTAGTGGTGGTGGTGATGTTTACAGTAGTGGTGGTGGTGGTGGTGATGTTTACAGTAGTAGGGGTGGTGGTGGTGATGTTTACAGTAGTAGGGGTGGTGGTGGTGATGTTTACAGTAGTAGGGGTGGTGGTGGTGATGTTTACAGTAGTGATGGTGATGATGTTTACAGTAGTAGGGGTGGTGGTGGTGATGTTTACTGTAGTGGAGTTGGTGGTGGTGATGTTTACAGTAGTGGAGTTAGTGGTGGTGATGTTTACAGTAGTGATGGTGATGATGTTTACAGTGGTGAAGGTGTTAGACAGTGTATTTATAATAATCTACTGTAATAACTTTGTGAGGGAGCTTTTAGAGGTTCCATTCACCACCACAGTAAACACATTATTTCTGATATTATATCTAAAGAATTGTTCTACTATAGTTGTGAGAAGATTTTGTTGTTTAATTCAATGTATTTTTTCACTCTGGTGGAGGCTGATACTTTTAAGTTTCTTTAGTTTAGAGTGTTTTACACCAAAAAGTCTGGGGGGGGGTCCTTTTTAAGTTTATTTAATTATTTAGTTCATATGTTCTTTGAGTATATGTAAGTAAAAATAATAGATTAAACTATTTTAAATTGATCAACTCGTGTGGTTAAAAAGATGAAGCTAACATATTATCTGAGTGTTTCGTCCACCTTAAAAGGTACAGCAGTTAATCTAAGGTCGTACGTCAGTTTATCACTATAAACCAGTCAGAAACATCCAGTGATGTACATGTTATTAATAGTGAATTGGTTCATTTTGAAGCATCATTGTTTTTTATAAGTTTGGTATGTTATATATTTTTAATTTTGTGTTAATAAGTTTTCTTATCTTTACTGACAGATGCAACGGTGTACGTCGGTGGTCTGGATGAAAAGGTTTCAGAGCCCCTGCTGTGGGAGCTCTTCCTCCAGGCTGGACCAGTTGTGAACACGCACATGCCCAAAGACAGAGTTACAGGGCAGCATCAGGGTGAGTTCAGCACTTTAACTTATAGCTTATGTAGTGACCAAACTGTGTGGCCACGTTCTGCCAGCACACAGTAATCAAGTAAGTCAAGTGTTTAAGAAAACGTGTTTTTGGTGTGAAAAGATTCAGGTGGTCTTTACAGTGGTGGTGATGGTAACCACGGGTCTACAACACAAACATACACATTGTATTTACTATGAAACCCACCAGTAAAGCTACTAGGGCTGTGTATTGGCAAGAACCTGGCAATACAATACATATTGTGATACAGCGGTCATGATTCAATATATTGTGATATACTACGATACTGCAAATAAAGTGATATATTGCGTTTTTTTTTTAAATGCTTCTATTAAAACTCACCACTGTATGAACAGGTTTGTCAATGCTTACAATAGCACTGCACCCTTGTGCTGCTTGTTAATGTTGGAGTGGAGCTGAAAATGGATTACAACACTGCCATCTAGTGGTCATAGGTTAAAACACGACACTCAATGTTTCACTCTCTGCCAGGAGTCTGTGTATCAATACTGTATTTTTCAGAACCGATACAGTATCACCAAACATAATGTCCCGATATTCTATATTTTTTATTTTTTCTTACACCCCAAGAAGCTACACGTGTCTTCTGAGTTTATCTGGATGTTGATGGCAAAATGTGTAAGATCTGAAAATACTAGGTTTTCTTTGGGGACCTCACAGCGTCCTGCATGTATCCCTCCACCATGAATGGAGTTTAAGACTGAGATCTTCTCTAAACTATCATAAACAGCGTCTCAGAATCAGACTTCTATGTATTTATTACATCTACTGTAAGAACTTTCTGTGAGGAGCTTCTAGAGGTAGCTGTTTAATTATGCAAAAATTTTGAAAAGTAGGTGTAATTCCCCTTTACGTATTATGACATTAAGTTGATTGCACTGTAAGTGTGCTGTATTGTATTTACTATTTCCGTGTTTGGTGTGTTGTTCTCTGCAGGCTATGGTTTTGTGGAGTTCCTCAGTGAAGAAGATGCTGATTATGCTATAAAGATCATGAACATGATCAAGCTGTATGGAAAACCCATACGGGTCAACAAAGCCTCAGCACATAACAAGAACCTGGACGTGGGCGCCAACATATTTATCGGAAACTTGGACCCAGAGATTGACGAGAAGCTGCTGTATGATACTTTCAGTGCTTTCGGCGTGATCCTTCAGACGCCCAAGATCATGCGAGACCCCGACACGGGCAACTCCAAAGGCTACGCGTTTATCAACTTCGCCAGTTTTGACGCCTCTGACGCGGCTATCGAGGCCATGAACGGTCAGTACCTCTGCAACCGGCCCATCACCGTCTCCTACGCCTTTAAGAAGGATTCCAAAGGTGAGCGGCACGGCTCGGCGGCTGAACGTCTGTTGGCAGCTCAGAATCCGCTCTCGCAGGCCGATCGGCCGCATCAGCTCTTCGCCGACGCCCCGCCCCCTCCCACTGCGCCCACACCTGTAATGACCGCACTGGGAGGAGCCATTCCCATACCAGGTCAGTTATTGCTCATGTTTCTCATGTGATGTCTAGTCACTTGAGGACATTATATATATATATATATATATATATATATATATATATATATATATATATATATATATATATATATATATATATAATAATGATTATATATATATATATATATATATATATATATATATATATATATATATATAAAAAGCTATTTATATCCAGACAGTAAGTTTTTATTTACTCAGTAAACACTTTATTATTAAACATTAATCAGTGTTAATAGAGTAAGTAGAGCTTTTACACTTTATTATTAAATATTAATCAGTATTAATACAGTAAGTAGAGCTTTTACACTTTATTATTAAATATTAATCAGTATTAATAGAGTAAGTAGAGCTTTTACACTTTATTATTAAATATTAATCAGTATTAATAGAGTAAGTAGAGCTTTTACACTTTATTATTAAATATTAATCAGTGTTAATAGAGTAAGTGAGCTTTTACACTTTATTATTAAATAATAAACAGTATTAATAGAGTAAGTAGTGCTTTTACACTTTATTATTAAATATTAATCAGTATTAATAGAGTAAGTAGAGCTTTTACACTTTATTATTAAATATTAATCAGTATTAATAGAGTAAGTAGAGCTTTTACACTTTATTATTAAATATTTATCAGTATTAATAGAGTAAGTAGAGCTTTTACACTTTATTATTAAATATTAATCAGTATTAATAGAGTAAGTAGTGTTTTTACACTTTATTATTAAATATTAATCAGTATTAATAGAGTAAGTAGTGCTTTTCCATACGTCAGTGTGTTTATTTAACTCTTTCCAAGCTTCTCCTAAACAACCCAGTATTATTATCAGTTCTCATCTAATACCTGCTTTGACTGCTCAGTGCTTCATTAAGATAAAGTCAGAAATATCAGCCACATAAATGTTTTAAAGAGCTCATGAAAAAAAATGCTTTTTTAAGGGAGCTTGATGTCGTACATAAATAAGGTTGTCGTTTGCAACCCTCTTCACTCTCCAGTCCACAAATAGAAGCAAAGCTGCAGAAAGGGCCCATTTTTTAAAAATTATTTTTTTTTGTGATTATAGAAACCAGTGCACTGACATATCTGCCTGTTCTGCTTTTACCACTTACACTCAAGTGTTTACACCCGCACTGCTTTTGAAATGAGGCACAATAAAGGGCAGCCAATCAGCCCAGAGCTCATTTAAATATAACAGAATCCATTACGTTTTTGTAAAATCACACTAGTGTTACGAGTGGACGCCTGGGTTTAAAACTGAATGCAAGAAAATGTAGGATATGGGCCCTTTAAGGTTCTCTGGCAATGTCCATATGGTTCTGATGTCATTGTGTAGACATGTCCTTCTTCAACATGCTCTAAAGAGAAGATACATCTTCACTAACCTCTAAAATCTCAACATCAAGCTTAAGCAGATTCTTTTTTTATCTGATGTCACGCATCTGCTGAATAAGCAGTTAAATCTGTTTTATATCTGTTATATAATAATAATCTGTTTTAAATCTGATATATAATAATAATCTGTTATAATCTGTTATAATCTCACACGTTGACATTTTATGTTGCTGTTCATCGTTAATATTATAAACAGATGAAAACGAGGGAGGTCCAGTAATTCTTATTGATCACAGTATAATGAAAGTTGTTCACATGTACTCTTTTATTTTAACACTCTTTCTCTCATTCTCACAGGAATGCCTCCTCCGGGCGCGTTCCCCCCGGTGCCACCCCCTGGCTCAATGCCACCTGGAATGCCCCCTGGGATGCCCATGCCCCCTGCCCCAGGAACACCTGCCTCTCAGGCAGGTGCTACGGTTCCTCCGCCTGGACCACCCCCCTTCCCTCCTGCAGGGATGCACCCACCAGGTGAGCCCACGCCCTTTCCTGCAGGTGTTTATGGAATGATTCTTGGGTATATGGTATTACAGGTGTTCTGCACCCTGATGATCTGCTACACGACCACCTTCCCACTGGAAAAACTTGCTGTAGATACGATATGGCAGCTTCCAAGGTGGTAGCCATGTTCAGGACATAACCTAAAAGATAGACCCCCTTACCCGTTACTAGCTGGGGTATTCAGATACGTCGTTTTCCCTTTCGGTTCTGAAATAAAAGGGTGTCCTGATACTTTTGACTCACCCTGTATAAGCCAGTGATTGGCTCATTCGAGTCATTGCGGTGGTTGTGATGACAGTGATGTGTATCTTTGTGTTCTTTTCGGTTCTCTAATTTGTGTACCTGTATTTTTGCAGGTATGCCTCCTATGCCAATGCCCCCATCTGGACCCCCAGGTATGGTACCTCCGCCCCCTGGCCCCCCAGGAACCGCCCGGGCTCCGCCACCCCCAGGCATGCCACCTCCACCACAGATGGGCATGCCCCCCAGAGGACCATTCGGACCACCAATGGGTATGTGTTCAGATCACATGACACAGATCACATGGTTGAGTCAGTGTTAGAGCGGATGCTTCTGTGTCGGCAGACTTGTTTACTTATTATTGTATTTATTATTGTTTACAGTTTATCATTGTTTTGTGTCTGTTTCCTCTTTTCTACAGGCCCCCCAATGCACCCAGGCATGAGGGGTCCCCCTCCTCCAATGCCCCCACCAGGTTATGCTGGAGGCCCACCCCGACCACCACCTTTTGGCTTTCAGAGAGCTCCTCCTATGCCCCCAAGACCCCCAGCGCCACCCAGGGGACCAATACGTGCACCGTTGCCTCCATAAACCACACAGTTCAGCTTTTATTTCCACTTTGTGTTATTTTTATTTTCAATATTATCATCAGCTCATTGATGGACAGACGTTTTTCTTCTTTGTACGCCGATGTTTTCAGTTCCTGATCTTTTTGGTCGATGTGCTTTCCTAGAATTAACAAGGAATAAACATTTTTATACAAATAAGTTACCGCGTCATATGGTCTGTAGAGAATCTTCACAGGACGTAATAAATTAAAGGAGTACTTTAAACCCTACCTACTTTAAACCTGTTGAATTCATACCTCAAACACTAGGGGGCAGCATATCACCCAGAAAAGCTCCTCTTCACTTCTTAGAAGAGTCTAGAATGTTCAGTATGAAGTGTTCCTCTCCGAGAGCTTCTCCGGTGGTGAAACAGCTCTGATGTTCTCTTCTTTTGTTGCTGCTGAATGTAGTTTCTCACCAAGAGCTTCAGCATCACTGTGTTTACTGTTCTCTCATTGGCTGCCTGATCTTAAATGATCTAACCAGGAGCAGCACCTTCACCACCACTGACCAGAGATCAGAATACACAGCACTACTTCCTCATCCTCACATACTGGACTGATTCAGCTCCACAATACAGTGACTCACTATCACCTCTTCAGGTACAAAGTGTTACTACAGGGACTCACTATCACCTCTTCAGGTACAAAGTGTTACTACAGTGACTCACTATCACCTCTTCAGGTACAAAGTGTTACTACAGTGACTCACTATCACCTCCTCTGGTACAAAGTGGTACTACAGTGACTCACTATCACCTCCTCAGGTACAAAGTGGTACTACAGTGACTCACTATCACCTCCTCAGGTACAAAGTGTTACTACAGTGACTCACTATCACCTCCTCAGGTACAAAGTGGTATTACAGTGACTCACTATCACCTCCTCAGGTACAAAGTGGTACTACAGTGACTCACTATCACCTCCTCAGGTACAAAGTGTTACTACAGTGACTCACTATCACCTCCTCAGGTACAAAGTGTTACTACAGTGACTCACTATCACCTCTTCAGGTACAAAGTGGTATTACAGTGACTCACTATCACCTCCTCAGGTACAAAAGTGGTACTACAGTGACTCACTATCACCTCTTCAGGTACAAAGTGGTATTACAGTGACTCACTATCACCTCCTCAGGTACAAAGTGGTACTACAGTGACTCACTATCACGTCTTCAGGTACAAAGTGGTATTACAGTGACTCACTATCACCTCCTCAGATACAAAGTGGTACTACAGTGACTCACTATCACCTCTTCAGGTACAAAAGTGGTACTACAGTGACTCACTATCACCTCTTCAGGTACAAAGTGGTATTTTAGTGACTCACTATCACCTCTTCAGGTACAAAGTGGTATTTTGTTCTCTAGTGCTGCTGTTACTTTATAAACACAGGGTACATGACAGGATGGTGGGTTTGGAGACACTGAAGTGAGAAAAGTAGCTGTGGGTTGTTTTTATTCATGTACAGCAAAACTACAACTGCATATAATAACAAATAAATATGTGGATAAAAAAACATTCAGAGCTCCGGCCAGCAGTCAGCCATGTTCACAGAGCAGAGTTTCAGAGCCAATCAGAGTTTCAGATTTGATCAGTTTCAGAGCCAATCAGAGTTTTAGAGCCGATCAGATTTCAGAGCTAATTGGAGAGTTTCAGAATTGATCAGAGAGTTTCAGAGCCTATCAGAGAGTTTCAGAATTGATCAGAGAGTTTCAAAACCAATCGGTTTCAGAGCTGATTGGAGAGTTTTACAGCTGATCAGAGAGTCTCCGAAATGATCAGATAGTTGCAAAGCTGATCAGAGAGTTTCAGAGCCGATCAGAGTTTCAGCACTTGGTGAGGAAGGTGAGAAGGTAATGTCCTCTGTTGGATTTACAGGGTCAGCAATGTACTAACCACACATGCAGGTAATAATCAGACTTCTTAAAGAACAGCAGACGTGATGAAGTCTGTGATGTGTGTCGTCTGCTTACGAATTCAGTACTAATCAGTCCTGAACTGAAGCTCAGCTGTTAAACTGGTGTGACTGAAAGACCACCTTTACAATGAAAAGGCACATGTTTAATGTTTAAAGGGAAAATTATTATATATATTTTTAATATTCTATATAATTAGTTGTTTAAGGTGTAAACAGACTCATTCAGAGATGCTAAGTGTGAAAGTCTGTGTTCTAGATACAGTAAGATCTGTTCAGATCTTTTCACAGTGGAGGTGAATGGAACCAGACGTCCTCCTCTAAAAGCTCCTCACAGAAAGTTCTTACAGTAGATGTTATAAATACACTGTCTGATTCTGAGATGCTGTTTATGATAGTTTAGAGAAGATCTCAGTCTTAAACTCCATTCATGGTGGAGGGATACATGCAGGACGCTGTGAGGTTCAAATAGTCCCCAAAGAAAACCTAGTATTTTCAGATCTTCCACATTTTACCATCAACATCCAGATAAACTCAGAAGACACGTGTAGCTTCACTGGTGGGTTTAGTAGTAGTTGTAGACATGGAGACCCCTGGTTACCATCACCACCACTGTAAACAACATCTGAACCGTTTCACATCAAACACACTCTGAATCTCTTTGTTTACATCTAAAAAAATTGGTGCTTCTTCAGAGGTTTTCCAACCTAACCTCATCAGCTGTACTTAAACACACAGTCAAACACTACAGACCATAATTTCAGAAACGTTGGGACCCTTAACTACTACTCAGGGGGGTTCTACTTCTTAGTAAGACCATCTAGAACTCTATCTGTGGTGATCGATTCACTACAGACACAGTCGACAAAGATTAAGTTGGAAAAACACTGAGGCCCAAAGTCAAGCCTGACCAGCAGGACATCTACGGAGCGTTCCTATTGGTCAGTGCTTGCTTTGGGCAGAGAACTGTTTAGGTACATCGTTCTGGTGATGAATAAATTTCATTTAGTTTCTGAAGATCTCCAGTTATTCATATCACAGCAGTGACGGAGATCACCTACCACACCGTGATGATCTGAATAGCTCAGGATCAGGAAGCAGTAGCAGAAGGTGGATCTATGACCAGGTCTGGGGAGAGAATCGCTGGGGCGTCCCGTCAGCAGCCGACATCACGGACAGAACAGAGAAGCAGAACTCCACATGTTTAGAAAAGGTGTATTATAAGAGTAAATAAACACTCAGAAAAAGAAAAACAAACAAAATCCATGAAAAAATAATAAAACTGCACATAGGCCACGCAGGAGTTTGAGCGGAGAGCCTGAGGAACCGCTTCACTACATCAAGAACATCTACAGAGAAACCAACACCAGGAGGAAGCTACAGGACGTGTGGAACAGCTTCTCCTGAGCGAGCAGTCTCGAGCTTCACAGCCCTCCTGATTCACAGACCGCATACTGAACTAATACAAAACTAAATAATAAGAATTCTGACTCCTCTACAGGTTCCAGGTCGATCGGATCAGGTTCTAGACAAAATCAATCGTAATAACAATAATCAGAACAATAACAATCATAATAAGAAAGGTTGGTTTGAGTCCATTTGCTGTCTGTCCCTTTGTTTATCATACAACACTCCTGAATGTAAAGGTTCCTAATAGGTTCCAAAAGGTTTCAATGGGTTCTAAAGGGCTTCAAAGTGTTCTAATGGTTACCAAAGGGTTCCAAAGGGTTGTAAGGGTTCCAAAGGGTTCTAATGGATACCAAAGGGTTTGAATGGATACCAAAGGATTCTAATGGATACCAAAGGGTTTGAATGGGAACCAATAGATTCCAAAGGGTTCTAATGGGTTCAAAAGTGTTCTAAAGGGCTCCAAACTGTTCTAAAGGGTTCCAACAGGTTCTAATGGGCTTCAGAGGGTTCTAATGGGTATGGTACCAAAGGATTCCAAAGGGTTCTAGTGGGTACCAAAGGGTTATAATGGGTATCAAAGGATTCCAAAGGGTTATAAGGGGTTCCAAATGGTTCTAATGGATGCCAAAGGGTTCGAATGGGAACCAAAGGATTCCAAAGGGTTCTAATGGGTTCAAAAGTGTTCTAATGGGTACCAAAGGGTTCCAATGGGTTCTAAAGGGCTCCAAAGTGTTCTAAAGGGTTCTAATAGGTACCAAATGGTTATAATGGCTATCAAAGGGTTCCAAAGGGTTTTAATGGGTTCCAAAGGTTTCTAATGGATACCAAAGGGTTCTAATGGGTTCTAAAGGGTTCCTGGGGGTGCGGCTGTGGGGTTCGTAAGTATGGAATCAGCATTTTCAATAGTATAAAAGCAGCAAAGTGGCAGACCAATGGTTCTAACTCTGCAACTTCACCGTTTATATGATTACCAAGAGTTCCCTGCTGTCTGAGCAGTCTGATCTCCATTTCTGTGGATCATCTGAAAATCTGTTCACCTTCAGGCTGCGTGTACGTTTCATGATGAATGGAAATAAAATGCATTTGTGATTTGGTGAGAATTCTGGTTCCAATGACTAACATTAAACACAAAGTATGTTTTTTTCTTCTGCTGTGAAGTTGTCAATTCATAGATTCGAGGTTTTGTTTACCTGCAGCGCTGAACTGAAGATCAAACACATCCAGCAGAAACACGTCGTCTCTCTGAATAACAAACAAACTGCAGCAGACTGTGTATCACAGCTACTATTTATTTGAATAGATTTAAATATTTGGGAGTAAAATAAATCATAACATGCTGGATCTGCAGATCTGGGTCATATTCGAGCTTCATTTTTATTTCTATATATTTTAATTAGAAACTATTTTTTTAATTAATGGTAGCTGTGCTTCTAAATGTACTGCAGTTTGTATGTGTACATTAATTTTCAAAACAAATCAACAAATCGTGTAATTCTATTGTATATATTTGTACCACTGGACTGTAACTACTGTGTATCCCTAATTATGTTCTTGTTGCCATAGTAACTGAAAAACTTTGAACATGCCATCCAAGAATGATGTTTACTGGTGACTGACGTGAAAAGTGATTCCAGACTTGGGAGCGATAGTGTGGAACTTTCACATTGAGGGAATTTTTAAAAATTCTTTACAATTTCAGAAAAGTTCTTCACCTCCACGTCTCGCTCCACTGCCCACGGAAGTGGTCTTCACTGCAAGAACCCTATATTGTTGTTATGAGAGCCAATCAGACGTCAGCTCACTCATCTTTAAGAAATACAAAAACAAAACAAAAACAAAAACAAAAACAAAACTAAAGGAGTTCTAAACAGACGGAGGAGGAAAACAGCGTCCGGCTAAAAAAGGAGGAGAAAAAAAACCGACGCAGAAAAACAACCTGCTGATGAAAAGATCAGCACCTGAGCTCTGAGTCCCGCGAGTCCACCTGGCTATGAGATGAGTTTAGTGTGGATGGTTATGCTCTGCGGCTCCTCTGTGGAGTCGATCTCCTCCGTGTTGAGCACCACGTCTCCGTCGGACAGGAGCAGCACCTCCTCCTCCCCCTCGATCTGCGTCGAATCCACGCACACCTCCTCCTGGATGATGACCTGCTGGCCCCCCAGGTTGGCGGTGTTGGCGGCCTGTCCGTTCGCCATGGCCTCCAGCTGCCGGCGGTACGCCTCCGCCTCCTTCTCCTTCTGCAGGAGCTGCTGGTGATACGCCGCGGCCGCTCGGTTCGCCTCCTGCAGCTGCCTCTGCAACTGCTCCTGAACAGAGGAGAGACGGAGAGAGACGGAGAGAGACAGAGAGAGACAGAGAGAGACAGAGAGAGACAGAGAGAGCCATGAGTGAAGGAAGCACCTCATCAGCTGCCAGTATTTCACAACAGTTTATAAACTCCATTCATGGTGGAGGGATACATGCAGGACGCTGTGAGGTTCAAATAGTCCCCAAAGAAAACCTAGTATTTTCAGATCTTCCACATTTTACCATCAACATCCAGATAAACTCAGAAGACACGTGTAGCTTCACTGGTGGGTTTCATAGTAAATACAATGTGTAGATTTGTGTTGTAGACATGGAGACCCCTGGTTACCATCACCACCACTGTAAACACCATCACCACCACTGTAAACACCATCACCACCACTGTAAACACCATCACCATCACTGTAAACACCGTCACCACCACTGTAAACACCATCACCACCATCACTGTAAACACCACCACTTTAAACACCACCACCACCACTGTAAACACCATCACCACCATCACTGTAAACACCACCACTGTAAACACCATCACCACCACTGTAAACACCATCACCACCATCACTGTAAACACCACCACTTTAAACACCACCACCACCACTGTAAACATCATCACCACCACTGTAAACACCATCACCACCACTGTAAACACCATCACCACCATCACTGTAAACACCATCACCACCGTAAACCCCACCACCACCGTAAACACCATCACCACTGTAAACACCAACACCACCACTGTAAACACCATCACCACCACCACTGTAAACACCATCACCACCATCGCTGTAAACACCACCACCACCGTAAACCCCACCACCACCACCGTAAACCCCACCACCACCACCACTGTAAACACCACCACTGTGAACACCATCACCACCACTGTAAACACCTATATCACCACAGTAATCACCATCAGCACCACTGTAAACACCATCAACACCACTCTAAACATCACCATCACCACCACTGTAAACACCATCATCACTGTAAACACCATCATCACTGTAAACACCATCATCACTGTAAACACCATCATCACTGTAAACACCATCATCACCACCACCCTAAAGACTGGTTCACCACCACCAGGGTGAACCAGTCTGCTACAGTTAGTTAAGAATAAGAAGCTGACCGGCTGGTGGGTGAAGCAGCCAAACCAAGATTTTCCTCTGAATCTGTATATGGGTGAATCTGCATTCTGAGACATTCAGGGGGTCACCAAGATTAACTGGGGGTCCTTTATTCCTGTTTGTTTTGTTTTTTTTACACCACAGCTAGAGTCAGAGCTGCACCCTAACGGGCAGACTGAATAAACAGACTGACCGTATCACTCTGCTCTACTGGACTGGACACAACTTCGATCTTCCTCCTCCGGGCTGGAGGCTCCACCTCTTCCTCCACCACTTCCTCTTTAATCTGACTGGCTGGAACCGCCAACACTGCAAACCAGGAAAGATACGTTTTAAGTAAATACTATATTAAATAAGACATCAACCTATAATATATAACATTAATAACACTGAATGTTTAACATAAGTGTATATATATATATATATATATATATATATATATATATATATATATATATATATATATATATATATATATTCAAATGCATATGTATGCATGTATGTATGTATGTATATGAATCTATATGATATGTATCTATGTATGTATATGATATCTATCTATGCATGTATGTATATGAATCTATATGATATGTATGTAAATATGTATGTATATGATATGTATCTATGAATGTGTGTATGTATATAAACCTATGTATGTATGTATCTAATTATATAATATGTATGTATATGATGTGTATCTATGATATGTATCTATAAATGTGTGTATGTATATAAATCTATGTATGTATCCATGTATGTATTTATGTATATGATATGTATCTATGAATGTGTGTATGTATGTGTATATATGTGTGTGTATGTATCTATGAATGTGTGTATGTATGTGTATATATGTGTGTGTATGTATCTATGAATGTGTGTATGTATGTGTATATATGTGTGTGTATGTATCTATGAATGTGTGTATGTATGTGTATATATGTGTGTGTATGTATATATATGTATCTATGAATGTATGTATGTATGTATGTATGTCACCACAGGTGAGCGTCTTACCTTGCCGTCCGTTCTGCATAGTCACGAACACAGGCTGCCCCAGTCTGGTCTGCAGGTGACCCTGTTCGTCCGTCAGGATGGTGATGACCCTCTGACCAGCTTCGTTGACCACCTGTTGGATGCCGCTGTCCAGGGCACTGACAGCAATGGCCTCCTCGGTATCTCCTTCACAAACACAACAAAATAAATCAATTTACCCTCAAACAGCACGTCCGGCGTCTCAGGTTCGCTTCTTTATTTTTTATTATGATGTAGTAATGGAAGCTTATACCTGTCGTTTAGTACAGCGATAAAACAGGAAACACCAATTAAAATTCATCCATAACCGAGTGTTTGCGGTGCAAACAGAGTGATTCAGAGTGGTTTGGTGTAAAACAGGGCTGTGAACTGGCCAGATCCTCGTGATACAGGATTATAATTTAATATATGAGATATATTGCTGTATATCCTTTGAAGGTAAATGAATGATTAGAAATCTATACTGGGTTTCTGAGAATCAACACAGTATCACCACACATGATATTTTTATATTTCCTTACATCCCTAGTGTGAAATGGTTCAAATGTTTACAGTGGGGGTTACTATCAAACCCACCAGTGAAGCTACACGTGTCTTCTGAGTTTATCTGGATGTTGATGGTAAAATGTGGAAGATCTGAAAATACTAGGTTTTCTTTGGGGACTATTTGAACCTCACAGCGTCCTGCATGTATCCCTCCACCATGAATGGAGTTTAAGACTGAGATCTTCTCTAAACTATCATAAACAGCGTCTCAGAATCAGACAGTGTATTTATCACATCTACTGTAAGAACTTTCTGTGAGGAGCTTTTAGAGGAGGACGTCTGGTTCCATTCACCTCCACTGTGAATGGTTCTAGAACTGTATCTAGAACATAGCATTTCACACCAATTCTTTCTGCATTGTTTGTTCACATTTTAAACATTAAATTATGCAGATATATGTAAATATGCTCTCGAGTAAACGTGTTTATGTGGTTTCTGATACTAGTAATTGGAGGACGAGACTTTTCTCTTCTGGGAAGAAGGCCAGCGTCATTACCAGCATTGGATTTGATGAGGTCGGCGATGTTGATGACTCCTCCTTGCAGGTTGGGGACCCCCTGGATGATGAACTGTGGGGTGACGTTTCCATTTATGATTGAAGCTTCAGCGTTTCTGTTCACCTGCTTCCGCATCCCCTCCTGAAGAACACAGAGGAAAACATTTTATTAGGATGAGTTGATTATATATATATATAAATAAAACGGTGTGTAATTCTTTTTAAGATTTATAGAAATCTTATAGACGGACTTATAGAAAGCATGAAAGGATAAAAGCACACAGACCTGGAGTAAATTCACCAGCCCGGCGTGCTGTATGTCCATCGCTATGTCGAAGGGGGACTTGTCGAACTTGCTGAGCGCGTGAACGTCAGCGCCGTGTTTGATTAACAGCTGTGCGACGTTGTGGTGTCCGTGTTGAGTAGCCCAGTGCAGAGCGGTCATCTTCAGCATGTCCTTGGCGTTGATGTCTGCCCCACTCTACAGTCAAATCACAGAGTAGTAATAATAATAATTAATAAATTAATAAAATATGCTGTATAGCACAACAAAGCTCTGCAATCAGGTCCACAATATCAATACACACCAAACAAGAAAACCAGGAGACTAAATCAAAGCATTTATATTCCTGTAAGCTTATTTATTATTATTATTATTATTATTATTATTATTATTATTAACAACAATGACATTTATCATTATTGCTATAAATCTCATCACATTACAACACACTGTGTATACAGTCAGCACTCTATTTGCAGCAGCTGCTGTTTACACTGTGTAAAAATTTCATGACTAATTGACCAATAGAAACGCTCCAAAATAACTTCGGGGGAAACTTCTGGTTTGACGTACATTTTTTTTTGGTCTCTCCTGTAAAGTTGCAATTTTGGAGATACTTGTTTATATATATGTGTGTGTGTGTGTGTGTGTGTGTGTGTGTGTGTGTGTGTGTGTGTGTGTGTGTGTGTGTGCACTGACGATTTAACAGCTGCTTAAACTGAAAAATTTATTAAAATCATTAAAATTTACTGACGTGTTGCAAACCTGTATCGTTGTCATATCGACCACCTACCAGTTCCAGGTAGGTTTCAAGCAGTTGCATATAAGTAAACTGTGTAAACTCTGCCTAAAGGCGGGGGGGCGTTACCATGGTAACCCAGTTTATGACTGCCAGGCGCAGGTCCACAGTACACCGCATCACCGTGAACTGTTTGTTTTTACTGATGAGCAATAAGAAGATATTAAAGTTGGGCAATATGACAACATATAACTGTTACCGTGACCACTAATAACACAGACCAGCTTCACAATCCAATAACAGACCATAATAATCACCTGTTAATGGAGATTTAGTGCATCACAGGGTTCAAAACAACTTTAAATAATAGTTTTATGTCTGTTTTCAATCACACATATCAGACACCACGACAGTATGGACAGATGATGTATTGCCATATTATCATATGAGCATCCTGATAAATATTAAGGTGACCAATCGTGAGCGACCCCTGCTGTCCACTCCGTCTCTGTCCACCTGAAATGACCAGGTGATGCAGTAAAGCCAGTCGGGGTGTTTGTCCAGCCGAGCGCTGACCGTGTACTCTGAACACTGTAAACACGGGGAGCCGCGCCGGTGAACTCACTCTGATTAATAAATCAACGATGAGCTCGTGGCCCTCCGTGGCCGCCACGTGCAGAGGGGTCCTGTCCACCTTGGTACGGGCGTCCTTGCTGACGCCGGCTCTCAGCAGCACTTCGGCCGTGGAGCAGTGACCGTACTGCGCAGCTAAGTGCAGAGGCGAGGTCCCCAACTAAACCACACACAGATAAAAAACAATTATTAAAATTAATAAACATAACAGTGAATGTGTTTACAGTTTACAGAACACAATAAACATAACCATCAGCTGTTCTCTACACAGTCCTAAATATCTCTACTGAAACCCACACAGGATCCATCAGGGTCTTCTAGACCTTCAGAGAACATCTAATGACTCTCCTATTCACAGCAATGTTAAACATCTTTATCTGATCAATAAGTGTATGTTCACCAGTAAGAACAGCAGATCTGATTAGAACAGATGTAAATAATCAGACATACAATACAAAGTATCATGAATATGTTACTGTGAGAGAAGTAGATCAGATCTTGATCCAGTTTGAAGAACAAAGTTAGGTTCTAGATTTCTCCTGGACGCCCCAGACATTGTATGAATGTGTTCAGTTCCTTCAGCAGCAAATCTTGATTTATCTTAATGAAGTACTGAGCAGTCAAAGCAGGTATTAGATGAGAACTGATAATAATACTGGGTTGTTTAGGAGAAGCAATAATAACTATTATTTCAATACTTTCTTTATAACAGACTGAGAGCGGGCGTGGCTTACAGCAGTAAGGAGCATGTGTTGAATACAGTGAGCTTCTTTACTGACGGCAGGCTGATCTAGACGCACTGATATTGATGAGGCTCATACAGAAAGTAATTCAGAACAGTTTATGATTTCAATTCTGGAGCGAGGATGCTGATTGGCTCTCTGGCGCTGAAAAAAGGCCGCTTATGTACAGAACCCTGGTTAGTAGTAACTGTTAGTAGTGTTAAAAATATCAGGTATCGAGTTGAAGATGCTGTGGAGAGAGATGATGCAGGCTGGATTAAAGAGCCCATATCATGGAAAACTGAACTGTCCTTATTTTAAAACACAAAACAGGTTTAGACCTTGCTAAAGCATCACTCCTGAGTTAGTACAACCCAAATACCAGCCTGATGGTTAAACTCTGAAGCTCTATATGTCTCTATATAGGCCTGCAGTGCTTTCTGAATGAGCCACAATACAACACAGCTATCCAGAGCCAACAGAGTTTATAAACATTTCTCTTAAAGGTACAGTATGTTTAATTCTGAGAGATAAAAATAGGTTATAATGTGAATGTAAATATGAATTATGATGTTTTTGATGCACTAAAACAGGGGTCACTAATAGGCGGACCACAGTCCGGATCCAGACGTTGTTGAATGCGGACCCAAACTGATAAACTATTGAGAATGATTTATTTTAGACTGTGTTTATTTTAAGAGGTGGAGCTTTTCTAGTCTTTACGGTATACGGGCTTTACGGCACAGTGAACTCAGAGACTAATCGCGTGCGCTGTAAGATCACTGAAGGCTTCTCAGCCAATCAGATCTGTGCACATTGGGGCGTGCGGCGCGCACACAAGCGAGGTACGCAGCGAGAAGCAGCAGCTGGAGACTAAAGCGAGTCAGAAAGAATAAGGAGCTCTAAAAACAGAAAAGTGAACAGAGAGAACTGAGTGTTTAACAGGTTCTGGAATGGACCTGCTCGTCTAGTTCTGGAGTTAACAAGAAGACGCACGTTTTATTTACTTTCTCTGTAAATAAACACGTTATGAACTTTTTTAAAAAAGAATTGTGTTTTTTTTATGTAGCTCTTGTTTCAGTTCAGTATTTAAACAGTAAATATACTGAAATATACTGAATGGTATGTGTGGTGTGTTGGTGTTTCAGTAGCTGATGGTATGAGATGTTGATACTAGATACTTCAGTAAACAGGATACACCACTGAATCAGAACACACGTTAGAGATGATGATGGTCTGGACCTTGGCCTGAGGAGATCTCCTCTAACTGGACTCTAATTAAACACTCCTGCACTAAACCCACACAGATGTTAAAATATTTTATTTAAAAAAATAAATAAATTGGGATAAAGCAGAACATGGGCCCTTTAAAGCCTAAAGTCAACCCCGACCAATAAGATAACTAGACTAGTTAAGAAATACTTAAAAAGTAAGTAAATACTTCTTAAAAAGTAAAAAAGCAGCTCTGAGTATGAAGGTTTTCCTGTTGCTGCGCTGCTGAGCTCTGAGAGGCGCTGTGTGTTTTACCCAGTCGGTGGTGAAAGGAGCTCCGTTGGCCATCAGCGTCCGAACCTCTTCATCCTCTCCGTTTCTCGCAGCCTCTAAAAGCCGCTTCCCCAAGTCAACCAGCGACATCTGGAACACAGGAGAGCCAAATAAACAAGTATACTAATATATATCATCAGTACATAACAGCTTTACAGGAGAGCCCAAAAACCACCTCTACTTTCAATGTAAGTCAATGGAACCAGAATTATTTCCAAGCTATTTTGGAGCATTTCTATTGGACCATTCACCCTGAAACTTTTACACAACATACACATCATCTTATGGGTTCAAATAATGCAAAAAAGTAAAAATAAAACATCCACAAAAAATGCATTTTTTTATTTTTGGATATATATACAAATATACATACAAGAACATCAGGAGCAGTACTGCTGTCAAATATGACATATTAATTAATAATCTAGATCAGTTTTTCAGCGACTACAACCTAAAATCCATCAATCTGTAGACCCAGTTCATCATACAGGTACCATAAACTCCTCTATTACAGATACTATTACAAATAGACCTACATCTGTAGATCAAACTGTGTATACGTGATTATTAATCTACAGTTTAACGTGTAATCTCTGAATATTCTGGTCTGAATCCACATTTCTGAACTCTAACACGAAAACTTTACATATAAACTGCATTTATAAGCTTTAATATGATCATCTAAACACACGTCCAGGTCTATAAACCCTATTATTAATATTTCAGCCGGAATATTTCTGTTTAAACAGCAGTTTTAAGGCAGGACAGTGTGAATATTTACTTTGTACGCTGTTGTTTTTCTCTCTCTGCTTCGGTTTAGCTGCTAAAACTTCAAATTCGCATCTCTAAACGGCCCAAATCTGAAGACCAGCCGGAGTGAAGTGTGAACGGGTGCTGGAGAGGAGCTCTTACCGTCGCTGCTGCGCTAATTTCTCCTTTTAAAGCTGTTTTTGCGCGAAAATTCAATTTTTTTATTTTGTGAGTTTTAAAAACTCACCACCGAAACTACTGCTGTTCTTCTTCTTCTGCTGCTCGCTCAGCGCCGCTCCGACCGCCCCCGCGCCGCCTTACCGCCTCCCGCAGGCGAAGCGGGGAACTACAGGCGGCCAGAACTTCAATACAGGCATCTAAATCTATAACCACAGGTGTTTAAAACCAGCTCCTAGTCCTGCAGACTGTTTCTACACACATTAGTAAAGAGTGGGTCTCTCAGGAGCTCAGTGAACTCCAGCGTGGTACCGTGATAGGACGCCACCTGTGCAACAAGTCCAGTGGTGAAGTTTCCTCACTTCTAAATATTCCACAGTGGACTGTCAGTGGTGTTCTAACAAAGTGGAAGTGATTGAGAACGACAGCAACTCCGCCACCAAGTGGTAGAACACGTACAATGACAGAGCAGGTCAGCGGATGCTGAGGAGCATAGAGCACAGAGGTCACCAACTTTCTACAGAGTCAATCATTACAGACCTCCAAACTTCATGTGGTCTTCAGATCAGCTCAAGAACAGAGCGTAGAGAGCTTCATGGAATGGGTCTCCATGACGAGCAGCTGCATCCAAGCCTTACATCAACAAGAACAGTGCAGAGCGTCAGATGCAGTGGAGTAAAGCACGCCGCCACTGGACTCTAGAGCAGACGTGTTCTCTGGAGTGACCAACCACACTTCTCCTTCTGGCACTCTGATGGACGAGTCTGGGTTTTTGGTGGTTGCCAGGAGAACGGCACTTGTCTGACTGCATTGTGCCGAGTGTAAAGTTTGGTGGAGGGGGGATTATGGTGTGGGGTTGTGTTTCAGGAGGTGGGCTCAGACCCTCATTTCCTGTGAAAAGAACTCCTAATGCTTCAGCAGACCAAGAGACTCTGGACAATTTCATGCTCCCAGCTTTGTGGGGACAGTTTGGGGACGGCCCCTCCTGTTCCAACATGGCTGCCCACCAGTGCACAGAGCAGCTCCATAAAGACATGGAGGAGGAGTTTGGTGAGGAAGAACTTGACTGGCCTGCACAGAGTCCTGACCTCCCCCTGATAGAACACCTTTGGGATGAATTAGAGCGGAGACTGTGAGCCAGACCTTCTCGTCCAACATCAGTGTCTGACCTCACAGATGGTCTTCTGGAGGAACGGTCAAACATTCCCATAAACACTCTCCTAAACCGTGTGGAGAGAATTCCCAGAAGAGCTGAAGCTGTTATAGCTGCAAAGGTTGGGCCGACATCATATTAAACCCTATGGATTAAGAAGGAATAGAAATGCATTTAAATTTATTTAAATACACAATTTATGTTACAGTTTATACATTAATTTCACATTAAATGTTTATGTTAGAAATTAAAAGTTTGTGTTTAAATATTATATTTATATTTCACTATATTTTAGCCTCATATTTAAATATTAATATTTTTCGTCCTCGACTGTGTTCTGTAGTGATTTAGTGGTCCAGGGTTACGTTACCGCCCTCTGCTGGCCTGCAGTTAAACAGCAGCGTCATACACCTGCTCTGTAGAACAATATCAAGGGAAACTCCACTATGTTTTCAAAATTTCTGCTTAATCTCTTAATAAAGTCATTCAGCTTGGTTTGGTGTAAAATTCTCAGTTCGAGAGAATCTTACCAGAAATCAGATCTGTTTACAGTGGAGGTGAATGGAACCAGACGTCCACCTCTAAAAGCTCCTCACAGAAAGTTCTTACAGTAGATGTTATAAATACACTGTCTGATTCTGAGACGCTGTTTATGATAGTTTAGAGAAGATCTCAGTCTTAAACTCCATTCATGGTGGAGGGATACATGCAGGACGCTGTGAGGTTCAAATAGTCCCCAAAGAAAACCTAGTATTTTCAGATCTTCCACATTTCACCATCAACATCCAGATAAACTCAGAAGACACGTGTAGCTTCACTGGTGGGTTTCATAGTAAATACAATGTGTAGATTTGTGTTGTAGACATGGAGACCCCTGGTTACCATCACCACCACTATAAACACCATCACCACCACTATAAACATCCCACCACTGTAAACATCACCACCACTACTGTAAACACCATGACCACCACTGTAAACACTATCAGCACCACTGTAAATACCATCATTGCCACTGTAAACATCATCACCACCACTGTAAACACCAACACAACCACTGTAAACATCATCACCACCACTGTAAACACC
The DNA here is from genome assembly GCA_021613375.1 of Megaleporinus macrocephalus. Lineage (NCBI taxonomy): Eukaryota > Metazoa > Chordata > Actinopteri > Characiformes > Anostomidae > Megaleporinus > Megaleporinus macrocephalus. Next base: position 54,623,124 of record CM038703.1, on the reverse strand, counting down.
ATCACCACCACCACCACCACTGTAAACACCATCACTGTAAACACCATCACTGTAAACACCATTACCACCACTGTAAACACCATCTGAACCATTTCACACCAAAACCTTCTGAATTACTGATTTGGACTGTTGTGAGCAATCTAGTAATCTTTATGTTCCAGGTAGTTGTTATGCTATTCCAGCTTGTTTGGACATTGCTTGCTGTTTGATAGGTGGTTGCTAAAGTGTCCACCGTGTTATTCCATGTGGTTGCTAATGTGTTGCTGTGCAATGCCAGATTGCTAAAGGGGTGTTCGAAAAGGGCCATTGCTAAGCATGAATGCAAAGGTGTTGCTAAGATATTGCTATGCTATCCCAGATGGTTGCTAAGGTTTTGCTAGGCATTGCTAAAGTATCCCAGGTTGTGTAGGGGTTGCTAGGCTATTTTTATGCTACACAATTATTTTCTACGGTGTTGCTAGGCGTTGTTAAAGTATTCTAGGTGGTTGCTAAAAAGTGTTTAAACACCTCAGTATCACTGCTGGACTGAGAATCGTCCACCAACCAAAACTATCCAGACAGCAGTGTCCAGTGGGCGGCGTCCTGTGTCCACTGATGAAGAACTAGAGGAACACAAACTGTGCAGCAGCAGATGAGCTACTGTCTCTGACTTTACATCTACAAGGTGGACCAGCAAGTAGTAGGAGTGTCTAATAGAGTGGACAGTGAGTGGACACAGTGTTTAAACACTCCAGCAGCAGCACTGCTGTGTCTGATCCACTCACACCAGCACATCAGTGTCACTGCAGTACTGAGAATGATCCACCTCCCTAATAGTATCTGCTCTGTGGTGGTCCTGTGGGGGTCCTGATCATTAAAGAACAGAGTAATAAAGTATACAGAGAATCAGATGAACTACAGTCGGTAAGTGGAGCTCCTGTATGGTCAGTGGAGCTGATACAGTGGACAGTGAGTGGAGGTCCTGTATGGTCAGTGGAGCTGATACAGTGGACAGTGAGTGGAGGTCCTGTATGGTCAGTGGAGCTGATACAGTGGACAGTGAGTGGAGGTCCTGTACTAAAATAATATATTAATATTAATATTAGATATATTAGATATAAAATAATATATTAATATTACAATATTAGTTCACAGATTAACGTCTAAGTGATCAGATCTGACTGTGTGGTAGATATTAAAGAAGAAGGTGACACACGTTAGATGATGTAAAGCTTTTTATTCATCTAAAAGGAATAACACTGATTACACCAAATGAATTTTTTTAGTTAACAAAACAATCCATTTTCCGTCACATCTCTTTAATTAATTACTGTCACTGTGTGATCTGCAGGTTCCTACATGTGGATCTCAATACCGGTTGGTTTATTTCAGGTTTAAAATCAGACACTGCTTTAAATAGCACACCAGAAACAAGCACCTAATGGCTCACCAGCCCGAACGTTCACTACACTGAAGCTTCCACATGAGCTAAATGCACTACAGCAGTGTTGTCTTTAGTTTATTTACGTTTGGCGATGACTGCGCTGCTGTAGTAGATCTCATCAGTGTGGAAATCATGTATACTTATAAATTAAGTGCATTCAGTGCTTTAGCGTTGAGTGAAACGACACCGAAACTTGTATTCGACACCGTCTGCCACCAATAACACATGCATTTATTATCCTTCACTTAAACGAACAGGCACTGTAACACAGGAGACTCCAGCCTGCGCTGCTGCTGTGTTTCGAGACATTATAGACCATAACAAGCGTCAGAAGAAGAAAGAGGCTGTGGTTCAGAGCGGGAGAGGTGAGGGGTGGACTGAGCTTCAGCGGTTTCTCACAGCAGCAGGTTGAAGTCCAGCGTGTCGATGCTGGCGATCGGCTCTTTCCAGAAGTTGAAGGTGGAGAACTCAGCCAGGTCCAGATCACCGTCATCATCCACCAGAGCAGATTTCTTCGAGCTTTTGTTGGCCTTCCCCAACTGACCGCTCTTGGGCGTCGGCTCAAAAAGGCCCAGGTCCTCCAGCTCGGACAGGTCCAGGGACGGGATCGGCTGCCTCCAGAACAGAAAGGAGTCGAACTGGCTGTTCATCACCTCCAGCATGATGATCCTGCAGGGTTGAGAACAAACCGCACTATACATTAAACTGGCAGAGGGGACTTTTATTGTGAAAGGGTATTTTTTAAATATGTGTATGATTATAACATGACATAGTATCATGATATGTTGCGTGGCAATACTATATCGATACATGGAGGCTATAATTATTTGAAGTATGAATACTTTAGTATATTAATTGCAAAAACAAATCAAACTTTTGCCACTTAAGTAATAAAAAGATATATATATATATATATATATATATATATATATATATATATATATATATATATATATATATATATATATATATATATATATATATATATATATATGCGCCCTATATGTGGGCCATTCAGTGATTCTCGCACCGTATGATTAAAGGCAAACAATGAAAAGAGAAATTAAAATATATTTATATCATGTTGATGTTTTGTTAAATTTAGCATCATTAGCCTATTATGCTAATGCTAAGCATTCTTTTCAGCATAGCTTTTAAAGCTTAAAATGCTACCAGCTCATTTTGTGAGGGGTCTTTTATTATGAATATGATATAATATAAAAATTAAATACTGATATACACATTAGATTTGGCAAATATATAAATATATACACTACATTACAAAAATGCTAATATATATTGTGGCATCTTTGTTTAATTCTTGCTTTAAATCAACGCCATGCCATTTCCCTGCTTTTATACCGCGTATTAAAATAGCTTAACCATGTAAGCTTTCGTATTTAAACATAAAAATAAACTAAAACATTTTGTTGTGTAGCGTCTATAAAACCAGACATTAGCGGCTAAATGCGGCAGAAAGATCCTGCGCCCTTTTTTATCCCACCGCTATTCAGAGCGGACCTGACTCGGATTGGCCGAGTGCTCTTTTAGTAACCAATCCCAGCGCAGGACGCCAGAGCGCGGCAGCCAATCCCAGCGCGGCGAGGGCGGGACCATCCTGAAAAGCGGTGGGAGAAAAAATTGCTTGCACTTGGTTAGCCACAGGGTTTCGCCTTTTTAGCTCATAAATAAAACAAATATCATTATCGAACTAGATTCACTGCTGTTACTCGACTATATCACATACATCTGCGTCCAAAGTGTCCAGAATATGCTGTACAGGCAGACTAATTAAGAACATTAGCCATATTTGGGTGATGTGACTGAGCAGAGCTAATTATAACCGGAGACTCAGCCGGGCTGCTTTAGTCGCTCACCTCGAAAAATAACCCGCGTGTCTGTTAAAGGAGCCTCGGCGCTCATAAACAGAACCAGAGAGAAACGAGAACACCGGTAAACCTCAGGAAGATCTCAGAGCTCTGGGGTGATGTCCACCACCCGCATCTTCACATGGTTTCCAGCTAAAATGCTGCTTCTAATTTGTGAAATTCAGATGTAAAAATAAAACAAGTCCACATATCTGGACTGTAAGGTCAGCACGACCACCCCAGTGAACAGGGCAGGCTGTTTCTCTGACCGCTACAGAAAGAACGATCTACAGCATCTTCCAGAGCATCTCACAGACAGGCCACACAAACAGCATCACAACCTAACCGTCGTATTAAATCATGAGAGCAGATATAATATAATATAATATAATATATATAGAGAGAAAACACGATCTACCTTCCTCTTTAGGCTCTTTGTAAGGTGCAGCTGTGTGGATGGACGCGTGACTCGTCTTTGTGATGGTGGTCCTGCCGGCTACCACACCCTGATAATAATGAAGTGAAGGATCTATTCTCTCTCTCTCCCTCTGGTTCCTCCTCCTCCTCCTCCTCTCCCAGCCTGGTGACAGGTGCACAGCTCATCCTCGACTACAGAGGGCGCTGTTTCGTGGCACAATGAATGTGACTCAGTGTTAAAAAGGGGGTTTTACAAGTTTTACAACACGCTGAAGACGTAGACAAGAAAAAACATGTATCTCTATTTTAGTTCTGCCTCGTTTAATGATGAATGAACTAATAGACCAATAGAAATGCTCCGAATTCTGGTTCCATTGACTTACATTACAAGTACGTTTTAGATCTCTCTCTCTCTCTCTCTCTCTCTCTCTCTCTCTCTCTCTCTCTATATATATATATATATATATATATATATATATATACTGGCCACTTCACACGTAGCTACACTCAATGTCCATTCAATCAGCTGACCGTTTTATTGTTCTACACTTACAGACTGTAGTTCATCTGATTCTCTGTATACTTTATTACTCTGTTCTTTAATGATCAGGACCCCCACAGGACCACCACAGAGCAGATACTATTAGGGAGGTGGGTCATTCTCAGCACTGCAGTGACACTGACATGGTGGTGGTGTGTTAGTAGTGTGTGTTGTGCTGGTGTTTAAACACTGTGTCCACTCACTGTCCACTGTCCAATTGTTTCCAAGGTATTCTGGAGCGTTTCTATTGGTCCATTCCAAGTCTCACACAGTATAAACAGCAGCTGTTGTGTTCAAATTATGTACAAAATAAAACTGGAGATACCTGGGTTTTTTTCTGGACAGTAATCATATGTGTGTGTGTGTGTGTGTGTGTGTTCATCCAGTGTTAAATATGATTTTAACTCCATAAGAGGAAACTTAAATAAAGGCAGCACACTTGCTGACATACTGCTTACTAATCGGCCTGTTCTTCTTAGAAAAGGTCAGTGTGGACCATCAGCACCTTCCAGAACATCTCAGAGATACATGAAGCTGGAAACGCTGCAAAGCCACTACTAAAGACCTGCATGTACATCAGTTCCACACTCAGACAAACTGTCTACACACGGAGAACATTCAGGACTGTAGCTGCTCTTTCTCTGAGTGGACGTCAAATTAGGGTCACTCCATGAGCTCAACAGGCTCCTGAAAGAACCCAAGATTACTAGCAGAAGATCTACAGACACTATAAACTGAAAGTGTAGAAACATATTAAAGTGTCCAATATTAGAAAAACGCTGAACAACAATGACGTTCATAGAAAGACTCCATGAAGGAGCTGCTGCTGTCTACCAAAAAAAAAGAAACATGGCAGCCCTGCAGAAGATTTAACCACCTGAATGATCAACAATGCTTTTGGGAGAATGTTCTACTGGACAGATGAGACCATAGTAACTAAAGGAACTGTGAAGCGTGGCGGTGGGAGTATCATGGTTTGGAGCTGCTTTGTGCTGTTCTGTGATCAAAACATTTGACTGATACACGAGTCCATATATATATATATATATATATATATATATATATATATATATATATATATATATATATATATATATATATATATAATCTGAGTTGCACCACAATGTAATCAAAACATTTTGCTGGTAGTCCATGACCTCAAGCTGAGGAGATTTTGGTTGATGCAACAGGGCTAAAACCCAAAAGGATATAATCAATCAATCAATCAATCAATCAATCTATCTATCTATCTATCTATCTATCTATCTATCTATCTATCTATCTATCTATCTATCTATCTATCTATCTATCTATCTATCTATCTATCTATCTATCTATCTATCTATCTATCTATCTATCTATCTATCTATCTATCTATCTATCTATCTATCTATGCGTGTGTGAGCCTCACGTATAGAAACAAATATATAAAGAAATAAAACTTCTTTAGAAGAGCTGGGTAGATACCTGCGCCGCAGTTGCACCCACCGAACGCTAGATGTCGCCAGAGCTGCTTCGTTATAGCCACATGATTAGTACTTGCGCACTTTTTAACAACTCTTTCTTTCTCAGAGACATAAATCACACTCGCCTCGTCTTAAATTTCCATATATATATATATCTTTCCGTAACGCGACCCCGCTGTTTACAACAACATGCAGTTGCGTCATTATGTTTACAAACAGCTCTACCGGAAATGAGCCAAACAAAAACAAGCCGGACAGTGTGGCGTCACCGTGTAGCCAGTTGGGAGAATTTGTTTTTTCGCGTCTCGCCGAAAGATTCAGCTGAATAAAGTGTTTTACCGGACTGGACCCGGCCGGTCGGGCGGGAGAGGCGAGTGTTCCGCGGAGGATTCGACCTGCTGGTGAGTTTTTCGGGGTTAAAGTGCGGAATAAAGCAGCTGCAGCCGAGTTAGCTTAGCATAGCCGGCTAGCGTGTGGTGAGTTGGAGCTGAGTAAGTTGGACGGATCAGTTTATTTTGGTGTATTTAGTTGCTTTTGGTGCCTTTAAACGCGACGTTTTCGGCCTGGGTTTGGTGTGTAGGGTGATGTTGGTTTGTAAAATTAGCTTTACTTGTTAAAGTCAGCCTCATGCTCGAATTTCTCCGGTCCACCTTAAACGCTGCAGCCTCTCCGGCGCCGGAATGTAACTGCTGCACTGTTTAAGGTGGAGCGGAGAAATTCTAACACGATGACGGATTGAAAGCTTAGTTAAACTGATATTATGTAAGTTATTATAACCGCTAAGCTGCTTGTATGTCCTGAGGGTAAAAATACATATTTAATAAGACATTTTTTCTCATTTTAACTTTATAACTTAATCTAAACTTCCTAACTTTTGTAAACAGTCCTTAACTGTTTGGCTCAAACTGGTGGTGGTGGTGTTTACAGTGATGGTGTTGGTGTTTACAGTGATGATGTTTGTGGTGGTGATGTTGTTTACAGTGGTGGTGATGGTGTTTACAGTGGTAGTGATGGTGTTTATAGTGGTGGTGATGTTTACAGTGGTGGAAATGGTGTTTATAGTGGTGGTGTTTATAGTGGTGTTGGTGGTGGTGATAGTGTTTACAGTAGTGGTGTTTTGTACACTAGTGGTAGTGTTGTTGTTTACAGTAGTGGTGTTTTGTACACTAGTGGTAGTGTTGTTGTTTACAGTGGTGGTGATGTTGTTTACAGTGGTGGTGATGTTGTTTACAGTGGTGGTGATGTTGTTTACAGTGGTAATGATGTTTACAGTGGTGGTGATGTTGTTTACAGTGGTAATGATGTTTACAGTGGTGGTAATGGTGTTTACAGTGGTGGTGATGTTGTTTACAGTGGTAATGGTGTTTACAGTGGTGGTGATGTTTACAGTGGTGGTGATGGTGTTTACAGTGGTAGTGATGGTGTTTATAGTGGTGGTGATGTTTACAGTGGTGGTGATGGTGTTTACAGTGGTGGTGATGGTGTTTACAGTGGTGGTGATGGTGTTTACAGTGGTGGTGATGTTGTTTACAGTGGTGATGGTGTTTACAGTGGTGGTGATGATGTTTACAGTGGTGGTGATGATGTTTACAGTGGTGGTGGTGGTGTTTACAGTGGTAATGGTGTTTACAGTGGTGGTGATGTTGTTTACAGTGGTAATGATGTTTACAGTGGTGGTGATGGTGTTTACAGTGGTAATGGTGTTTACAGTGGTGGTGATGTTTACAGTGGTGGTGATGATGTTTACAGTGGTGGTGATGATGTTTACAGTGGTGGTGGTGGTGTTTACAGTGGTAATGGTGTTTACAGTGGTGGTGATGTTGTTTACAGTGGTGATGATGTTTACAGTGGTGGTGATGGTGTTTACAGTGGTAATGGTGTTTACAGTGGTGGTGATGTTTACAGTGGTGGTGATGATGTTTACAGTGGTGGTGATGGTGTTTACAGTGGTAGTGATGGTGTTTATAGTGGTGGTGATGTTTACAGTGGTGGTGATGGTGTTTTCAGTGGTGGTGATGTTGTTTACAGTGGTGATGGTGTTTACAGTGGTGGTAATGATGTTTACAGTGGTGGTGATGTTGTTTACAGTGGTAATGATGTTTACAGTGGTGGTGATGTTGTTTACAGTGGTAATGCTGTTTACAGTGGTGGTGATGTTGTTTACAGTGGTAATGGTGTTTACAGTGGTGGTGATGTTTACAGTGGTGGTGATGGTGTTTACAGTGGTAGTGATGGTGTTTATAGTGGTGGTGATGTTTACAGTGGTGGTGATGATGTTTACAGTGGTGGTGATGGTGTTTACAGTGGTAGTGATGGTGTTTATAGTGGTGATGGTGTTTACAGTGGTGATGGTGTTTACAGTGGTGATGGTGTTTACAGTGGTGGTGATGGTGTTTATAGTGGTGATGGTGTTTACAGTGGTAGTGATGGTGTTTATAGTGGTGATGGTGTTTACAGTGGTAGTGATGGTGTTTATAGTGGTGATGGTGTTTACAGTGGTAGTGATGGTGTTTATAGTGGTGGTGATGTTTACAGTGGTGGTGATGGTGTTTACAGTGGTGGTGATGGTGTTTACAGTGGTGGTGATGGTGTTTACAGTGGTGGTGATGGTGTTTACAGTAGTGGTGATGGTGTTTACAGTGATGGTGATGGTGTTTATAGTGGTGGTGATGTTTACAGTGGTGGTGATGGTGTTTACAGTGGTGGTGATGATGTTTACAGTGGTAGTGATGGTGTTTACAGTGGTAGTGATGGTGTTTATAGTGGTGATGGTGTTTACAGTGGTAGTGATGGTGTTTATAGTGGTGATGGTGTTTACAGTGGTAGTGATGGTGTTTATAGTGGTGGTGATGTTTACAGTGGTGGTGATGGTGTTTACAGTGGTGGTGATGATGTTTACAGTGGTGGTGATGGTGTTTACAGTGGTGGTGATGGTGTTTACAGTGGTGGTGATGATGGTGTTTACAGTGGTGGTGATGGTGTTTACAGTGGTGGTGAAGGTAACCAGGGGTCTCTATGTCTATAACACTAATCTACACATTGTATTTACTATGAAACCCACCAGTGAAGCTACACGTGTCTTCTGAGTTTATCTGGATGTTGATGATTCCTCCACCATAAATAGATTAAAAAATATATCTCTACAGAAGAGCGCAGAAACATTCTTTACTTTCAATGTTAGTCAGTCGAAGCCCATTTTCCCCTCAAGCTACTTTGGAGCATTTCTATTGGTCCATTCATCGTGGAATTTTTGAATGATGTAGAAAAATGAAAATCATCAAATATTTAAAACCACCGTTTCAGGCAGTGAGCTCATAACCAGTTCACATAAGGGAGTTTTTAGAGGTGGACGTCTGGTTCCATTCACCACCACTGTGAACGACTTGGTTGACACCCTAAGCCCTTCGGTTACGCAGGCCGTCCCTTCCTTTCAGCTGACGTTGTGAAACACCCTCCTGTTTGGTGTGAACTCCCTGCCTGTTGAGTAACTGTTTTCCTTTTCTTTTGTTTCAGAGACGAATGCCCGCGTAGAGCCTCCTCATTCCCCAGTTTGGCCTCGGCTGCCCTCGTTCGGCCATGCTGCCCCGCACAGCTGGGCTTCCAGCGCGATGAGCGAGAACGTCCTCTCAAAATAGGGGTTCACTTTCACTGCAGACCATTTTTATTTTTTAATAATCACAATGAGTCTCATTCCTGAGTAACCCCGCCCCCTCAGCGTTGGTCGCGTTCGTTATATTATGTATTTGAATAAGGCTGTTAAAAGCCAGCAGTGCTAATACTGTAAAATAAAACAAAAGGCCAAGCCTTCACACTCATCATGACTCATCTCGTCTGCGGCCCACGGGGCAGCAAACAGCTCTGATTTCATGCAGCGACTTGCTGACGTTCTTGATCGTGTTGTTCTGCGGAAGGAGGCCACAGAAGTCTGCGTGGGACTGAAGTTGTAGTCCGTGTTGAATGCTTCAGAGAGCGTTTAAATCAGTAAATAAATTAACTAATTGAATCAGCAGGACAGACGGAATTGGACGATAAGATGCAGCGGCTCATATAATGATTATTTATGTTTAAGTCAAAACACTAGCTTTCAGACTCAGGAATGTGAAGGGGGCTAGGCACTGCCAGACAGCAGCTCAAAGGGCTTTCTAAGGAGACTGGTTTGCCTCGCGCGTCCGTTAAGAGTATATGTGAATATATCGCTGCCTTACTTCGTCCGTGTACGTGTTGGGCCATGTCAGATCTCTGTTCAGAGACGGTGGGCGCGGAAGTCGTAGCAGCAGGCGAAGGAGAACGGGTGAAAGCGTCCACGCGCCCGGACGGTGGAGTGGACGAGCCTGCCAAAGTAAGCAGCCAAAGAGAAGAGGGCATGGAGGCCACGGCGCACATGGAGAAGGACAGCAAAACACTATCAAGCCAGCTAATTCCAAGCAGCGCAGCTTCCTCCACGTCCTCGGGTCTTACCGAGGTCAGCGCTGGTCCAGTAGACGTTAAGAAACTTCCCGAAACGGAGGATTCGGAGGTGACCTGTAGCCAGTCCTCCATCAACAGCTTGTTGGAGGAAACGCCTTCCGTTTCCACGACCACGATGAATGTTTCCGAGGAGAACGGTCTGTCCATGGACGAATCCCTGACCTCCACCAAGTCTGACCAGGCCTTGTCTTTGAGCGACGACCTTCAGAGCGTCGAAATGGCTGAAGCCGCGGTCCCGTCGCTCTCCGATGACGTAGCAGGTGCCGAGATGGCTCAGGCAGCAGCTCCAGGGCCGTCGCAGGCGGTGCAGGCGTACTACCTGGTGAAGTGGATCACCTGGAAGGAGAAGAAGACCCCCATCATCACGCAGAGTGAAAACGGGCCGTGCCCTTTACTAGCCATCATGAATATCCTCTTCCTGCGGTGGAAGGTAAGCCGTCTGTAGCCCTGCACTGCGAGACATCGGGTTAACACACTGGTGTAGTGTAGTTACACTGCTGCCCTCTAGGGTGGGGACTGGGGTTCTATTCCCCACCTGGGTGACCACCTTACACTATACCTATACCTATAGTCCTAACGCTATAATTAGTTGTAGTAATGATCTCAGTCCACTGGGGGCATATTTCAGGAAATTATACTCAAAGAAAATAAACCAGTGTATTAATTTCACTTCATTTACTATTCAAAGGTTCTTTAGGGAACCAAAAGAGGTTCTACTGTTTTATAACCTGAAACCTTTTGATCTGTAACTGCTTTACTGTTACCAGCTTGTCGAGATGTATGAACTTTGTTTCTCCACAGGCCAAGTTACCTGCACAGACAGAGGTGGTCACCATAGAGGACCTCATGGCTCACCTGGGTAAGATGCTCTAATGTCTAGTTCACACTACACGACTTCGGCCTGATGTTCAGTCGCCGACTGTTTTCTGTAGATCACGAATCGGTGATCACTCGGCGCTCGCTCAGTCGTGAAGTGTGAACTGCTGAAAGACTCTCGCCGAGCCATCGCTGACTAATCACAGACGCCGAGACTTAAAAATCTGCTAGCATAGATGCTAATGTCTGGAGTATAAAGTGTAAATGGTGAAGGACTCGTTACAGAGTTAATAATAAAATACTGTTTTGTGTGATTATATGACCAGAAACACATTAAAACTCCAGAGAATCAAAATAACTCACATTTTAAAACCACTTCACTGCTCCTAGATCAGCCTGCGGTGCATCATGGGATTGTCTTAGCGGCTGAGGAAGAGTTCGATACTTCTTAAAATCAGGTCTAAATAAGGTTCCTCAGTAGACAGTATGTTTAAGGTATGTAAGTATTGGGACAGTCTACATGTTGGGAGTACATACTATGACGTAAAATGCTGCCTATGTAGGAGCTCAGTAGGATTTGAGACACAGCCCAACCAGCTATTATCAGGGAGCGGTAACATTGACTGACCGATTTGCACACCCAGAGCTGAGGTGAAACAGAGGGGGCGCTGCGGAGGCTGAACTGGGCATGATAAACTCTGTACTTTTGACAGTTCGGTCTGATTGTAAGCATATCTGGTTTATTAATATTTTATTATTAGATCAGTACATTTGGCTCTCTCTGAGGAACGTGCTCGTCGAAGGTTGTTCAGTATTGATTCCGTCTCTTGTGTCTGTCTCCGTAGGTGAGTGTGTGTTATCCATCAAACCCAGAGAGAAAGCCGAGGGCATGGAGCTCAACTTCCAGCAGGTAGGATTGAACGAACATGTGTCACCGAGCTGTAGTTCAAACTCCTATTCACACAGACAGAACCTCAGAGAACAGCTGATCAGCAGCGATGCTGGGACCACGTACTGATTTATCAAGTTATTGATAACAGCAGTGAAGTTGATGAGGGAACCTCAGCCCTCTGAGCTCCGATCCGAGATGTGAAACTCCAGTCCTGGTTTACTTTATGCAGGCTCAGCAGTAGTGTGGTTCCAGTAAGCTCACTCCCGCAGAGTGAAAGCATCAGATAGTCATCTCACCAAAAATAAATAAATTATTAGCCTCATATTAAGCTTCATCGAGTCTGCTGAGTGCATCCCATATCCTGTGGCAATGATTAAAGGATAATTCCACCTATTTTTTTAATTTCTGAATGACCCTGTGTGTAAACAGAGTGATGGTTTGGTGTGAAATTGTTCAGAGAGTAGTGGTAATAGTAACCAGGGGTCTCCATGTCTAAAACACTAATCTACACATTGTATTTACTATGAAACCCACCAGTGAAGCTACACGTGTCTTCTGAGTTGATCTGGATGTTGATGGTAAAATGTGGAAGATCTGAAAATACTAGGTTTTCTTTGGGGACTATTTGAACCTCACAGCGTCCTGCATGTATCCCTCCACCATGAATGGAGTTTAAGACTGAGATCTTCTCTAAACTATCATAAACAGCGTCTCAGAATCAGACAGTGTATTTATAACATCTACTGTAAGAACTTTCTGTGAGGAGCTTTTAGAGGTGGACGTCTGGTTCCATTCACCTCCACTGTGAACAACATATGACCCATATTTTCTCTGGACGGTACTGTTATCTGGACAGATATACTGTAAAGTACTGAGTCTCTCTCTCTCTCTCTCTCTCTCTCTCTCTCTCTCTCTCTCTCTCTCTCTCTCTCTCTCTCTCTCTCTCTCTCTCTCAGAATATGAGTGATGCCATGGCGGTGCTGCCGAAGCTGTCCACCGGTCTCGATGTGAACGTTCGCTTCACTGGAGTGACGGACTTCGAGTACACGCCCGAATGCATCGTCTTCGATCTTCTCGACATTCCGCTCTACCACGGCTGGCTGGTAGACCCGCAGGTCAGAGTTAGGACTAGAACACTGTTTAGCACATCCTGTGTTATATAGTTTAAAACACATTGACACACACACACACACACACACACACTAGGGGGCAGTGAAACACACACACACACACACACTAGGGGGCAGTGAAACACACACACACACACACACACACACTAGGGGGCAGTGAAACACACACACACACACTAGGGGGCAGTGAAACACACACACACACACTAGGGGGCAGTGAAACACACACACACACACACTAGGGGGCAGTGAAACACACACACACACACACACACTAGGGGGCAGTGAAACACACACACACACACACTAGGGGGCAGTGAAACACACACACACACACACTAGGGGGCAGTGAAACACACACACACACACACTAGGGGGCAGTGAAACACACACACACACACACACACTAGGGGGCAGTGAAACACACACTCACACACACACTAGGGGGCAGTGAAACACCCACACACACTAGGGGGCAGTGAAACACCCACACACACTAGGGGGCAGTGAAACACACACTCACACACACACACTAGGGGGCAGTGAAACATACGCATGCACACACACACACACACTAGGGGGCAGTGAAACACACACACACAGTAGGGGGAAGTGAAACAGACACACACACACACACACACACACACACACACACTAGGAGGCAGTGAAACACACACACACACACACACACACTAGGGGGCAGTGAAACACACACACACACACTAGGGGGCAGTGAAACAGACACACACACACACACACACTAGGGGGCAGTGAAACAGACACACACACACTAGGAGGCAGTGAAACACACACACACACTAGGGGGCAGTGAAACACACACACACACACACTAGGGGGCAGTGAAACACACACACACACACACACTAGGGGGCAGTGAAACACACACACACACACACTAGGGGGCAGTGAAACACACACACACACACACACACTAGGGGGCAGTGAAACACACACACACACACACACACACTAGGGGGCAGTGAAACACACACACACACACACTAGGGGGCAGTGAAACACACACACACACACACACACTAGGGGGCAGTGAAACACACACACACACACACACACACACTAGGGGGCAGTGAAACACACACACACACACACACACACACACACACTAGGGGGCAGTGAAACACACACTCACACACACACTAGGGGGCAGTGAAACACCCACACACACTAGGGGGCAGTGAAACACCCACACACACTAGGGGGCAGTGAAACACCCACACACACTAGGGGGCAGTGAAACACACACTCACACACACACTAGGGGGCAGTGAAACATACGCATGCACACTAGGGGGCAGTGAAACACACACACACACTAGGAGGCAGTGAAACACACACACACACACACACACACACACTAGGGGGCAGTGAAACACACACACTAGGAGGCAGTGAAACACACACACACACTAGGGGGCAGTGAAACACACACACACACACACACACTAGGGGGCAGTGAAACACACACACACACACACACTAGGGGGCAGTGAAACACACACACACACAGTAGGGGGCAGTGAAACACACACACACTAGGAGGCAGTGAAACACACACACACACACACACACTAGGAGGCAGTGAAACAGACACACACACACACACACAGTAGGAGGCAGTGAAACACACACACTAGGGGGCAGTGAAACACACACACACTAGGAGGCAGTGAAACACACACACACTAGTGAACAGAAAAACTAGTGGTCAGTGAGTGGTCACACTTGCCCGGAGTAGTGGGCAGTCATATCCACAGGGTGTCTTGTTGTTCTTCCTCTAGAGTCCAGAAATGGTGTCTGCGGTGGGCAAGCTGAGCTACAACCAGCTGGTGGAGAAGATTATAGAGTACAAGCACTCGACAGACAGCAGCCGAGTCGGCGAAGGTACGAGGCCTTAATTTAGAACCAGTTCTATCTGATTTCTGAGAAACGCAACTGATGCAACCGCCATGAGCTGTTTTACAACATCAGGAGGAAGGAAGTGAACAGATGATGGAGATTAGAAGTTTTTGTTTTGTAGAATTTGCGATTGCGCTGATACTAACGCTGCTTTTAGATCTGAACTGTGGACTTTGAGCTCCCGTGTGTAAACCAGTGAGGATCGTTAGTGTTGTGAAGTGGAGAGGAGTCACTGTGTTCACTTCACTGCTCAGCGTGACCTTCTTTCTTTCCCGTCAGGTTTGATAGCAGAGCAGTTTCTGGAGTCGACAGCCACCCAGCTGTCCTATCACGGCTTGTGTGAGCTCAACACCACAGCTAAAGAAGGAGAACTGTCCGTGTTCTTCAGGAACAACCACTTCAGCACTATGATAAAGCACAAGGTACAGGACCTCCACTCACTGTCCACTGTATCAGCTCCACTGACCATACAGGACCTCCACTCACTGTCCACTGTATCAGCTCCACTGACCATACAGGATCTCCACTCACTGTCCACTGTATCAGCTCCACTGACCATACAGGAGCTCCACTCACTGTCCACTGTATCAGCTCCACTGATCATACAGGACCTCCACTCACTGTCCACTGTATCAGCTCCACTGACCATACAGGACCTCCACTCACTGTCCACTGTATCAGCTCCACTGACCATACAGGACCTCCACTCACTGTCCACTGTATCAGCTCCACTGACCATACAGGAGCTCCACTCACTGTCCACTGTATCAGCTCCACTGATCATACAGGACCTCCACTCACTGTCCACTGTATCAGCTCCACTGACCATACAGGACCTCCACTCACTGTCCACTGTATCAGCTCCACTGACCATACAGGACCTCCACTCACTGTCCACTGTATCAGCGCCACTGACCATACAGGAGCTCCACTTACAGACTGTAGTTCATCTGATTCTCTGTATACTTTATTACTCTGTTCTTTAATAATCAGGACCCCCACAGGACCACCACAGAGCAGATACTATTAGGGAGGTGGATCATTCTCAGCACTGCAGTGACAATCTGGTAGAGACAGGTGTGTTTGAAACACAGCCAGCAAGCAGATGGGCTCTTCTCCCATTTATAGCTTCTCTGGGTCAGTTTAGCTTTAGTAAGACCACCACGACCAGCCAGACCACACCACAGCAACAGCAGATGCAGGTCAGGTCACCTGCCTGCCTGCCTCTGTGGGGCGAGAGGTGTTTGTTTTTATTTTTTGAGAATAGATTAAAAATAGAGTGTGTGATATGTGCAGCACGTGTGGCTCTCCAACTGCCAGTCAAACCTCAAACACATCACGTTACTGGATCCACAGGTAAGTACTCACCTTAAGAAAGCACATTCTGTAACCTTAAGTATCAAAGTGTATATAGTTTTATGTGAATTTCTATTTATTTGCTGCTTTAAGAGATGAGAAAACTGTAGCACGTGCAGAACTATTTAATGACTGTTGTTGCTCCAGTATGATAAATTCAGTAAATAAGCATAATTAATTTAAAATAATACATTTTATTTCTTCCTGTTCACGTGCAGTCCTGCATTCTGATACGTTCTAATGATTTAGAATGATTTTTAATTTGCCAGCTGTGTCTGAATTGCAGGGTCACCTGTACCTGCTGGTGACGGACCAGGGCTTCCTGCAGGAGGACGGCGTCGTGTGGGAGAGTTTACACAACGTGGAGGGGGACTGCAACTTCTGCGACTCGGATTTCAGGCTGTGCCACCCGGCGCAGAAGACCACCACGACCAGCCAGACCACGCCACAGCAGCAGCAGATGCAGATCGACCAGGTCACCTACCTGCCTCTGTGGGGTGGGGGTACAGAAGGGGGGCTTGCTCGCTTCTTTATTTATTGAAAGTAGAAAAATAGCACATAGATTAATGAAACAGTTTAACTTAACATGACTGTTAGTGAAATAAGACAGAGGCTGTGTCTCAAATCCTACTGAGCTCCTACATAGGCAGCATTTTACATCATAGTATGTACTCCCAACATGTAGACTGTCCCAATTCTTACATACCTTAAACATGCTGCTACTGAGGAACCTTATTTACACCTGATTTTAAGGAAGCATCGAACTCTTCCTCAGCCGCTAAAACAATCCCATGATGCACCACAGGCTAATCTAGGAGCAGTGAAGTGGTTTTAAAATGTGAGTTATTTTGATTCTCTGGAGTTTTAATGTGTTTCTGGTCATATAATCACACAAAACAGTATTTTATTATCAACTCTGTAACGAGTCCTTCACCATTTACACTTTATACTCCAGACATTAGCATCTATGCTAGCAGATTTTTAAGCCTCAGGCTATTGTTTTGGATGCGGGCCGGTAGCTTAGCAACCAGCTAAACCACCGGTGTCGTGCTGCAGTGGGGGAACAAGCCGTGACGCAGTCTCTCTCTAACTAGAGCGTCTCAGTAATCTGTTTACACACTCACTACCTAGACAGCCTACTTACACACTCACTACCTAGACAGCCTACTTACACACTCACTACCTAGAC
The DNA here is from genome assembly GCA_021613375.1 of Megaleporinus macrocephalus. Lineage (NCBI taxonomy): Eukaryota > Metazoa > Chordata > Actinopteri > Characiformes > Anostomidae > Megaleporinus > Megaleporinus macrocephalus. Next base: position 54,605,621 of record CM038703.1, on the reverse strand, counting down.
AGCCTACTTACACACTCACTACCTAGACAGCCTACTTTCACACTCACTACCTAGACAGCCTACTTTCACACTCACTACCTAGACAGCCTACTTACACACTCACTTACACACTCACTAACTAGACAGCCTACTTAACACTCTCACTACCTAGACAGCCTACTTTCACACTCACTACCTAGACAGCCTACATACACACTCACTACCTAGACAGCCTACTTACACACTCACTACCTAGACAGCCTACTTACACACTCACTACCTAGACAGCCTACTTACACACTCACTACCTAGACAGCCTACTTTCACACTCACTACCTAGATAGCCTACTTACACACTCAGTAGGATTTGAGACACATCCAGAATCTCTCTTTGACTCCTAACGTGCTGGATCAGCTCTGATCCTCACACCTCCCCGTGTGACAGTCACCTGTAAACATGGAGAAACATGAGCACCAGCGGGTAAAACCAGTGACTCCTTCTAGAAGCCTGTATTGTGTCTGTACTTCAGTCCATGTTTATAGATAGCAGTGAGTCATACGGTGTCAGAAACCACATGATCAGGTTTATTACAGATACTGAACTACATACTTACGCAGGTCATGATGAAGCAAATCAGTAAATTAAAGGCTGAGCACCACTTATGCACCCCCTGGTGATTTTAATGTTTTAGATACTGAAAATATATGAACATGACTCAAAATGAAAATGTACTGCTTAATTTACTTTAAAATAGAAGATTTTAATTAAACTGACGGAAAAAACAGAACTCACTAGGGAATCTCCTGACGTCACTGGTGGACAACAGTGAACCGCGCCGCGGTACACCAGCACTATGACTGACTGGGACTGAATGTTCCAGAGCTGCTTCTTCAGATTCTGATGATGTTTCTGAATTTTAATCTGAAAGAGCTGTAATGTAGAAATAGACCATCATATCACTTAGTCCTGATACTTTTAGACCACCATATCACTTAGTCCTGATACTTTTAGACCACCATATCACTTAGTCCTGATACTTTTAGACCACCATATAACTTAGTCCTGATACTTTTAGACCACCATATCACTTAGTCCTGATACTTTTAGACCACCATATAACTTAGTCCTGATACTTTTAGACCACCATATCACTTAGTCCTGATACTTTTAGACCACCATATCACTTAGTCCTAATACTTTTAGACCACCATATAACTTAGTCCTGATACTTTTAGACCACCATATCACTTAGTCCTGATACTTTTAGACCACCATATCACTTAATCCTAATACTTTTAGACCACCATATAACTTAGTCCTGATACTTTTAGACCACCATATCACTTAGTCCTGATACTTTTAGACCACCATATCACTTAGTCCTGATACTTTTAGACCACCATATCACTTAGTCCTGATACTTTTAGACCACCATATCACTTAGTCCTGATACTTTTAGACCACCATATCACTTAGTCCTGATACTTTTAGACCACCATATCACTTAGTCCTGATACTTTTAGACCACCATATCACTTAGTCCTGATACTTTTAGTCAAACCACACCCACAACAGCAGCTCATCCTGAGTGTAAACAGTATCTAGCTAAATAACCAACATTATTCATGACAACAGCCTAGCAACCAGCCTAGCAACCAGCTACACTCAGATAGAGGTACAGTTATTGTTGTAGATATGATCAAAGTGGAACTCGCTCTCATACGACTCTATAAACCTTCATAATTCAGCTACGTTAGCTTAGCACCACTGAACTTAGCAAGTGAAGCTAACGTTAGCTAACATCAGCTAAAGCAGTCTCAGTAACTGAGCTTAGCTGGTTTACCTCCACGTACGCGGAGGCTCTTGAACTCCTCTCACTGGTTTCCTACACGCCCATACTGTTGGAACAGAGCCAGACTTAAGATCCAGTCGTCGTGGAAGCCTACGGCCCATAGAGATAATCTTCAGACTGAGATGATCTACAGATGATGGAGTGAGAGGGGGGTGCTTTCCAGGGTGCCTGTTTAAAGTTGACAGGTTTAGTAACTTTCTGGATATTTAGGGGTCTTTGGGTCGTCGGTGTACGGGGGTCCACTGTACATCCAATTACTGCAGCCAAAAACACCTTTCTGTCATTGTGCATTACCGTAAGTGCATCTTCCAGCACTGTTGTCCACCATCTACGTCACACGCATAACGCCTACAGCAGTTTCTGAACAGTGGGCGGAGCTAAACAGTCTTTTAAGCTGTGTTTCTTGAATAAAAAATAAAATGTTTTCAGATTTTTATAATAATCACAAGTTAGAAACTCAGACTCTGTATTTATGTGTTTTCATGTTAGCTGGTGTTTAGCCTGTAAGGAAAGTTTAGGGGTGCAGACCAAAACAAAAACTGTTTACCTTTTACTAAATTACTGGGTGGCTGTGTGTGTTGCTGTAGGACTACCTGGTGGCCATGTCTCTGCAGAGGGATCAGGGTGAAGCTCCTGGACCTTTAAGTGACCTGGAGCTGGCCAGACAGCTCCAGCAGGAGGAGTACCAGCAGCCTCAGCAGCAGCAGCAGCCGCAGCAGCCGCAGGCCTCTGAACAGGTGATACAGCCACCTCCACATCACTTTCATAGCTACAGTAGAACTAACAGAAGCTTCTCTCCATCACACATACATGTGCAGGGGTTCCGTACCTCTAACAGAGATGATGATGTTTAGTTTCTGATACTGTCTGACTCACTGTTGTCTATAAACATGGGCTGAAGTACATTAGCACAGCTTAACACAGCAGCAGCAGTCAGACTCAACCCCCTCCCAAACGCTGGTGCACAGTGACATCATCCTTCATTACATTCTTATTTACAGTGATGCAAATCAAATGAGTGTTTCTCAGTTTCGGTGTGGAATATGTGAAGCGGGACCTGGCAACCCAACCCCAGAGGCGGAGATGTGCACGCATAAACAACCCAGTCTGAGATGCTCAGCACTTATAAATGAGGAGACTGGGTGAATTCTAAACAGGAGAGCTTCAGCCAGTCAGCTTACTGGTTACACTGGGAGGGGAGGACGGGCAGGCTACATATTGTGCTGCTAGCGAGGAGAACCCCCCCATTGTGGAGATCCCGTTCAAGCGCACGAGCCAGGATACGCTGTAAAACGAGGAAAGATAATTTTCTCATAACAGAAAATTTCAAATTAACAGAAGCTTCTATCCATCACACATTCGTGTAGAGACGTTCAGTTTCTCTAACAGAGATGATGATGTTTAGTTTCTGATACTGTCTGACTCACTGTTGTCTATAAACATGGACTGAAGTACATTAGCACAGCTAAACACAGCAGCAGTCAGACTGAACCCCCTCCCAAACGCTGGTGCACAGTGACATCATCATCATTCATTCCATTCTGGTTTAATTTCTCCAGTTAGTCTCCAGATTTCATAGTGTTGCAAATCAGGTTCTCGGTTTGGCTATGGAGTGTGTGTAGCAGGACCTGGCAACCCAACGCCATAGGCGTGGCTCAGCACTGGGCTATAAACGAGGGGACTGGGTAACTATGAACAGGAGACCTTTTAATGCTTTGTATGGTGTCTGTATATGGAGAAGCTCCCGCCCCTTCAGCCAGTCAGCTTACTGGTTACGCTGTGAGCAGGGCTGGGCCGGCGATATTGTGCTTCTAGCGAGGAAAGCCCGCCCCTTGTGGAGATCTGTGCAGGGGCCTGAGCCAGGATAAGCTGTAAAATGATGATCCACAGGGATCTTGAGGGAAGATCATCTTCTGGTATCAGAGACGGGTCCAAAACTATGGACAGATTCTGCTTAAGGCAAATAACACAATGCATGGAGACACAAACCCATAGAGTTGTGTGTATTTGCTGGTATGACTTTGTGTGTGTGTGTATGTGTGTGTGTGTGTGTATATATATATATATATATATATATATATATATATATATATATATATATATATATATATGTATTAGAGATGGAAGGATCGATCGGCTATGTATCGGTTGATTTTGAATCAAAATATGTGATATTTCTCCAATTTAGTCGATCTTGAGAGCCGATTAATGGCGTTAAACAAATTAGCCTAATTTGTATTTTCAGCTAGAGTTTCATCCAGAAAGAGAACCCCCTTCCTGCAATTCCTCTCTGAACCACTAGGTGGAAATACATCCCGTTTTATTTTCCACAGACTGACTAAAGCAGCGGCCTCACGAGAACAGTTTAAGTGTTCACCACATGTACTGAAAGAAAACATCGTCCGTCTGTCAGTTTGTTACCGTACGTGACTCAGACTCATCCAGGACAGTTTATAACATCTGTAATATTAATAACATCAGCGTCTCTCACAGAGAACCAAGACAAAGACATTTAACACACTAACCTGATACACACTTCAGAGAACACTGGCTATCGGCTGAAAGGCGATCAGAGATCAAAATCTGCCTCGAAAACGCTGATCGGTCCATCTCTAATATATATATATATGGTGCACATATACTGATTGTGTTGTAATGTGTGATGTTTCCAGCAGATGCGAGGTCAGGCAGCGTCTCATCATGGAGGACGGAGGCGAGGAGAGAAGAAGGATGACACTGATTGTTCCATTTTATAAATCAAGGCCTTCAAGTACCAAACCCAGTCAGCCCCTCTCTCTCTCTCTCTCTCTCTCTCTCTCTCCCTCTCTCCCTCTCTCTCTCTCTGACGGGCTAACGTTCATGTACAACTCCCCTTCCAACAGAAGATCCCATTCACACAGGCCCGGTCAGTCCAGCCTGTCCTGACCCAGAACGCATCCTCTTCTGTTCCGCCTTTTCCCTCAGCTCAAAATACTGGTCCTCTTGTTCTGTAGCCAAAACAAAGGTTTAAAGGGGAATTCCACACATTTCTATACCAGTGTCTCCATAATTCAGTGTTTGAGTGTAAACAGAGAGATTCTCAGTGTGTTTTGGTGTGAAATGGTTCAGATGGTGTTTCCAGTGGTGGTGATGGTGTTTATAGTGGTGGTGATGGTGTTTAGAGTGATGGTGATGGTAACCAGGGGTCTCCATGTCTACAACACAAATATGAAACCCACCACTGAACCCACCAGTGAAGCTACACGTGTCTTCTGAGTTTATCTGGATGTTGATGGTAAAATGTGGAAGATCTGAAAATACTAGGTTTTCTTTGGGGACTATTTGAACCTCACAGCGTCCTGCATGTATCCCTCCACCATGAATGGAGTTTAAGACTGAGATCTTCTCTAAACTATCATAAACAGCGTCTCAGAATCAGACAGTGTATTTATAACATCTACTGTAAGAACTTTCTGTGAGGAGCTTTTAGAGGTGGACGTCTGGTTCCATTCACCACCACTGTGAACAGATCTGACTGTATCTAGAACAGAGTTTGACACCACTCTGTCAAATATAATGAATTAAATATAACTATTTAGTTATACTTAATTTAGTTACAGTTGAAGTTCCATTCACCTCCTCTACGGAACGGTTTGTAGCATTTCACACCAAAACCACACTGAATTACTTTGTTCACATTTTAATGACATAATTATGTGAATATATTTTTAAAAATTGGTGGACTTTCCCTTTTAACTTATGAAGAATATCTAATGTTTCACGTATGCTGGCATTACACAAAGCAACTTGAAAATACTGGAAGCCACACTTATACACATACAGCGGCAAAACATGGTTTAGCTCTACGTGCTATTAATGGGTGCTAGTTTATGCTGCATTGTTTACATCAGAGTGACCGAATGTAAACATTTCATAACAGCCAATTAAGGAATTAATTTGCTATAACATTATATAGATATGCAACAGATGTATTCCAACAGCTTCTGAGTGAAGTGGCTTATTCTGTGGAAAAATGTAGCACAGCTAAATTTTCCTCCAGCCATTTATAATGCAAGTGAATGGAACCGAACGTACACAGCATCTTAAAGGGCCCATCTGTGTTGTTTGTACAATCTAAACATTTTTTCCTAACGTAGCATTCACGCTAGTTCATATACAGAAACTAAGCAGCCAAAATAGCCAGTTTTTGTGATGTCACAAAAAAACCCCACTTATATGCACCTATTCATCCTATAGCTGTTTAGCTCCGCCCACCCACACTGAAGGAGTGTTTTTGACTGGACCGCTGTTTAACATGAGGTTCAATATAGGACAGTCAATTAGAACACAGCTCATTTACATATACCGGTCTTAAAGGCACAGTCTGTTTAATTGTAATGCATTAAAGAAGAGATTAGAAACAATAATCATATTTAAATTCATTTGGTATTTACTATTTTACTTTTTTTATATGAATAAGGCCAAAACGCACACAGACGCTGAACACACAGGTGTATATTAATACTGAAGGTGTAGATTTTCTATTTAAAAAAATCACCAGTATTTGTTTTCTTGTAGTCGTGAAGCCAATATATTCAGGGTCTTTGATCGCTCGTGAACCAGCTGCCAGAAAAACCCAGTCCACCTTAAACGTATCTGCACAAATATACAGCATGCCAAACAGGAAGTATCTGCCAAAACCTCTGCTGTTCCTAATCTGTGGTACGAGCTGTGTTGCTAGTGTTTAGTAGAATCAGACCTGATCGGATATATTAAAGTAACCTTTAAACTTTTGAACTCGCCTCTTAGAAGCGTTGTGTAGTGCCAGCCAGGATGTTAAGTCAGAAGCAGGAGCTCAGAATTCGACCAAATTAAAGTTTTACTTAAACAAAACAAAACAAAAAATATATATATACACACATATATATCTACATATATGATATGAATCAATATCGAAACATCAGAACAGCATCATAGAGTGAATTAGTAGCCAGTGATTTGTTTTTATTCTGACTGCGGTTTTGATTTTGTTCTTATTAAAGCACAGAAATTTAAGGTTATCTTAACTACGTTCTGAATGATTTGGGGCTAAATGTGACCAAACATGTAATGATTGAATATTAAAGGTAGCCGGTGGTGATAAACACGCTGTACTAGAAGGTTCCGGTGTTGAATGACTGCCTCTCTCTCTCACCACGGAGCGCGTCCCTCAGTCTAAACCTGTATGAACCGTGCTAATGACTAGTTAGGTCTAGTGAAGGGCTTTCTGTCACACTTGATTCCACGTCTTAATCACTTTCTGCTTTGTATTTAATTTATCAGAACTTCTCAGTAAATAATACTGAAATACTGATCCGTCTGATGTGTCTTTATTGGAGCTGCTAATAAAACATACCTGTTATAAAAATCACCCTCCAGTCATTCCGGTAATATTACTCACACTTTACAGTAAATAAAAATTTAACCCACCAGTGAAGATCTGAAAATATTAGGTTTTCTTTGGGGACTATTTGAACCTCACAGCGTCCTGCATGTATCCCTCCACCATGAATGGAGTTTAAGACTGAGATCTTCTCTAAACTATCATAAACAGCGTCTCAGAATCAGACAGTGTATTTATAACATCTACTGTAAGAACTTTCTGTGAGGAGCTTTTAGAGGTGGACGTCTGGTTCCATTCACCACCACTGTGAACAGATCTGACTGTATCTAGAACAGAGTTTGACACCACTCTGTCAAATATAATGAATTAAATATAACTATTTAGTTATACTTAATTTAGTTACAGTTGAAGTTCCATTCACCTCCTCTACGGAACGGTTTGTAGCATTTCACACCAAAACCACACTGAATTACTTTGTTCACATTTTAATGACATAATTATGTGAATATATTTTAAAAAATGGGTGGACTTTCCCTTTTAACTTATGAAAAATATCTAATGTTTCACGTATGCTGGCATTACACAAAGCAACTTGAAAATACTGGAAGCCACACTTATACACATACAGCGGCAAAACATGGTTTAGCTCTATGTGCTATTAATGGGTGCTAGTTTATGCTGCATTGTTTACATCAGAGTGACCGAATGTAAACATTTCATAACAGCCAATTAAGGAATTAATTTGCTATAACATTATATAGATATGCAACAGATGTATTCCAACAGCTTCTGAGTGAAGTGGCTTATTCTGTGGAAAAATGTAGCACAGCTAAATTTTCCTCCAGCCATTTATAATGCAAGTGAATGGAACCGAACGTACACAGCATCTTAAAGGGCCCATCTGTGTTGTTTGTACAATCTAAACATTTTTTCCTAACGTAGCATTCACGCTAGTTCATATACAGAAACTAAGCAGCCAAAATAGCCAGTTTTTGTGATGTCACAAAAAAACCCCACTTATATGCACCTATTCATCCTATAGCTGTTTAGCTCCGCCCACCCACACTGAAGGAGTGTTTTTGACTGGACCGCTGTTTAACATGAGGTTCAATATAGGACAGTCAATTAGAACACAGCTCATTTACATATACCGGTCTTAAAGGCACAGTCTGTTTAATTGTAATGCATTAAAGAAGAGATTAGAAACAATAATCATATTTAAATTCATTTGGTATTTACTATTTTACTTTTTTTATATGAATAAGGCCAAAACGCACACAGACGCTGAACACACAGGTGTATATTAATACTGAAGGTGTAGATTTTCTATTTAAAAAAATCACCAGTATTTGTTTTCTTGTAGTCGTGAAGCCAATATATTCAGGGTCTTTGATCGCTCGTGAACCAGCTGCCAGAAAAACCCAGTCCACCTTAAACGTATCTGCACAAATATACAGCATGCCAAACAGGAAGTATCTGCCAAAACCTCTGCTGTTCCTAATCTGTGGTACGAGCTGTGTTGCTAGTGTTTAGTAGAATCAGACCTGATCGGATATATTAAAGTAACCTTTAAACTTTTGAACTCGCCTCTTAGAAGCGTTGTGTAGTGCCAGCCAGGATGTTAAGTCAGAAGCAGGAGCTCAGAATTCGACCAAATTAAAGTTTTACTTAAACAAAACAAAACAAAAAATATATATATACACACATATATATCTACATATATGATATGAATCAATATCGAAACATCAGAACAGCATCATAGAGTGAATTAGTAGCCAGTGATTTGTTTTTATTCTGACTGCGGTTTTGATTTTGTTCTTATTAAAGCACAGAAATTTAAGGTTATCTTAACTACGTTCTGAATGATTTGGGGCTAAATGTGACCAAACATGTAATGATTGAATATTAAAGGTAGCCGGTGGTGATAAACACGCTGTACTAGAAGGTTCCGGTGTTGAACGACTGCCTCTCTCTCTCACCACGGAGCGCGTCCCTCAGTCTAAACCTGTATGAACCGTGCTAATGACTAGTTAGGTCTAGTGAAGGGCTTTCTGTCACACTTGATTCCACGTCTTAATCACTTTCTGCTTTGTATTTAATTTATCAGAACTTCTCAGTAAATAATACTGAAATACTGATCCGTCTGATGTGTCTTTATTGGAGCTGCTAATAAAACATACCTGTTATAAAAATCACCCTCCAGTCATTCCGGTAATATTACTCACACTTTACAGTAAATAAAAATTTAACCCACCAGTGAAGATCTGAAAATATTAGGTTTTCTTTGGGGACTATTTGAACCTCACAGCGTCCTGCATGTATCCCTCCACCATGAATGGAGTTTAAGACTGAGATCTTCTCTAAACTATCATAAACAGCGTCTCAGAATCAGACAGTGTATTTATAACATCTACTGTAAGAACTTTCTGTGAGGAGCTTTTAGAGGTGGACGTCTGGTTCCATTCACTAACACTGTGAACTTGCACTGAATCACTCTGTTTACATCGTACAGGGTAACTTTAACTATAACTAAATTGTTATATTTTTAATTTGTTATATTTAACAGAGTGGTTCCTGTTCTAGATGCAGTCAGATCTGTTATCAGTGGTGGTGAATGGAACCAGACGTCCGCCTCTAAAAGCTCCTCAAAGAAAGTTCTTACAGTAGATGTTATAAATACACTGTCTGATTCTGAGACGCTGTTTATGATAGTTTAGAGAAGATCTCAGTCTTAAACTCCATTCATGGTGGAGGGATACATGCAGGACGCTGTGAGGTTCAAATAGTCCCCAAAGAAAACCTAGTATTTTCAGATCTTCCACATTTTACCATCAACATCCAGATAAACTCAGAAGACACGTGTAGCTTCACTGGTGGGTTTCATAGTAAATACATTTATTATTTTTGGTTAACTTCATGATCTTCTCTTCTACTCCCAGTTTTAGATGTGATGTGGATTGAAGGTTTATAACCTGCACACACTTCTTCCTACATGTGTTTGTGAGTCCAAAGCAGTTCAAATAAACATACAGCATGATTTCATCACCACCAACGATAACTGTGAGCAATAAGGGTTAATATTTGTTGGTTAATGATGAAAATATAATTGTCTATAATTATAATCACCAGGCGATGAATGAATGCAGCGATTGACACAGTCTGCTTGTGAAGAAATGAACATTTATTTAGTGACAGTTTATGAAAATAGTTCTCACGTTAGCTGTTATGTCTCGTTTCTTATGGAAGAATGTTAAAATCTGCAGAGCTCTATGATTTTATAAAAACCTCTGAAAAAAACCATGTTGAAAAAGTACAAAACTTAAGGTGCTGCACTGAATCGGGGGATGGGACTCGAATGAGAACGTCCACCTTCCGGAAAACAAAGCGCGAGACTCGAACACACACCGGCAGGACCGGAAGAGACGGGAACCAAAAACCTCACAAACACGTACGGGATCAAAGCCGAGTGTTTAAAGCTCGCCGGTTACACTGAACATGCACAGGGAAGGAGACGGTGACGGCTTCAGCTTCGGGACGCGCCGCTCACCACATACTGACGCTTCCATAAATGGACGCTTCTAATGAACGAGGGTCTCGTTAGCGAGGGAGAAGAGGAGCGCCTCCCAAAGCTGGCGGCAACACTGCGTGACCGTATCAGGAAGATACAGAAGGAGTTTTTCACCATCATGAAACTCTGGCATTTACCAAACGAGCCGTCTGATTGGACAGCTGTGTCGGTCAGTCTGGACTTCACCAGAACCTGGAACCTGGATTTTAGAGAGCCAACATCATCAAACACATCTGATGCTGGTGGTATCTGTAGATGAGTTTAACCAATCAGAGGCAGCCAAACCTCCAGGTGTTGTGATGTCACAACCACAAGTCTGGCTCACTACATTCAGCCTTAATCTATAGAGTATAATCACAGTTTAAACAGCTGTCACTATATTAGTTCAGACTTAGTTTTAATCATCATCATCCTGTCAGGAGTTGAGACTCAATATTCCATATTTAAAAACAAGACATGGGGGTGATTCACCAGTTATTCCTGTGGTTCATTTTATAAACCTAGATTATAAAATCTGGGATTATTTCTGATGTTAGTTTTATATCACAGGATTAATATGACCTGGGATTATATTTACTGTTTGGTTTATAGACCTGGGTTATCTCTATGGTATGTTTTATAGACTTGGATTATAGAATCTGGGATTAATTCAGATGTTTGTTTTATAGCTCAAGATGGATATAAACTAGGATTATTTCTATGGTTTGTTTTATACTGTGGGATTAAAATAACCAGGTTCATATTACAGATCATGATTATATAACCTGGGATTACTTCTATGATTTCTTTTATAGCTCAGGATTAATATAACCTGGGTTTAGTTCAATGGTTAATGTTATAGCTCAGGATTTCAGTATCTGGGTTTGTCTATGCCTTGTTTTATAGCTCATTATTAATATAACTTGGATTATTTCTAAGGTTTATTTAATAGCTCAGGATTATATAGTCTGATATTATTTCTGTGGTTTGATTTATAGCTGATAAAAGCCACAAAACATTTACTGAGAGTGACTGAAATTAATATTACTCTAGACTAATCCTCTCCCAGTAGTAACACTTATTTGATACCTTGGCTGATGGATTATTTGACGAGGTGCTTCACTATTTTTTAAACAGAAGTGTACAAACTTCTGCACATATTAGCAGATATTTTAGTTATTATACAGACCATTTCATTAATAACAGAAATAATAACAACAATAATCATATTGTTTCTCTCCAGATATCGAAATACAGGCCAATTTAACACTCAAATTTAATATCGCCCACCTTCATCACAGACTCCTCTCTTTATATCACACCAGGCTCTTTCTCACTCTACTGACCCGACCTCTGACCCCTGTGCTAAAACCTACCTGCCCATTCACAACTGACCTCTGACGTACCCTGACTCGCTCAGATTTACAGCCTGTCCCGAAATCCACACTCAGTGATCTCGTTCTGGTGTCCTATACTGATATCCTACATTCAAGCCAGAAAGGATGGACATCCTGGTCTTCTAGACAAAAAACAAAAGCTTCAATTACTGAAAATAAACAATTACAGTTTTCTTTTTTCAAATTGTTTACTTCTCTTAAACTATACACTAAAACATTTTATTCAGAATAACATCTACTTTGGGATATGGGTGGGCAATATAACAATACTGTATCAATATTGTGGTAAATTATGATACATAATAATGTACGACTGATCATGTGTCGATACAAAGGGTACATAATTATTCCTGTTTAATTAATTTATTTTTCACTGCTGGGGCTTTTTGTCTGTTCTACTGAATTGAAACCGGTCATGATATCGTGAAACCATATTTTTGGCCATACTGTCTAACCCTAATTTGGAAGCAACCAAAGTTCAGTGCCTTGTACTGATTATTGTAAAGCTGTGAAATTACACAGGATGAGCATGAAATTGATTCATTTTATAAAAACTGATTTTATACATTGTTCTATATAATTAATCTATTGAACAGCAGGTGTTCGTATCTGCCCACTTGCAGATTTTGGGTGAGGCCAGTTAAGCTTCCAGTGCATCATATCTAGTTCAGTGACGCTGTAAGCAGGGCTGGTTTGGTGTGAAACTCTCTGTTCTAGATACAGTCAGAACTGTTCACAGTGGAGGTGAATGGAACCAGACGTCCACCTTTAAAAGCTCCTCACAGAAAGTTCTTACAGTAGATGTTATAAATACACTGTCTGATTCTGAGACGCTGTTTATGATAGTTTAGAGAAGATCTCAGTCTTAAACTCCATTCATGGTGGAGGGATACATGCAGGACGCTGTGAGGTTCAAATAGTCCCCAAAGAAAACCTAGTATTTTCAGATCTTCCACATTTTACCATCAACATCCAGATTAACTCAGAAGACACGTGTAGCTTCACTGGTGGGTTTCATAGTAAATACAATGTGTAGATTTGTGTTGTAGACATGGAGAACTCTGGTTACCTTCACCACCACTGTAAACAACACCTGAACCATTTCATACTAAGCCCTCTTAAAAAAAAAACCTGACTCCCTAGAATTTCAAAACAGCTGAAACAAAAAAAAAACTTGACCAGTAAACGTATAACCAGTGAACCTGGAATAAAGGTGTTTGGCTTGCCAAAGCTTCATGAACCTTCACATAAACATGAGTGTTGGTGGAAAATAAACATTTTGGGAGGACGTTTACTTCTCACTGCTACTCTGCAGATATCTAGTACACCTCAATGACGTTACGAAGAATTAGCACCATGAAGGAGTGAAGGTTGAACGCGGCTGAACGCGGGGTTAGAGCGATGAACACTACAATCGTTTTCTTCGGCAGTTAAACCCGTTTTTCTTTTGTACTTCTCTTTTTTAAAGCACCAACAGTGAAACTGAATAATTAACAATCTATCAGAAGTGTATCATTTAAGCACGTCCATATATATATTCCATATATGGTTTCTTGCTGAGTGAGTTGATCAATAATCAGCGGTTAATATCAATATATTACTATTTTCATGTTTTAATATTATTTCTTGCTTTAAAAGGTTCTCTTTAACTTCAGACTCAAAGCACTTTAAAACAAAAGTTTATTTTTGGGTTCTCTATAGGATCCAGTGTTTCTGCACAATAGACAATCATGTGCATTACTTAAAAAGATGGTTCTCCAAGGGTTCTTTAGTAAGAAGAACATCATTGCATGCTTAAAGGGTTTTGCATGGTCAAATGGTTCCTCAGATGGATGGAGAAGGGGCTGTATATGGTTCCACCTAGCACCAAACAAGGTTCTGCTATTGCTACTATGGGAAGCTTGTACTCTTTTCAGTGCTATATAGAACCAGACAGATTCAACATCGTCCATCAATCTGAAGAACCATTTTATCATGCAGAGAACTTTGTAGGAGTTCAGAATCTGATTAAATAAGTTTTAAGAAGTACATGAAAGGCGTCTGTGTATCGAGTTACAGAGACGCTATATTGCCAAAAGTATTCGCTCGTCTGTCTTCACACTCATTAGAACTGGAGTGACGTCCCGTTCTTAATCCATAGGGTTTAATATGATGTCGGCCCAACCTTTGCAGCTATAACAGCTTCAGCTCTTCTGGGAAGTCTCTCCACACGGTTTAGGAGAGTGTTTATGGGAATGTTTGACCGTTCTTCCAGAAGACCATCTGTGAGGTCAGACACTGATGATGGACGAGAATGTCAGGCTCACAGTCTCCGCTCTAATTCATCCTAAAGGTGTTCTATCAGGTTAAGGTCAGGACTCTGTGCAGGCCAGTCAAGTTCTTCCACACCAAACTCCTCCTCCATGTCTTTATGGAGCTGCTCTGTGCACTGGTGGGCAGTTATGTTGGAACAGGAAGGGTCTGTTCCCAAACTGTCCCCACAAAGCTGGGAGCATGAAACTGTCCAGAATCTCTTGGTCTGCTGAAGCACTAAACGTTCCTTTCACTGGAACTGAGGATCCGAGCCCACCTCCTTAAAAACGACCCCACATCATAATCCCCCCTTCACCAAACTTTACACTCGGCACAATGCAGTCAGACAGGTACTGTTCTCCTGGCAACCACCAAACCCAGACTCAGACGGAGAAGCATGATTGGTCACTCCAGAGAACACGTCTCCACTGCTCTAGAGTCCAGTGTTGGTGTGCTTTACTCCACTGCATCTGACGCTCTGCACTGTTCTTGGTGATGTCAGGCTTGGATGCAGCTGCTCGGCCATGGAGACCCATTCCATGAAGCTCTCTACGCTCTGTTCTTGAGCTGATCTGAAGACCACATGAAGTTTGGAGGTCTGTAGTGATGGACTCTGTAGAAAGTTGGTGACCTCTGTGCTCTATGCTCCTCAGTATCCGCTGACCTGCTCTGTCATAGTACGTGTTCTACCACTTGGTGTCTGAGTTGCTGTCGTTCTCAATCACTTCCACTTTGTTAGAACACCACTGACAGTCCACTGTGGAATATTTAGTAGTGAGGAAACTTCACGGCTGGACAATCACGGCAGCAGGCTGAAGTTCACTGAGCTCCTGAGAGACCCACTCTTTACTAATGTGTGTAGAAGAGAGTCTGCATGACTAGCTGCTGGTTTTATACACCTGTGGCCATGGAAGTGATTGGAACACCTGAATTTAATGATTTGGATGGATGAGTGAATACTTCAGGTAACATAGTGTATCTGCTGAAGTTGGCATGCTAACCAGCTAGTCCTGTCTTGTAATACCACTTTGTACCAGAAGAGGTGATAGTAAGTCACTGTATTGTGGAGCTGAATCAGTCCAACATGTGAGGATAAGGAAGTAGAGCTGTGTATTCTATTCTTTGGTCAGTCGTGGTGAAGGTGCTGCTCCTGGTTAGATCATTTAAGAACAGGCAGCCAATGAGAGAACAGTAAACACAGTGTTGGCTGAAGCTCTTGGTGAGCGAGCACCGCTGGCGAGAAACCAAGTCAGCAGCTACAAAAGAAGAGATATAAATAGAAGCAGAACAAGAGAGAACACTGGAGCTGTTTCATCAACAGAGACTCTCTTGGAGAGGAAAGAGAGGAACGTCTGATGCTGAACGTTCATCTGGACTGGTAAGGAGTGAAGACGAGCATTTCCTGGTAATATGCTGCCCCCTAGTGTTGAAGTCTGAATTTGACAGGTTGCATCATCTTTAAGCTCCTTCAGGCATGTAATGGTTTATACAATCAAACACAGACTTTACTAAAGAACCCCGAAGAACCATCTTTATAAAGTGTGCAGTGTTGTTTCTCCTTAATAGTTGTTTTAATAGAAAAGACTTACTGTATCTGTCAATGACAGTAAAGATCAGCGCAAGTTAGACACCCCGGCCCACGTCACAGACTCGATATCAAAGAAAAATAATCTCTCAACTTCACAGATCACGCTGGAGTTCCAAACACTGTTTGGACTTGATTTCAGAATCACATTGCACGGACTCGTAGTCTCTTTCATATAATAACATTGTGGTGATGGCCACGAGTGCAACACCTCCAAACTCCAAATTAAAACGTTACATCCATTTACAAAGCTTCGAATGGACGAATCCTCTGGAGTCAACTGCAGCGAGCACAGGAACTGAGATTAAACCTCCCTCTGAACAAGTCCGACACTCCGACACTCCAGCACTCAGACACTCAGACACCCCGACACCCCGACACTCAGACACTCAGACACCCAGACACCCCGACACCCCGACACCCAGACACCCAGACACTCAGACACTCAGACACTCAGACACTCAGACACCCCGACACTCAGACACCCAGACACCCAGACACCCAGACACTCAGACACTCAGACACTCAGACACCCCGACACTCCGGCACTCCGGCACTCCGGCACTCCGGCACTCCGACACTCCGACACTCCGACACTCCGACACCCAGACACCCAGACACCCAGACACCCCGACACCCAGACACCCAGACACCCAGACACCCAGACACCCAGGCACTCCGACACTCAGGCACTCCGGCACTCCGGCACTCCGGCACTCCGGCACTCCGGCACTCCGACACCCCGACACCCCGACACCCAGACACCCAGACACCCAGACACTCCGACACTCCGACACCCCGACACCCAGACACTCCGACACCCCGACACCCCGACACCCCGACACCCAGACACCCCGACACCCAGACACTCAGACACTCCGACACTCAGACACTCAGACACCCAGACACCCCGACACCCCGACACCCAGACACTCCGACACCCCGACACTCAGACACCCAGACACTCCGACACCCCGACACCCCGACACCCCGACACCCAGACACTCCGACACTCCGACACTCCGACACCCAGACACTCCGACACCCCGACACCCCGACACCCCGACACCCCGACACCCAGACACCCCGACACCCCGACACCCCGACACCCCGACACCCCGACACCCAGACACCCCGACACCCCGACACTCCGACACTCCGACACCCCGACACCCCGACACTCAGACACCCCGACACCCCGACACCCCGACACTCCAGCACTCCGACACTCCGACACTCCGACACTCCGACACTCCGACACTCCGACACTCAGACACTCAGACACTCAGACACTCCGGCACTCAGACACTCAGACACTCCGACACTCCGACACTCCGACACTCCGACACTCAGACACTCAGACACTCCGACACTCCGACACTCCGACACTCAGACACTCAGACACTCAGACACCCAGACACCCCGACACCCAGACACTCAGACACTCAGACACTCAGACACTCAGACACCCCGACACTCAGACACCCAGACACCCAGACACCCAGACACTCAGACACTCAGACACTCAGACACCCCGACACTCCGGCACTCCGGCACTCCGGCACTCCGGCACTCCGACACTCCGACACTCCGACACCCAGACACCCAGACACCCAGACACCCCGACACCCAGACACCCAGACACCCAGACACCCAGACACCCAGACACCCCGACACTCCGACACTCCGACACTCAGACACTCAGACACTCAGACACCCAGACACCCCGACACCCAGACACTCAGACACTCAGACACTCAGACACTCAGACACCCCGACACCCCGACACCCAGACACCCAGACACCCAGACACTCCGACACTCCGACACTCCGACACCCCGACACCCAGACACTCCGACACCCCGACACCCCGACACCCAGACACCCCGACACCCCGACACCCCGACACTCCGACACTCCGACACTCCGACACTCAGACACCCAGACACCCCGACACCCCGACACCCAGACACTCCGACACCCCGACACTCAGACACCCAGACACTCCGACACCCCGACACCCCGACACCCCGACACCCAGACACTCCGACACTCCGACACTCCGACACCCAGACACCCCGACACCCCGACACCCCGACACCCCGACACCCCGACACCCCGACACCCCGACACCCCGACACTCCGACACTCCGACACCCCGACACTCAGACACCCAGACACTCCGACACCCCGACACCCCGACACTCAGACACCCAGACACTCC
Organism: Megaleporinus macrocephalus; assembly: GCA_021613375.1. Classification (NCBI taxonomy): domain Eukaryota; kingdom Metazoa; phylum Chordata; class Actinopteri; order Characiformes; family Anostomidae; genus Megaleporinus; species Megaleporinus macrocephalus. Next base: position 54,587,382 of record CM038703.1, on the reverse strand, counting down.
GACACCCCGACACCCCGACACTCCGACACTCCGACACTCAGACACTCCGACACTCAGACACTCAGACACTCCGACACCCCGACACCCCGACACCCAGACACTCAGACACTCAGACACTCAGACACTCAGACACTCAGACACTCAGACACTCAGACACTCAGACACTCCGACACTCCGACACTCAGACACTCAGACACCCCGACACTCAGACACTCAGACACCCCGACACCCCGACACTCAGACACTCAGACACTCAGACACTCAGCACGACTCCAACATCCGCAGATATACACGCTACTAGCCGCCCAGCGGGCCTTTACCCTGCCAGCCTTGTAGGACTGTGTGAAACCCAGCTAACTGGCTGAACTGGACATGAATAAACTGAGACCCACTGCTAATGTGCTGCTAACTAACTGCTATTGTATCCCAGGTGGTTGCTAATGTGCTGCTAACTAACTGCTATTGTATCCCAGGTGGTTGCTAATGTGCTGCTAACTAACTGCTATTGTATCCCAGGTGGTTGCTAATGTGCCGCTAACTAACTGCTATTGTATCCCAGGTGGTTGCTAATGTGCCGCTAACTAACTGCTATTGTATCCCAGGTGGTTGCTAATGTGCCGCTAACTAACTGCTATTGTATCCCAGGTGGTTGCTAATGTGCCGCTAACTAACTGCTATTGTATCCCAGGTGGTTGCTAATGTGCCGCTAACTAACTGCTATTGTATCCCAGGTGGTTGCTAATGTGCTGCTAACTAACTGCTATTGTATCCCAGATGGTTGCTAATGTGCTGCTAACTAACAGCTATTGTATCCCAGGTGGTTGCTAATGTGCTGCTAACTAACTGCTATTGTATCCCAGGTGGTTGCTAATGTGCTGCTAACTAACTGCTATTGTATCCCAGATGGTTGCTAATGTGCTGCTAACTAACTGCTATTGTATCCCAGGTGGTTGCTAATGTGCTGCTAACTAACTGCTATTGTATCCCAGATGGTTGCTAATGTGCTGCTAACTAACTGCTATTGTATCCCAGGTGGTTGCTAATGTGCTGCTAACTAACTGCTATTGTATCCCAGGTGGTTGCTAATGTGCGGCTAACTAACTGCTATTGTATCCCAGGTGGTTGCTAATGTGCCGCTAACTAACTGCTATTGTATCCCAGGTGGTTGCTAATGTGCCGCTAACTACTGCTATTGTATCCCAGGTGGTTGCTAATGTGCCGCTAACTAACTGCTATTGTATCCCAGGTGGTTGCTAATGTGCCGCTAACTAACTGCTATTGTATCCCAGGTGGTTGCTAATGTGCCGCTAAATAACTGCTATTGTATCCCAGGTGGTTGCTAATGTGCCGCTAAATAACTGCTATTGTATCCCAGGTGGTTGCTAATGTGCTGCTAACTAACTGCTATTGTATCCCAGGTGGTTGCTAATGTGCTGCTAACTAACTGCTATTGTATCCCAGGTGGTTGCTAATGTGCCGCTAACTAACTGCTATTGTATCCCAGATGGTTGCTAATGTGCCGCTAACTAACTGCTATTGTATCCCAGGTGGTTGCTAATGTGCTGCTAACTAACTGCTATTGTATCCCAGGTGGTTGCTAATGTGCTGCTAACTAACTGCTATTGTATCCCAGGTGGTTGCTAATGTGCTGCTAACTAACTGCTATTGTATCCCAGGTGGTTGCTAATGTGCTGCTAACTAACTGCTTTTGTATCCCAGGTGGTTGCTAATGTGCCGCTAACTAACTGCTATTGTATCCCAGGTGGTTGCTAATTTGCCGCTAGCCAACTGCTATTGTATCCCAAGTGGTTGCTAATGTGCCACTAGCCAACTGCTATTGTATCCCAAGTGGTTGCTAATGTGCCACTACCCAACTGCTATTGTATCCCAGGTTTTTGCAAACATGCTGCTGGCCAACTGGTATTATATTCCAGGTGGTTGCTAATGTGCTACTGGCCATCTGCTACTGTATCAGTGTATACTGTGCTGCTAGCCAACTGCTATTGTATCCCAGGTGGTTGCTAACACACTGTTAGTCATTTGCTATTGTATCCCAAGTGATTCTAATGTACTGCTAGCCAACTGCAACTGAATCCCAGGTGGTTGCTAACAAACTGCTAGTCAACTGCTATTGTAATCCAGGTAATTGCTAATGTATTTACAGTCAACTGCTACTGTATCCCAGATGGTTGCTAATGTATTGAGAGCCAACTGCGATTGAATCTCAGGTGGTTGCTAATGTACTGCTAGCCAAGTGCTATTGTATCCCAGATGGTTGCTAGAGTACTGATAGCCAACTGCTATGTAATTGCCGGTGGTTGCTTATATGATGCTAGCCAATTGCTATTGAATTTCAAGTGGTTGCTTATATACTGCTAGGCCACTGCTATGGTGTCCAGTCTGTGAAGCCTACTTAATAAAAATGGGAAAGTTTTACAAAACATGAATATCGTCAAAACATTAAAATCTATATAGCTTAGTATATATTATGTCTATGCATATATTACTTTGTATCAATATATACATAACTTCTCCAATTAATAAATAAATACAGTGCTACAGTAATCCAAATGGGCTGCCGGCTACATCTTGCAAGAAATAATTGAATTTCTTTCAGAAAACATTATTAATATGCCAGCTAATTCATAAAACACAGCAACTTGATAATGATAATCAATAGGACACTATTGTAGCTGCCTCTTAATAGAGCCGCAAACCTTAAATAAATAAATTAAACGTCTGTTTTTTTCCGTATGTATGAGGCCAAAGAGAAGGTGATGTTGGGCAATGTGAATCAGAAACTAGCCATCTGACAGCGAGGCCAAGTCAAACGAAGTGAATGGGGGGAAATTATGTTTCTCAGGCTAAACAGTGAGGTTGTGCTGTGTGAATTCACTTCCCACATGTGATAAATTGTCTTTGCCAGTAAAGATATTTAGGAAAATGTTATTCCTACTAGTCAAAGATGAGAGTAATGATTTTTACCAGTATTTATAACATTGTTTACTGGCTTTCTGGTACCATGACACTATGGATCTAAATGTTAAAAGGCCTTTCCTACAGCCACAATGAAAGTGTTGCTAGTATAAACATAAATGGTAAAGCTAATCTAGCCAACGGTTCTGTTCCAAACAATTCTGTCTGTGCGCTCAGCTGTGCTTCATTGCGTTTGAGAATCCGGTTACAAAACATGAGATCTGTACTATCATTATTATTATTATTATTATTATTATTACTATTACTATTATTAAAACCTCACGCTGACGTTGTTCCATGTTCGTTGCAGTTGAGCTTCAGAGGTGAACTATTTACATAGTAAGTGCTAATGTTCTCAGAAGACGAAAGCAGTTCACAGTTAGACTGCGAAAGAAGAAAAACTCTTAAAGGAACATCTGAAGCGTGCTAGCGTAGCTAACAGCGAATAGAAGCTAGCAGCCGCCAGTTCACATGACGATGCATCACATTAACTGGTGCTTGTTCACCACCCTTCATCGCCGGCAACGCCAGCACGTCTGATTCCTTTAAAAGGGGCTTCGAAAGTCTTTTGGCAATTATGGTTACATCCTCTGACCTGGAGATCTTTTAAGCTTCGCAACTGCCGATCAAAAAAAAACCAAACAAACAAAAAACCAATAAAAAAAATATATAACACCACAGACGGGAGAAGCTACTCCAGCCACTCAGACGGGGAGAAGAAACGCAGGGAGAAACTCTATAAACCCTGAAGATACAAACCCGTAAATCCACTCGTAGATCCATTGTCATCTAAACATCTAAAACACTCAGCAGCCCCCAAAACCGATCACTTCCGCTCACGAGGACAAACATGCAAAGACGGTTATGGCCCAGTGTCTTCCTGTGGCCCCCACAAACACACGGAAACGTGGCGTCGGCGTCTGGGTCGACTCGACCCCCCCCCCCCGTACGCTTTCATACCGCAGGACCGAGCCGAACTGGACCGAGCCGGACTGGACCGAGCCGGACTGGACCGAGCCGGACTGGACCAAGCCGAACTGGACCGAGCCGGACTGGACCGAGCCGGGTCATTATTCGTGAATACGCTGCTCATATTCATCATATTACTCTGCATTAAAAGAGTATTCATTACTATTTCACTTCTTCATGTTCGCTAGGGTCCCGTCCAGTATTGTGCCGACGCCCTTTACAGGTAAAGAACGTCTGATAGTGTAATCAGAAGTCATGACACCTGATCAGACGAGTTGTTTTAGCACTAGCCTTATACAACCTGACGCTCCAGCCTGATCAGATGTTTGGTGACGTCTAAGCCTTCTGGCAAATAAACTCTCCAGCCAATTATAGTGGGGCGTGAACATCCTAACCAATCATAGCAGTTTCATCCATCTGCAGTATATAACCTATTACCAGGTATATCACAATGTAATCAATAACAGTTCTACTATAAGATGACTCTTACTTCTCCTCTCACTTAAAAATAAAGGTTCTTCAATGATTCTTGAATACACAGTTCAAGAAATAACCTTTGATCAGGGGGATTCCACCAATCTTTCAAAATTTCTGCATTGATAATTAAATAATTAGTCATTTTAATTTTCATTCAGAGCAGTTTGGTGTGCAACACACTTGCAGAGTCACAGTGGTGGTGAATGGAACCAGACGTCCACCTCTAAAGGCTTCATCACAGAAATTTCTTACAGTAGATGTTATAAATACATGTCTGAGATGCTGTCTATGATAGTTATCTAAGTTTCTAGGTTTTACCATCAATAATCTGTATAAATTTAGTTATCACGCTGTGGTTCACTGGTGGGTTTGATAGTAAATAAATTAAATTATTAAAGTAAAATATTAGTTGGACTGAATTTTGAAAACTTGGTGGAATTCCTCTCCTGCAGCTGCCAGACTGAAATAAGCAGAGCTGGAAGGCGGGAAGTTTTGGGACGGTTGCTTGAGGCTAGTGCTAAAGTAGCGGAGACGCAGCGCAACAACTGCATTTCAAACTCAGCTGTAACGCCGCGGTCTGACCGGCCGCCGCCCAGGTCAGCGGAGGGTCACTGAAAAGGCAACGTACGACAAAGTCAAGCTCCCGGGGCTCAAAGACTCGTAGAGGAGAGAAGCGCTGGTGGTGCTGCTGTTGCTAAGGAGCCTGCGGCGGTGGCGGCGGGTTCTCCTCGGCTGGGGCCGTATCGTCTGAAGAAGTGGGCGGGGCTTCGGCAGGAGGGTCTCGCACTTCGCTGTTCTCGTCTAACGAGGCTGCTGAAGCGGCGATCTGAGTCACAGGCTGGGAGATTGGCGCCCGCTGGATGACAATAGCCCGACTCATCTCGGAACCAGGATGAGTTTCACTGTGAAGCAGCAGGATGCGCTGAGCTTCGGGCTCCGGAACATCCTGGCACTTCACCACCACTCCGCTTTGCTCAGAATCCCTCACTTCCACAAGGCTCTGGTCCTGGAGCACAAACTCCACCACCTGTGTGGCCTGGGTGGACGCAGAAGATGAAAGAGCTTTCTGGATGACCCCTCCCGTGAGCAGCGCTGGATTTGGGTTAAGGCTTGAATGTGCTGCCACCGGCTGCGGCGTCATCTCTTCTGGCCTGGGCTTCCTGGGACGGCCTCGTTTTCGTTTTGGAGGAATACCGCCAGGCCCTGCGACTAGATGTGCGCAATAAAATGTGTTAATTTAATAAACATTTAATAAAAACAACAATAATAATAGCAATATAATTATAATAACAACAATAATAATAGCAATACTCAGTGGAAACCATATTATCATATCACTTTGATTATCTGATGTGTATATGACGGGTACATAATGGATATATGACAGGTACATGACAAGCATATGATGAGTGCATGAAGGATACATGATGCATATATGATGGGCATATGACGAGTATATGATGGGTTTGTAACAGGTATAAAATATATATGATGGATATATGATGTTTACATGACAGGTATATGATAGATATATGATGGATATATAATGGGTATATGACGGGTATATGATGGATACATTATGGGTATATGATGAGCATATGACGAGTATATGATGAGCATATCCCATCATATGTGACAGGTGTATGATGGGTTGATGGGTGTATGATGGGTATATGATGGATACATTATAGGTATATGAAGAGCATATGATGGGTATATGATGGGGATATATGACAGGTATATGATGGGTTAATGGTATATGACAAGCATATGATGGGTATATGATGGGATATATGACAGGTATATGATCGGTTGATGGGTATATGATGGATACATTATGGGGATATGACGAGTATATGATGGGATGTATGACGGGTATATGCTCGGTTGATGGGTATATGATGGATACATTATGGGATATATGACAGGTATATGATCGGTTGATGGGTATATGATGGATACATTATGGGATATATGACAGGTATATGATCGGTTGATGAGTATAAGATGGATATATTATGGGTATATGACGAGTATATGGTGGGTTGATAGGTATATCACGTGTATAGTCAATACTTTTATTTTGTAAGCACTGAATTTTAAAGCACGGTAAATACTGTTTTTCTTCTTCCATTCCAACTTTTATCTGTTCTCAAACCTGACAATTCAAAAAACACTAATGTACTCGTATTTTCTGGCATCAACAAAATCCATTTTCACCAACAAAAACAAGAGATTATAAAAACAACTGAAAATAGAATTTTCCTTCAAGCCGACTGCACTTCTATAAATACTTTATAATTATCTTCAGGAATCGACTTCCACTGTAACAATTTTACTCTTAAAAAAAATCAGCCATTTTTATTTACCACTAAAATGTTAACACAGTACATACTAACCGTTTATAAATGCTAAGCAGGGCTGAGAGCGATGCTGGGTAGTATTAACCCAACAGAGCTCTGATTCCAGCCAATTGAGTCGGTGAAGTAACTGCTGTCTTAATTCCATCAAATTCTGTGAATAAATATGTATTCAAGACCAACTTAGCGCAAGTTTACAGTAAAGCTAAAAACAAACACACCAGCCAGTAAGTCTCCACTGCGGATCTGCTTGCTGATACCACGCTTTCCCAGCTGCAACCACAGACAAGCAGTTGCGTCTCTCGCAAAAGTGATTTGCTTACATAAACAAGAAATGATACACTATCGCCAGTTCATACCAACACTCCTCTACTGTCCACGTTTAGCTGTTGTGGCTGTTGGAGTAACAGTAGATCCCACTCTGATTAGCCCCCCTGAGTGTTTTGACCACCAGCCACGTTACAACACAATGTACATTTACACAGTGTGTGGTCAGGCTATTAGGCTACTGCTATTTGTATTGAGTATGTTTCTGTTCTGCCCACTAGTGTCTTTAACTGAGCTTGTATCTTAGCACTACTGACTGAATGCTTGGTGTGTCTGTTGTTGGAGTGCTTGTGTGATCTGACAGACTAAAATCTTAATCTTCTAGTTTGAAAATATTACAACAGGACCAGTGCAATAAACACAAACACCATCTGTGTTTTTAAACCTGAATCTAAAACTAAATGTTCACTTCACGTGTATCACCACATGCATCCTGAACGTCCTGTGTTGTGTGTAGCATGTGGTCCGTCTGTACCTGCGGCCGTAGTGACGGGATCAGGACCTCGTTTGGGGGCGGCCGCTCGCGCTCTCTGAACCACTGGCGTCGGGGCGGCGGAGGTGGACACGGTGACCGAAGTGCTTTTCTCCTGCTCGGGGTAAGAAAGGCTCATCCCTGAGGGCAGGATGACCACAGGCAGCCCCTGCTGTGCTGGGAGCGTCGTCACGGTGATGGGAAGAGTCACCTTAACACTGCTCGAATCGTTGGCCGCGAAAGCCGGAGGGGAGGAGTGCACGGAGAGCTGCGATTTGTCTGGAACGGAACCTCTCGGCAGGATCTGAGGAAACTTCTTCATCTTCATCAAGGCCTCCACCTGCAGGTCCCGGCCCCCGGAGCGAGACGACTCGGACCCTTTGGCTTGTTTCTCGCCCACCGGCTGCTTTCCAGACGACACCTGTTCCGTACTGTCTTTGTCTTTCTGCTGGAAGAAGCGTTGTGTACTCAGTGCTGAGGCTTTATCAGTACTAGAACCCAGTTAACCCAGATAGCTACAGTAACCTTGACCAAGGTTTCAAAAACTCCCCGTAGACGGTTCTTTAAAGAAGGTTCTTTAGTAAAAACAGTACCTCTATATAGAACCACAAACACTCAGAGAACTCTGTACAATTAAACGTTTCTCTGCATCATGAAAGGGAGAACGTGCTGCAGAGGGTTCTATAAGGAACCTTCATCAAAACTGTTCTTCTAACTGATCTAGTAACAGTAGTAGAACCTATTTTAGTGCTACATAAGAACCACTTTTAAAAAGGTTCCCTATAGAAGGTTAAATAACACTGAGCTGAGGAGAACGTTGCTGAAAGAACATTAATCTGGCTGCTGAAGTGTTTATAGGCCATTGCTATGGGATCCTAAATGGTTGCTAAGGTGCTGCTTGGCGTTGCTATGCTATACTAATTGGTGGCTGGTGTTTCATATAAGCACACATTTCAGATTTTGTGTTTGTCTCTTTTTCTACATCCCACTTTCTCTCCATCCCTGTCTCTCTTTTTCTCTCTCCCTCCCTCGCTTTCTTTTCAGCCCTGTCTCTCTCTCTCCACATTTTTGTCTTCCTTTCTCTCCATCCCTGTCTCTTTCTCTCTTTCTCTACCTCCATTTATTTCTTTCTCTATGTCTATTTATTTCTTACTCTCTGTTTCTCTTTATTCCCCATTCTCTCCTTGTGTCTCTCTTTCTATATACCTCATTCTCTCCCTGTGTCTCTGTCTCCCTTTGTCTCATTCTCTCCGTCTCTTTCCCTCTTTGTGTCTCACTATGTCTATTTATGTCTAATTCCTGTTTCTGTTTTTATCTGTCTCTCTGCTGATCTCTCTCTCTGTCTCTTTCTTTCTCATTCCCTCCCTAGACCAATCTGTCTCTATTTATGTCTCATTCTCTCCCTCTTTGTGTCTCCCTTTGTGTCTGTCAACTTATGTCTAATTCTTTCTTTCTCTCTCGTCGTCTTTCTTTCTCTGTTTCTCTGTATATTTGTGTCCCATTCTCTCCTTGTGTCTCTGTCTCTCTGTGTCCCTTTAGGTCTCATTCTCTCCCGGTGTCTCTGTCTTCCTTTTGTCTCTTTCTCTCTCTGTCCCTATTCATGTCTCCTTCTCTCCCTGTGTCTCTTTCCTTCTCTGTGTCTCTCTATGTCTATTTATGTCTCATTCTCTCCCTGTGTCTCTTTCCCTCTCTGTGTCTCTCTATGTCTATTTATGTCTCATTCCTTCTCTCTCTCCGTTTCTTTCTTTCTCATTCTCTCCCTGGGCCGATCCTTCTCTTTCTCTATCTGTATCTATTTATGTCTCATTCTCTCCCTGTGTCTCTCTGTGTCTCCTTTTGTGTCTATACCTATTTAAGTCTAATATGTGTGCTAGTATGCGAGACTGTATGTAACGTCTATGAGGAGCCGTGTGGCAGTTGCACTGGTTCTTCTACATTTTGTCTAGACTGTGTTTAAACGTGTGTTCAGTCCCAACAGCACAACCTTTCATACAGACTCTAAAATCAAAGAGATTGTGGATCTACCTCTAATCGATCAAAGAAAGGCAGAATAAGATTATAAAGAAGAAAGCAAAGAGCTTTAAAAGGTTAGACAAGAAGACACCTTTAAACATACCTTAGCGTCCTGGCTGCTGCTGTCGTCCTCCGCTCCGCTCCCTCTGGGCGTCACTGTGATCTTTTTCATCACCTTATGTGGTTTTGAAGGGCCTCCTGTGAGGATGAGGTTTCAGTTACTGCCGTTTCCACTGTGAGCAAAACCAACACAACAACCTTCAGACTCCACGTACCGGCCAGCGCGGCGGAGGTGACCAGCTCAGCCTGGCTGCAGCGCGGGTTAACAATGTGCTCCTGGACCAGAAAGCGAGCGATTTCCACCACCGTGTCGAAGGAGCGCTTGAGAATCTTCTGTGCCCAATCACAGATCAGCTCACACGCCGCCTCCGTGACCTCCTGCTTATACGTCTGTACCAGTTCTGTCAGTTCTGACTGCAGGAGGAGGAATGATAAACATTAACACATTATAAATATTAAATAAAAAGCTATTGTTTCCAGACAGGAAGTTTTTATTTACTCAGTAAACACTTTATTATTAAATAATAAACAGTATTAATAGAGTAAGTAGAGCTTTTACACTTTATTATTAAATATTAATCAGTATTAATAGAGTAAGTAGAGCTTTTACACTTTATTATTAAATATTAATCAGTATTAATAGAGTAAGTAGTGTTTTTACACTTTATTATTAAATATTAATCAGTATTAATAGAGTAAGTAGAGCTTTTACACTTTATTATTAAATATGAAACAGTATTAATAGAGTAAGTAGAGCTTTTACACTTTATTATTAAATATTAATCAGTATTAATAGAGTAAGTAGTGTTTTTACACTTTATTATTAAATATTAAACAGTATTAATAGAGTAAGTAGTGCTTTTACACTTTATTATTAAATATTAATCAGTATTAGTAGAGTAAGTAGTTCTTTTACACTTTATTATTAAATATTAAACAGTATTAATAAAGTAAGTAGTGTTTTTACACTTTATTATTAAATATTAATCAGTATTAATAGAGTAAGTAGAGCTTTTACACGTTATTATTTAAATATTAATCAGTATTAATAGAGTAAGTAGAGCTTTTACACTATTATTAAATAATAAACAGTATTAATACAGTGAGTAGTTCTTTTACACTTTATTATTAAATATTAAACAGTATTAATAGAGTAAGTAGTGTTTTTACACTTTATTATTAAATATTAATCAGTATTAAAAGAGTAAGTAGATCTTTTACACTTTATTATTAAATATTAATCAGTATTAATAGAGTAAGTAGAGCTTTTACACTTTATTATTAAATATTAAACAGTATTAATAGAGTAAGTAGAGATTTTACACTTTATTATTAAATATTAAACAGTATTAATAGAGTAAGTAGTTCTTTTACACTTTATTATTAAATAATAAACAGTATTAATACAGTGAGTAGTTCTTTTACACTTTATTATTATATATTAATCAGTATTAATAGAGTAAGTAGTGCTTTTACACTTTATTATTAAATATTAATCAGTATTAATAGAGTAAGTAGTGCTTTTACACTATTATTAAATATTAATCAGTATTAATAAAGTAGAGCTTTTACACTTTATTATTAAATATTAATCAGTATTAATAGAGTAAATAGAGCTTTTACACTTTATTATTAAATATTAAACAGTATTAATAGAGTAAGTAGTGCTTTTACACTTTATTATTAAATATTAATCAGTATTAATAGAGAAAGTAGTGTTTTTACACTTTATTATATTAATCAGTATTAATAGAGTAAGTAGTGCTTTTACATACGTCAGTGTGTTTATTTAACCCTTTACAAGCTTCTCCTAAACAACCCAGTATTATTATCAGTTCTCATCTAATACCTGCTTTGACTGCTCAGTACTTCATTAAGTTAAATTCTCTCACAATAAGATATTTATGTTACTTTGTATTGTATGTATGATTATTTACATTTGTTCTAATCAGATCTGCTGTTCTTACTGGTAAACACACTTATTGATTAGATAAATTCTGCTAACAATACTATAATAACAATAATGATAATCATAGTAGTAGTATTACTGTCACAGTCTGTATTTGAGCTTAAGTAAAACTACATCCACCCACAGTCGTCCTTTCTGGATGAACACGCTGTTTGTGTGTTTATTTGTTCAGTAATTATTTGCACATATGGTTTAAAAACAGTACTATGATAGAGGAAAGAGAATCTCTTACCGGGTCGTTCTTGAGGTCCAAATTAGGTAGTAAGGGCATATTCAGCACGGTTTTTCTTCGGATTCCACTGTAGCAGTATGTGTGCAGCGTCAAGGAAAAAGGAATGACGGAATTTTCTACAATGCATGTATTTCACACGCTTAAACATGAAGCAAGATAAAAATGTGAATAGAACAGGAAAACTGGTGAATGAGCTGCTTCACCCTCGTGTGCTCGGTAGGAGTGAGTAGTGTAGAGTGAACAGTTGGTCTGGGGGTGATGTGACTGGTCACTGGTGAGAGGTTTAAAACTACAGCTACAAGAAACTGGACCAGGAAGTTCAGTCTCTCGTCCTGAGCGCAGACGAAGGGTCAGACAGTTCTGCTGCTGGTTTGGTGTATATTCTATTCTTTTCTATTCTAACTTCTCACGTATTCAGTACACCATGTGAACTAGTGTTGATGGTGTGTGTAAAGACCGCTATCCGGCCTGGTTCACAGTGATGAAGGCTGATGAAGGATATTTGGACTGTCCTCTGCCACCGAGCCTCCGTGCCTTGATGTTTGGGAAGATATCTCTGATGATCTTGCCGAAGTTTGCTGCACTCAGAGGCCGCTGCTGCAGGTTTTCACAGTGTTTCCTGAAGGGATGAAAACAACAATTAGATTAAATTTAGAGTGTTGCTAGGTGGTTGCTATGGCATTTTATAGTATTTTTTCAGTGTTACTAGGTGGTTACTAGGATATGTTACATGAAGTCTAGACTGCTGCAAGGCAGTTGCTAGGATATTTTAGACAGGCTATAGAGTGTTGCTAGGTGGTTGCTAGGGCATTTAAGACAAAGTCAAGAGTGTTGCTAGGTGGCTGCTGGGGTATTTTAGGTGGGCTCTAAAGTGTTGCTAGGTGGTTGCTATAGTTTTTTTTTAGTATTTTTTCAGTGTTACTAGGTGGTTACTAGGATATGTTACATGAAGTCTAGACTGCTGCAAGGCAGTTACTAGGATATTTTAGACAGGCTATAGAGTGTTGCTAGGTGGTTGCTATGGCATTTAAGACAAAGTTAAGAGGGTTGCTAGGTGGTTGCTAGGGGATTTGAACAGGCTATAGTGCTTTGCTAGGTGGTTGCTAGGGTATTTCAGACATGCTCTGGGGCGTTGCTAGGTGGTTGCTAGGGTATTTTAGACAGGATATAGTGTGTTGCTAGGTGGTTGCTAAGGTATTTTAAACGAAGTCCAGAGTGTTACTAAGCGGTTGCTAGGGTATATTATAGTCATTCTAAAGAGTTATCAGGTGGTTGCTAAGGTATTTAAGACATGTTGCTAGGGTATTTTAGACAGGCTATAGTGCATTGTTAGGTGGTTACTAGGATATTTGAGCCGGGTTCTAGAGCATTGCTAGGTGGTTGTTACGGTTTTTTAGACAGGCTTTAAAGCGTTGCTAGGTTGCTTGGGTATTTTAGATGAAGTCTTGAGTGTTGCTAAGTGGTTGCTACGGTGTCTTAGGTGGGTTATTGAGTGTTACTAGGTGGTTGCTAGGGTATTTCAGATGAAATCTAGAGCGTCGCTAGGGTGTTTTAGGTGGGCTTTAGAGTGTTGCTAGGCGGTTGCTAGGGTATTTCAGATAAAATGTAGAGTGTAGCTAGGGTGTTTTAGGTGGGCTTTAGAATGTTGCTAGGTGGTTGCTAGGCTATTTTAGATGAAGTCTAGAATACTGCTATGTGGTTGCTAGGGTATGTTGTAGTCATTCTAAAAAGTTGCTAGGTGGTTGCTATGCTATTTTAGACAGTTACAGTATGTTGGTAGGTGGTTTTTATGTGACAATGTTTTTTTGAATGATGAAATCTAGAGCATTGCTAGGTGATTGCTACGTTATTTTAAACAAAGTCTAGAGTGTTGCTAGGTGGTTGCTATGGTATTTTAGACAGGCTCTAGAGCGTTGCTAGGTGGTTGCTGGCATACTTTAGATGAAGTTTAGAGTGTTGCTAGGTGGTTGCTGGGGTATTTTAGATGAGGTGTTACTCAGTGGAGTTTAACTAGGTCGTTGCTAATATATTTTAGACAGGCTCTAAAGTGTTGTTAGGTAGCTGCTATGGTATTTTAAAAACGCTCTGAAGTGTTGCTAGTTCATTGCTAGTGTATTTTAGATGAAGCCTAGGCTGTTGCTAGGTGGTTGCTAGGGTATTTTAGATGAAGTGTTACTAAATGGATTGTTAATAGGTAGTTGCTAATGTATTTTAGACTGGTTCTAAAGTGTTCCTAGGTGGGTGCTAGTGTATTTTAGATGAAGTCTAGACTGCTGCTAGGGTATTTTAGATTAAATCTAGAGCGTTGCTAGGGTATTTTAGATTAAATCTAGAATGTTGCTATGGTGTTTTCAGTGTGCTATAGTGTTTCTAAGAGTTGTTAGGGTATTTTAAGTGGGTTATAGAGTGTTGCTAGGTTGTTGCTAAGGTAATTTAGATGAAATCTAGAGTGCTGCTAGGTGGTTGCTAAGGTAACCGAAGCGTCTTGCAAACATCTCACCAGGACGCCTCAAACATCTTACCGATAGGTCTCGTAAACATCTTGCTTGGGTAGGCAGGTGTCAGCGTGTTCCTCGAGGTGACTGCGAATCCAGTTGCAGGTGTGTAGCTGGTCAGCTGTGTTGACAAAACTGGAGTCACCACTATAAGAAAAACAGATACTCAGGTGTTTATTAAGGCTGGTACAGGTAAACTGGATGCTCACAAAACATTTAATCAGCAAAAGCCTTTTAATATAACAGCTACGGTTCACATGTTCTGTACTTTTAATGTAAACTAAAGCTGTTTTGGAGCACTTCCATTAATCTAATCATCATAAAAATTAAACAAATCCATCATTAATACAAGACAGCCACCCGATCCTGATTCTGAATTAGAGATGACTGACAAATCATGTTTGGGAGCACTTTAAATAATCAGACTGTAAGAAAAACGCTGAACACAGTGATCCTCATCAGTAACACCTCAGTAGGCCGCACACAGCTCTTATCAGGATCACATCTCCGAAGACCGCTTGATGGTTCTGGTGTGTTTGATGCTAAAACCAGGGTCTCGAACCTGTTTGTCGTGGTGGTGACTTCTGAGTGTGGTTGAGGAGAAGAAAACCGGGGCTTCTGGTGACGTGGGCTCCCACAGACAGGGGTGTTGTTTTTTCTTCTTCGCAGTACTGGTTCTAGTGAGGGTGTCGTTAAAACCATGGAGCTCAGAGCCTCAAACCTGTTTGTGGTTGTGGTGACTTCTGGCTGTGCGTGAGGGGGATATCGGCGCTGCTGGCGTCGTGGGCGCTCCGAGGCAGAGGAGTCTGGCACGGGGACCAGGTTCACTTCAGCCACCCTGGCCAGCAGCCTTTTCCGCCACGAACCAGGAGCCGTGTTCCGCGACGTGGACGTGATGGCAGTTTCGGCGGTCCCGGACGAGTGGGGGACCTGCTGGGCTGCCTCCAGGGTGGTCCTTTTGGCGGTTAGATGGGTCTGTAGCTGCGAGAGCTCCTCAATACTCTGCTTCACTCTCTGCAGCTCGGCTATGACTGAGCTCAGCTCGGCCTGCTTGCTGGCATTACCACTGCTTTCCATGGTGTATGACTAGCCAGATACAATAAAGCAAACTAACAGAAAGAACTCACCGAGATGGTAGTACGGCAACTCGCTATACCCTATCTTTGAGACTCATGAATGCTACACAAGAGTGCTGTACTTGAATGAGGGGGCTACAATTGCAAACTCTATAAAAGCACCTACACTATCACAGCGGATCAAATTTAATCTACAGGAACCTAAAATTAAGGTTAACTATGATATACCTCAAATGCTCTTGTTCCACCTCCAATAATTATAAGCTTTAAATGCAGCGTGTGCATCCACATACTGACCGGATCTCGTTTCTCGGCGCAATGTTTACATTCTCTATATGAGAGTGGGCGTGACCTCTACAGGTTATATGCTGCTGTCAAACGCATTAAAAGACACATTGCAATCGCGATGTAGAGCTACAAGAATAAAAAACATCACGTTATGCACTGACACTAACTTATTGCTGAACAGCAGCGCAGCAGAAACAAACATACGAGTTAAAATCACAGCGCCGCCGCGGCGGAGGGATACCTGTGCACTGCCCTTCGCGGACGGTAAAGTTGTAGATCAAGTTAAAGCTAGTTAGTAAACATGCTGGTTATTTTAGCGAGATTTCGCTAAAGCACTAAACTGAGGAGGTGCACGCGTTCGCTGAGCAGATCTTCTTAAGATCTAACTGACAACGAAAAACTAGGATTTATAGAAACAAGTAGAGCCCTAGCTCGCCGAGCCGCGCGCTCAAACTGTGGCTAATTTGAATATATGAATATTCAGCGATTAGCAGCTGTAGCTCAAACTTGACTTTCACCTTCAATACATCACCAATGTCGAGAAGTATACACTTTTTTGGTGACTGTGCTGAACTAGAGCGTCCCGGAACGCTGGGTCGAGCTCAAAATGTTAACAAAGAGAGAGAGAGAGACGTTTCTCCCGTTAACTAACAGAAGCAGCGGGAAAGTCGGCGGCGCTGCGACCGGAGCGGATCCCTACCTGCGGGTTACACCACCACCACCACCACACACACTACTCCCAACCGAGTTTCCCAACCGAGAAATACAAGATCCAGACACTTCAACCTCCGCTCACAACGTCCAGCCAGCAGCAGCACACCAGCTAAATATATACCGAAGTGCATTGCGAGTCTCCTGTTACTAGGCAACAGAGGAAAGGCGGTAGTGATTCGTGACTCGCTCCTGTCTGGAGTCGACTCCCCCTCCCAGCACGCCTGCCGCGGAATCGACTCCTCGAATCCAAATCCCGAAGCATTATAGACGTGGTTTAGCCACGTTTGGAAGGGAAACTCCACCGTTCTTTTAAAAGAAATCCACACAACTAAATGGCTGAGATGTAAACAGAGTAAACAGAGTCGTGGTTTGGTGTGAGAATGCTACAAATGGTTTACAGTGGTGGTGAATGGAACCAGGCGTCCACCTCTAAAAGCTCTCTCTCTCTCTCTCTCTCATGATATAGGTATGAATACACTGCCTAATGTCTGAGATGTTGTTTTTGGTAAGATGTTGGCCTATTCATGCTGGAGGCATGCTCATACAAAATATGATTTTTTTTTCCCCAGTAGGGACGCAAAACAGTCCAAAAAATAAAATAAAATAATAAAGTTTCAGCTATTTTATCATCAATAATCCATATAAACTCCATATAAACTATAGGTTCACTAGTAGTTTTGATAGTAAATAATTATGTTGCACAACTTTTAAATAGTCTCTACAATCAACCACTTGGTATGACCCTGTTTACATCTCAAGGACTGAATTATTTAAAAAAATAATAAATATTTGCAACACAACATAAGAACCTGTTCTTGTTTACACTGCTGAACAAATGTTCATATCATATTATATCTTTGTACTGTGAATAATAACCCTACACACATTAACACGGTCATCTCTTTAACTCCTGTCACACTGGATCTTTTACATCTGCTCTCTTATTGTTTCGTCTATTTATTTTCTTTGAAATGTCTATTCATTTCTCCTGCCTGGTAAATTAAAGGGATGCAGCGTAAAAGGGGAAACTAACGCTGTTCAGATTTAACACTTACACACAGACACAAATCTCCAAAATAGCAGATTTACAGGACAGGCCAAAAACCTACTTCACTTTCAATGCAAGTCAATGGAACCAGAATTCTCTCTAAGGTATTTTGGAGCATTTCTATTGGTTCATTCATTGTTCACACAATGTAAACAACAGCTGTCGTGTTTAAATGATGTAGGGGTAAAAAAAAAATCTACCAAAACAGAGAGGATATAAAAAGCTACATGATGAATGTTAATATCAGATCAGGTGTAATAAGTAACACACACAGCCGACTTCATAATGAAGCTCACAGAGCAGCTCGGCAGAAGTCAGACGCTTCCAACGCTCCTCTGTCAGTTCCTTAGTAACAAGAGGCTCAGTATGCACATCCTCTTGTTACTAAGCAACATTAACACTGGCCGCTGATGCTTTAAAGGGCCAATATCCTACGTTATGTATGTTATCCACCCCTTAGTAAGAACAGCAGATCTGATTAGAACAGATGTAAATAATCAGACATACAATACAAAGTAACATGAATAAGTTATTGTGAGAGAAGTAGATCAGATCTTGATCCAGTTTGAAGAACAAAGTTAGGTTCCAGATTTCTCCTGGACGCCCCAGACATTGTATGAATGTGTTCAGTTCCTTCAGCAGCAAATCTTGATTTATCTTAATGAAGTACTGAGCAGTCAAAGCAGGTATTAGATGAGAACTGATAATAATACTGGGTTGTTTAGGAGAAGCTTGGAAAGAGTTAAATAAACACACTGACGTATGTAGAAGCACAACTTACTCTATTAATACTGATTAATATTTAATATTAAAGTGTAAAAGCACTACTTACTCTATTAATACTGATTAATATTTAATAATAAAGTGTAAAAGCCCTACTTACTCTATTAATACTGATTAATATTTAATAATAAAGTGTAAAAGCTCTACTTACTCTATTAATACTGATTAATATTTAATAATAAAGTGTAAAAGCCCTACTTACTCTATTAATACTGATTAATATTTAATAATAAAGTGTAAAAGCTCTACTTACTCTATTAATACTGTTTAATATTTAATATTAAAGTGTAAAAGATCTACTTACTCTATTAATACTGATTAATATTTAATAATAAAGTGTAAAAGCACTACTTACTCTATTAATACTGTTTAATATTTAATTATTAAGTGTAAAAGTACTACTTACTCTATTAATACTGATTAATATTTAATAATAACGTGTAAAAGCACTACTTACTGTATTAATACTGATTAATATTTAATAATAAAGTGTAAAAGCACTACTTACTGTATTAATACTGATTACTATTTAATTATAAAGCGTAAAAGCACTACTTTCTCTATAAATACTGTTTAATATTTAATAATAAAGTGTAAAAGCACTACTTACTCTATAAATACTGTTTAATATTTAATTATAAAGCGTAAAAGCACTACTTACTCTATAAATACTGTTTAATATTTAATAATAAAGTGTAAAAGCACTACTTACTCTATAAATACTGTTTAATATTTAATAATAAAGTGTAAAAGCACTACTTACTCTATTAATACTGTTTAATATTTAATAATAAAGTGTAAAAGCTCTACTTACTCTATTATTACTGTTTAATATTTAATAATAAAGTGTAAAAGCTCTACTTACTCTATTATTACTCTTTAATATTTAATAATAAAGTGTAAAGCTCTACTTACTCTATTAATACTGATTAATATTTAAAAATAAAGTGTAAAAGCACTACTTACTCTATAAATACTGTTTAATATTTAATAATAAAGTGTAAAAGCACTACTTACTGTATTAATATTGTTTAATATTTAATAATAAAGTGTAAAAGCTCTACTTACTCTATTATTACTGATTAATATTTAATAATAAAGTGTAAAAGCACTACTTACTGCATTAATACTGATTAATATTTAATAATAAAGTGTAAAAGCTCTACTTACTCTATTAATACTGAGTAATATTTCATAATAACGTGTAAAAGCTCTACTTACTCTATTAATACTGATTAATATTTAATAATAAAGTGTAAAAGCTCTACTTACTCTATTAATACTGAATAATATTTAAATAATAAAGTGTAAAAGCTCTACTTACTCTATTAATACTGATTAATATTTAAATAATAAAGTGTAAAAGCTCTACTTACTCTATTAATACTGAATAATATTTAAATAATAAAGTGTAAAAGCTCTACTTACTCTATTAATACTGTTTAATATTTAATAATAAAGTGTAAAAGCTCTACTTACTCTATTAATACTGATTAATATTTAATAATAAAGTGTAAAAGCTCTACTTACTCTATTAATACTGTTTAATATTTAATAATAAAGTGTAAAAGCTCTACTTACTCTATTAATACTGATTAATATTTAATAATAAAGTGTAAAAGCTCTACTTACTCTATTAATACTGAGTAATATTTCATAATAACGTGTAAAAGCTCTACTTACTCTATTAATACTGATTAATATTTAATAATAAAGTGTAAAAGCTCTACTTACTCTATTAATACTGAATAATATTTAAATAATAAAGTGTAAAAGCTCTACTTACTCTATTAATACTGATTAATATTTAAATAATAAAGTGTAAAAGCTCTACTTACTCTATTAATACTGAATAATATTTAAATAATAAAGTGTAAAAGCTCTACTTACTCTATTAATACTGTTTAATATTTAATAATAAAGTGTAAAAGCTCTACTTACTCTATTAATACTGATTAATATTTAATAATAAAGTGTAAAAGCTCTACTTACTCTATTAATACTGTTTAATATTTAATAATAAAGTGTAAAAGCTCTACTTACTCTATTAATACTGTTTAATATTTAATAATAAAGTGTAAAAGCTCTACTTAATCTATTAATACTGTTTAATATTTAATAAAGTGTAAAAGCTCTACTTACTCTATTATATTTAAATATTAATATAATATAATTAATATTTATAGTATATATATAATATAATATAATATAAATATATAATATTTAAATAGTAAGTGTAAAAGAACTACTTACTTTATTAATACTGAATAATATTTAAATAATAAAGTGTAAAAGCTCTACTTACTCTTATTAATACTGATTAATATTTAAATAATAAAGTGTAAAAGCTCTACTTACTTTATTAATACTGAATAATATTTAAATAATAAAGTGTAAAAGCTCTACTTACTCTTATTAATACTGATTAATATTTAAATAATAAAGTGTAAAAGCTCTACTTACTCTATTAATACTGAATAATATTTAAATATTAAGTGTAAAAGCTCTACTTACTCTATTAATACTGAATAATATTTAAATAGTAAATGTAAAAGCTCTACTTACTCTATTAATACTGAATAATATT
Organism: Megaleporinus macrocephalus; assembly: GCA_021613375.1. Classification (NCBI taxonomy): domain Eukaryota; kingdom Metazoa; phylum Chordata; class Actinopteri; order Characiformes; family Anostomidae; genus Megaleporinus; species Megaleporinus macrocephalus. The sequence continues at coordinate 54,566,536 of CM038703.1, read as the reverse complement.
TAAATAATAAAGTGTAAAAGCTCTACTTACTCTTATTAATACTGAATAATATTTAAATAGTAAATGTAAAAGCTCTACTTACTCTATTAATACTGAATAATATTTAAATAATAAAGTGTAAAAGCTCTACTTACTCTTATTAATACTGATTAATATTTAAATAATAAAGTGTAAAAGCTCTACTTACTCTTATTAATACTGATTAATATTTAAATAATAAAGTGTAAAAGCTCTACTTACTCTATTAATACTGAATAATATTTAAATAATAAAGTGTAAAAGCTCTACTTACTCTATTAATACTGAATAATATTTAAATAATAAAGTGTAAAAGCTCTACTTACTCTATTAATACTGTTTAATATTTAAATAATAAAGTGTAAAAGCTCTACTTACTCTATTAATACTGTTTAATATTTAAATAATAAAGTGTAAAAGCTCTACTTACTCTATTAATACTGAATAATATTTAAATAATAAAGTGTAAAAGCACTACTTACTCTATTAATACTGAATAATATTTAAATAATAAAGTGTAAAAGCTCTACTTACTCTATTAATACTGATTAATATTTAATAATAAAGTGTAAAAGCTCTACTTACTCTTATTAATACTGTTTAATATTTAAATAATAAAGTGTAAAAGCTCTACTTACTCTATTAATACTGAATAATATTTAAATAATAAAGTGTAAAAGCTCTACTTACTCTATTAATACTGAATAATATTTAAATAATAAAGTGTAAAAGCACTACTTACTCTATTAATACTGAATAATATTTAAATAATAAAGTGTAAAAGCTCTACTTACTCTATTAATACTGTTTAATATTTAAATAATAAAGTGTAAAAGCTCTACTTACTCTATTAATACTGAATAATATTTAAATAATAAAGTGTAAAAGCACTACTTACTCTATTAATACTGAATAATATTTTAATAATAAAGTGTAAAAGCTCTACTTACTCTATTAATACTGAATAATATTTAAATAATAAAGTGTAAAAGCACTACTTACTCTATTAATACTGAATAATATTTTAATAATAAAGTGTAAAAGCTCTACTTACTCTATTAATACTGTTTAATATTTAAATAATAAAGTGTAAAAGCTCTACTCCTTTTGACGTCAGTGTGAACAGATGGAGGTGCTGCTGCATAAGTGCCTTACCAGAGCTTGTGTTTTTAATTGCTTTAAAATTAGACCGATTTAGGAAAGTGTACTTATTAACGAAGGGGCGAGAGGTCGACCTCCTGCAAGTTTACTCATAATTTAGAAAAACAAACAAGTGAAATGAGCTGATTTGGGAAACTTCCATCTGTTTATAATGTGCTCTCTAGTTCATGTGTCGCTAGTTCGATCCCCGGGACCAGCAGGACACAACTGACGACTGAAGTGCCCTTGAGCAAGGCACCTAACCCAACTGCTCCTCGGGCGCCACGGTTACTGCCCCCTAGTGTGTATGTTCACTAGTGTGTGTATATGTGAGCGTTTTACTACACGGATGGGTCAAATGCAGAGGTCAAATTCCACTGTGTGCAAACACATGTGGCTAATTCTAGATCTAAATTCTAAAACAATTCTAAATTCTAAAAATGTAGGTCCACAGGTCCAAACCGTGATGCTGCCAGCGCCATGTTTCACAAACTGGATAAGGTTCTCACGCAGAGTTTACCGGACAGGATGCTTCTCATTTAAACCAGATGCATATGCTGGTCCTACGGCATTTAGAGTTATAGGCCAGTAAGAGATCCTTACAGTGTAAAGATTACTGTCTGTTACTCCAAGTGACTCTAGCAGCTGTATTTTGAATAAACTGAAGTTGTTTGGAAGTCCAGTTAGGAGACCATTACAGTGATTATTTGCTCTATCCTTGACTGCATCACTGTATCATCTACCTGATGTAGCACCTGTACAGGTTCTAAAGCTTTTACCTTCAGACTCAACTTTAGTTAATAAACTGTAACTATTGTTCCACCAGAGGAGGAGGGGTCTCTGCTTGTGAGTCTGGTTCCTCCCAAGGTTTCCTCCACCAGTTGAGGGAGTTGCCTGTGGCTCGCTCACAGAGGATAAAGTGTTGTGATTTCATGTTTTCATGTTTTTAAATTCCTGTAAAGCTGCTTTGTGACAACATCGTTGTAAAAAGTGCTACACAAATAAACTTGACTTGACTTGAATCAACCTGCTAGAAATAAAGGCACAGATGAGTTTCTCCAGGTCTGATTATACACCTCGGAATAGACTAGTCATTCAGAATACTGTTTAAATACTATCTGATACGGTCTGATTGAACGAGGTGGGTCTGCCAATCTTGCAGACTTAAATTGATCTCATTTAAAATGAATGAATTTGATAGGAGATTTGTTCAGCAGGTTCCTTTTATACAGACTATTTACTAATTTGAGTGATTTTTCTGGATGTATATGTTGTCTATAGTTGCCACCACCAAAAGTTGCATGTGAGTTTCGGTTTGTAAAGCCAGCCCATGGCTCGACTTACCTCTTTTCTCCTGCACTTGGACCTGAGGGTAGCTGTAAATACAGGTAGAGTTTGTCGTTGTCTGAGAATTGCTGTACATCTCTCTGAGGGGACACAAAAGAGAAGAAAACAGATCTGTCAACGCAGGCCTTGAGGAAAGACCACGTTTACTCAGGGTTTCAGGAGCGCTCAGATGTTCTCAGGCAGTACTTACCAAAATAGTGTCCACTTTGTTCTGCACGGACTTACTGTGGAAAACACAAAACCCAAAGTTTAGACACAAACGTTACCATAAATCACCAAGTGGCCCACTGTTAATCTGTTAATCTGGTCTAGATATAAAAGTCTACAGGCTAGAAAATTAGCGCAGACTTACGAAATGTTGTTCTTGAGCTTCTGGAGCAGCATGCTGGGCTCGGTGTCGCCCTCCCCGGAGGAAGCGTCTGTCTTTATTCGGTCCTCCATCACGGATTAAACACAGTGGAGTCACAAAGCGCATTCAGAAACCTCTGGACTTGAAGCTGTGGGATTAAAAGGAGTTAAATTTAAATAAGATTTATTTATGTTGGGCTGGATGGCTGCAAGAAAAACCCCCTAACAGCAGGAAGAAGAAACTTTGAAAAGAACAAACAGTCACAAGGAGAACCCTCCTCTCCTCTGGTACACAAAAGAATAATACATAACACAACTACAGCAGTCTGGAAATTAACTATTGATAAATTTCATTATGATACACAATATACTTTTGAAGTACACAAAATATACTTTTCTCTTTCCAGCAGGACACTTTATTTCACCACACTTGTTAATATTTACACCCCCAACATTTACACACAACCACAACAACCAGCAACCAGAACGGTGGTGGAGAAATCCAGCGTTCCAGGCTGTGCACTTTTCATTCCTTCCCAACAAACAACCCAACTGTCAGAGCTCCGTGTTCATCTTTAAACCAGCCTGAAGTTTCTCCACATTCTTCATCTAATGTTCCACCTTAAACACTGCAGCTTGTAATTGCAACACCATTTAAGGTGGAATGGAAAATTTGTAAAGCAAAGCTGGCAAACAGAAACAATCCCAGAACAACTTTCATTCAGAAATGAGTCTTGTAAGAAATATCTGTAAGTAGCAGCTTGTTGTGTGATGTGTTCGTGAGATCTGAAAGAAATCAGAGTATATATATACACTGAGAGATCTGAAAGAAATCAAAGTAAGAGTATATATACACTGAGTAATCTGAAAGCAATTAGAGTTCTGAACCAAAGTCCAGCCTCTTTATTGGATTTGATAATCAACTTCCAGCTCTTGATCTGATCTATGAAATGCTTTTTACATGGCTATGTGAATAATTAGATAGCAGCTGCGGTCCGATTTTGATTGGAATTAATAATGCGTCTTTCCTGAGATCAGAAGCTGTTTTGTCTGATACCTAAAAACTGGACACTACGGTCTGAGGACGTCTAAAAACGTGTGCCATAACACTGATAGCTTTTTTTTGGTAGGCCTGACATCTGCCTGCAGCACCAAGCGTGTTCAACTAGCTCAGATCAACAGCTGCACTTCTACAACAACCTCAGTAGAAAAGGTGTGCTACCGCATCACAAACATGTTTAAATGTTCAGTTATGTTCACGTGTGGGAATACTGGGGCATTGCTAATGCCATCTGGGCTCCATATGTGACCAGAAAGCCTGATCCGGCCTGAAATGGGAGTAAATTAAGATGCAACTGCACATCTAAACAAGATCAGTGTGACTATTTAACCCGAAGCCCATATGGGTTTCCAGCCCTGAGCTCACGAATACAGTGGACCTAAGTGAGGAGGCAGTTACAAATGAGGACAGCTAATGAGGGTCTAATTTCCCATTCACAAAAACAAGCAGGCACATGGAGCCGCTGGCAGATCAATCAGCCAAGCCACTACAGTGCCGAAGGGATGGAGAAGGCAAGGCATGCTTTCACCAACACACCCACGGAGACACCTGTGGTCACGTCTGAACGGACAACCTGGTTCACAGCACCAGAACCACAGCAGTCTAGCCAAAACACTAATCCACACGTGCAGCCCAAGCACGAAGCTCAAGTCCCTATTCAAAGTTCCCTGTTCCACCTTAAATACTGCGGCAACTGCTGTTCTATTTAAGGTGGAACGAGAAAACTCCAACAAGAAGCTGACCAGCTTTGTAGTCCAAACCCAGACACATGCAGACACCCGTACAGCTTCACCAACCAGCCAGACAGCCTCTCAGCCTCACACCACCCCTCCGTACCTCTCCTCTGAACACAGCAGAGACATTTAATCACGTTTTGTGGTTTATATTCAAACAGAAACCCTGCGCGTGTCCAAATTAGCCGCTGCTAACAGCGCCAGGCCTCAACACACGGCTAACTCAGCTAGGCGGCTAACCTCACTGTATTCCCCGCGTTTTAGAGCCAGGACAGTGTCGTTATTCCACATGTTTGGATCCGTGAATGTGATTTATTTCGCTCAAATCGCTGCCGCGTCTGCCTTGTTGTTAGCATGCAAATGCGTTAGCTTCCAGCTAACGACCCGCTAGCTAAGCTAGGCTACGCTAACAACCCCTGAACACAGCCGCTCGTCTACCGAGACAAAAATCACAACAGCCTCGTTCTTTTGAACTTACATCATATTTTTGTGCAGCGGGACGTATAATTGGCACAATTTATTATTAAAAAACGAAAATAAGAAAGTACCTGAGTCAAATAAACAGCAAAAAAAATCCGCTCGCTTTATTTTGTGATTGGCCGCGTAGCGTCATGTCTGCCTAACTACAAAGCAAAGCTCACGCTGATTGGCTGGCCGCTGTGATCTCGCTTGGATACAGAATGTACGTGCCCTCTGATTGGCTGGTTTATTTATTTTTGCGCGGTATTTCCGAGGTGGTTTCGTTTCGTTAGTGTTAAATAACAGGAGTGTGATTTTTAGAGCTGGTTTTTATTTCTAGCTGTTCTAGCTTTGATTTGTCTGTATAACTTACTCTGATACTGCATAACAAGACGAGCAAACCAGCTTTTCCTTTCTTCTGTGCTCGGTTCATATAAACAATGTTGTTGTCCAACTTTACAAAATGTGTCTAAACTGTTATCGTGAATAAGCCTTTGAATAGTGTCTCTTAAAGGGGAAGTCCACTATTTTTTCCAAAATATTCTATAGAATTCAATGATTGACATGTAAACAGAGTCATTCAGAATGGTTTGGTGAGAAACTTGAGTCACTGAAAACTGAGTCAGAATCGTTTGCAATGGTGGTGAATGGAACCAGACGTCCACCTCTGAAAGCTCCTCACAGAAAGTTATTACATGAAATGATTTGATGTGTTTATACTGTAGGGGTTGAAATAATGATATTATAATATTACTGTGATACTAAAGTCACAATACAATATTATTGCAATTTTGTGAAATGCTATGTATTACAGCATTGTGTTGATGGCCCCAGTAAAAAGAACCTTTCTCATGTTGTTAATGTTGTTGTTTGTTAGTTAAAATATGTGTACATACGTGGGTGTGTTCACAAGTTTGTGTGTATGTGGGTGTGTCACTGCCCCCTAGTGTGTGTGTTCACTACTGTGTTTGTGCATGTTGGTGTTTCACTGCCCCCTAGTGTGTGTGTTTACTAGTGTGTGTGTGTGTGTGGGGGGGTGTTTCACTGTCCCCTAGTGTATGTGTTTACTAGTGTGTGCGTGTGTGTGTGGGGGTGTTTCACTGCCCCCTAGTGTGTGTGTTTACTAGTGTGTGCGTGTGTGTGTGGGGGGGTGTTTCACTGCCCCCTAGTGTGTGTGTTTACTAGTGTATGCGCGTGTGTGTGGGGGGGGTGTTTCACTGCCCCCTAGTGTATGTGTTCACTACTGTGTTTGTGCATGTTGGTGTTTCACTGCCCCCTAGTGTGTGTGTATTTGGGTGTTTCACTGACCCCTAATGTATTACTAGTGTGTGTGTGTGTGTGTGTGTGTGTGTGTGTGTGTATGTGGGTGTTTCACTGTTAAATTAAATTGTAGATTAAATTCCACTTTGAGCAGACGCAAGTAGCAACAAGTTCTAAATTCTAAAAATGTGAAGATAATTCGTTTTTCTGAGTTATGGCTCTTTAGACCAGTACATTTACTGCTGCACAGCTTTAACTCAGATTAAATCAGTCAAGCACGGTGGCCTTAAGAGGGGGTTTATTGGTAATTCAGCTATTAGTGACCTCGAGTGTTAATGCTTACAGGGTATATCCACTGTTGATGCCCATCCTCCTATCAGTTATATAACCAATATATAAGATTATATTTTGTATTATGGTCATACAGTTACAACCTATTTTAGTTAAAGGAATAAGAGCGCAAAGAGCTCACTTCTATTTTTTTACTTCTATCTTTAATTTGAGGGCATTTACATCCAAATGTGACTAAAAAATTAATTGGACCAACTCAAATAATCATACATCATAAATAGTATTTTTAATGCTGGGTTCCAATCACATCATCAATAAACACAATGGAACCAGGTCCATAGGCAGCAATACATACCAATGTCTTACCACTGCCACCACCATGCTTTACAAATGAGGTGTTCTTTCTTTTTTAAGGAATGTACCAAATAGTTGTTTGGGCCTACCTAATGTTTCTGCACCGTTTGTTTTGCATCTTTCACTTGCAGTGAACTTCATATTGATAATTGACAACACTTGAAATCTCTAGATCTTTTATCGGATTACTAGTAGATGAAATAATGAGAGAATAACACACAGCTGGCCATGGACCTGCTAAACAGCTGGTTGATAAATTATGTTTGAGCCCCTAAAAATGAAAATGCTAGCTATTTCTACAGTGTTTACAATAACAATAACTTTGTTAATGTCCATTTTTTATGGACCTAACTGTATAAATGATGTTAGAAACATTTATTTTATCTCATCTGCAGCAATAATTTTTTTTTCTTAATTACAATTTAATTTCCGGCGCCATTTTCGAAAACAATGAACGCGACTTTTATTCAATTATTTATATACTCGCCAGAGACTTTTATTTTGGAAACGACGCGGCGCCAGGTCAGGGACGAAAACGGCGCCGCGTTCCAATATACGTTTTTACTTCCTAGCACGCTTAGATAGTTTGCAGATCTGCCAAATGCTCTGTTATAACCGGCCAAACACTTAATTACAATCTAACAAATGTTTAATTGTCAAATACTCCTTTATAACATCTCCGGTTCACTTCGAGTTTTCGATGTTTAGTCTTAGTTCCTTGAATTGTAACGTCTACCCCTAAACGCGAGTGCACTTCTTTTCGTCTTCTGCGTACATTAGTGTTTAAGTTTAGAAAACATTTGATTCTAGTTAGACCACAATGACCACAACCTAGTCTAGTTAGAGACTAGACACAAGTACACACTTAAAATGAGAATATATGTACGTTCTAGCGAAGTGCTCTAGTTAGTGCCCTAGTTAGAGTACGTGGGTGCACATTGAAACACAGCCACTCCTCCATCTTCTAGGGCGCTACATGAAGTTGGGCTACAGTTTGACCCTCACAGATTCTGACATGTGGATGATTTTAAATGTCTAACAAGCAAATAATTTATCAGTTCAGCGTCTCACATAAACGTTTCCTCTGACAGACACGTCCAACAAAGCTGTGAAACAGGTACGTAGCCTTTAAGGCGTATTTTAAGTGTGTATAAATTAAACGCTCTGTTAGCCGGGCAGCTAGCTGAGCTGAGGAGACGGCTAACGGGACAAATACAGACATATACAGATATAAAGATTAAATTTAATCTGTTTATGTGGCTCTCATGAGCACCAATCACCCTTATAAGATCAGAGTTTGGTACAATTTACAAACTCAAAATGCGAAACTGAAGGAAGCTCCTTTTAACGAATTTTCGTTCCACCTTAAATAAAAAAGTATAAATCTGTGATGATGCTTGCTAGTGACCAAGCACTGCAGTGACCTTCATTAAGGTGTCACCTTAAAGACCTGAAATGAGTCAGTGGTCAGTAAAGTGTTTAAACATTGAGCTAGAAAACAAAAGTGAACGCTGGTCCAGAAGATCCCGTTCAATGAACAAGCCCTCAAGCTGATCCACGAGCGGCCAGAGTCTGTGTTCATTCATTCATTCATTCATTCATTCATTCATTTGTTCATCTTATACCACTACTTGGTCCAGTTGGGGTCACAGCTGCGGTAGGGAAAGCAGAGACAGCCGGGCAGCTTCATCCAGCTCATTCTGGTGGGTCCTGGGTTGTTCCCAGGCCAACCTGGAGATATAATCACTCCAGAGGGTCCTGGGATGACCTTGAAGTGTCGTCCCAGTGGGCCATGCCTGGTAAACCTCCAACAGGAGGCGGCAATTGAATCAGATGCCTGAACCACCTGAACTGGCTCCTCTCAATGTGGATGTGGAGAGACTCTACTTTGAGATCCCTCCGGATGGTGGAACTCCTCATCCTATCCAGTAGAAGTCATTACTCAAGACTCATGACTGGAGCTGACCAGTGAACAGAGAGCTTTGCCTTCTGGCTCACTCATGAACAAGATCACTGAGATACTTAAACTCCCCGACCTGGCAGATCCTCTCCACTTACCTGGAGGAGGCATTTCCAGACTGGACGTTGTAGTATTTGGTTGAGTTTGAGCTAAACTGCTATTCACTGACGTTTCCGTTTCTTCAGGTGCTACACTGTGAGTCATGCGATTGACGTCTTTGCTTTCGATGGCAGCCAAAGCTGCTTTTCCTCACGATTACCGCTTCGGGACGAACCGCCCGTGGACATTAGCTGCCCGCAGACTCAACCCACCAGGCAAGAAGAGAAGAAAGGTCTTTGTAGAGCCGGTTGCAGCGGAGGACTGGTGTGTTTTTCGGGGTGACGTGGTAAGAAACTCATTTACTACTCTACGTTTATCTCGCATGCTTGTGTGGCCGTCCAGAATTAGTGATTATACACTCATATCTCCACCCACTGTCCACTGTATCAGCTCCACTGACCATACAGGACCTCCACTCACTGTCCACTGTATCAGCTCCACTGACCATACAGGACCTCCACTCACTGTCCACTGTATCAGCTCCACTGACCATACAGGAGCTCCACTTACCGACTGCAGTTCATCTGATTCTCTGTATACTTTATTACTCTGTTCTTTAATGATCAGGACCCCCACAGGACCACCACAGAGCAGATACTATTAGGGAGGTGGGTCATTCTCAGCACTGCAGTGACACTGACGTGGTGGTGGTGGGTGTTGTGCTGGTGTAAGTGGATCAGATGGACTACAGTCTGTTATTGTCGCTCCTATATGGTCAGTAAATGGTTACAAAGGTTATTGCACATTTTAATTTTATTTATGTTAAACTCAGGACTGTTTCTGGTTCATAGAAATTAGGGCTGTGTATTGGCAAGAACCTGGCGATACAATCCTCCAAACAAAGTAATATACTGTTTCAAATCCTACTGTTAAAAGTATCAGATTTATTTATAAATTAGCTTTTATTTAAAATATGTAACATATGGACGTAGCCATTATTACTGAGCGCAATGCCTGCTGAGTAGATGAGGTCAGATGGTTTCAGGTCTGAACTGGACTGTGGTGTGAAGGAGTGAGTGTTAGTTACTAAACTAGCTTAAAGAAAACCATGTACATTGTGTTGTTGATGTTTCAGTGAAAGGCAGTGTGAAGACTGATATTAGTCTAAACAGCTTCACAAACATAAACAAGGAGAATAGTTAGTGAAGCAGCGTGTGGACCAACACAGCTACCCAAAGACCCCCGCTCTGCTCTCCTCACTTCAGTCTGGATGAGTTGGAGTGGTTCAGTAGACCACCACTGGTGAGAGACTTGACGGAGGCTGTTGGTTTTAAGCGGAGACTAAAACACAATGCAGTGCCACAGTTTCCCCACACAGGAAGTCCAGAAGCTCCAGATTATGGAGAACCACGAGAAGAACCGTGAATGTGAACATGCACTTGATTTTCTTCTGGCGTCCTGCCAACAACGTTTACCATTGCACCCTTGTGCTGCTTGTTAATGTTGGAGTGGAGCTGAAAATGGTTTCCAACACTGCCATCTAGTGGTCAGAGGTTTAAACACAACACACAATGAGTCACTGTCTGCCAGGAATCTGTGTATTGATACTGTGTTTTTGAGAATTGATACAGTATCACTAAACATAATATCCTGATATTCAATATTTTCTTACACCCCTAATAAAAATGTTATGAGCGCAAAGACAAATAAGATATGGATTCTTAAATAAAAGCCTGTGGCTGGTTGATATTAATACAGGAGTTTTATTGAAAGTACATTTCCTTTCCTCGTTCTAGGTGGAGATTCTTTCTGGAAAAGATAAAGGAAAACAGGGAAAAGTCATTCAGGTCTTCCGGCACCGGAACTGGGTTATGGTTGAGGGACTGAACACGGTAAATATCACACAGACCTACGTTCTGTAGATGTTCAGAAACGTAGTGTCTCATCTGACGTTGAGGGTGTTGATCTTCAGCACTACAGGTACGTCGGGAGGTCTGGAGAGTACAGAGGGACGTACATCGCTAACGAAGCTCCTTTACTTCTGAAGGACATCACACTCATCGACCCAACAGACAGGTGAGAGTAATAAACACGCTACTACAGCCTGATTCTCACGGTTTGTGTAGATTATGTCAGATCCTAGTGGAAAACATTGTTAAAGGTCCTCATAGTGGCAGAAAAAGGAATTCAATGTAAGATTTCTAATTTTAAACCTGAAAAAGAACAAAAACAGGCTAAAATATGGTGAAACGATCATTTACCAGTTAGAGGTGTCGAGTTTTTTCACAAAACATTATACATCTTTATGTATTATCATTACACAAAGTCTCAAAAAGAAAGTCTGGCTCAACGTTTAGGTCTCAGATGACCTTAAAATCACCACCCTTACTGGTGAAGATGTTGCCTGCAGTTACATGTTTCTACCAGAGAGGTCTCCAAATCCCCGAAACTTACATAGTGTAGATTTAAAGCACTTTTCAAAGTGTATCGTTCACATATGTAAAAACTAAGCTGTGAAAATAGAGCTTTTTAAACTCATCACGGTCGGGATACCAGAATAAAGGACCCGTCAGAACAGATTGTGTGCAAGTATCAGTTTTAAGCCAAAGATTTTTATTCCATTTGTGTCACCGACAGCATTTTGAGTCAAATAGAAAAATTTAATTCACACATCAGACGTGCCGTATCGTCAATACAGCTTGTGAAAAGGGTGTTTTTTGTATAATCAGTGATGCCCTGGGACCAAAAACTGGACAAATAGTTTCATTAGACCTGTTTACATTTTTTTCAGTAAGAATTTTTGTCTTTTTTCACCATTTTCAGACTAAATATTTTATGATGTGCTGTATTGGTAGAATGATTAAAGGAGTCAGTTATGAGCTACTACTGATCCGAACTGCTCTCTGAATGATTAAATAATATTACTGCTATCGTTGTGTGGGACTCAGTTCGACTGGTTCATGTGGTTAAAGCCTGTTTAAAGAAAAAACAATAGATTGTAAATAATCATGTACATATTAATTACAACGTAGTTGACATTGACTTTCTAAGTGTTATTAAATGAACATCCTTCACAGGGACACACTTCCACACACTTTAATACACAACAACTGTTTATTTACTGAATTTAACACACTGGGGTAAACAGGCCACCTTTACTAAGACACTGAGTCTGTGCAGAAGCTCATTTGTGCTCTAGAGTTTTCAGAGTATGTATATTTCCTGTAGATGATGTGTTAACTTACTCTGAAGGTAATGGAGCGTACTGTGACTGAGAGAGTACTCGGTATTAAATGTGTGGTAAATATAGAATTTGGCTGAAAGTGAAGAGATCCGGTTCTGCTTATAGAACGTAAAGCTACAGCGGTGTGTTTGTCTGTGTGCTGGTCGACAGGAAGCCCACAGAGACGCAGTGGAGGTTCACTGAGGAGGGCGAGAGGGTCCGAGTTTCCGTCAGAACAGGACGAATTATCCCCAAACCGCTCTTCCAAAGAAAGGACGGCATCATTCCTCAACAGTGGAAAGGTCAGATCAGCGAACCGCAGAATCATAACTGACTAGAATATTTTTGTGAATTTTTTTTATAATCAGTGATGCATTAAAATAATTAATGATAGTAATAATAATTGATCATTACTGAACCAGGGGAAAAAAACAAAAATATATAATAATTTTTCCTGGTTCAATTTTTAGACTTTTGGAAAATTATTATATACTATAGATTACTATTTTTTACTGTTAATTACTGTTTTTTTCCAGTAAGATTTTATTTATTAATTTTTTTAAATGGCAAAATGTTTTAATGCTGTTGTGCTGCTCCTATAATATATATTCTTAAAAAATATATGGTTCTTCAAGGGTTCTATAGTAAAGACATATATAGAACCATGAACACTGATAAAGATTAATTGTTTCTTTGCAGTGGATTAAACGGTTCTTCAGATTGATGGAGGATGTGTTATGTGGCTCTATACAGAACCTTAATGAAAATAGTTCTGTACAGCACCAAAAAGGGTACTTTTAGAACCTTTTCCAGTGCTACAGTGAACCATATACAAGAAGTTCTCCTTCAGTCTATTCATGAAAATGGTTTAAATAAATAAACAAGAATTTGATCACAAAAAAGTTGGTTCTATTTCGCTAAAGAACCTTTTGAAGAACCTTCTTTTTTAAACGTGTAGCTCAGAGGAATCATGATTGACCTCTAAAACCTTGAAGGGTTCCTGGTTTGGATCTATGTCTCTAGGAAAAACCTTTAGTTACATTAGTTACATAATTTGAGGTTCATTAAACTTCTGAATAGTTCTTGAAACTCTGAGGTCTCACCTGTAAAGAACCATCATCGTGGAAAGCAGTCCTGACGTGACCTCCTTTATTTTGAGGTGCTGAACTGAGAGAGATCAGCTGACTGACTGGGTTTCTCCTCTGTCCGTACAGAAGGTCCGAAGGACACGTTGCCTGAAGACGCTCTGCAGAAAACGTTCACGCCGTCGCTGAAGACTCTGGAGGAGGAGGTGATGGAGAAGATGAACATTCAGGAAGACAGGAGACCCAGACGAAGCTACTGGTACTGAAGAACAGAACCAGAACAGACTGGACTCTGGTGTGCAGTGACTGTGTATACGTGTAATTATATGTTCCCAATAAAAAAAACTGCTAATGTTCATATACGTACAAGATCTGTGCTCTTGTTATACTGCTGTCGATTAAAGGGGAAGTCCCCTGCATTTTTAAAATTCACACATTATTCATTGAAATGTAAACAAGACTCATGAATGGAACCAGACGTCCTCCTCTAAAAGCTCCTCACAGAAAGTTCTTACAGTAGATGTTATAAATACACTGTCTGATTCTGAGATCATGATAGTCTGGTGGAGGGGTACTGCCAGGGAGTCGTAAGGTATAATACCATCATAGCAGGTATTATTAACTTTGAGAAGTTTGCACTGGTCCATTTTAAGCGTAAATAATTATTTTTATTATAATCAGTATCTGTTTGTTTATATGCTGAGAGGTAAATATGAGATGTGGATATGAAAAGCCAAAATACGGCAGGAAACGTATTTTTATTTTAAAGCTACTTAATTACTGATAAGAAATGTATGTACCAGGTGGAGCCAATGAATGTATGTAGCTGTTAAAGGGGAACCCCACCAAGTTATCAAAAGTTCTACATAATTAAAGGCTTAAGAGATAAACTAAATGTGATGTTTCTGCCATTTAAGAAACAATTTCTAATCTTCATAAACTTATGTGGTCCATGTTTGTGCTCTTGGGGAAAAAGCTGTTAGCATGTCTGGTGGAGGGATACCTGGTCAGATGACGTATTAAAATGATTTCTATGTGTAAATAAGATATTTTTTTACTGCTCAGCACATTTTAACGCACAGTGTGTTTATATGCTGAGTGATAAATATGAGATTTGGACTTAATTAGTGAAAAAATGAGAAAGCAGGTGGGGCCAATGAACTTATGCAGTTGTTATAAGGAAATTCCACCAAGTTTTTCAAAATTCTACACAATTAAGTGGTTAAGATGTAAACAAAGCTTAATCTGAGTGGTTACTAGTTCTAGATACTGTCGGAACTATACACAGTGGTAGTAAATGGAACCAGACGTTCCAGATGTTTATAAATACTCTGTCTGATAGTTGTGAGGATGAGGTTTGGATCTTACAAAGGTATTTCTCAGATCCATTCATGGTGGAGGGATACGTGCAGGGTGCTGTGAGGCAAAGTAGTCCCCCAAATTATTTTATAATCGTTATAGAATATAATTGATTTTTTATTGCCATTATACTTGCGTACAACGAGATTTAGTGTGACACTGTTCGAGAAGAATACGAAATACCAGTAAATAGATAAACATAGAACAATAATAATACAATGAAAACAAATATTATAAAGTAGAAGCAGCAGCAGCCTCCAAAACTAAATTAGAGCACCACAGTAAAAAAAAATCAAAACCATTTCACAGCAAACATCTCGAAATCTCTCTGTTTACATCTGAATAAAGCTACAAATTTGGTGATAAAAATAAAATTACGGAGCTGCTTCCCTCAGCCTTGCTGTACTTCTCCTCCACGCCGCGCGGTGGCGCTGAAGCAGGACAGCCGCGAAAGAGTGGCGGCGGTGGAGGTTTGTTTACAGACGCTTTAGCCGCTAACGGGCTAATTGCAGTTTTATATCCAAACAGCGGCTTATTGTCGTCAAAATAACACAAAACATCGACAAAATGCGAACCCTGTATACAAACCAGGCTTCTAAACTGTGAGGAAGCAGAGCGGGAGGAGCGCAGCGAGCCCGGAGACGGTGTGAGGACGATCCGCGCTGCGGAGCTGCTGAACGGCTGGATTCTTCCTCTCAGCCACATGAACAGATTCAGATTTTTAAGCAGTAAAAAGCTCGATAAGCGCCGCGGGAGGACCGTCTGAGCGGGAAGGAGGTGAAAGGGTTCGGAAAGCCTCGTTGTGTTTGAGTGGGCTCGTCTCTGCGCCGTGAAATGTCTCTGGTTTGCTACGACAGCAGCGACGAGAGTGACCGAGATGAAGCTCCGAGTCCTCCGGCTGCGCGACCCGAGCCGAGCCGGCCTCCCGCCGAGAGGAAGCTGGAGCTGCCGAGGCCGAGGAAGCGAGGAGAGCCGGTGAAGATCTCCGTGCCGGAGATTAACGCTGCGAGTGTGAGTTTGACCTGCCTCTGAGCCCGGGGTTGAAACGAGGCGCCAGAATGTATCTGCTGCACCATTTAAGGTGGAACGGAAAATTCCAAACACAAGCCTGACTGCAAGCTTTTAAAGGCCCTCCTGGAGATCTACTGACCTTCCTGTACATCCCATCTCCAACACTAGCTTCCCAACTGATCCATCTTATCTAGAACTTCTTTATAACATATGGATTATGTCTGGAGCCCTGCAGGAAGGTCAGAGTTTCCTCTGAAATTGAGATTGAGGAGCAGTAACAGCCTCTACATCTCCAAGAAGGCTTCAGAATAGATGCTGGAACCTTGCTCTGGGGGTTTAATTGCATTCATTGGAGCATTAGTGATCAGTCACTATTACATGGGGCTGTATGGACACATTTTGGGTTGTGATTAATAGAGTTGAGCGTTTTAAGGATGTCTTCAGCACATTTTTATTAATATTAATATTAATTTAATCATTATTTTAATAGATTTGGTGTTTTTTTTAATGTGCTACAGCTAGATCATGTTTTCTCAGTTCTAACTCACAGAACCTCTCGTGAACTAGACGCATATTGTGATATATCTATTGAGAAACACTGTGTGAGTAAATTAGTAGTGTAATATGTGTGTCTTTGCTCTTTAACTAGTCAGACTCAGACGAGGATGAACCTGTGAGGAAGAAAGCAGGAGCTGCGGTGAGTCACATCTTGTTCCCTGCTTGTTGAGACGGTGTTGTAAGCCTGTGATAAAGTTTGTAGGTACAACTTCAGAGTATGCTGTGTTACACAGTGTCATAACATCAGGCGACAGTCTGTTACTGACCTCAGTGCCGTCATTGTAGAACCTATTTTGAGGCTTTAGCAGGTAAAAGTGACCCAAACTCTATATTTATTGAGATATCGTCTCGTCTCTCCTCACGCTCACATGCTCAGTGAATTTTTCTTGGCTGGCAAAAGTTTGCAAAATTGAACAGCAGGGTGATTAAAAATAAGATAAGTGATTTAAGATAACGTCATTAACGACATTAATTTAAATTTACTGCCATCAGAAAAAATTAAACTTAAAAAAAAAACATAAAAAGAAATTCTGTAGGCTAAAGCATACTGCCACGCAGGCCAGTGTAGGTGATTATGGACCATTAATGATGCATTAAAGACGACTTGGCTTTGACTTTTTTGGCGCGAAGGCATGAGCTGCGTCCCAATTCACCTTCTTCTATACTATGTAGTGCGCAGCAGCAGAAGGTGAGAATGGCTGGTGTGTCGGAACACACGGTCGGGTTGCAAGATGCACCGAACATTCAATGTTTTTTCAATACTCAACGCCACAAGCTATTTGATTCTTTAGCGTCTGATGTTTTCAGAGTTGTATAAGCTCCTAGTTACTGTAGTGTTCTCTGCGATGTGTGGCGTTCTTAGGCGACTGAATCAGTTTCTGAATAAGCGAATCAATGTGGGCCACGCCCACAATGAAAGATGTTCTCTCACGACTTGTGTACTAATTAGGCTTGAGGAGTGAAGTGTGGGCGTCATCGCTGATGAAGATGAGGACCCGTCCGACCCCACAAACCCAGCATGTTATAAATCTCTCCAGTTCAGAGCAGCAACACCAGCGACCTGGCTAAGAATCTGGCCGACCAGCACCCTGACCTCACAGAGTGGACAGGGTGGTTAAGTTAAAGGGCACACTGGAGAATTGAGCAGCAGGACGTGTACAGTGGTGGTCTTGTGTTAAAGGTTGTGGGTCAGATGGGGGACGTAGTGCGTCCGAGGTTGTGTGGATGCGAAACACTCCTGTACTGAAAGAGCTCCACTGCTTTACCGGTCCAGCACCAGTGACCACTGGGTCCAGTCTAGCACTCAGTAGGAGGTTTTGGAGGCAGTAGTTGTGTTGGGTGCTGGTGAGCATATGGTGAACTGAAGCTTGGTCACAGCTGAGTAAACGCGGCCGAGCTTGATTTGATTGGCTGTGACAGTGACAGCACTTTAGATGACAAATCAAGTTATATCATCTTTAAAGATGCAGCTTCATACATTTACAGTCTGTCTAAGAGCTTGAAAGCTACTGCTAACCAAACTGGACTGTTATGTGAGATTTTGTGGTATTTTGGTGAAAAATCAAGTTGATTAAGTGAAGTTGATCAGCCAAGACATGCTTGGTGGCTAATGTGCCGGGTTTATAGTATATCCTATGGTTCAGTGCAGTATGATATATTGTACATTGTGTTTTCTGTTTATTTTATACTCTATCTAGATTTTTTTGTTGTAACTTTTCTGTTTTGTCTTACCTCGTTGAATAGCTACTGAATGTCTTGAAGTTCCCTCTGGAACAGGGCTGGGCGATAAATCGATAACAATAATTATTGAGAAATAATGTTTCAGAGCACCACACTGTTGTGTTTCTGTGTGAAACACTCCCACAACGTTAGATGAACGTGAGTGATTGTTTGTAGCTGCAGCTCGCGCTCCAGATAAGTCCATGCTTTCAGTGGGCGTGGCCACCTTAGCAACGCATCGACGCATGTTATGCTAATCAACGTAGGAGTTCGAGTGAGACGCTGAGACAAAGTTAACTTTATAACCAAAAATCCCGAGTAGGAAACTTTATTTTTTACCGAAAACAGAATCACTAAACCAACAACTCCCCATTAGAGCAGACAGAGAGTCGATGAATTACCTATGAATTAAACACAGTAGCTATAACATCTTAAAGCGAATGAATATATATATATACATAGAGATAGATAGATAGATAGATAGATAGATAGATAGATAATGTTTTTTTGTTAGTTTTTTTTCTACTTTATTTGAACATGACAGCTGCCATGATGAGTGGACCAATAGAAATGCTCCAAAGTACCATTTTGGAGTTTTTTATTGGACAGTGATGTGTGTGTGTGTATATATATATATATGCTGTGACGACTTATAATAACCAGAATATAATTTAGTATAATTAATACTAATACTGTTTAAATACTAATATTAAAGTCTGTGTTTCCCGTGTGCTCTGTGATTCTCTCTTCATGCTTTTAATTTAATTCACTTTCCGTTTCCAGGGTGCCGGTCTGTCGTCGCTGCTGCCCCAGCCTAAAAACCTGGTGTTGAAGGAAACACAGCGCCCCCTGGTGCCTCATGCCCTCACTAAACGCCCCACGCCTGCGCCGCCCAAAGGGACCAAACCAGGCTCGCAGGCCGTCTCCGGGACGAGCCCGTCTCCGTCCGCCATTAAGGCGGCGGCGAAATCCGCGGCGCTGCAGCTGGCCCGGCAGATGGCGGCTGACGAGGAGGGAAGTGATGATGAACTCGCTCCGGAAAACTACTTCTCCCTCCCAGAGAGCTCCGCGCAGCCCGTCACCGCTCCTTACCCGGAGACCCAACCCTACACTCCCTCCCTACACCCTCCCCCCACCATGGAGGACGCCCCCCTCGACTTCGGCTCCAAAGCAGAGTCGCACCCCAAGCCCACCTGGGCCGACTATCAGACGGGCGATTACCAAACTCCGGATCAGGAGCCGGGAGATCCGTCAGCAAGACCCTGTCCTCAGGTACGAGCGGCGCTCATTCTTATCCCACTGTAAACAGAAGGGGGGCTTCTGCTGATACTGAGGCAGATACGTAAACACTGAGACCACCTGGATCCACCTTACAGATCAATATAAACAGGGATGTAAGAAAATATCAGAAATATTGAGTATCACAGTGTTACGTTTGGTGATACTGTATCGATTCCCTGGTTAAACCTTTGACCACTAGAGGGCAGTGTTGTAAACCATTTTCTGCCGTTAAACTCTCTTTATGCGTGCGGCGGTGTGTTTTTCAAACTAGTTTTTTAAAATTAAATTATAAAATTGCCATATATATTGTCTTCCTTGCAGTATAGTGACCCGTAACCCGTATATCAGGATACGTATCACATTGTTTTCACCAACACAGCCTCAGATATAACATAACTCTTTTCTGAAGTGTTACAAATTCAGTAAAATGAATTAAATGCAGAAGCTTTAGTGCAGTAACTAAAACATTCTGCTCTTCTGGAGATACGCATAGAGCTGCTATTGACTACCTCTGTGAGGTCATTACTGTTTCTCAGTCAGTGCAGCCCATAACTCTGTGTTTATTATAAAAATTTGAATCACAGTTACAAAATCCAAAATAGCAACTTCACAGGAGAGAACAAACCTGTCTTTACTTTCAATGTAAGTCAATGGAACCAGGATTATTTCCAAGCTATTTTGCAGCACTTCTATTGGTCCGTTCATTATGAGTGTATCACACAATGTAAACAGCAGCTGTCATGTTTAAATGATGTAGAAAAGTAAAAAAAACTGGAGGTGTTTTTTTGTACTGTGATGAAATTTACAAACTATTTACCTTGTTGTAGATAAAACAATATTGGAAGGATTTTAACTGTCTATCTCTAAAATTCACCTTCATGTTTATAATTTATTCACCAGGACGAGGGCTGTGTATCAGCAAGAACCTGGTGATACAGTATGTATCGAGATACAGCAGTTATGATTCAATATATCGTGATACTATTGAAACACCACTGTATGAACAGGTTTATCAATGTTTATAATAGCACTGCGCTCTTGTGCTGCTTGTTATTGTTGGAGTGAAGCTGAAAATGGATTACAACACTGCCATCTAGTGGTCAGAGGTTTAAACACAACACACACTGATTCACTGTCTGCCAGGAATCTGTGTATCGATATATATATATATATATATATGTATGTATGTTTATATATATATATATATATATATATATATATATATATATATATATATATATATATATATATATATATATATATATATATATATATTTGTGTGTCATTATGGATGCAGTAATACTAAATATAAACGGTTGATTGTTTTGCTGCAGGACTATTACAGTGAGGGGTACTACCAGGACCAGAGCGGTGGGTTCGCTGAACAGGAAGAACCAGAATCCTCCACTCTGTTCAATGACGAAGCAGTGAGTGATATTTTTTATTATTATTATTATTTTTTTTTTTCCAGAGCTTTTGAGAGAGAGCGAGAGCAGTATTTACTGTCCATGTAGTCAAAGATAAAAGGTTTTCTATTGGTCCATTCATCAGGAAATATTAATATTTATAGTACAGACTAGGGCTGCAGCTATCGATTATTTTAGTAATCAAGTATTCTGTCGATTATTCCATCGATTAATCGAGTAATCGGATAAAATATATATTTTTTCTGAATTAAAGAGCATTAGTAAATATAAGATAAATTAATACGTTTTTTTTAATTTTATTGCTGAAATTGCATATAGTACAGTTTTAAAGAAAACATTTTAATAATTATTATTAATGAAATTTATTACTAGACCTATATATCATACTATTAGTTCACAAGACTGGCTACTGTACTCTCTGATACTCTACTGAAGCTCGTCTTACACTTGTTACTGTGTGTGGCTCCGCTCTGTGAACTGGACATACTGAAACACTGAAACTCTGATGTCTCTCTCTCTCCTTATTCTCTCTCTCTTCTTATTCTCTCTCTCTTCTTATTCTCTCTCTCTTCTTATTCTCTCTCTCTCTTCTTATTCTCTCTCTCTTCTTATTCTCTCTCTCTTCTTATTCTCTCTCTCTCCTTATTCTCTCTCTCTCTCCTTATTTTCTCTCTCTCTTCTTATTCTCTCTCTCTCTCCTTATTCTCTCTCTCTCCTTATTCTCTCTCTCTCCTTATTTTCTCTCTCTCTCCTTATTCTCTCTCTCTCTCCTTATTTTCTCTCTCTCTCTCCTTATTCTCTCTCTCCTTATTCTCTCTCTCTCTCCTTATTCTCTCTCTCTCCTTATTCTCTCTCTCTCCTTATTCTCTCTCTCTCTCCTTATTTTCTCTCTCTCCTTATTCTCTCTCTCTCCTTATTCTCTCTCTCTCTCCTTATTTTCTCTCTCTCCTTATTCTCTATCTCTCTCCTTATTCTCTCTCTCTCTCCTTATTTTCTCTCTCTCCTTATTCTCTCTCTCTCCTTATTTTCTCTCTCTCTCTCCTTATTTTCTCTCTCTCCTTATTCTCTCTCTCTCCTTATTCTCTCTCTCTCTCCTTATTTTCTCTCTCTCTCCTTATTCTCTATCTCTCTCCTTATTCTCTCTCTCTCTCCTTATTCTCTCTCTCTTCTTATTCTCTCTCTCTTCTTATTCTCTCTCTCTCTCTTCTTATTCTCTCTCTCTCTCCTTATTTTCTCTCACTCTCCTTATTCTCTCTCTCTCTCCTTATTTTCTCTCTCTCTCCTTATTCTCTCTCTCTCTCCTTATTCTCTCTCTCTCTCCTTATTCTCTCTCTCTTCTTATTCTCTCTCTCTTCTTATTCTCTCTCTCTCTCTTCTTATTCTCTCTCTCTCACCTTATTTTCTCTCACTCTCCTTATTCTCTCTCTCTCTCCTTATTTTCTCTCTCTCTCCTTATTTTCTCTCTCTCTCCTTATTTTCTCTCTCTCCTTATTCTCTCTCTCTTCTTATTCTCTCTCTCTCCTTATTCTCTCTCTCTTCTTATTCTCTCTCTCTTCTTATTCTCTCTCTCTCTCCTTATTCTCTCTCTCTCTCCTTATTTTCTCTCTCTCTCCTTATTTTCTCTCTCTCTCCTTATTTTCTCTCTCTCTCCTTATTCTCTCTCTCTCCTTATTCTCTCTCTCTCCTTATTTTCTCTCTCTCTCCTTATTCTCTCTCTCTCTCCTTATTCTCTCTTCTTATTCTCTCTCTCTTCTTATTCTCTCTCTCTTCTTATTCTCTCTCTCTCTCTCCTTATTTTCTCTCTCTCTTCTTATTCTCTCTCTCTCTCCTTATTCTCTCTCTCTTCTTATTCTCTCTCTCTCTTCTTATTCTCTCTCTCTTCTTATTCTCTCTCTCCTTATTCTCTCTCTCTCTCCTTATTCTCTCTCTCTCTCCTTATTTTCTCTCTCTCTCCTTATTCTCTCTCTCTCTCCTTATTTTCTCTCTCTCTCCTTATTCTCTCTCTCTCTCCTTATTCTCTCTCTCTCCTTATTTTTTCTCTCTCTCTCCTTATTTTCTCTCTCTCTCCTTATTCTCTCTCTCTTTCCTTATTCTCTCTCTCTCTCCTTATTCTCTCTCTCTTCTTATTCTCTCTCTCCTTATTCTCTCTCTCTCCTTATTCTCTCTCTCTCCTTATTCTCTCTCTCTTTCACTTATTCTCTCTCTCTCTTTCACTTATTCTCTCTCTCTCTTTCGCTTATTCTCTCTCTCTTCTTATTCTCTCTTCTTATTCTCTCTCTTCTTATTCTCTCTTCTTATTCTCTCTCTTCTTATTCTCTCTCTCTTCTTATTCTCTCTCTCTTCTTATTCTCTCTCTCCTTATTCTCTCTCTCCTTATTCTCTCTCTTTCCTTATTCTCTCTCCTTATTCTCTCTCTCCTTATTCTCTCTCTCTCCTTATTCTCTCTCTCTCTTCTTATTCTCTCTCTCTCTTTCCTTATTCTCTCTCTCTTCTTATTCTCTCTCTTCTTATTCTCTCTCTCCTTATTCTCTCTCTCTCCTTATTCTCTCTCTCTCCTTATTCTCTCTCTCCTTATTCTCTCTCTCCTTATTCTCTCTCTCTCCTTATTCTCTCTCTCTCCTTATTCTCTCTCTCTTCTTATTCTCTCTCTCTCCTTATTCTCTCTCT
Organism: Megaleporinus macrocephalus; assembly: GCA_021613375.1. Lineage (NCBI taxonomy): Eukaryota > Metazoa > Chordata > Actinopteri > Characiformes > Anostomidae > Megaleporinus > Megaleporinus macrocephalus. The sequence continues at coordinate 54,543,196 of CM038703.1, read as the reverse complement.
CCTTATTCTCTCTATCTCTTCTTATTCTCTCTCTCTTCTTATTCTCTCTCTCTCCTTATTCTCTCTCTCCTTATTCTCTCTCTCTTCTTATTCTCTCTCTCTCCTTATTCTCTCTCTCCTTATTCTCTCTCTCTTTTTCTATTTTACAATCCGCGCCATCAATTCACGTCTTCTTCGTGTCACCTGGCAACACCGTACTCACACGCTGTGCAACAGTAAAAGTCATGCGTTAGAAACAGTGCGCGGTATGTGGTTGTATAAGTTAAATGAATTTTTGAGGTAAAGAATTTGATTTGATGATTTTTGGTAACCGAGTTACTCGAGGAATGGTTTCAGCTCTAGTACAGTCTCGGTTAGTAGCTCATACACCGCGTCTGTGTTGTTGCACTGTTGTTAATTTGCACGTTGTAGCACCAAAACATGGTTTTTTACATTCCAGCTTTACAGGAGGACAAAACCGGACTTTACTTTCTATTTAAATCAGTGGAAGCAGATGTTTTTCTGAGTGAATTTGAAGCGTATGGGTTGTTAGATTATAAAGTATTTGTTAGATTATAAAGTATTTGTTAGATTATAAAGTATTTGTTAGATGATAAAGTATTTGTTAGATGATAAAGTATTTGTTAGATTATAAAGTATTTGTTAGATTATAAAGTATTTGTTAGATGATAAAGTATTTGTTAGATGATAAAGTATTTGTTAGATGATAAAGTATTTGTTAGATTATAAAGTATTTGTTAGATGATAAAGTATTTGTTAGATGATAAAGTATTTGTTAGATGATAAAGTATTTGTTAGATGTAAAGTATTTGTTAGATGTAAAGTATTTGTTAGATGTAAAGTATTTGTTAGATTATAAAGTATTTGTTAGATGATAAAGTATTTGTTAGATGTAAAGTATTTGTTAGATGTAAAGTATTTGTTAGATTATAAAGTATTTGTTAGATGATAAAGTATTTGTTAGATGTAAAGTATTTGTTAGATGTAAAGTATTTGTTAGATTATAAAGTATTTGTTAGATGATAAAGTATTTGTTAGATGTAAAGTATTTGTTAGATGATAAAGTATTTGTTAGATGTAAAGTATTTGTTAGATGTAAAGTATTTGTTAGATGTAAAGTATTTGTTAGATTATAAAGTATTTGTTAGATGATAAAGTATTTGTTAGATGTAAAGTATTTGTTGGATGATAAAGTATTTGTTAGATGATAAAGTATTTGTTAGATGATAAAATATTTGTTAGATGATAAAATATTTGTTAGATGATAAAGTATTTGTTAGATGATAAAGTATTTGTTAGATGATAAAATATTTGTTAGATTATAAAGTATTTGTTAGATGATAAAATATTTGTTAGATGATAAAATATTTGTTAGATGTAAAGTATTTTTTAGATTATAAAGTATTTGTTAGATGATAAAATATTTGTTAGATTATAAAGTATTTGTTGGATTATAAAGTATTTGTTAGATGATAAAGTATTTGTTGGATGATAAAGTATTTGTTGGATTATAAAGTATTTGTTAGATATAAAGTATGAAGAGCTCTGACGCTCTGCTTCTCTCCTCAGTTCCGCCGGTTACAGGGTAAACAGAATCGAGGGAAAGAAGAAATCAAGTTTCTGGAGATTAAAGGAGATGACCAGCTGAGCGGGAGTCAGCAGTGGCTCACCAAGAACATGAGTACAGAGTTAGAGCCGCGCAAGTCCTTCAGTAAGGTGAGCACCGGCTCAGGACGGGGACGTGGTCGTCCAGCAGGTCTCCGTCTCTGTAAACCACCGAATGAAATTCACTCACCAGATCAGAGGAGCTCTCAGCTGTGAACCGGATTCTTAGTTTAAATAATAATAAATAATAATAAAAAATTAATAAATAAAAAGAATAATAATGATAAGAGCTGTTTTATTAAAAATACCTTCTTTCATGTTTCTAGAAAAAAGGAGATCAACCAACAGGACAGCAGAGACGCAAACACCAGATCACATACCTGATCCACCAGGTGAGTGAACAGGAGACGTCGAGACACCAGTATCACGTTAAAGAGCACGAGTGACTGATTAAACTCACTGAGCACCCAATCAGAACCAGTGATACCATTCACACTTCTGTGTTACATCAGGATGATAGAGAGAGGGCTGGATGGATGGATAGAGAGAGGGCTGGATGGATGGATAGAGAGAGGGCTGGATGGATGGATAGAGAGAGGGCTGGATGGATGGATAGAGAGAGGGCTGGATGGATGGATAGAGAGAGGGCTGGATGGATGGATAGAGAGAGGGCTGGATGGATGGATAGAGAGAGGGCTGCTGGATGGATAGAGAGAGGGCTGCTGGATGGATAGAGAGAGGGCTGGATGGATGGATAGAGAGAGGGCTGCTGGATAGATAGAGAGAGGGCTGGATGGATGGATAGAGAGAGGGCTGCTGGATGGATATAGAAAGAAAAGGATGGATGGATAGAGAGAGGGCTGGATGGATGGGTAGATGGATGGATAGAGAGAGAGGGATGGATGGAGGATGGATAGAGAGAGAGGGATGGATGGAGGATGGATAGAGAGAGAGGGATGGATGGAGGATGGATAGAGAGAAAGGGGTGGATGGTTAGATGGAGAGGGATGATGGATGGATGGATAGGGAGAGAGATGGAAGGATGGATGGCTGGATAGGGAGAGAGATGGATGGATAGAGAGAGAAAGGGATGGATGGATAGAGAGAGGGATAGATGGATAGAGAGAGAAAGGGATGGATGGATAGAGAGAGGGCTGGATGGATAGAGAAAGAAAGGGATGGATGGATAGAGGGAGAGATGGATGGATGGATGGATAGAGAGAGAGGGATGGATGGAGGATGGATAGAGAAAGAGGGATGGATGGTTAGATGGAGAGGGATGGATGGAGGATGGATAGAGAGAGGGATGGATGGATAGGGAAAGAGATTGATTGATGGATAGAGAGAGAGAGATGGAAGTATGGATGGCTGGATAGGAAGAGAGATGGATGATAGAGAGAGGGATGGATGGATGGATAGAGAGAGGGATGGATGGATGGATAGAGAGAGGGATGGATGGATGGATAGAGAGAGAAAGGGATAGATGGATAGAGAGAGGGCTGGATGGATAGAGAGAGGGATGGATGGTTAGATGGAGAGGGATGGATGGAGGATGGATAGAGAGAGGGATGGATGGTTAGATGGAGAGGGATGGATGGAGGATGGATAGAGAGAGGGATGGATGGTTAGATGGAGAGGGATGGGTGGAGGATGGATAGAGAGAGGGATGGATGGTTAGATGGAGAGGGATGGATGGATGGATAGGGAGAGAGATGGAAGGATGGATGCCTGGATAGAGAGAGAGATGGATGGATGGATGGATAGAGACTGAGGGATGGATGGTTAGAGAGAGATGGATAGAGGATAGAGAGGAGGTGGATATATGGATAGAAGGATAAGTAGAGAGAGGATATATGTTTGTGTATATGTATGTGTGAGTGTGAGAGAGGGATGGATGGTTGTAAGGATGGAGTGAGACAGATATATGGATGGATGGATAGAGAGAGATGGATGGATGATTGAGAGGGGATGGATATATGGATGGATGGATGAGTAGAGAGAGAGGATATAGAGATGGATGGATGGATGGATGGATAGATAGATAAATGTTGGTTTAATCATGATATTTTCCTGCAGTGTAAAATCTGCTTATGTCTGGAAATAAAGATAAACAGTGCTCTCCAGAAGTATTGGCACCCCTGCTAATAATAAGTGAATGGGCTTTTGAAGATATTCTTAATCGCTGATCTGTTTGATCATTCATTTAAAAATAGAAACAAACGTCTAGCCTTTAATTTAAATACAGTGACTGAAAGAAAAAAAATAAATAAATAAAATAATCTTTGTGTCACGACTGTCGACCTGCTGAAGTGAAATCTAACAGAAGTGTATTCTCGTCTATGTTTTATTGTTTATTGTTTATTGTTGAAAGGCTATGCAGGTGGTTTAGTTTATCAGGGTGTTGGTGATTGTGGAGGAGGCTGTGGATCTGAGAGTGTGTGTGAAACTGTGTAAGTGAGGTCTGAGTGTGTTGATGATGGTCTCTGTACCTGCAGGCTAAGGAGCGAGAGCTGGAGCTGAAGAATAACTGGGCTGATAATAAAATCACTCGGAGACAGACGCAGGCCAAGTACGGCTTCTAGCCCCGGGCCTGCTAGCCGGCCTGTTAGCTTTGCTAACTTCAGCTTTTTTGTTATTATTTTTTTTGTTTGGGTCTTAGTTGACCCAGACTCTGTAGACCAAGTTATGGAAGCCCACCAGGTAGGTTCTCCCCTTCTGTTCTGTTTCTGGCAATATGTCAAACTGAATGTCGAGGTATTTTGTTAAAATACTGACTTAATATTTCAGAATAACGACAGGTCAGGATTTAGAGATACTGATTAATACGTTTAGTAGGTCAGTGTTTAACAGAGCAGGTCATTATTGTGACATATTAAGTCATTATTGTGACATATTAAGTCATTAATGTGACATATTACGTCATTATTGTGACATATTACGTCATTATTGTGACATATTACGTCATTATTGTGACATATTATGTCATTATTGTGACATATTATGTCATTATTGTGACATATTAAGTCATTATTGTGACATTAAGTCATTATTGTGACATTAAGTCATTATTGTGACATAGTAAGTCATTATTGTGACATATTATGTCATTATTGTGACATTAAGTCATTATTGTGACATAGTAAGTCATTATTGTGACATAGTAAGTCATTATTGTGACATATTATGTCATTTTTGTGACATTGTCATTATTGTGACATAGTAAGTCATTATTGTGACATATTATGTCATTTTTGTGACATTGTCATTATTGTGACATAGTAAGTCATTATTGTGACATATTATGTCATTTTTGTGACATTGTCATTATTGTGACATAGTAAGTCATTATTGTGACATATTACGTCATTATTGTGACATATTACGTCATTGTTGTGACATATTACGTCATTATTGTGACATATTACGTCATTATTGTGACATATTACGTCATTATTGTGACATATTACATCAGTATGTTTGGAGAAGTTGCCAGAAACAGAAGGAAAGAAACACGGGTGATAGATGTTTTGGTGGAAACGGCTTCCCTATGACATCAGAGCACCATTAGAGTTACATCATCACTGCCCAGCCCACACGTACTGCTCCATCTCACTGAGGGACGCTCTCGCATCATCACCACATCCCCCCCCCCCCCCCCCTTTCCTGCTGGACATTAACAGTTGTACATGTGAGCACTGTGGACTGCGAGATGGACCCCCAGAGTGAAGCCGGTGGACTCATCACTGCCCCCTATCTCCCCGTGTTTCTGGAAGTTGTTTATTTTGTTACTGGTATGAGGTTGTACCCCGTGGTGAGCGGTTCGGCTGAGTGAGGTCTTCAGAGCGACGTTTAGCTTAGTGAGTAAATAAACGCTTTGATTTTCAGCCTCGTGTCTGAGTGGGAGTTGGACAGAAGCCGTCAGATCCTGTTCTGACTATTTGGGTGGGTGGTCTGCCGTATGCAGACGTCTGGGTGCCGCTGGTTAAACTCCATGTATGCTTTAATGATCTGAGTGTAAATCAGTTACACGTCCTCTACAGATACACACTGTAACCCCGTCTCTGTTTATTTACTGAATTTAACTTTAATAGAACACAAAACGGGGCCTGAGCTGAACATCATGTTACAAACTCAAATTCAGTGGATACATAACCAGGCAAAAGTTTGGGGTCATGGTTGTTATTTATATAAAACCAATTACTTTGAAGTTGTGTGTAAAACATGTCTCTTATGGGGGTCAGGTGTTGATAATGTACTTATTAAGCTCACATCCACATTAGATACTCGATTGATCTCAGAGGGAAATCAAGAATCTTCACATTTCACTCTCTCACACACACACACACACACACACACACTCTAGGGGGCAGTGAAACACCCACATACACACACTAGGGGCAGTGAAACACACACACACACACATTAGGGGGCAGTGAAACACACACACACACACTAGGGGGCAGTGTAACACATACACACACACACTAGGGGGCAGTGTAACACACACATACACACTAGGGGGCAGTGTAACACATGTACACACACACACTAGGGGGCAGTGTAACATACACACACACTAAGGGGCAGTGTAACATACACACACACTAAGGGGCAGTGTAACACATACACACACTAGGGGGCAGTGTAACACTTACTTACTTACAACATTTACTTATATATATATATATATATATACATACACACACAAATATACACAGCCCTACCACAGTACCTGGGGAGCAGTCAGGGGTTAGGTGTCTGGCTCAAGGGCACTTCAGTCGTGTCTTTATGGTTTATGGGATCGAATCAGCAACCTTCCGGCTGGTTCTCTAACCTCCAGCCCACGACTGCCCCTCTAATGATTAATGTCTGATATCCTATAACCAGATCTCACTGATTAAACTGGAATTAAACTGATATTCATAGTAACAACAAACTCCAATAAACCGAAAGTCGTAGCTCATCATTTAATAACACTTCCATATTTTATCATGTCCACATAATAATAACTAAACAAAGTCGTGGTGTGAGTTTCAGTGTCCACACTGCAGGAGTGACTACTGACTATCAGGGGAATCAATGAATCAATTATGATGTAGTGATTTATTACCTTTTAATCAGCTATAAATTACGTCCCCAGAGGGAAACTCACCGCAGTCCTTACTGCTGACCTCAGAGCAGGTTTTATTATTCTAGTGCCTCAGTTTTCATTTGTATCTGCAATTCAGGTGATAAAGTATCGTTACTTAGCGTCTGCGAGTCGGTAAAACATAATATTCTATATCAATTTTTTCACACTCCTACTGAATGAATACTATTACGATGACAGGTGACCCCAAACTTTTGAGTGGTCGTATAAACAGAGAGTATGAATAGTATTATTAATTTGGAGAACATTTGTTTGTACATGTAGTTTGACTGGTGTTGTTCAGTCTCTTGTGTACGACTGTAAGTACAGAGAAGGTGATGTGTGGTCATGTGGTCGTGTAGCATAGATGCAGCAGATGGAGATTTGATGCAAGCCTGTAATATGATGCCAGTATTGACGTATACAAACACAAATAAGAACTTCACCAGACTTCATAGTCCAGAGTCCTGGCCTACATACACCCCCCACTTCACATCCTTATAATAACGTATCACAGCCGACCCAGTGTTACCAGGAACCCAGTGACAGCTCATCATGGCTGGTAGTGATACTATATAATAGGGTTGTGCGATACGGCCCTACAATAATATCACGATATTTTATGGTATTTTTGTGATAACAATACTCTCAGCGATATGACAAAACATTGAATTAAAAAAAGTTTTTCAAGAATACACTACTGCAACAAAATAAAAATTAAATTTTATTATTGCATATGATATGATATGGCATACCCCTAACTGAGATATTAAAAAAATGCAAGAATTTAATCAGATTGTAACAGAAGTCAATGATCCAGAATGTCCCGATACTAAATAATACACTCCAGATATCTCCATATATCCAGGACTGAAGTAAAGTGATGATACTGGAGATAAACTCTGTTTCTAGTAGATTTATAATGGAAATGAGAAAAGTGTGAATTTATATTTTTTTTTCTAAAAACAGTAAAAGTAGTACCTGGTGTGATAATTAGTGATGGTGATATGGGTGATATTTCAGGGTATAATATCGTTCACCATATTTAAAAATGTTGGTGATATTATTGTGTACGATACTATACTATATAATACTATATAATATTTTCAATGTGAGTCAATGGAACCGGAATTCTTTCCTAGCTGTTTTGGAGCATTTCTATTGATCAGTTCATCATGAGATGTTCACTCCATGTTACGGTGATGTGGTTTGGATTCTCTCTTGTTCTCTGACCTGTTTCTGTATCTCAGTGAAGCTGGCTCGGTGGTGATCAGGCTGTCGGCCTTCGCGCAGTTCACCAGTATGGCTTTATTTTTAATGTTATTGTTTTTTTAAAGGTAACTGATCTGCTGTTGAGTTGTAAGGTTGGTGGGTTGTTGGTTGGGATCCTGTACAGGTAACGGTATGTAAGCTGTCCAGGCTGTTATTCTGAGGTTCATCACTCACTCACTGCCAGAAGCTACAGCGGAACACGCTGTACAGGCCGCGCGTCAGCAGGACGGGCTTTTTAACGTGAAGACCACGACGCCGTGTAAGAATAAGTGACTTTTTTAACGTTGGCTATTCTCTATCACTGTCTTTCTGGAACACGGCCCATGTTATCAGTCCTGCATCCGAGTAAACGACTTTTCAAACCCATTCGTCTGATCACTGTTATTCTTGTTTTTAACGGGTCCGTATACAATCATTAAAAAAAAAAAACACAGCAATACAGTCATGGGTGAAGCAGACGGCGTGGATGAAGAGGAGAACTGGTTGGTGCCAGGTGAACTGCGGTTTCACCATTAACTCATTAGTACACGCGGTGGGGCGTGTCTGAAATGGTCCACTCGCTCACTCGTTCCCTGTTCACTACGTAGACTGCTCTAAGTAGAACACTATGTAAGGGAGGGAGCAGTGAGGGAGTCAGTAGAGGGAATTCAGACGACGAACGTTCCAAAGAAACCGCTATGCATTGTGGGGCGTCAACCTGTAAGTAGTGTACCGGTTGTCCACTAGTTATACAGTGCATTGTGGGTAAGAATGTAGTGGACTATATAGGGAATCTAACTGTCCACTGAGAATTCGGACTACACTACAGAACGGCCGACACCCTGAATAGAACACTAAACCGTAACTAGGGTGCGATTTGAGACACAAATGTGTTTTTTTTAAATGTACTGCCCGTTATAACGGGGTTTATAACGGGTTATAACGGGTTATAACGGGGGTTATAACGGGTTATAACGGGGTTTATAACGGGTTATAACGGGGTTTATAACGGGTTATAACGGGGGTTATAACGGGTTATAACGGGGTTTATAACGGGGGTTATAACGGGTTATAACGGGGTTTATAACGGGTTATAACGGGGGTTATAACGGGTTATAACGGGGGTTATAACGGGGGTTATAAAATATCATCAGAATTGGGGATGTTTGATTTACTTTGTTTATTTGCTGTTAATTTAGTTAAAAATATTAGACTAATTAATTAATTTCATGACTTGCTTGCGCTAATAACTACATGTAGCCCTGCCGTGGCACATAGCCCCGCCCTCCATCAATATCGGCTATCGGCTGATCGCATTGAAAGGTGATCGAAATCGACTTCAAAAACGCTGATCAGCCCATCTCTACAAGAAATGAATGCCTGGGCTCTTAACAGCCCCCCCCCCACCCCACTGTGAATGAATGGCTGGACATAATCCAGGAGATAAATGTAATGGAAGACTTGTCTTTCTCTCTTAATATGCAAAAAAACTAATTCTAAAAAAACTAACATCAAACCAATAAGACCAGATTTCTATTCATCTTTACAGGGATAATAAAAGATTAATGATGTATTGCTTAATAATAAAAAAAAAAAATAAAAAAAATAAATAAAACTATTCTCTAAACTATCATAAACAGCGTCTCAGAATCAGACAGTGTATTTATAACATCTACTGTAAGAACTTTCTGTGAGGAGCTTCTAGAGGTGGACGTCTGGTTCCATTCACCACCACTGTGAACAGACTGTATCTAGAACAAAGTTTCACACAGAACCTCTTTGACTCTGTTTACATCTTAATCGCTTTGTTATGCAGAGTCCTGTAAACTGGAGTTGCTCTCCAGCTGAGGATGCTGGGAGTTGGGATTTGTGTAGTCATGTTTGGTTTGAATGCTCACGTTCAAATCGTCACTGAAACAAGAGGAGGAACTGAGTGGAAGATGCAGACCACAGTCGTAAGTAGGAAATGTTTTATTATTGAAGCTGAATTTGACAAAACCGGTCTTGTTTTAAAGAAAAAAACATAATTTACATTTTTGCCTCTTTTATGTGACTGAAACAAACCAACTGTCCAAACAACATACAAGTCAATGTGAATGTAATTAATGATGTAGCTAAATTAACAGAGAGAGAGAGAGAGAGAGAGAGAGAGAGAGAGAGAGAGAGAGAGAGAGAGAGAGAACATGAGGACGAGGGAGAGAAGGTACATCTTATATGACTCCAGACGTATGAACAGCTGTGGGATCTTATCCAGGGTCAGTGGTGGTAATCCAGACTGGATCAGTGTTCTGGACTGGGTTGCTGTTCCTCCTGCTTGAGAAGCTTCTTCTGTCTCGGTTCCACAAACGGCACCACCGACATCGGAACTCGCACCGTCTCCACTCCGTTCACCTGGAGCACACACCGTAAGATTTATTTATATAGTAAATCTATATGAATCTATATTATATAATACATTTATTTATTATATAAAAACAATTACACCCACACACTACCAGTCAAAAGTTTGGACACACCTACCTGAGTTTATATATGTTTATAGTTATAAAGAAGTTTAGATCTGAATGTGTTGAGAGACGAGTGTAAACAGTGAAGTTGGAGCCCATGTACACAAATATTCCTAAACCAAACATTTGAGTGTATTTAAATGTAAAAATGAGAATGTATATTTTTATAAGAGCTATAAAACCACCAAACCTGTTTATCAGAACAAGATCTCAGCATCTACACTATCTTCTTCAGTCCTGTTAGAGAAGCAGCTCATGTGGCTCCTCATGAAGCTGCTGGTCAGAATGTTCAAAGTATGTAAACCTGCATCAGAGCAAATGAGCTCATTTCTAAAAGACCCTCTAAACATTCTTTAAACACAACCAGATGTTTAATTCTGCTCCAGGAATAATTCCATACCGACTATTCTATAGTTCTGATCTCCTCACACTTACTCACTAATATTATTACTATTTTTTTTTTTTTATATTTTATTTAAACTTTTGCATTTTAAACATCACACACTACAGAAACAAAAGCACAACAACACACATTCTGAACCCTCCCCCATCCAACTCCATATATCTAAATGAAAATAAATAAAAATAAGTCTATTAAAAAAAAAAAAATGAAAAGAAAAAAAAAAAAAAAAAAACACACAACAACAACAAAAATATTATGGTCCCTTTAATTTCTCCAAGAAATTGTTCCATATTAAATAAAACTGTCTCTGGCTGTTTTTATCGCAGCATCTCAATCGCTCCATCTGAACAATGTGTGTCATCTCACTCAGCCATCTTTTAAAACAGGGAGCGGAGGATAATTTCCAATTAGGAAGAATCATCTTTTTGGCTGCAACCGTACTGGTCATTAGAACCTGTTGCTGATTTCGAGGGAAATCCTCTATAGACTCTGAATAGCCCCAAATTGCAATGACAGGATCAGGAGACACACATGTGTCAAATAAATTGGAAAGAAAGGCAAATATATTGGACCAAAAACCATGCAAGGCTGGACAGAACCAGAACAGATGAGCCAGAGTACCATCTGCAATTTTACATTTATCACAGAGTGGAGATACTGTTCCATAGATCTTGTGGTTTTTGAGTAATGGAGTCTGTATAGGACCTTAAATTGTATCAACCTGTACCTTCAATTACTTGAGCAATATGAAACTCTGGACAGACTCTCCTCCCACACCTCACTGGACGATGTGCTGCCGATCTCAACTGCCCATGCTTCTCTGAAACGGTCAGTATCCGGAGGGGAAAATAAAATTGAGGCAAACTTAGATATTAAGTGCTGGGAATATAGATTAATAAGGAAAAATTCAAAAAGGGGGTGGTCTGTTGGTTTGCAGATGTAATTTGGGACGCTTTTTTGTACATAATGTCTTACTTGCAAATAACGAAAGAAATGCATATGAGGAAGGTTATACTTATCTCTCAACTGAGCAAACGAACCAAATTTATTCTCTATATATAGATCTCTAATACAACACAACCCCTTTTCAGCCCAGATAGAAAATGCATGATCCATAGTGGAAGGTAGAAAAAGATGATTATGAAAAAGAGGCGTATAAATGGAAGTTGCAGAGACTCTGAGGAAATCTTTAATTTGCTTCAAAATCTTTAGGGAGTTTATTAATACAAAATTATTACCAGCCAGATCCCCAGGAGACTTTACGTATGAAAATAAGAAAACTGACAAAGATGATCCTGAGACTGATGTAGACTCCAAATTCACCCAACATGGCGTAGTCTTTGAAACTGAATTACACGAAGAACCTAGTGTCCAAAACATAAGCACTCTAGCATTTGCAGCCCAATAGTAGTGTCTGAAAACTGGAAGAGCCAAACCTCCTGCTGTAGAGGGCTTTTGTAAGTGCAGTTTGGATACACGTGCAGTTTTATAACCCCATACGAATTGTAGAATGATTGAATCTAATTTGTTAAAAACTGTAGCCGGCAGAGAAATTGGGATATTCTGAAACATGTACATAAATTTCGGCAGTATCACCATTTTAATTGCGTTAACTCGGCCTAACATGGACAATGGAAGCAAACGCCAACATTCAATGTCTGCCTTAAGTTTATCTACCATGCTCAAAAAATTTAACTTAAACAATAATTTGGGATTTCTTGGCACTTTAATACCAAGATATGTAAAATATTCACCAACCACTTTAAAAGGCAGTGTATTTACGAAGAGTGGATCCAGGCTTCCAGTCAAAGGCAAAAACTCACTTTTTGTCCAATTTATGGTATAGCCGGATAATTTACCAAACATATTAATATAGTTTAAAAGATTAGGAACGGACATGGCTGGATCTGAAATATACAGTAATAAGTCATCAGCATAGAGACTGACTAAACACTCTACATTCCCAAATGTAATGCCGTGTATTTGTGGATGATTCCTTATTCCAATGGCTAGTGGCTCCAGGGCAATATTGAAGAGTAAGGGAGACAAAGGGTCTCCTTGTCTCACCCCTCTGTGTAGTTCAAAGGGGGGTGACCGGTCACCGTTGGTTAAAATAGATGAGGTTGGTGAGAGATACAGCATCTTGACACAAGTAATGAAAAATTCTCCAAATCCAAATCGATTGAGGATATTGAACATATATGGCCATTCAATGTGATCGAATGCCTTTTGAGCATCTAATGAAATTATGGCTTCAGCATTTTTTACATTGCGAGTTGAATATAAAATATTGAGCAGAAGCTAGACGTTAGAAAATGAAAATCTATTTGGTATAAATCCAGTTTGGTCCAGATGTATAATTTCTGAAATATGTGTTGCCAATCTACATGCTAAGATCTTGGAAAATATTTTTTGGTCAAAATTCTATAGGGAGATAGGTCTAAAGGAAGCTGGGTCAGTATCATCCTTCTCTTTCTTTAAGATAAGGCATATATTCGCCTCATATAGTGAATTAGGAAGTTTTTTATTCGCCAAGGAATCGGTTAACATTCTCAAAATCAAAGGGGCAAGTTTAGCAGAAAACGTTTTATAAAACTCACCACCAAACCCATCAGGGCCAGCAGCCTTACCAGATGGAAATGATTTAATTGCCCGAAGAACATCCGCCTCTGTAAATGGGGAATCAAGTGTGTTCCTCGCAAGGTCTGGAAGTTTAGGAAAGTCCAAATTGTCTAAGAAATTATCCAGATCACTATCTGAAGCTGCAAACTTGCTAGAATAGAGATCGGAGTAAAACTCTTTAAAACAAGCATTTATACCTTTTGGATCTGTAATAAGACTGCCACTTTTTGACTTTAATTTATATATTGCCTGTTTTGCTAAAACACCTTTTAATTGTCTGGCCAGTAAACGTTCAGGTTTATCACCAAGTTCAAAATACTTTCGTTTCAATTTGAGCATTATAGACTCAGCTCGCTTACTCAGAATGGAGTTATATTCATATTTAAGAAGCAATATTTTGTTGTAGTCAGACTGCCTGAAAGAATTCCTGTAGGTCTGTTCAAGTATTGGAAGCATGTTCTCTATTTCCTCCAACCTTTTATTCATCTCTTTTTTCTTAAAAGATTCAAATGCTAAAATATCGCCTCGCATAACGGCTTTAAGTGTCTCCCAAAGTAGGGAGTCTGACACGTCACTTGTATCATTAAAAGCCAAAAAGTCATCCAGCTTTGAATTAATGTATGTTATAAACTTTGGATCTGTTAGCAAGCGAGAGTTGAAACGCCAATGATAAGTCTGTTTGGGAACAATATCTGAAAGATGAAGAGTGAGTGGGCTATGATCTGAAATCAGTATATTGTGATATTTAGTGTTGGCCACTTTAGATATTAATTCTGAAGAAATTAAAAAATGATCGATCCTAGTATAGGATTTATGTACATGAGAATAAAATGAATAATCTCTATCTGTTGGATGCTGCAACCTCCATATATCAACCATGTTCCTCATTTTAACCAGATTATTCAAAACTTGGACTGAAGCCGAGACAGAGGGTGGTTTTGAGGAGAGTCTGTCCATATAAGGATCCAGAACACAGTTAAAATCACCTCCTATAATAACAGGAGATGATGTGTCAGGGATAAGAGCAAAAACCTTGCGAAAGAAAGCAGGATCATCAAAATTAGGAGCGTAAATATTCACTAATGTTATAGGAAAAGAGTTTATATATCCTGATAGCATAACAAATCTACCATGTGGATCTGCTTTCATTGTCTCCATCCGAAACTGTATGTTCTTTTTAAAAAGGATGGCAACACCCCTGGCTTTAGATGAGAATGGTGCTTGATAGACTTGGGATATCCAACTGACCCTAAGTTTTGACTGATGAGTTGGAGAGATGTGTGTCTCCTGAAGGAAAATTATATCCGCCTTTAGTGATTTAAGATGAGAGAACACTCGCCCACGTTTAATTGGATGCCCCAATCCCTTAACATTCCAAGAAGCTATGGAGATGCCACTAGAACTGGGATCATTCTTGTAAGCCATAGTGTACAGTGAAAGTCATTAACTCGCCTAGGGACCAAACAGACAAGAAAAAACTAACATCCCCTTCCCCGCCCTCCCACCCAATCAGCTCGCCTCGCATTGGAGGCACCGAAAAAAATCCCAAACTGCTGAGAACCACGGAACAGCTAAACATCTCAACTCCGTAAAAAAACCCCCACAAAATTCTTCTAATCCACCCCGCGATCAGCGTGTATACAGCGAACTACATACATATAAGCGTCCGACTTTGTACACAATCAAAATTTTCCCCAAGGATACAGTTCTGAAGAAAACAATAGACCGAATCTCAAAGTTTAAAAATACACTATGTTGATAAGTAACATTATCACAAAAAACATGACCTTAACGGACCTTAACAGGGAAAGTCAAAGTAACGACTAGAAAAAAGGAAACTTTTATTCAATAGCATGTCATTTTGACTGAAGAATTGCACCTCAAGCCTCACTTGCACGTTCTGGTTCTGCTCGGAGGAAACGCCTCGCTTCTTCCACTTCAGTAAAGGTCTCAGAGCGGCCTCCAATGTCAATCTGAAGCCTTGCAGGAAATCGAAGAACATGAGCGATCCCTCGGTTTCTTAGTTCCTTTAGAAGCTCCGAAAACTGCCTCCGCTTCTGAAGAACAGCCTCAGAGTAGTCAGGGAAGATAGCAACTGGGCTACCCTTGAAGTCAAGACGAGGGTGCTCTCTTCTGAGACGTAGAATTTTGTCCTTTGTCTGAAACAGGTGGATTCGAGCAATTATCGGACGTGGTCTTGATCCCTCTGCTGGCCGTGGGCGCAAACTCCGATGAGCTCGGTCAACTATTACGGGCGAAGCAAAGTTCTCCTGGCCGAGCAACTTTGGTAGCAACTCCGCCACAAAGTCCGTCGGTCGCCCCTGCTCCGCACCCTCGGGAACGCCAATAATCCTAATGTTATTCCGGCGCGACCTGCTTTCTAAATCATTAACTTTGCGTTGCAAGAATTCACACTGCTTTTCGACCTGACCCATCTTCGCCTCAAGCGCGCTCACTCGCGTCTCCTGCTCAGATGCTCGTTCCGCCATTGTATCAAGCCTCTCTGCAAACTCGGTCTGAGTTGCCTGCACAGTCTGAAGAGTTTGCTCAATTGAAACAAGTCGGGCCAAAATAGCGTTTTGCCCATCCATTAAACACTTGGCCCAAGCTGGTGGAGTTTCAGAGCCCGTGGCCTTGTCTGCTTTTTCTTCAGGAGAGAGATCCTCCATTTCAGAATGGCCACGAACCTCAGCGGGCTTCTGTTTAGCAGGCTTTGGCGGCATATTTCAATTTATTCACTCCATCAAACCAGCGTAGACAATACCAAATGCACTTTTCATTCACGTCGTTGAGGAAAAAAAAGAGATATATTGCCGAAATGTAGATTTTATTACGCAAAATTGCGGAGCAGAAAACAAACGCAACCTACTCCATTGCTGCTCGCTAGCGCCCCCCACTAATATTATTACTATTAATATAGTACACATAAGAAGAACCTGGGGAGGTGTCTCCAAACTTTTGACATGTGTTTATGTTACATCACATAAAACCACTGTTTACACCATGGGCTCATCACATGGACAGACAGGATTCTGGTTTCATGTCTGAAATTATAACTCATTGTTTAAAGTGAGCAGCTCACCGTTACATCACACCAGTACTCTCCCAGTCCGGTGATCAGCTCCTCTGGCAGTGCCAGGGCGTGCGCGGGCACAACCACGCCGAGCTATGTGTAAAGAGGAGATAAATAAAAAAATTAAAAACTGTACAGCAATCAGACACACGTAATCATCACTCCATTTATCACCCTAATGAAACTCTACAAAGGCTATGTTCTCGTTATCAGACGGAGACGACTCAGATCTGATTTTATCCAGACTGTGTGGACACGTCAGTCACTTTCATATGTGGTCCTAGATCAGATATGTATCAGACTCATGGGCATGCGATCCGAATGTGAACGTTTAGATCAGATGTGTGTATTTCTGTCTGTACACGTGTAGATAATTCTCTACTAAAGCGTTTATTCACATCTTAATATAATAAAATGTAATGAAAATGATGCTGTATATATACACATACATACACTATAGACAGCTAGATAGACAGATGGATAGTTGGACGTTTTTCTATCTCCATTTTTCATGGTTTTCATTTTTCTACGTCATTTGAACACCTCCGCTTTTTATACATAACTTTTATGATGAATGGACCAATAGACAGCAACGAATGAATATATATATATATATAAATAGTAATGCAATAACATTAAATATATATTTAATCTTACTGTTCGTAAAAAGTTCCGGCAAACAATTTCTTTGGTCAGCTGGTACTGGACGTTGGCGGGCATTCCGATTTCGAGTTTGGCTTTCTTCAGGAACGCCACAGTCTACAAACACACACGGGAAACAGACAGACAGCACATTCATTATCCTCCTGATACTGAGACGCTGTTAATTACTGTCATAACTGGCACCGTTCTTAAAGAGCTCTCATCACCACCAACTCTACCTCTCTCCTAAACGTTATTTACTCATTAATGTATTTATTTGTTTGTTTGCTTATTTATTTATTTATTTATGCGGGTCACTCCACTGTCCATACAGTCCAGTGTTTATGTGGTATTGTGCGTCCCTCACTTTAGCCTACAGTATAAGGTATACACTGCTGCCCTGGGGTTCTATTCCACCCGGGTGACCTTACACTATACCAGTAAGAGTATAACACTTACACCCCCCTCACCCACCTGTGTACAGGTAAACTATAACACTACCTTCACCTACCTGTGTACAGGTAAACTATAACACTACCTTCACCTACCTGTGTACAGGTAAACTGTAACACTACCTTCACCTACCTGTGTACAGGTAAACCATAACACTACCTTTGCCTGTGTACAAACAAGAATTCCAGCCGTTTTTTCTGTTACACAGTGATGTCATCTTGTAACACAATCCTTACTGCCCGCCTACCGGCAAACACAGCACCCCCTCACACAACACGCACCACAAACTCTAAAGCTATGATATATACTTGAACTTTAGGGTGAGTCAAAAGTATCAGGACACTTATTTCAGAACTGAAAGGAAAAATGATGTATCTGAATACCCCAGCTAGTAACGGGTGAGGGGGTCTATCTTTTAGGCCATGTCCTGAATTTTGAATCAAGGGTGAGTTTTTCCAATGGGAAGGTGCTCATGTAGCAGATCAAAGAAGATCAGAACTGATCAGAAATTGATTGATGTAATCAGATTTGTAGTATCTCTTGTGGTTCAAACGTTATCAACACAGAAAGTTACAACAACCACCACATTGAACACCATGTTCACCTTCAGATCTGGGTTCAGCACCAGAGACAACACATGTTGTTGCAACTTTCTGTTTTGATAACGTTTGAACCACAAGAGATACTACAAATCTGATTACATCAATCAATTTCTGAGACAGTCCTGATCTTCTTTGATCTGCTACACCACCACCTTCCCATTGGAGAAACTTCCCCCTGATCCAATATGGTGGCTTCAAGATGGTGGCCATGTTTGGGACATCACCCGTTACTTGCTGGGGTATTCAGATACGTGTCCTGAGACTTTTGACTCGCCCTGTACTTCTGCACATTTGCTGTCCAGCTGAGTGGAACGGCCTGCAGGTTATTTGGTTAACGTTCACTGTTTCCAGCCTGGACCCGGTTCTGTTTACACTGTAGAGCTACCAGCTGATCTGGGAATAACCAAACCTTCCCGGTTCCAGTTCACTCACCAGCTCCCCGGTCCGAGTTTGGATTTTGTCCTCTGGGCTTCCTTCTCGCAGGAGCTGAGTAAACAGAGGGATGAAGTTAGATCAGGCAGAATTAAACCAAAGACATGTTTACTTTAGGTAAGTACTCTAAGTGACCAACCCGCTTCTCCTCAGTGAACAGCAGCTTGTTTTCGGGGGACGGGTACACGGCCAGGCCCTGAGGCAGCAGCTTGTTGCGGCCGACTGATTTCTTCACAAACACCGTGTCTCCCCGGCCGCCGAGCTCTGGTCATCCAGAAACAAACCCAAGCAGACACAGTTACCGGTGGGCAGTGAGGAAACGGGCAGTGCTGTGAAAGTGTATTCACCCAATTTCATCAAACTACATCAAATACCAGACAAAGAACCCAAACAAACACAAGACCTGTTTTTAAATCAGAATTTAACTCATTAAATGACAAGTTCAGTTCAGTTCTCCAATTTAATTGGCTACTGGGTTTCACTTTCACACCCAGACATCACTTCCACACCTTCTGAACCTAAACAGTCTTTGAATAGAGCCTGTCTGGTGACGTGGAGCAGATAGAAGGTCTCAAACAGCAGCTCGTGTGACTTGCTTTCTAAAGAGATTCACATACAGACTCAGAACAAAGTCATTGAAATCTACTGAGAGGGTAACAAACCTACCGCTGAGGCTCTGAGACTCCAGAGAACCACAGAGAGAGACGTTCTACACAAACAGAGAACACATGAGTGACTATCCCACCAAAAGCACAACGATGATCCATCCAGGAGGTCACAGAAGAACCCAGACCAACATCTAAGGAACTGCAGGACTCCGTTAAGGTCAATGTACAAGATTCCACAGTAAGAAAGACGATGGGCACAAAAGGCCTCCACTGGAGAGTCACAGGGCCCAAAACCACCGCTGACCAACACAAAGGCTGTTCTCACATCAGCCAAAAGACATCCAGATGACCACAGAGACTTCTGGGATAATGTTCTGTGAGCTGAAGAGTCAGAGGTGGGAGGTTTTGAAAAATATGGGTCTTGCTACATCTGGTGTTGGGCCAACACAGCGTTCCACCATTAGAACATCATACCAGCAGTGAAACATGGTGGTGGTAGTGTAATGGTCTGGAGCTGCTTTGCTGGACTTGATGGAGCCATAAGTTCTGCTCTCTATCAGAAAATCTTCAAGGAGAATATCTGTCTAAGTTTGGTACTGCAGTTGGGTTTAAAGCAGGATGATGAACTGCAGGTTCTCCTCTGAACAGCTCAGAAGAAACTAAATGAATGAGCTGAACCCTACTGAGATGCTGTGGTGAGACCTTAAACGAATAGTTAATGCTGGAGGTCCCTCCTATGTAGCTGAATTACAGCAGCTCAGTGAAGAAGCCTCACCAAAATTCCTCCACAGTGACGTTAAAGACTCATCTGGCTGTAGCTGGTACTGCGGAGAGTGGCACTGCCAGGTATTAGATTTAGGGGGCAGTTACTGTTTCACCAGGTGATACGGGTTTAGAATAAATCTTCATCATTATTAAATAAATAAATGAATGAATAAATGAATGAATGAAGGTTCTGGAGTGAACCAACTGAATAGTCACGGAGGCTGACGATCAAGAAGAAAGAGGCAGGCGATCAAGACAGAGGCTGACGATCAATCAAGACAGAGGCTGACGATCAATCAATCAAGACTGAGGCTGACGATCAATCAATCAAGACTGAGGCTGACGATCAATCAATCAAGACTGAGGCTGACGATCAATCAAGGCAGAGGCTGTTGAGTCAGAGACAGACAATCAAGACAGAGGCTGACGATCAAGAAGAAAGAGGCTGACGATCAATCAAGACTGAGGCTGACGATAGGGGTGTAGGAAAGTATTGAATATCAGGATATTATGTTTGGTGATACTGTATCAATTCTCAAAATCAATATTGATACACAGATTCCTGGCAGACAGTTAATCACTGAACACTAGATGGCAGTGTTGTAATCCATTTTCAGCTCCACTCCAACATTAACAAGCAGCACAAGGGTGCAGTGCTATTGTAAGTATTGATAAACCTGTTCATACAGTGGTGTGTTTTAATAGTATCGCCAGGTTCCTGCCAATACACAGCCCTGGCTGACAATCAAGACCGAGGATGAGAATCAAGACTGAGGCAGATGATCAGACAGAGCGCTGGTACTCACTGGGGACGGTCTGGGTGAGGAGAAGCTCCAGTTTGTCCTGAGGTTTGTGCTTCGTGTCCTCCACTACACGGTAGATTCTGTGCCGGCGGCCGTACAGCCTGGGTGGACAGCCCTCCTTAGACAGAGGAACCTGCCACCACCGCTCCACCACGACTGTGTTCTGAGAGAAAACACACAAGATCTCATTTCAACATTTCTCTGTGTCTCCATGAAGGGCAACTTCACCACTTTTTCTAAACCTCTGCACAGTTCAGTGGTAAACAGTTACAATACTGAGCCCACTAGTTACTAAAGTGAGGCCACGAATGATGAAGCTTAACTCGTGGCCTCGATATAATAATTCGAGACCACGTCTTATTAAAACTACTGCAACATTTAAGGTGGAACATTTAAGGTGGAAATTTCGAATCGACAGCCAACGTCAGATCAGTACTATTAAAGAGAGTGAGAGTGAGCAGTGTTTACCCTCTGTGCTGAGAGTGAGAGGCTCCGG
The DNA here is from genome assembly GCA_021613375.1 of Megaleporinus macrocephalus. Lineage (NCBI taxonomy): Eukaryota > Metazoa > Chordata > Actinopteri > Characiformes > Anostomidae > Megaleporinus > Megaleporinus macrocephalus. Next base: position 54,521,806 of record CM038703.1, on the reverse strand, counting down.
AGTGAGCTGATGAGGTTAGGGAGAGCTCCTGCTTCTCCTCCTCCGCAGCGCTGAAGGACACACCGGCCGAACACCTGCGACACCATGACGGACACAACCCGGACACCGCAGCGGCGACCGCGGGGAGAGATTACAGACAGTCCGCGGTACAAAAACACATCAACTCTCGATCACCGCGGATCAAACGCGCTGATAGAAAAACTACAAACTACCGGAGCGTCTCTGTCCCACCATGTGAACACGACCCGCTTCTTCTCGCTGTGTTTTCACTCTCAGGCTGTTTGGGTGCTGTAGCTCTCTACTGCCCCCCAGTGGCACTTTAATAAAGCACAGCGGCGTCAGTGGGTGTTGTGCCGAATTCAGCACCTCCGCCAGTAAAAGCACCCCATATTTCTAATAAAGTTAAAGCGGATTATCTCCGGGTTTATCAAGAAGACTGTGCGTACGCGCTCCCGAGAGGGATGCTTTTCCTGGCGGGGGTGCTAAATTTGGCACAACTATTGTACCGAATTTAGCACCCCCCCATACCATAGCGACTGCGTAGCAACAAAATAGCAACCACCTGGGATCCCAGCTACACCTTAGCAACCACTAGAGCAACTGAGCACCATCGCAGCCCTCAGATATACCACAGCAACCGGTAATCACTTAACATCCTAGCATCACCATAGCAACCCTCAGACATACCACAGTGATGTTAACCTTGTAATAACATTCTAGCAACATCATAGCAACCATCACATTCACCACAGCGAAAGGTAACAACATCCTAGCAACACAATAGCAATCACCAGTTATACCACAGCAACCAATAACTACTTAAGAACATCCTAGCAACCCCATAGCAACCATCAGTGCACCACAGCCACCGGTAACCACTTAACAACATCCTAGCAACATCATCACACCCCTCAGATATACCACAATGACTGGAAAACCATCTGGGATGCTATGGTGAGCATTGAGCTGTACTCTATTAATCACCTAGTATAACTTGGCAATGACCTAGCAACATCCTTGCAACCACCTGGAATACCATAGCAAGCACTTAGTAACCAACCACCTTAAATAGCCCTAGCAACATTCTAGAAACTACCTTAGATGCTTTAACAACACCAGAGCAACACCCAAGCAACCCACTGGGATACTATAGCAACCAACTAGCAACACCCTAGCAACCTCCTTAGATACCTTAGCAATCATCTAGTGACCACCTTAAATACCTTAGCAACCATCTAGCAAACGCCCTAGCAATTACCTGGGTTTCCATAGCAACCACTTAGCAACACCGTAGCAACAACCTTACAATCCATAGCAACCACCTAGTAACAACCTAACAAATACCTTAGATTCCTTAGATTCCATAGCAACTACTTAGCAATACCATAGCACCACCCTGGAATTCCATAGCAACACTTTGCAGCAACCTAGCAAACACCTTAGATACATATATGCATTTTTTATTTATTGACCGATAGTTTATGGTGTGTCGACGTCTGCCAGTAGTGCACTAGGGGCTGCGTCCCAAACCACATACTGGAATAATATATAGGTCAAAATAGTGCACCTCCGCCAGTAGTGCACACTCCTTGATTGAGTATGTAGTGTGGTATGTGGTTCTGGATGCCGACTGGCGGCCCTAGTTTTAGCTACGAGGGTGAATCTGGTTTCCTATTGGCCGGTTTAGTGGTGGATTTTTTTCCCGTTTCCACCTCAGAGGCGCCGGAATGTAACTGCTGCACCATTTAAGGTGGACCGGGAAAAAATTCCAGCAAGGAACTGGCGAACAGGAGGCTCGCTTCAGCTAATCCTTTCAGCTCACTACATAGGGCACAGACACAGCCCACCGCGCGGATTTGGGACGCGGCCGCGATTATCCCGAAACGACTTTTCCTGAAACACAGGAAATCCAGCCTACACAGAAACGGAGCAGCAGCCACTTTATTTACCCCGGAGTTTTTAAACAAAGCGACACGTAGACGAGGCAGTCTGCGTCCGCGGACCCCTTCAGTCTCCTCCCGAGCTCCAGCGCCTCTCCGCCCGCAACACAATGGAGTCTCTCCGCCATCAGCGCCTCCAGCCCGGGGTCAGCGGGACCCTGCGCGCCTCCCTTCGGCCTGGAGTCTCTCCGGGCTCCCGCATGTCCCCCCAGGCTCCAACGGGCCCTCTGTCCGGCTGCTCCGGGCCTCCGCCCCCGCTGCCGCCGCTCTCCAGCCTCGGGGCTGCGGGCCTGGGCTCCATGGACATGGCGGGGTTCGGCTTTGGGCTGTGCAACCCGGCCAACCCCACCAACCCGGCCGTGCTCAGGGAGGCCGTGGACGCGGTGGTCCGGAGCTTCGCCAAACATACTCAAGGATACGGCAGAGGTGAGACCCCCGGATCAAAGCCCTACAACAAAGACTTCATCACCGCAGAATCAGGTTTCATAAAGAGATGATTCAGTGCAGCCTGAGAGAAGACATACCTTCTTTATTTACACGTACACACACACGTACACACACACGTACACAGTGAGGACACAACTGACTACTGCATGTTCTGATCAGATGAGAGCACAGCTTCTGTTTATTTACTGAGTTTAACACTTAAATCATAAAACAGTAAATATAAGACGTGTCATAACTTTTGTATAGACCACCAGTTCACCAGTTACATTCAGTTAATAACCAGTGAGTGTGGATCATAGTGTGTAGTGGTGTGTAATTTATTCACACTTAGAATAACAACATAAAGCACTTTAACATCCTAGCATCACCATAGCAACCCTCAGATATACCACAGCAACCAGTAATTACTTAAAAATCCTGTCATCACCATAGCAACCCTCAAATATACCACGGTGATGTTAACCTTTTAATAACATTCTAGCAACATCATAGCAACCATCACATTCACCACAGCGAAATGTAACAACATCATAGCAACACAGTAGCAATCACCAGTTATACCACAGCAACCAATAACTACTTAAGAACATCCTAGCAACCCCATAGCAACCATCAGTACACCACAGCCACCGGTAACCACTTAACAACATCCTAGCAACACCATAGCAACCCTCGGATATACCACAGTGATGTTAACCTTTTAATAACATTCTAGCAACATCATAGCAACCATCACATTCACCACAGCGAAATGTAACAACATCCTAGCAACACAGTAGCAATCCCTAGTTATATCACAGCAACCAATAACTACTTAAGAGCATCCTAGCAACCCCATAGCAACCATCAGTACACCACAGCCACCGGTAACCACTTAACAACATCCTAGCAACACCATAGCAACCCTCGGATATACCACAGTGATGTTAACCTTTTAATAACATTCTAGCAACATCATAGCAACCATCACATTCACCACAGTGAAATGTAACAACATCCTAGTAACACCATAACCCTCAGATATACCATGGTGATGTTAGACAGAGAGACAGGCGGATAGTTAGGTGGAGAGACAGACAGACAGACAGAAAGATAGACAGACTGAGAAACAGGCAGACAAACTTAGACAGACTGACGGACTAAGCGGTGACGTAAACAGAGAGAAACTCAGAGTTGGTTTGTTGTGAAATGGTTCAGATGGTGTTTACAGTGGTGGTGATGGTAACCAGGGGTCTACAACACTAATATAAACACTGTATTTACTATGAAACCCACCAGTGAAGCTACACGTGTCTTCTGAGTTTATCTGGATGTTGATGGTAAAATGTGGAAGATCTGAAAATACTAGGTTTTCTTTGGGGACTATTAGAGACAGACAGAGAGAGACAGACATGCAGACAGGAAGAGATAGAGAAATAAAGACAGACAGAAACAGAGGGAGAGAGGTGGGGCGGGCAGACAGACAGACAGAGACAAATAGACAGATAGATAGTCGAACAGGAAGACAGAGACACAAGCAGGAAGACAGACAAATGAAGAGAAGAATAGACAGACAGGCAGATGGTTAGGCGGGCAAACAGACAGAAAGATCGACTAAGAGTCAGGGAGACGGAGAAAGAGACAGGGTGATAGACACGTAGACAGGCATACAGGCAGAAAGATACAGAGAGAAAAAAGAGGTGAGACAGACAGAAACAAAGCAGAGAGAGATCCAGATAGATAGATAGTCAAACAGAGTCAATCAGGGACACAGGCAGAGAGAGTCAGTGAGACAGACAGAGAGACAGAGAAAGAGAGTGAGGAACAGAAAGGCAGACAAGCAGGCAAAGAGACAGTCAGGAAGTTGGGCGCACAGACAGAGAGAGAGAGAGAGAGGCAGACAGAGAGGGGGTCAGGGAGACAGACTCACAGACAAACAGACAGAGAGAGACAGAGAGGGGGTCAGGGAGACAGACTCACAGACAGACAGACAGACAGAGAGAGAGAGAGAGAGAGACAGAGAGGGGGTCAGGGAGACAGACTCACAGACAGAAAGAGAGAGAGACAGAGAGGGGGTCAGGGAGACAGACTCACAGACAGAAAGAGAGAGAGAGAGACAGAGAGGGGGTCAGGGAGACAGACTCACAGACAGAGAGAGAGAGAGAGAGAGAGACAGAGAGGGGGTCAGGGAGACAGACTCACAGACAGAGAGAGAGAGAGAGAGAGAGAGACAGAGAGGGGGTCAGGGAGACAGACTCACAGACAGACAGAGAGAGAGAGAGAGAGAGAGAGAGACAGAGAGGGGGTCAGGGAGACAGACTCACAGACAGAGAGAGAGAGAGAGAGAGAGAGAGAGAGGGGGGGTCAGGGAGACAGACTCACAGACAGAGAGAGAGAGAGAGAGAGAGACAGAGAGGGGGACAGGGAGACAGACTCACAAACAGACAGACAGAAAGAGAGAGAGAGACAGAGAGAGAGAGAGAGAGGGGGACAGGGAGACAGACTCACAGACAGAGAGAGAGAGAGAGAGAGAGAGAGGGGGACAGGGAGACAGACTCACAGACAGAGAGAGAGAGAGAGACAGAGAGGGGTCAGGGAGACAGACTCACAGACAGAGAGAGAGAGAGAGACAGAGAGAGAGAGAGAGAGAGAGGGGGTCAGGGAGACAGACTCACAGACAGAGAGAGAGAGAGAGACAGAGAGGGGGTCAGGGAGACAGACTCACAGACAGAGAGAGAGAGAGAGACAGAGAGGGGGTCAGGGAGACAGACTCACAGACAGAGAGAGAGAGAGAGACAGAGAGAGAGAGAGAGAGAGAGAGGGGGTCAGGGAGACAGACTCACAGACAGAGAGAGAGAGAGAGAGAGAGGGGGTCAGGGAGACAGACTCACAGACAGAGAGAGAGAGAGAGAGGGGGGGGGTCAGGGAGACAGACTCACAGACAGAGAGAGAGAGACAGAGAGGGGGTCAGGGAGACAGACTCACAGACAAACAGACAGAGAGAGAGAGAGAGAGACAGAGAGGGGGTCAGGGAGACAGACTCACAGACAGAGAGAGAGAGACAGAGAGGGGGTCAGGGAGACAGACTCACAGACAGAGAGAGAGAGAGAGAGACAGAGAGGGGGTCAGGGAGACAGACTCACAGACAGAGAGAGAGAGAGAGAGACAGAGAGGGGGTCAGGGAGACAGACTCACAGACAGAGAGAGAGAGAGAGACAGAGAGGGGGTCAGGGAGACAGACTCACAGACAGAGAGAGAGAGAGAGAGAGAGAGAGAGACAGAGAGACAGACTCACAGACAGAGAGAGAGAGAGAGACAGAGAGGGGGTCAGGGAGACAGACTCACAGACAGAGAGAGAGAGAGAGACAGAGAGGGGGTCAGGGAGACAGACTCACAGACAGAGAGAGAGAGAGAGAGAGAGAGAGAGACAGAGAGACAGACTCACAGACAGAGAGAGAGAGAGAGACAGAGAGGGGGTCAGGGAGACATACTCACAGACAGAGAGAGAGAGAGAGACAGAGAGGGGGTCAGGGAGACAGACTCACAGACAGAGAGAGAGAGAGAGACAGAGAGGGGGTCAGGGAGACAGACTCACAGACAGAGAGAGAGAGAGAGACAGAGAGAGAGAGAGAGAGAGAGAGACAGACTCACAGACAGAGAGAGAGAGAGACAGAGAGAGAGAGAGAGAGAGGGGGACAGGGAGACAGACTCACAGACAGAGAGAGAGAGAGAGACAGAGAGAGAGAGAGAGAGAGAGAGAGACAGGGAGACAGACTCACAGACAGAGAGAGAGAGAGAGACAGAGAGAGAGAGAGAGAGAGAGGGGGACAGGGAGACAGACTCACAGACAGAGAGAGAGAGAGAGACAGAGAGAGAGAGAGAGAGAGGGGGACAGGGAGACAGACTCACAGACAGAGAAGCTCGGTATGATGATGAATCAGTGTTCCAGCTCTGCACCTTCAGATCCACATGACCTGCACAGGGTTTCACTCTCACCTTTAATGAATAATGAAGTCTCTCTGGAGCTCAGTCAGGTGTGTTAAAGCTCCTGGAGCCTGACAGCACACACCTGTACACAGCACACACCTGTACACAGCACACACCTGTACACAGCACACACCTGTACACGGCACACACCTGTACACAGCACACTCCTGTACACAGCACACACCTGTACACGGCACACACCTGTACACGGCACACACCTGTACACGGCACACACCTGTACACAGCACACACCTGTACACGGCACACTCCTATACACAGCACACACCTGTACACGGCACACACCTGTACACGGCACACTCCTGTACACAGCACACACCTGTACACAGCACACACCTGTACACGGCACACACCTGTACACAGCACACACCTGTACACGGCACACACCTGTACACGGCACACACCTGTACACAGCACACTCCTATACACAGCACACACCTGTACACAGCACACTCCTATACACAGCACACTCCTATACACGGCACACACCTGTACACGGCACACTCCTGTACACAGCACACACCTGTACACAGCACACTCCTGTACACAGCACACTCCTGTACACAGCACACTCCTGTACACGGCACACACCTGTACACGGCACACACCTGTACACGGCACACTCCTGTACACGGCACACACCTGTACACGGCACACACCTGTACACGGCACACACCTGTACACAGCACACTCCTATACACGGCACACACCTGTACACGGCACACTCCTGTACACAGCACACACCTGTACACGGCACACACCTGTACACGGCACACACCTGTACACAGCACACTCCTGTACACTGCACACACCTGTACACAGCACACTCCTGTACACAGCACACACCTGTACACGGCACACTCCTGTACACGGCACACTCCTGTACACGGCACACTCCTGTACACGGCACACACCTGTACACGGCACACTCCTGTACACAGCACACACCTGTACACGGCACACACCTGTACACTGCACACTCCTGTACACTGCACACTCCTGTACACGGCACACACCTGTACACGGCACACACCTGTACACGGCACACACCTGTACACGGCACACTCCTGTACACGGCACACTCCTGTACACGGCACACACCTGTACACAGCAGACACCTGTACACAGCACACTCCTGTACACAGCAGACACCTGTACACAGCAGACACCTGTACACAGCAGACAGACTGCAACACCGGTGTGCGATCCAGCTTAAAGTGGAACTCCACCAATATTTCCAAATTTTTCCATAATTCAGTGTGTGAGAGATTCAGAGTGGGTTTGGTGTAAAATGGTCCAGAGGGTGTTTACAGTGGTGGTGATGGTGTTTACAGTGGTGGTGATGGTGTTTACAGTGGTGCTGATGGTGTTTACAGTGGTGATGATGGTGTTTACAGTGGTGGTGATGGTGTTTACAGTGGTGATGGTGTTAACAGTGGTGCTGATGGTGTTTACAGTGGTGGTGAAGTTGATGTTTACAGTGGTGGTGGTGGTGTTTACAGTGGTGGTGATGGTGTTTACAGTGGTGGTGATGGTGTTTACAGTGGTGATGGTGTTAACAGTGGTGCTGATGGTGTTTACAGTGGTGATGATGGTGTTTACAGTGGTGCTGATGGTGTTTACAGTGGTGATGATGGTGTTTACAGTGGTGATGATGGTGTTTACAGTGGTGGTGGTGATGTTTACAGTGGTGATGTTTACAGTGGTGGTGGTGATGATGTTTACAGTGGTGGTGATGGTGTTTACAGTGGTGGTGGTGATGTTTACAGTGATGATGTTTACAGTGGTGGTAGTGATGATGTTTACAGTGGTGGTGATGGTGTTTACAGTGGTGGTGGTGATGTTTACAGTGGTGATGTTTACAGTGGTGGTGGTGATGTTTACAGTGGTGGTGGTGATGGTGTTTACAGTGGTGGTGATGATGTTTACAGTGGTGATGGTGTTTACAGTGGTGGTGATGGTGTTTACAGTGGTGATGTTTACAGTGGTAGTGGTGATGGTGTTTACAGTGGTGGTGATGATGTTTACAGTGGTGGTGGTGGTGTTTACAGTGGTGGTGATGTTTACAGTGGTGGTGATGGTGTTTACAGTGGTGATGTTTACAGTGGTGGTGGTGATGGTGTTTACAGTGGTGGTGATGGTGTTTACAGTGGTGGTGGTGATGTTTACAGTCGTGGTGATGATGTTTACAGTGGTGGTGGTGGTGTTTACAGTGGTGGTGTTGGTGTTTACAGTGGTGGTGATGTTTACAGTGGTGGTGATGGTGTTTACAGTGGTGGTGGTGATGTTTACAGTGGTGGTGATGATGTTTACAGTGGTGGTGGTGGTGTTTACAGTGGTGGTGTTGGTGTTTACAGTGGTGGTGATGTTTACAGTGGTGGTGGTGGTGTTTACAGTGGTGGTGTTGGTGTTTACAGTGGTGTTGATGTTTACAGTGGGGGTGATGGTGTTTACAGTGGTGGTGTTGGTGTTTACAGTGGTGGTGATGTTTACAGTGGTGGTGATGGTAACCAGGAGTCTCCATGTCTACAAAACAAATATACACATTGTATTTACTATGAAACCCACCAGTGAAGCTACACGTGTCTTCTGAGTTTATCTGGATGTTGATAGTAAAATTTGATAATCTTGACTATTTTGTCTCACAGCGTTCTGCGTGGTTCCCCTGTAGGTGTTTGTGTGTACGTGTCGTATACAGCAGCTGTAAAGTCTCATATCTGGTTCTGTTCTGTTCTCAGTGAACGTGGTGGAGGCCCTGCAGGAGTTCTGGCAGATGAAGCAGTCCCGCGGTGCTGATCTGAAGAACGGAGCTCTGGTGGTGTACGAGATGGTCCCGTCCAACAACCCTCCGTACGTCTGCTACGTCAGTCTGCCCGGGGGAAGCTGCTTCGGGAGCTTTCAGGTATCACTTTCTCGTGCTGGCTTCACGCGGCAGGCAGTTGCGTGAGACTTGCATGCAACAGAATTTCAATGGAGTTGCGTTGTTTTTCGTCTGCTGGTTTCTGGACTATAGTAAATGAGTTGTAATGTGTTGTGTAAGGGAATTGCGGTATGGAATTGTGTTTGGATACTCCAGCCCCAGTGAAGGAGCGGAGTCAGCAGGGGGAAAGCAGAGTAGCTCGACTGTTGCGTCCTGTACTGCCTGTTTACACGGCGTTTACACGGCGTTTACACGGTGGGCTCTGGGGTCTAAATGTTTGTAACAGCCCGGCTGCTCACGCCAACACAGACTTGTGGAATGCAGGGAGATGCTGGGGTAGTAAATGTGGGCGGCACCTTCCTCCAGTCATAAAATCTAGTCACTGGAGACGCATACCAGACACGTGATGTGAACGGCTACACATCTCACTGTCCACTTACGGTCAGATCACTTCAGAAAGAAAGTAGATTTCTCTTTATTTCTTTATGTGTCTGTGATTAATCTGCAGTGTTCTTACTTCACTGTATGTGTAGTACTGCACTCGTTTGCTTTGATGTACTTAATGTTCTGTTATATGTGCTTAGGCTGTTTTTAGTATACACTGTTGAGTAAAGCGTATATCCTAAGTTTAATCGACTCTCCTGGACGTGCACTGTCTGTACTGTTATCACATAGACCAGGTGTATCCAAACTAGGGCCAGATTGGACAATATAAAAATACCTTCGAGCCGGTCTCTCTTTCCAAAAGTACTATTCATGAGTTATATATAACACTGTATTCAAAATATGAAAAAACACAGAAGTACAGAATAATCAATATTTTTTTCATTAATAATTATTTAACTATTTAATTTAATTTGACACTAATTGCAGCAGGATATCAACAGAGTATCTTTAGTGTATCTTCAGGTATCTTCAGTGTTTCTCCTGTAGACTGTATATCACCCAGTCACTGCATCACCTAACTCAATAACTCAATAACAGCAAATCTAATATTTCATAATAATCTGCGCCCTCTCGTGGTGACGCATCCATTGATGTTCTTGGGTTCCAATAATAACTGGGGCAAATGTAGGCTGGTTTCCTGAACAGCAGCAAGGTTCTAAGAAGCCTGAATGGAACATGTTCAGGAACCAGGGTTATTTTGGTCTGAAACTGGCTGTCAGTGTTTCCTAATCAGGTTCAGGGACCATGTTGGGGCTAAACAAAGCTCAGTTTTTAAGAATTCAATTTTCACATCGCAAGAGCAGCAGTTCTTAAGTCCTGCATTGTTCAGTTTTGCTCTAAGTGGGGAAATTTAACTTAACAGAGTGTGTGACATTCAGTTTTCAAGCCTCAAATCTGAAAAATAGACTAAAAATTTCAATATTGGTCCCAAAAATCACAGTTAGATCCCCCCACACTGTTGAGCCCCTCTGCCAAACCCTGACACACCTGAACCAAGCCTGCTTTGGCTGTGCTGGGAGCTGGAGTAGAGTAGAAATGTAGACCATCTGGAGTTCTCTGGTGGCTGAACATCCAGAAACATATGTATGTATGTATGAATGTTTGTGTGTGTGTGTATGTATGTCTGTCTGTTATGGAAGTGTGTCTTGAAGTGATCTCTCTCTCTCTCCTGTTGTCCAGTTCTGTCCAACGAAAGCTGAAGCGCGACGGAGTGCAGCCAAAATAGCTCTGATGAACTCCGTCTTCAACGAGCATCCGTCCCGTCGCATCACAGACGAGTTCATCGAGAAGAGCGTGTGTGAAGCGCTGGCCTCCTTCAATGTGAGCTACTGTCCTTTATACAGAATCATATCAGCTTTATTTATTACAGTAACTATTATATGATGTATTACATGGTATAGTAACTGCACAGTGACTAACTAAGGTATAGTTACTATAGTAGCTGTTGTAACTATTACATGGTAACTGTTATACGACTGTAATAACTATTACATAGTAGCAGTTATATAGTAACTAGTTTGTATATAATAGTTTCTATATTTTAGCTGGTATAGTAACTATTATTTATATCATAGCAGTAATTATAGAAACCTGTAGTAACTATAGTGCTACTATACAGTAACTATAATTACAGATGAACAATAACTGAATTAACTACAGAACAAACTTGCACGCATAATAACATCAGCAAGTTTGCACTGTTAGATCATATTTCAGCTTATTGTCTTCGGTATGCAGCCATAAATAATAAATCTTGCGAGGATAATATTTTTTTAATACATGATTGACATTTCAGTGGAGTGCTCTGCTCGAGTGATGCATTAGTTAATGTGTGCTTTCTCATCATGAAGATAGAAAATGATAGTTTGGGTATCTTGAGAGATTAACACATAGGGATGATACTTGTGCCAGAATGTGAGCTTGAATTATTAACATTTAAATTAAATAAATTAAATAAACATCATCATACAGTGTCAGCAAGTAAGTGTATGTGGGATGTGTCTGTGTTTGTCGTCTGCAGGGAAACAGAGAAGAAGCTGATAACCCTAATACAGGTATCGGGGCTTTCCGCTTCATGCTGGAGTCCAACAAAGGCAAATCCATGCTGGAGTTCCAGGTTAGAATAGCTCACACTGCAGTATCTCCGTCTGTGGCTTCGTGTCTATTTACTCTACTGATTCATTAAAGTCTTTCAGTGAAAACATTAGACTGTCTGATAGTCACACTAAGCTATGTAATACAGATATTTCCATGTATATGACCTTAAACTGCTCATAAGCACTAGAATTATACTGGTATATAGTAATTATAATGATAGGGGTGTAATGTTGCCATCATGCAAAAGTATAATAATGCATCCATATGATAATGCATCTTGGAGAATGGAAACTGGTTAAACACCATCACCAAACTATCATCACCATTCAGTTCCTCACTGCTGTTCTCTTCCTGCCTCTCAGCTCCAGTCTAATTAGAAAGTTCTGCAAAAACATGATTATATTCATAAATGTCCTTCATTTGAAGTTCAAAGTAGTGTAAAAACTGAACTGTGGACCTAGAATTGTAAATCAAACTAGAAATGTGCATTTCCCGAAGGACACGCAGGATACTGTATGATAGATGTAGATAATAGTTACTCTATATTAATTGGTATAGGAGCTATACAGTAACTAACTAAGATGTAGTAACTATAGTAGCTGTAATAACATATTTACTATATAAAATATGTACTAGTTTGTATATAATAGTGGCTGATATACGGCAGCTATTTTTATAGTTACTGTAATGCTATATAAAAACCTGTAGCAACTATACTGCAAACACAGTTGCGACAACACTTTTTGACAGCTGTTTTACTGGCCACAACGTTGCAAAAACGTTGAAATGTAATTCCTCAGATAGTTGTGACATTGTGATAACATAGTGGCAATGTCTTCAATACGTTCCATTATATCTGCTTGGAACTCCATGGAATTTCGGAAAGTTGCCAATAAGTAGTTATTATAGAGCGTTATTTAATACTGCCGTTGTGACAACCTTGTTCAGACAACATAAACACCACATTTTGACAATGTTGTAGCAACATTGTAAGACAGTTGACAATAGTTGTGTGTTTGCTGGGACAGTAACTATAATTACGGGTGGAAAACTCGCACCCAGTTAGCATGAAAGCACCTCAAATTATGTAAGCGTTTACAATAAATTCAAATATAAGCAATAAAATGTTGTCAATAACAGTGACATTAATTCGTTTTTGAGGATGTTTTGTTAAATATGTAATGGATTTACTGCGTTTTTCTGTTTTCCAGCTTACTAAAGCAGAAAAGGCTGCTGTATTAATCCCACTGAGGATGTTTGCTCACATTAGCAGCTATAGCTAGCCACAGTTCAGTGAATACTTTAATCTCCAGATGAAGATAAAGTTACACCAGCACTGTAATACAATTTAAAAGAGCTTCAGGATATGAACTAACACCACATGATGATGTGTTTATAGAACTATAACTCTATACAAAGAATTATTACATCAGGATAACAGCTTTGAGAAGCTAACGCTATTAGCATTAATGCTAGCAGCCAAAGAATGAGAGTGTTTGCTCATATTAACACGTTAACAGAGAAAAATAAAAGCTATGATTGATTTTCCACATGATTCTGAGTAAATGTAGACGCGTGTGCCGACTAAATCAACATGTCGGTTCATTTCAGACAAGAAGCTGAATTGCAAGTAAGTTAGCCAGCTAGCTAATTAGCCTAGTTAGCTACTTTAGAGAGAAATAAAATGACCAGAAATACTATTAAGTTGTTAATTTCAGTAATAATTCACGCTGTGAGCAGGTGGACAATTAACTAATATAATCAACTGCAGGTTCAGTTGGTTCATATTTGGCTTCTTGTTTCTTGCATATGCAGTAAAACGTCTTTATACAGTGAATGTTTCGTCATTAAACCTGTAGATACAGGCGTGTCTGGTCCCAAATAATTTTTATATGACAAAAATAATCACAGTAAGTTGTGAAGTTATTGATCTGAGAAGATGTGTTCCAGTACAATGGTTAAATAACCCTCAGGATTAGTACAATATAATCAGTGCAGCACTTCCTGCGTTATCCATCTGGAAGTAAGCTGATGCGTTTGTCCAGTTATACAGTAACTAGAGTAATTATTATATCGTCACTGTCCAAAGAAAAACATGTATTGCACTATATATATATTTTTTTGTATCATTTAAAAGCAGCAACTGGCATTTATATTGCATGAAAATGTCATGAGTAGATCAATGGACATGCTTGAAAGTAGCCTCGTTCCATTGACTTACATTGAAAGTAAAGAAGGTTTTTTTCTCGCCTATAAAACTGCTATTTAATAACTATAATAACTGCGTAATAATAATATTTACTGTGTCTATGACTTTTTTCTCAGGAGCTGATGACTGTTTTCCAGCTACTGCATTGGAATGGAAGTCTTAAAGCCATGAGAGAGAGGCAGTGCTCTCGCCAGGTCAAATTTAATGTTGTACACACACACACTTACTAGGCATTTCCTCAGCAACTCGGTTCATTTTCTAGGTTTGCAGGTTAGCTGTCACTAACTGCACACCAGCAAATGAGGGGTTTCTGATAAAGTGGCCAGTCTCACTGATCACAGTGCTAACATGTTGAATTTTGTCCTCTGTAAAGGAGGTGCTGGCTCATTACTCCCACCGAGCGCTGGACGATGACATGCGGACACAGATGGCGGCGGACTGGGTGAGCAGAGAGCACGGCATCTCCGGGACGATCAGCAGAGAGCTGGCGGCCACCGAGCGAGAGCTAGAGGAGGCCAGGCTGGCTGGGCGGGAGCTTCGATTCTACAAAGAAAAGAAGGACATTCTGATAATGGCCTTAGGGCAGCTGGGCGGGTCCAACACCACCACACTGCCCTGCTCATGCTGAAGAGCGTACGGTGTGAGTAGAACATGAAGGACATCATAATGAGGTCAGAGACAGTTTGCCAACAGCAATCTGGGTTTTTACATACAAACTATTCAAAATCGTTGATTACATTGGATCAGAAATATTCAGCGCTGTCAGATTTCCTGAGTTTGGTCAGAGATTTTTTTTTTATCGAAGTTAATGAAGTAATTGTGAAGGAGGAAAGTGCAGCATTTACACATTTTAATACAAAGCAAACCCTACAGCTCGAAACGGAGCACTGAGGAAAAAGTCCACTGACGTTACTTCACGCAAATGTGTACATTCAATCCACATCAGTAAAATATGTGTACAAATAAAAATTCTTTTAGTTATTGTTGCTCAAAAGTTGTAAACCAGCAGTTATACTACTACTACTAATAATAATAACAATAATAATTCTAGCAACAGCTCGAAACACTATAGGAACCACAAAGTGAAACCCTACCAGCCACCTTGGATAACTAAGAAACTGCTTAGCATTACCTTAGAAACCACCTAAAATACTTTGGCAACTGTAACTCGACACCATTTCACATAGATTAATCATAGCAACCTCTCAGCAACAATGCTGAATAGCATATTGAGTGCTTAGCAACACCCCAGAAACCACTCTTAGTACCACTAGCAGCATCCTGACAATAACCTGGAAAACAATGTTAATTACTCAACACCCTAGCAACCAATTAAAGTTTATCAGATGCTTAGCAACACCTTAAAATCATCCAAAAAACCTTAGCAACTACCTAAAAAGACAAGCAAAACCATCAATACTTTATTACTTTATCAAGTGCTTACCAACATCGTAGCAACTGCCAAGCAAAACCCTAGCAACCATATGAGGTACTATAGCAGCCACATGCAGAACAGCAACAACGTAACAACAACCACCCAGAACACTATAAAAAAACCAGCTAGCAGGATCATGGCACCTACGTGCAATACCATAGCAACCACCTGGAATAGCACAGTACAATACTATACTGTATACTATATAATACTTTAGTGTACTATACAATACTAGATTGTACTGTACTATACTATATTATACAGCACTGTTCTACACTATACTGTACTACACTATGCTAAACAATACTGTATGATACTGTACTGTAATATATAGTACTGGTTTGTATGATACAGTACTGTTCTGTACTATACTACATTACATATAACAGCTTTGACTTCTTCTCTGAAGTTCTTTGTTGTAGTTCTTATTGTTAATGATGAAAATCCTCTCTTTGTGTAATATATATTTTATTCGTGTGGAAGTGATGTACACGTTTGAATCAGTGAACTCGTTTTTCAGTGCTGATCTCTGAATCCTAAATCAGTATTATGTGTTATCGTGCAGTATTGACCTCACCACTGATTTGAATGTATCGTATGCACATGCTTTATCCATGTGCACGTATTTTACATAATAATAAGGAGGGTAGGCGTTACAGATCATACTCTGGTTCCAGTTTCCCCTCACAGCTGTGAGAAATGCTCTAGTCTCATGTTTTAAGCCTCTCGGCATCTGGGATCAGTTATATTTGAGGTGTGGCTGTGCTGTCATCGCACAGCGTTATGCAGATTCACTGATTTCCTGCCAGCTCCACTGAACTCCACCCTCACAATCCACTCGCGTCGTCCTCCTGACAGTGCTGTGTGTTCTGTGGCCAGCTATGTTTTTATTCCTGTGAAGCTGGAAGGTTTTAGCTCTTCCATCCAGGCAAGGTCTGTTCATTAGCCCCACGTTTCTACTATGTTGATAATATCTGTCTGTTGATGCTTCTCTTCACATTTTGCCTATATTAGCTTTGCTCACCAAAGCACTGCCTTTATATTGTATCTGCAGGAATGCTGGTGTGTTGTGGGGGTGGGCAGTATGACCTATTATTGTTATCCTGATACATTCTGTCACAATACTCTTTTCTGAGTGTATGATGTGTACTAAAGGTTGGTGTCTGAAGTTTGTTCCTTTGCTTTTAGCGATGAGGCTGCGAGGCTAACGTAATAGAAGTCGCTGTTGCGCTTAAACTTTTAGGATTACACAGTTTTTCAGTGCTATCACAATCAATTATATGAGTAATCAGATAGTTTAGCCATTATTTTGGCAGTTGAGTAATCCAAAAATGTAATTTCCAGTAATATGTTCAATAAGGGAAAAAAATACAATAGAATAAAAAATAATTGTACATTTTTATTTCATATACATGCAAATAATAGTGATTTCCTTACTGACCTCCCGCTGGTGTAGGTTTCCTCTCTTTCAGTGACACCATAGAAGTGACTGCTAAAAACGCCCCCTTTTGGAGAATTATTGCAGCTGCTCTGAGATTTCAAAGTCAGTGGTCAACGTGGCCACAGGAGAACAAGACTGCAACGTCAAAGAAAAGTAAAACATTTGAAAATGAAGTTTAAATAAACCAATGATTTTGTTGTAACTTTTTTCTTGCCGTCAAATAAAAAGATTAGACCAGTAAGGTTATTTTTATTAACCGCTCTCAGTCGAGCCTAGCTAACACACCCCTTTGCCATTGACCGTCTTATCAGATATGGCCTGACATGTTAACCTTAAACCTTAAACATAAGATGTTTGTACAACAACCTGAACTAAAAAGTGGGTGTGGCTTATCATACATATTGTAAATGGACTTTTAATAATGGACTCAAATAACTGTGACAGCCTTAAGTGTTCCACTACTTATTAGCTTCAGTCGCGTGATATAGCAAACTTCTGACCCCAATCATGTCTTTGCGTATTGATTTAAGTTGAGGAAATCGGGCAAAATGAGAAAATCTGATTTGCTTTTAAACTGGATATATAATTAAAACAAAATAACATTTATAAAATATAGTTTTTAACAGCCTGCAGCAGTATTACTTCTATATTCTATCAGACCAACAAACTGAATATCGTGAATATCATGTATTGTGATATTTTGACCATATTGCCCACCCTTACTGTTTTCTTACATGCTGATAGACGTTTTCAGACTTGCTGATGATGCTGAACGCTGGGCATGTTGTCGCCTGAGTTCAGAGCTGGGTTTGGTGCAGATTGTGAATTTTTTTTTTTTTTTTTGTACAGACGTCAGTCAGTATAACATAAACGATTATGCAAAGTAGGATTCTCAGTACTTTCCTCCTTTAAACTGAAAGCCTTTTAGCCTTTTAGCTACCAGCATCATCTCATTTCATCTTCTCTGGTTTATGTAGGACCTTTTTTAAAGTATTTGAATGCAATCTTTGCTTTTTTAATCTGATTGCTGTATTTAAATTGTGACATATGCAGTCTGGCTTTTCTGTTAGCCCTGCCTGGGCACCGAATGTTCAATTCCTGATCAATGTTTACACTTTTCTTGAGTATTTGTCGGTTGTCCATTCCTAAGAAAGCGTGTGCAAAGCTCACTATACCTGTTATTGACGTGTGATTTCAGAATGGGTGCTGTTTTGTATCAGTGTTATGGAACAGAAATGGAAGGAAATCTGAAGAAGTGTTGATTTTACCTCAAAGTGTACATTATTGAGGATGTTCTAATTAATCAAGCTTAGCGTAAAGCATGAAACTCTTCTACATTTAGCAAACAAATCTCAAGACAAGTCAGATTTAAGTTTCAGCAAAGTGGAGCTGATTTAATAAAAACTGATTAATTAAAGGGGAACTCCACCTAGAAACTTAGCAAGCCAGACTAGTTCACAGTGGTGGTGAATGGAACCAGACATCCACCTCTAAAAGCTCCTCACAGAAAGTTCTTACAGTAGATGTTATAAATACACTGTCTGATTCTGAGACGCTGTTTATGATAGTTTAGAGAAGATCTCAGTCTTAAACTCCATTCATGGTGGAGGGACACATGCAGGACGCTGTGAGGTTAAAATAGTTACCAAAAGAAAACTTATTCGTTTCAAATTTTAGTAGCTTCCATTATCAACTTTTCATAAACAACATATTAGACAACATATTAGGTGCTTTTTGTAAATCAAATGGTTTTGCATTGTAGACATTGGGACCTCCTGGTTCCCATCACCACCACTGTTTAAAAATCTGTGTTTGGTAAGTTTTACTATAAATAAATGATTTTACATTAAACCATTCTAAATAACTTTGTTTATATTTTAAACCACTGAATATGGTCAAAATATGAAATATCGGTGAAGTTCCCCTTTAATTTTGCTCTGTTGATGGGTTGCTGTAAAATAAGTGTAAAATAGCGGAAATTACCAAATGTACTTTTTAATGTCATTAAAAGTCCAGAAAATTAGTCAGTTTTAACAGATAAATGAAATATAAGTCATCTCTAAGACTAAACTAGCTTATTTAGCCTTAGATTACAGGAAAGGGCGGCTAATGAGCGCGCTATGCATTCAGAGCTCTTAAATACCACTGAGATTATGTTAATATCAACATAAACAGTCTCAGAAATGTTTGCAGAAATGAATATTGTAAGATATGAAAGCAGATGTGAACTTTTTTATGTTTGGTTTAACCCTTTATTTACTCGGTGAAGCTGCAGCTACAGTCTCATTTTCAGTAGCATAATGCTAACAGCGTTAGCCGCATGCTACATTTCGAAACAAATGGAGGTAAAACGTGAACTTTCTCTGAGTTGGGCCTCTAAAATGGACCTAAACTGACAAAAATATTAAACCTCAGTCTGTCAAAGTGTTGAAGATCATTCCAAATGTGTTCATGTACACTAACATGTTCAAACGTGTATCATCTGCGCCTGGTTACATAAACCACCTGAAATTAGTACTTAAGATGATCCCTAAAGGATTTCTCGTGTGCCAAATCTTCATCTAAATCCTGAATGTTTCCCGAAAAAAGTCGTAATGAAGTTTTTGCTGATCATAAACGCTGTTTAATGTAAAGTTCCAGTCATGTTATGGCGATGGTTAGCGAGCAAGCTAACACGTTTGTACTAATTGTTCAGTTGTTAAGATAAAAACACAAATTGTGTAATATTTTTAAAAGTTTAGAAGTTAGTATCTTCTTCTTAGTATCATCATCCTGATGTTTATTCTGTGAGAAAGTCAGCATGGACATCAATTTCTAGTCACTAATGTAGCATTAGCTGCTACTTTAAAGGCCCCATATTATTAAAAACTAAATTCCCTGGCTGAGGAGTTTGTGTTATATGTAAAGATCAGCAAAGTTCTAAAACCTGCAGTTCACTTCTCAGTTCCGCATGTCGCTGCTGTTGAAACAAAGTCTCCTATCTTCAAAAGTATAGCTTTACAGGAGAAGTAAAAAACATACTTTATTTTTAATATAAGTCAATGGAACCAGATGTCTTTACGGGTAATTTTGGATCATTTCCTTTAATCCATTTGTCATGAAATATACACACGATGTAAAGAACAACAGGGGTTTTCAAGTTAGGTCAAAAACTAAAAAATATAAATAAATTTTCTATTTGTTTAGCTCTACCTATTCATGCTGCAGTGATTCAGTGCTTCCTTTGTTTTGTTTAATAGAGTGTTCTGGAAGTAAAAATCCCATTTATAACAGCCGTATCGTACAGCAGTGTATTTTATCCAGCCAACGTAGATGTACCAGGAGCGTCTAACAGCTCTAATACCAAGTCTAAGCCCAAATATGAGTGTACTGTTACTTTTATTCACTCATTGATGCAGCAATAGAATTTCTCCACTCTCCAGTATCTCTGTCAGTTATTATATTTGGCTTTTGGAGCCACTTCAGTGAGTAAAATAGGAAAATCATCAAGAAATCATTCTGCAGTAAGGTTCACTGCAACTGCAAAGAAACTAGCAAAGAAAAATAAAGATATGGTTAAAATGAAAATAATTAAATTCAGACATGGTATGTACAAAAAACGGCGCTATATATAAACCAGTAATATTTACAAAAACACTAAAGAGAAAGTACTCACCTGTGAAAGGGACAAAAGCAGTGGTCAAAATCACTGTATTCACTGTAATCATTGTATTTTTGCTATTTTTTAGAATCTTTTTACTCTAATTTCATTTTTATAATGTCATGATTTATCTGCCAGCTGATTGGTTCGGTTCAGTCCTCAAAACTATGTGTATGGATCTTTCAGAATGTCTATGAAATAAACGACTGAGATTTTTACTTCCGGAACCAGATCCGCTAAAAAAGAGTGGACGGCCACTCTATAAGGAGGTACAGAACAGGACAGCCAATCAGAACAGAGCTCATTTACATATATCAGTATTAAAGGTACAGAGGAATAAAGAAAGACTGAACATAATGTAAAAATGTATTTACTCCATAAAATCTTATTAATGTTTCATTTTTATTTTACAAATTCAATGCACACACAGGATGCAAAAGTTTAGGTATAGCCGGTCAAATTCCATGTTTTGAGTGTAAATAAGTCACACGTCGTCTACAGAGACACACAGCTACACACTGTAGTACACACTTACACACTTCAGTACACACTTACTGATTATTTACTGGGTTCATGTTCCGTTGTGTCTCTGTGGAGGATGTTTGAAATCATTTACGCTTAAAAAATCAGCTGAACGTGTAACTTGAGCAGGCTGTTCTTTCTTTTAGGGTTTTCTTAAGGAAGGTGTTTTAAGTGACCGCTGTGGCGCTGGTGTTCGTTCACCTGGTGCTGTGTGAGGTTGGTGTTGTGGAGATAATCCAGCAGCCATTAAAACAGAAGTGCAATCTGTAGTCTCCCAAATCTCCCTCACACGTACTTTCATTGTCCTCGTTGTTTTTAATGTGTCATATGTTTGTAAACATGAAGGATCTTGTGTTGTTATTTTGTATGCAGGTTTCTTTCCTCTGTATGCATCATGTTAGCAGTGCTTATGTTACTCCTTGTGTAATGGAAATGACTTGTACTGGTGTAGATGGGTTGTCCGGCGGACCGGGCGGTGGTGGGTCAGCGGTGAAGGTGGTGCTCTGAATGTCATTAGTGCATGTAAAGCCTTTTATACAGCATTATCTATTCAATTTGTACTACAGCAATTTGTTTTATACAACAGTTTTATGAGTGATTATTCAGTACTCAGTACTTTGTAGATTTATATTCTTTAAATAATAAAGACTTTTTACAAGAAACATCTTTTAGTGTTGCATCTTTAATGCTTTTGATTCATTATAAGAATGTATTTATGAATTTGGCAGCATAATGATTTTTTGAAGTTAATTATGTTTATATCCTATTTGGTCAGGTGTGAATCTGCAAGTGTGCAACAAAGACTACACAAAAATTCAAATCAGAACAAAATACACTGTGTGGCCGAAAGTGTGTCATCCCTTCCAGTTATTGATTTCAGGTGTTTCAGCCACACCCATTATTAACAGGTGTATAAAGCCAAGCACACAACCATGCAGCCCCCTATATACAAATACTGGCAGTAGAATGGGGTCATACTGAAGAGCTCTGTGACTTTAAGCTTGACGCTTTCATAGGGCGCCAGTTGGTCAGTTAATGAAATGTCTGTCCTGCTAGAGCTGCCTTGGACAACTGTAAGTGTTACTATTGTGAAATAGAAATTTATAGGTTCAACAACAGCTCAGCCACAAAGTGGTACACCACACACATTCCAAGAGCTGGGCTGCCGAGAGCAGAAGTGTATAAAGAGCACCTATCCAGAGTGTCAAACTGCCGGGATCAGCACTTCAAGAGCTTTAATGAAATGGGTCTCCATGCTAAGCAGCTGGACAGAAGCTTTTGATCATTGTATGCAATGCCAACTCTGGACTCTGGAGTGGTGTAACCCTCCATCACTAGACACTGGAGTGGTGTAAAGCTCCACCACTGGACTCTAGACACATCTAGCTTCACAAATGCTCTTTTGACTGAATGGATACAACTTCATACAGACCCTCAAAAAACTTGTGGACAGCTTTCCTGCAAATGTCATTTCATTTAGACTAGCTCAGAATTAATATTAGTCTATTATATTACATATTTATACCATATGTGTATTATTATATTATATGTTTATTATATTGCCTATATTAATGTATATTAGTATATTAGGTTTAATAACTCAAAACTATTTAAGTATCAGTCTCTATATCAAAATAAAAACACATTCCCAGCAGATTTTTCAAAACTGGCGCTGTAACTCGTTTTTCCGATAGAGGGCGCCAAAACGTTAAAATAGGCACCTGAGCCGCGTTCAAGTTACCACAGAATTTTTACCGTGTGTTACATTCGATAAACTTTTATATGATTTTTTTATAACGTAACCGAGCATCATACAAGACAGTAAACAATGCATCGAAAAAGAGTAAATATAAATTTATGATATCAAAATTATAGCAAACATTCAGGCACATTGCTAATAAAAATAAATACATTAAATGTAAACTGTTTTTGTCCAAATACTTATGGACCGGGTTGAGTATGCATTATATTACTATTGTTTGTAGATTGTTTTCAAAATAAAAAAACTAAAACAATAAATAAATATCTATCAGGGAGAAACCTTACAGCTCTTCGTGGAGCGCTTGAACGCTGCTCGGGGGTCTGTCTGATTCTGTCGCCGCCAGAAAGCGCTTCCGCTCGGACGCGGGTTTTGACACAGCACCGGTCAGAAGCTAACACCAAGAACCGAGTCCAGGCAGCACCGAGAGGTCGTTCCGGTGTGGATAGACTGAAGGGTTTGAAGAGGAGGAATGGCGGGAGACGCGTTCCGCACGGTAAGGCTCTAACTTTATAAGCTCTCCGGTTAAACAGCTGATACGAGTCGTTTCTGAGTGAGAGAGCGGAGCACTGTTCTGTAGCCGGCTAGGCTAAGCTAACTGTCTGTACACAGACTGAAGTGTGACCTTCCCGCCCGACAGAAACACCGCGGCTTCATATTCACTGTTAAACTTACAAACCAGCTTCTGTTCACACGTACACACTGAGTTCAAACTCACTGTCACCATTCAGCACACGCTCCAGCAGCAGCTCTGCTTCAGTACAGTCCAAAAAACACAGCTTCACTGCATCCTCTCACTGAGACTCATCTCCAACACTGCATCCTCTCACTGAGACTCATCTCCAACACTGCATCCTCTCACTGAGACTCGTCTCCAGCACTGCATCCTCTCACTGAGACTCATCTCCAACACTGCATCCTCTCACTGAGACTCGTCTCCAGCACTGCATCCTCTCACTGACACTCATCTCCAACACTGCATCCTCTCACTGACACTCATCTCCAACACTGCATCCTCTCACTGACACTCATCTCCAACACTGCATCCTCTCACTGAGACTCACCTCCAACACTGCATCCTCTCACTGAGACTCATCTCCAGCACTGCATCCTCTCACTGAGACTCATCTCCAACACTGCATCCTCTCACTGAGACTCGTCTCCAGCACTGCATCCTCTCACTGACACTCATCTCCAACACTGCATCCTCTCACTGACACTCATCTCCAACACTGCATCCTCTCACTGAGACTCATCTCCAACACTGCGTCCTCTCACTGAGACTCATCTCCAGCACTGCATCCTCTCACTGAGACTCACCTCCAACACTGCATCCTCTCACTGAGACTCATCTCCAGCACTGCATCCTCTCACTGAGACTCATCTCCAACACTGCATCCTCTCACTGAGACTCACCTCCAACACTGCATCCTCTCACTGAGACTCATCTCCAGCACTGCATCCTCTCACTGAGACTCATCTCCAGCACTGCATCCTCTCACTGAGACTCACCTCCAACACTGCATCCTCTCACTGAGACTCACCTCCAACACTGCATCCTCTCACTGAGACTCACCTCCAACACTGCATCCTCTCACTGAGACTCATCTCCAACACTGCATCCTCTCACTGAGACTCATCTCCAACACTGCATCCTCTCACTGAGACTCATCTCCAACACTGCATCCTCTCACTGAGACTCGTCTCCAGCACTGCATCCTCTCACTGACACTCATCTCCAACACTGCATCCTCTCACTGAGACTCATCTCCAACACTGCATCCTCTCACTGAGACTCGTCTCCAGCACTGCATCCTCTCACTGACACTCATCTCCAACACTGCATCCTCTCACTGACACTCATCTCCAACACTGCATCCTCTCACTGAGACTCATCTCCAACACTGCGTCCTCTCACTGAGACTCATCTCCAGCACTGCATCCTCTCACTGAGACTCACCTCCAACACTGCATCCTCTCACTGAGACTCATCTCCAGCACTGCATCCTCTCACTGAGACTCATCTCCAACACTGCATCCTCTCACTGAGACTCACCTCCAACACTGCATCCTCTCACTGAGACTCATCTCCAGCACTGCATCCTCTCACTGAGACTCATCTCCAGCACTGCATCCTCTCACTGAGACTCACCTCCAACACTGCATCCTCTCACTGAGACTCACCTCCAACACTGCATCCTCTCACTGAGACTCACCTCCAACACTGCATCCTCTCACTGAGACTCATCTCCAACACTGCATCCTCTCACTGAGACTCGTCTCCAGCACTGCATCCTCTCACTGACACTCATCTCCAACACTGCATCCTCTCACTGAGACTCATCTCCAACACTGCATCCTCTCACTGAGACTCACCTCCAACACTGCATCCTCTCACTGAGACTCATCTCCAGCACTGCATCCTCTCACTGACACTCATCTCCAACACTGCATCCTCTCACTGACACTCATCTCCAACACTGCATCCTCTCACTGAGACTCATCTCCAGCACTGCATCCTCTCACTGAGACTCATCTCCAACACTGCATCCTCTCACTGAGACTCATCTCCAGCACTGCATCCTCTCACTGAGACTCATCTCCAACACTGCATCCTCTCACTGAGACTCATCTCCAACACTGCATCCTCTCACTGAGACTCGTCTCCAGCACTGCATCCTCTCACTGACACTCATCTCCAACACTGCATCCTCTCACTGAGACTCATCTCCAGCACTGCATCCTCTCACTGAGACTCATCTCCAGCACTGCATCCTCTCACTGAGACTCACCTCCAACACTGCATCCTCTCACTGAGACTCATCTCCAGCACTGCATCCTCTCACTGAGACTCATCTCCAGCACTGCATCCTCTCACTGAGACTCATCTCCAACACTGCATCCTCTCACTGAGACTCATCTCCAGCACTGCATCCTCTCACTGAGACTCATCTCCAGCACTGCATCCTCTCACTGAGACTCATCTCCAGCACTGCATCCTCTCACTGAGACTCATCTCCAGCACTGCATCCTCTCACTGAGACTCATTTCCAACACTGCATCCTCTCACTGAGACTCATCTCCAGCACTGCATCCTCTCACTGAGTCTTTTCTCCAGCACTGCATCCTCTCACTGAGACTCATCTCCAGCACTGCATCCTCTCACTGACACTCATCTCCAGCACTGCATCTTCTCTCACTGAAACTCATCTGCAGCACTGCATCCTCTCACTGAGACTCATCTCCAGCACTGCATCCTCTCACTGAGACTCATCTCCAGCACTGCATCCTCTCACTGAGACTCATCTCCAACACTGCATCCTCTCACTGAGACTCATCTCCAACACTGCGTCCTCTCACTGAGACTCATCTCCAGCACTGCGTCCTCTCACTGAGTCTTTTCTCCAGCACTGCATCCTCTCACTGACACTCATCTCCAACACTGCATCCTCTCACTGACACTCATCTCCAGCACTGCATCCTCTCACTGAGACTCATCTCCAACACTGCATCCTCTCACTGAGACTCATCTCCAACACTGCATCCTCTCACTGACACTCATCTCCAGCACTGCATCCTCTCACTGAGACTCATCTCCAGCACTGCATCCTCTCACTGAGACTCATCTCCAACACTGCATCCTCTCACTGAGACTCATCTCCAGCACTGCATCCTCTCACTGAGACTCATCTCCAACACTGCATCCTCTCACTGAGACTCATCTCCAACACTGCATCCTCTCACTGAGACTCATCTCCAACACTGCATCCTCTCACTGACACTCATCTCCAGCACTGCATCTTCTCTCACTGAAACTCATCTCCAGCACTGCATCCTCTCACTGAGACTCATCTCCAGCACTGCATCTTCATCTTCTCTCATTGAGACTCATCTCCAACACTGCATCCTCTCACTGAGACTCATCTCCAGCACTGCATCTTCATCCTTTCTCACTGAGACTCATCTCCAGCACTGCATCTTCATCCTTTCTCACTGAGACTCATCTCCAGCACTGCATCTTCATCCTTTCTCACTGAGACTCATCTCCAGCACTGCATCCTCTCACTGACACTCATCTCCAGCACTGCATCCTCTCACTGACACTCATCTCCAGCACTGCATCCTCTTGCTGAGACTCATCTCCAGCACTGCGTCCTCTCACTGAGACTCATCTCCAGCACTGCATCTTCATCTTCTCTCATTGAGACTCATCTCCAGCACTGCATGCTCTCACTGAGACTCATCTCCAGCACTGCATCTTCATCCTTTCTCACTGAGACTCATCTCCAGCACTGCATCTTCATCCTTTCTCACTGAGACTCATCTCCAGTACTGCATCTTCATCCTTTCTCACTGAGACTCATCTCCAGCACTGCATCCTCTCACTGACACTCATCTCCAGCACTGCGTCCTCTCACTGAGACTCATCTCCAGCACTGCATCCTCTCACTGAGACTCATCTCCAGCACTGCATCTTCATCCTCTCTCACTGACACTCATCTCTAGCACTGCATCTTCTCACTGAGACTCATCTCCAGCACTGCATCTTCATCCTCTCTCACTGACACTCATCTCCAGCACTGCATCCTCTCACTGAGACTCATCTCCAACACTGCATCCTCTCACTGAGACTCATCTCCAGCACTGCATCCTCTCACTGAGACTCATCTCCAGCACTGCATCCTCTCACTGAGACTCATCTCCAGCACTGCATCCTCTCACTGAGACTCATCTCCAGCACTGCATCCTCTCACTGCGCTTCTTCTGCCTCACTGCATCTTCTCTCACTGAGACTCATCTTCAGCACAGCCTCTTCTCTCACTGAGACTCATCTCCAGCACTGCATCTTTTCACTGCGCTTCTTCTGCGTCACTGCATCTTTGGCTTCTCTCACTGAGACTCATCTCCAGCACTGCATCTTCTCTCACTGAGACTCATCTCCAGCACTGCATCTTCTCTCACTGAGACTCATCTCTAGCACTGCATCCTCTCACTGAGACTAATCTCCAGCACTGCATCTTCTCTCACTGAGACTCATCTCCAGCACTGCATCTTCTCACTGAATCTTTTCTCCAGCACTGCATCTTCTCTCACTGAGACTCATCTCCAGCACTGCATCTTCTCACTGCGCTTCTTCTGCGTCACTGCATCTTTGTCTTCTCTCACTGAGACTCATCTCCAGCACTGCATCTTCTCTCACTGAGACTCATCTCCAGCACTGCATCTTCTCTCACTGAGACTCATCTCTAGCACTGCATCCTCTCCCTGAGACTAATCTCCAGCACTGCATCTTCTCTCACTGAGACTCATCTCCAGCACTGCATCTTCTCACTGAGTCTTTTCTCCAGCACTGCATCCTCTCACTGAGACTCATCTCCAGCACTGCATCCTCTCACAGAGACTCATCTCCAGCACTGCATCTTCATCTTCTTTCACTGAGACTCATCTCTAGCACTGCATCCTCTCACTGAGACTCATCTCCAGCACTGCATCTTCTCACTGAATCTTTTCTCCAGCACTGCATCTTCTCTCACTGAGACTCATCTCCAGCACTGCATCTTCTCACTGCGCTTCTTCTGCGTCACTGCATCTTTGTCTTCTTTCACTGAGACTCATCTCCAGCACTGCATCTTCTCTCACTGAGACTCATCTCTAGCACTGCATCCTCTCCCTGAGACTAATCTCCAGCACTGCATCTTCTCTCACTGAGACTCATCTCCAGCACTGCATCTTCTCACTGAGTCTTTTCTCCAGCACTGCATCCTCTCACTGAGACTCATCTCCAGCACTGCATCCTCTCACAGAGACTCATCTCCAGCACTGCATCCTCTCACTGAGATTCATCTCCAGCACTGCATCCTCTCACTGAGACTCATCTCCAGCACTGCATCCTCTCACAGAGACTCATCTCCAGCACTGCATCTTCATCTTCTTTCACTGAGACTCATCTCTAGCACTGCATCCTCTCACTGAGACTCATCTCCAGCACTGCATCTTCTCTCACTGAGACTCATCTCCAGCACTGCATCTTCTTACTGTGCTTCTTCTCCAGCACTGCATCTTCTCACACTGAGAGTCATCTCCAGCACTGCATCTTCATCTTCTTTCACTGAGACTCATCTCTAGCACTGCATCCTCTCACTGAGACTCATCTCCAGCACTGCATCTTCTCTCACTGAGACTCATCTCCAGCACTGCATCTTCTTACTGCGCTTCTTCTGCGTCACTGCATCTTCGTCTTCTCTCACTGAGACTCATCTCCAGCACTGCATCTTCTCTCACTGAGACTCATCTTCAGCACAGCCTCTTCTCTCACTGAGACTCATCTCCAGCACTGCATCTTCTCTCACTGAGACTCATCTCCAGCACTGCATCCTCTCACTGAGACTCATCTCCAGCACTGCATCCTCTTACTGTGCTTCTTCTCCAGCACTGCTTCTTCTCACACTGAGAGTCATCTCCAGCACTGCATCTTCATCTTCTCTCACTGAGACTCATCTCCAGCACTGCATCCTCTCACTGAGACTCATCTCCAGCACTGCATCCTCTCACTCTAATTAATTTCCATTAAGGTTCATTAATTTGAGAAATTAAGTAAATAAATAAAGAAATCATGAATGAATTTGAGATATAAAGTAAACATTTTAAGATACTAAGTCATATTTTAAAATATTATCTCGTTAATTAGAGATGATAACACATTAATTTGAAATCTCTAAGTCATTGAGATATAATCTAAATATTTTAAGAAATGTTTTTCTGAGATGCTTTATGATTATGAGAAGAAAATATAAATGAATATAAATGTATATTTTAATACTAGGGTTATTTGAACAGGGCTGTAAGATTTGGAGGATACAGAGGCAGACACCCTGTTACGTATGATGATTCTAATCCAATACGAATAATAGTGCTAATAATAATACTAATAATACTAATAATAATACTAATACTAACAATATTGCTAATAATAATAATAATAATAATACTAATAAAACTAATAATAATACTAATACTAATAATAGTGCTAATAATAATACTAATAATACTAATAATACTACTAATACTAATAATAATACTAATAATAGTGCTAATAATACTAATAATAGTGCTAATAATAATACTAATAATACTAATAATACTACTAATACTAATAATAATACTAATAATAGTGCTAATAATACTAATAATAGTGCTAATGGGGAGTCTGTGGTCAGACGGGATCAGGTGAAGGCTGAATGAAGGTACGTCCCTGACGCTGAGAGCCGCTGAGTAAGTACAGCCGGAGACGCTCTGTTCCTCGACTCTGACTCTGTCTGAGTCGTCCACTCTGGGCGGCCTTGGCATAAGCCCGTCCGCCCCACCCACCCCCACCTCATCGGGGGCTAGTCAAAACACGTCCGTCAATTACAGATGAGCTGTTTTTGTACCGGTCGCCGGCTTTCCCTTGAACCTCCGAGTGACATCATAAACATACCGAGTGATGCAGATTCACCACTCAAGGACTCCATACTGGTGTAGTGTAAGGTGGTCACCCAGGTGGTCAACCCCAGTGTACAGCATAGAGGCCAGCAGTATATATACCCACTACACTACACTACACTACACTACACTACACTACACTACACTATACCAACCACCTATACTTCATGTAGGTTTCACAGCAGGTGTTTACATTGAACTACATATAATTACTGGAGCCGTCAGTAATGATTGGTGCCAGAAGATCAGCCATGATAGACTGATAGCCATCACTTACTCTCTCAAACTTCTGTTGTATCATGACTCAAACATTAGAGCTGTGTGTTGGCAAGAACCTGCCGATACAATACCTATCGTGATACAGCGGTCACAATTCAATATATCATGATATACTACGATACTGCAAGTAAAGTGATGTACTGTGATTTTTAAATCCTACTATTAAAACACACCACTGTATGAACAGTTTTATCAATGTTTACAATAGCATTGCGCCCTTGTGCTGCTTGTTAATGTTGGAGTGGAGCTGAAAATGGATTACAACACTGCCATCTAGTGGTCAGAGGTTTAAACACAACACACACTGATTCACTGTCTGCCAGAATCTGTGTATCGGTACTGTGTTTTTGAGAACCAATACAGTATCACGATACATTATATCTTGGTATTCGATATTTTTATATTTTCTTACACCCCTAACGACCATACTTTCTTGACAAGTAACTTCAGCCTTACCACCAACG
This sequence comes from Megaleporinus macrocephalus, assembly GCA_021613375.1. Taxonomy (NCBI): domain Eukaryota; kingdom Metazoa; phylum Chordata; class Actinopteri; order Characiformes; family Anostomidae; genus Megaleporinus; species Megaleporinus macrocephalus. The sequence continues at coordinate 54,490,740 of CM038703.1, read as the reverse complement.
TATCTGTAATTAGCACCTCTATTAGTAAATCTGCACCTGGACGTTAGTTGGTTAATTATCTCTGAAGGATCCTGTAGTTTAATCAGATTCCTAACAGCCGTTACTCTCCGTATGGTTTCAGTTGCGGCTCTGCCGGCATCACTTGGCGCTGCTCCAGAAGAGTTCTAGTGCTGTGGCCCCCCGGCTGCTGCTCCGCAAGTCCTTCAGCTCACACGGGTAGGTCTTCACTGGAGTGAGGGTTCTTCAGACAGTCAGATCCTGAATCCAGATCGTGCCTGAATCACTAGACGTGTGTTCGGTCCTGCAGGAGTGTGAGGAGTCGCAGGCCGGTGAGGAAGCTGCTGATTGGCGTGTCGGTGGGCGTGCCGCTAGTGGTGGGGGTGAAGTACGCTGTCTCCGATCCCAAAGACCAGCGGAGGATGAGGATACTAGTGGAGGGAGTCGGGCGCTTCTGCAGGTTAGGAACTTCACTACACCACAGTGAGCTAGAGCCTGAGCCCAGAGCTGGAGCAGTGGAGATCTGTGGACATCGGGGGAGAATAGTGGACATTAGTGGAGAGTAGTGGAGGTCAGTGGAGATCAGTGGAGATCAGTGGAGAGTAGTGGAGAGTAGTGGAGAGTAGTGGAGGTCAGTGGAGAGTAGTGGAGATCAGTGGAGTGTAGTGGAGATCAGTGGACAGTAGTGGAGATCAGTGGACAGTAGTGGAGATCAGTGGAGATCAATGGAGAGTAGTGGAGGTCAGTGGGGAGCAGTTGAGAGTAGTGGAGAGTAGTGGAGAGTAGTGGAGAGTAGTGGAGAGTAGTGGAGAGTTGTGGAGAGTTGTGGAGAGTAGTGGAGAGCAGTGGAGGTCAGTGGAGAGTAGTGGAGATCAGTGGAGAGTAGTGAAGAGCAGTGGAGAGTAGTGGAGAGTAGGTGAGGTCAGTGGAGATCAGTGGAGAGCAGTGGAGAGCAGTGGAGGTCAGTGGAGAGTAGTGAAGAGCAGTGGAGAGCAGTGGAGGTCAGTGGAGGTCAGTGGAGAGTAGTGAAGAGTAGTGAAGAGTAGTGAAGAGCAGTGGAGAGCAGTGGAGGTCAGTGGAGAGCAGTGGAGAGTAGTGAAGAGCAGTGGAGAGCAGTGGAGGTCAGTGGAGGTCAGTGGAGAGTAGTGAAGAGTAGTGAAGAGTAGTGAAGAGCAGTGGAGAGCAGTGGAGGTCAGTGGAGAGCAGTGGAGAGTAGTGAAGAGCAGTGGAGAGCAGTGGAGAGCAGTGGAGGTCAGCGGAGAGTAGTGGAGAGCAGTGGAGAGCAGTGGAGGTCAGTGGAGAGTAGTGGAGAGCAGTGGAGGTCAGTGGAGAGTAGTGGAGAGTAGTGGAGAGCAGTGAAGAGCAGTGGAGAGCAGTGGAGGTCAGTGGAGAGTAGTGGAGAGCAGTGGAGGTCAGTGGAGAGTAGTGGAGAGCAGTGGAGAGTAGTGGAGGTCAGTGGAGAGTAGTGGAGGTCAGTGGAGAGTAGTGGAGGTCAGTGGAGAGTAGTGGAGATCAGTGGAGAGTAGTGGAGGGTAGTGGAGAGTAGTGGAGGTCAGTGGAGAGTAGTGGAGAGTAGTGGAGAGTAGTGGAGATCAGTGGAGATCAGTGGAGATCAGTGGAGATCAGTGGAGGTCAGTGGAGGGTAGTGGAGGTCAGTGGAGAGTAGTGGAGAGTAGTGGAGGTCAGTGGAGAGTAGTGGAGAGCAGTGGACAGTAGTGGAGATCAGTGGAGATCAGTGGAGATCAGTGGAGGTCAGTGGAGAGTAGTGGAGGTCAGTGGAGAGTAGTGGAGAGTAGTGGAGGTCAGTGGAGAGTAGTGGAGGTCAGTGGAGAGTAGTGGAGAGCAGTGGAGATACTAATATCAGTTCATTATTGCGTCATCCAATCAGAGTCGACGTCTCAGAATCAAGGTGTTTATTACACACCGTTTACAGGAAACCCTGAGTTCATCCTCATTCCACTTCCTCTCCTCTCCACAGGTCTTTATATGTTGGACTTCTGATTTCGGTAGATTACTGGTGGACCTCCAACATTGCTCTGCGTGGGATGGATGAAGTAAGTGTCGGCTAGTTTTCAGTTCAGCTGTTCTCCCTGGAGGTCTTCAGATTTTCTACTGTAGCTACAATGGTTTCTACCTCAGTTATCCACACAGCGACTAGAGTACTGATTCAGTTTACGCTGCCTTTATAAGTCACGATGTAAATATTGTATTTACGAAATGTGTACACGTCAGCGTCACCATGACATCATATTTAGTGGGAAGCTTGGCCAGTTAGCCAATTAGCAGCTAAAGTATTGATGCAATTCAGGCCAATTAGCAACTGAACTACAGGACATTCAGGCCAAGTAGCCAATTAGCAACTGAACTACAGGACATTCAGGCCAAGTAGCCAATTAGCAACTGAACTACAGGACATTCAGGCCAAGTAGCCAATTAGCAACTGAACTACAAGACATTCAGGCCAAGTAGCCAATTAGCAACTGAACTACAAGACATTCAGGCCAAGTAGCCAATTAGCAACATTCAGACCAAGTAGCCAATGAGCAACAAAAGTACAGACAAAAATCTGTTAAAATGGCAACTAAACTACAGGACATTCAGGTCAGTTCGCAACTAAACTACAGGAAATTCAAGTCAGTTCGCAACTAAACTACAGGACATTCAGGTCAGTTCGCAACTAAACTACAGGACATTCAGGTCAGTTCGCAACTAAACTACAGGAAATTCAGGTCAGTTCGCAACTAGACTACAGGACATTCAGGTCAGTTTGCAACTAAACTACAGGAAATTCAGGTCAGTTCGCAACTAAACTACAGGAAATTCAGGTCAGTTCGCAACTAAACTACAGGACATTCAGGTCAGTTTGCAACTAAACTACAGGAAATTTAGGTCAGTTCGCAACTAGACTACAGGACATTCAGGTCAGTTCGCAACTAAACTACAGGACATTCAGGTCAGTCCGCAACTAAACTACAGGAAATTCAGGTCAGTTTGCAACTAGACTACAGGACATTCAGGTCAGTTTGCAACTAAACTACAGGGCATTCAGGTCAGTTTGCAACTAAACTACAGGAAATTCAGGTCAGTTTGCAACTAGACTACAGGACATTCAGGTCAGTTTGCAACTAAACTACAGGACATTCAGGTCAGTTTGCAACTAAACTACAGGACATTCAGGTCAGTTCGCAACTAGACTACAGGACATTCAGGTCAGTTTGCAACTAAACTACAGGAAATTCAGGTCAGTTCGCAACTAAACTACAGGAAATTCAGGTCAGTTCGCAACTAGACTACAGGACATTCAGGTCAGTTTGCAACTAAACTACAGGAAATTCAGGTCAGTTCGCAACTAAACTACAGGACATTCAGGTCAGTTTGCAACTAGACTACAGGACATTCAGGTCAGTTTGCAACTAAACTACAGGAAATTCAGGTCAGTTCGCAACTAGACTACAGGACATTCAGGTCAGTTTGCAACTAAACTACAGGACATTCAGGTCAGTTTGCAACTAAACTACAGGAAATTCAGGTCAGTTCGCAACTAAACTACAGGACATTCAGGTCAGTTTGCAACTAAACTACAGGAAATTCAGGTCAGTTCGCAACTAGACTACAGGACATTCAGGTCAGTTCGCAACTAGACTACAGGACATTCAGGTCAGTTCGTACATAATCATAAATAATACACTATCACTGTTTCTGTACAGCTGAGCAGGTAAAGCAGCTCTCACTCCTCCACTGTCCACGTTTAGCTGTTGTAGCTGTTGGAGTAACAGTAGATCCCACTGATTTGCCCTCTAGCGCCCCCTTGAGCGTAGACCGTTTTAACCACCACAGTAACGCTTAAACACATTTCGAGAAGTTTGCGTGGTTGGAAGACGTTGGCTTGATGCGGTCATTTGTGTTTGAATCCTCGTTTTCTGGCTTTAAGGCGGAGCTAATGTTTATAGATATGCTTGTAGATGTTTATAGACACCAGTTATTCACTAACCTTGCATTTCTATAAGTGCAGTAATAGAGTAATGCTGTATCTAGAACCTTCTCACTGATACTGTCTGTGTTTAATCTCTCTTCTGTTACGCTAGTTATGTATTTTATTCTGGGTAACTGTTTAACTTCTCTTGTGCTGTATGTTTAGTACTTCAGGATCAATAAAGTGTTATCATATCAGACGCCAAACACATCTCGGCTGATCAGCTATACGTTAAAGGTTAAAGGGGTGAATTCTGTACATTAGAAAAATTTGCTGAACTTTCCCCTAATGGCTCATACATTGAGATATATTGATGGAGATATATAATGTGCGTATATATATATATATATATATATATATATATATATATATAATGTATATGTATATGTACGCTATATAACGTACTGAACGTTTTTCTCCAGAGCAGTGCAGAGTTCGCAGCGGTCATGTCGGCGTGTCACCAGCGGGCGGCGGACAGCATGGTGGACGGCGCCGTGCGGAACGGAGGTATCTATATCAAACTGGGACAGGGGCTCTGCGCCTTCAACCACCTGCTGCCCCCAGAATACACCCGCACGCTGCAGGTCCTGGAGGACAAAGCCCTCAACAGGAGATACAAGGAGGTGAGGGACTCGGGGTCAGGGGGTTTATAGTTCCAGGTCTATTTGTTAACCAGGTAAATACCTGATAATCAGAACTGGAGGAGCTGTTCACACAGAGGTGGAAGATAACAGGGAGCTGTAGGTCCAGAGAGCAGAGCTGTATCATCACTGTTTTAAAGATCAGCTGCCGTGTTTAAATTAAGTAGAAAAATAAAAATCAACAAAAATTGATTTTTTTTTTCTTACAAATAGTTAAAAAAAACATTTACAAAGACTTCTTCAAGGGTTCCTTAGTAAAGACAGCAGCATATATATATATATTATTAGGGTTGTGTGTTGACAAGAACCTGGCGTTACAATACGTATTGTGATACAGCGGTCACGATTTAATATATCGCAATATTTTGTGATATTACAAACAAAGTGATTTACTGTGATTTTTTAAATCTTACTATTAAAACACACCACTGTATGAACAGGTTTATCAATGTTTACAATAGCACTGCGACCTTGTGCTGCTTGTTAATGTTGTAGTGGAGCTAAAAATGGATTACAACACTGCCATCTAGTGGTCAGAGGTTTAAACACAACACACACTGATTCACTGTCTGCCAGGAATCTGTGTTTGGATACTGTGTTTTTCAGAATTGATACAGTATCACTAAACAAAATATCCCCATATTCAATATTTTCTTACACCCCTATATACCCTATATACACCCCTTATATCCCTAATATATATGTATTATATATATATATATATATTCTAGCACCTTTTCTTGTACAGCACATTCTCCATCAGTCTGAGGTCTGAGTGCAGTAGAACGGTGGTCTGCAGTGGTGAGGAGCTGTGAGACCCGTGGACGAGTAGTATTGATTGATTATTGATTGATTGATTATTATTTACTCTGTTCCTGATCTCTGTTCTAGGTAGACGCGTTATTCCTGGAGGACTTCAGCTCCACTCCTGATAAGATGTTTAAGACGTTTGACTACGAGCCCGTCGCTGCCGCCAGTTTAGCCCAAGTCCACAAAGCAGAACTGCATGATGGGACGCCGGTGGCTGTGAAAGTAAGCTGATGTGATTAGTGTGTGTGTAAGTGTGAATGTGTTAACCCCCCTTTAACCATGTAGTTGATCTAGCAGGTTCTAGATAACTGAGTGGAAGTGTAAACAAGTTCTAGATAACAGTGGGAATATGAGTGGAGGCAGGTTCTAGATAACTGAGTGTATGACTGGTAGTGTAAGCAGGTTCTAGATAACTGATTGTGTGTATGAGTGGTAGTGTAAGCATGTTCTAGATAAGTGAGTGGGAATACGAGTGTAAGCAGGGTCTAGATAACTGAGTGTGAGTATGACTGGTAGTGTAAGCAGGTTCTAGATAACTGAGTGTGAGTATGAGTGGTAGTGTAAGCAGGTTCTAGATAACTGAGTGTGAATGAGTGGTATTCTGAATGTGTTCTAGACAATTGAGGGGTAATATGAGCGGTAGTGTAGGGGTAAATAGGAGTGGTAGAGTAAGCAGGTTCTAGATAACTTGGTGTCAGTATAACTGGTAGGATAAGCAGGTTCTAGGTAACTGAGTCTGAATATGAGTGGAAGTGAAAGCAGGTTATAGATAACTGAGAGTAAGTATGAGTGGCAGTGTAAGCAGGTTCTAGATAACAAAGTGTGAATGAGTGGTGATCATGGGTGGTGATGGTGATCCCACTTCTGACACCAATGTGATGTCTTGGTAAAGAAGGAGGGCTTTAATTGAAAGTTCTTCTATGTACCCCTATGTACAACTCTCTGTTACTGCACGTCCCGTGTTGTCCCAGGGGTCTCCGCACCAGACCACCTCCCTTGCATGTCCACAGCTTCATGTTAGCCAGTAGTGGTACTTAGTAGTATTAAAAAATAAGCAGAGATTTGCATGATCACAGTGGTGGACGGGGTCTCCATGACAGAGAGACGCTGTCCAAGACTGTTAGCTACGTTAGCCTCGTAGCTCCAGTACGAACCCAATAACAGATCAAACGTATCTCCTCTGATTGACAGTGTTTGGGTTTGAAACAGTATCAATCAGAATTCTCTGCTGTGCCTGACTCTGAGTGTAGTTTACTGGGTCCAGAGTATCTGTATTGGCTTTACCTTCATTCTAGATGGACGTTCTAATCCATGTGACCTTGTGAACTGTGTCCAGCTGCAGTATATTGACCTCGGGGACTGGAATTAATCTTGAGAGAATAAATAAATATTATACATATTTATTGATAATAAAAAAGAGTTTTTTTGGGTTTTTTTTTTTTTACATTTTATGGTGTTATTTATTTATTTATTTATTTATTTGTATTAAAATGTCTGTTATTAAAGTGAATAATAATAATGTTAGTAATAAAATTAAACAGTAATAGTTAATAATAATACTACATATAGGGGACTACTAATCCAGGGTAAACTAATAGGGAGTGAACACGTTTCCAGGGTGGCTCTGCTGTCGTTGTTCTTCTGTAGGCAGCAAACAGATCTGAAACAGATCTAATCTGTAATCTGACTCTGAGTATAGGTCACTGGGATCAGAGTATCAGTGCTGTGTTGGTTTTACCCTCGTCCTGGGTGACGTACTAATCCCTGTGACCTTGTGAACTGTGTCCAGGTGCAGTATATCGATCTCAGGGATCGATTCGACGGCGATATCAGGACGCTGGAGATTCTGCTGGACATAGTGAAGTTTATGCACCCCAGCTTTGGTTTCCGCTGGGTCCTAAAGGTCTGTGTGAAGCTTGGTGTTATTGATAAAGATGTTGCTGGTGTGGTTTTGGACTTTAATTCTGAAGGACTGACGCTTGGCAGGCAGGTCAGAGCTGTAATCAGTAATCCCTCATTTCACTGGGTGTACAATAGCGCAGGTCAGCATTGCGTAAACATGTCTCAGGTGTATATACAGATCTGAGTTTCTGAGAAGCTCGGCCAGATCCAGCTTCACTGCTCGTTAAGACATAACAGTCATGTAACTGTGTTCATATGGAAATCAGTTAATTAACTTATTGAGCTTCTGTACACTTAGCAAACCAGCTAACCACCTAGCACCTGCTTTAGCTGATATAACTGAATGTCTCAGATGTGTATTGCTGGTGTCAGAACAAACCAGTATTTGTTATTCTTCAGTTTATGTTGTAATTTGAAAGCACCTGTTGTTTTACTGTGTGTATAAATACCATAATGAAGAAATGACCCACAGTGAACTGGACAGACGTCTGGTTCTATTGACTTACATTAAAAGTAAGATATGTTTTTGTTTCTCTGGTTAAGTTCTCACTTTCGAAATATGAGGTTTTGTTCTGACATCAGCTGTATATATATAAATATATATATAATATGCACATACAGTGACATCACAGAATAGTCCATAACCTGATTTAATTAGATTTAAATAAGTATATATAATATAATATCATCTTCTCTAAACTATCATAAACAGCGTCTCAGAATCAGACAGTGTATTTATAACATCTACTGTAAGAACTTTCTGTGAGGAGCTTTTAGAGGTGGACGTCTGGTTCCATTCAACTCCACTGTGAACAGATCTGACTCCACACTGTTCCACACTGAATCACTCTGAATGACTTTGTTAACATTCAGTTGTTCAGTTATGCAGAGAATTTTGAAAAAAGTTCCGCTTCAGGTGATTATAAACATTTTTAAATGCATATAATATATAAATTGAAATTATTTAGTTTTTCTATTTGTTTCAATTTTATTTTATTTCATTGTATTATTATTATTATTATTATTATTATTATTATTATTATTATTATTATTATTAATATTATATGCCTTTTAGTAACTTTACTGTTTAATGTTTAGAGCTGCTAATAAAAAAATGTTATTAAAGTGAATTATAATAATAAAAATATTAAAAATAATTACTTAAAAGTAACATATAGGTTTGTTGTAGTAAAATATATGTTTTTAGAGTTAATAATAATAATAATAATAATAATAATAATAATAATAATAATAATAATAATAATAAAGTTAGTAATCCTAAATGACTTAAATAATCATAATCAGTAATAATACTAAATTTGGGAACATACTAACCCAGGCCAAACTAATAGAGAGTGGACATTTTCTAGGGTGACTCTGCTGTTGTTAATCTAATAATAATAATAATAATTATTATTATTATTATTATTAGTAGTAGTAGTAGTCTTGTGTGTCTGTAACTCTACTGTTTGGTGTTTAAGCTGCAATTTGTATTAAAATGTTTGTTATTAAAGTGAATAATAATAATGTTAATAATGTTAGTAATAATAATTATGTTATTAATAAATAGTAATAATACTAAATTAGGTTCAGTACTAACCCAGACTGAACTAATAGAGAGTAAACCCGTTTCTAGGGCGACTCTGATGTCCTTGTTCTTCTAACAAACAGATCTGAAGTTAATCTGTTAACCAGCGCTGGTGTGAAGAGCTTCTCACCACACCTGTTTTTCTGGTTCTCTCAGGATCTGAAGGGGACGTTGGCGCAGGAGCTGGACTTCGAGAACGAGGGGAGGAACTCTGAGAGATGTGCTGAGGAGCTGAAGCGCTTTAAATTCATCGTCGTACCCAAAGTGTTCTGGAACCTCACCAGCAAGGTACCTGAACATCTCCATCAGGTGCCGTGATCAGGACCCCAGGTGGCTCTGTGTGTTATTAAAGGGCAACTCCACCCATTTTAACGGAATTCTGCAGAATGTAATGGATAAAGTAATTCAAAGTGGCTCTCCGTTCCAGATCTGTTCACAGTGGTGATGAATGGAACCAGACGCCCACCTTTAAAATCTCCCTCACAGAAAGTTATTACACCTTGACCTACATTGATGGCCCATCTTATTAGCTCCACTTACCATACAGAAGCACTTTGTAGTTCTACACCTACAGACTTCAAACACCTCAGTGTCACTGCTGGACTGAGAATCGTCCACCAACCAAAACTATCCGGACAGCAGTGTCCTGTGGGCGGCGTCCTGTGTCCACTGATGAAGAACCAGAGGAACACAAACTGTGCAGCAGCAGATGAGCTACTGTCTCTGACTTTACATCTACAAGGTGGACCAGCAAGTAGTAGGAGTGTCTAATAGAGTGGACAGTGAGTGGACACAGTGTTTAAACACTCCAGCAGGTCAGCGGTATGGTCAGTGGAGCTGATACAGTGGACAGTGAGTGGAGGTCCTGTATGGTCAGTGGAGCTGATACAGTGGTCAGTGAGAGGAGATAGAAGGAGGTTTAGGAGAGTGAGTGTATAGATTAGATAGATAGATAGATAGATAGATAGATAGATAGATAGATAGATAGATAGATAGATAGATAGATAGATAGATAGATACTCTGCTGACTCTCAGCTCTCTCTTCTCTCTGTAGCGAGTTCTCACAGCTGAATTCTGTGAAGGCTGTAAAATTAACAACGTGGAGGAGATAAAGAAGCAAGGCCTGAGTTTGAAGGATGTGAGTATATGGGAATCTTGGTGAGGAGGAGTGATGCTGTTTGCTGATGTTGATTGTAACGGCGCTCTTCACTGGGCTCCCTCCAGACAGCAGACAAGCTCATCAGGACCTTCGCCGAGCAGATATTTTACACCGGCTTCATACACGCCGACCCACATCCTGGTAACGGTAAGGAGTATAGTGAGTGTGTACAGTGATTAAATAATATGGCAGACTGTTAATGCATTCAGGTAATTAATAAATATTAAAGGACATATATCATGGAAAACTATTAATTTTATTTCTTCATTATTATTATTATTATTATTATTTCCCTGCAGCTTGAGCTGCTATTTGTATGAAAATTATTCAATATGAAAGTATTATTATTATTGTTATTATTATTATTATTATTATTATTTCCCTACAGCTTGAGCTATTTGTATGACAATTATTTGATATGAAAGTATTATTATTATTGTTGTTGTTGTTGTTTTTGTTATTATTATTATTGTCTATCCATCCATTGTCTGCTTTATTCCACTAGTCGGGGTCTTGTGGTTAGCACTGTCGCATCACAGCTACACCACCGTACGCATCACTACACCACTGTGCTGCCTTTTACAATTATTATTATTATTGTTGTTGTTGTTTTTGTTGTTCAATTATGGAAAATATTAACCTGCACAAAGCTTCTACACAGTGAAGCCTCAGTGTGAGTAGTGTAAGTAAACATAGTTAAAGCTTAAAAACTAACCGCTGGTTGTGTGATTGTGATGTCACAACCATGATAAGTTTAAGTGTCATGTATATAAACATTGCTAAACCATCAGCTCAGCGGTCAGCGCCGCTCACTGTCTGGACGCTTATCAGCAGAGAAACAAAGACTCCTCCAAGTGAGTCATGGTTGTGATGTCACAACCATAAATGTGATTTAAGGCTTCTAGGCAGTCGTATATGAATCTGATTGGCTTTAATCACCGCACGCTGTTGTGCTTTATCCAGTGTTGGTGCGACGGGGTCCTGATAACAAGGCAGAACTCGTCCTCCTAGATCACGGACTCTACGAGCACCTCAGTAAACGGTGAATAAACACAGACCAGATACATCACACTTTATACAGACGTCCACGGAGACGTCCATCACACTGTCTGTCTGTTCCCCAAACAGTGACCGAGTGGCGCTGTGCCAGCTGTGGCGTTCCATAATCCTCCGAGATGAAGCTGGAATGAAGAGGTACTCCAATGATCTCGGGGTCAAAGGTCAGCTATCCTCAGTCCAGCTTAATAACGTTCATTACTGCAATGCTAATTACACCGCAGTGAGAATTAAAGAGCTAGTTCTGCTGAAGGTCTAACGTTTCCGTCTTTGTGTCTCGTGTGTTTGATGGTTTTTATCTGCTGTGCTTGTAAAACGGCTGGTCAAGTGAAATACAGCTCTTCAGTTACTGCCACCCTCTGAGTGAGCGTACTATACTGCTCGTACCATCCATTATCTCTGTGATCTTCTATAACCTACAGCAGGAGTGTTTAATTAGAGTCAGTACGGTCCAGTTAGAGCAGGAGTGTTTAATTAGAGTCAGTACGGTCCAGTTAGAGCAGGAGTGTTTAATTAGAGTCAGTACGGTCCAGTTAGAGCAGGAGTAATTAATTAGAGTCAGTACGGTCCAGTTAGAGCAGGAGTAATTAATTAGAGTCAGTACGGTCCAGTTAGAGCTAGAGCAGGAGTAATTAATTAGAGTCAGTACGGTCCAGTTAGAGCAGGAGTGTTTAATTAGAGTCAGTACGGTCCAGTTAGAGCAGGAGTAATTAATTAGAGTCAGTACGGTCCAGTTAGAGCAGGAGTAATTAATTAGAGTCAGTACGGTCCAGTTAGAGCAGGAGTAATTAATTAGAGTCAGTACGGTCCAGTTAGAGCAGGAGTGTTTAATTAGAGTCAGTACGGTCCAGTTAGAGCAGGAGTAATTAATTAGAGTCAGTACGGTCCAGTTAGAGCAGGAGTAATTAATTAGAGTCAGTACGGTCCAGTTAGAGCAGGAGTAATTAATTAGAGTCAGTACGGTCCAGTTAGAGCTAGAGCAGGAGTAATTAATTAGAGTCAGTACGGTCCAGTTAGAGCAGGAGTGTTTAATTAGAGTCAGTACGGTCCAGTTAGAGCAGGAGTAATTAATTAGAGTCAGTACGGTCCAGTTAGAGCAGGAGTAATTAATTAGAGTCAGTACGGTCCAGTTAGAGCAGGAGTAATTAATTAGAGTCAGTACGGTCCAGTTAGAGCAGGAGTAATTAATTAGAGTCAGTACGGTCCAGTTAGAGCTAGAGCAGGAGTAATTAATTAGAGTCAGTACGGTCCAGTTAGAGCAGGAGTGTTTAATTAGAGTCAGTACGGTCCAGTTAGAGCAGGAGTAATTAATTAGAGTCAGTACGGTCCAGTTAGAGCAGGAGTAATTAATTAGAGTCAGTACGGTCCAGTTAGAGCAGGAGTAATTAATTAGAGTCAGTACGGTCCAGTTAGAGCAGGAGTAATTAATTAGAGTCAGTACGGTCCAGTTAGAGCAGGAGTAATTAATTAGAGTCAGTACGGTCCAGTTAGAGCTAGAGCAGGAGTAATTAATTAGAGTCAGTACGGTCCAGTTAGAGCAGGAGTGTTTAATTAGAGTCAGTACGGTCCAGTTAGAGCAGGAGTAATTAATTAGAGTCAGTACGGTCCAGTTAGAGCAGGAGTAATTAATTAGAGTCAGTACGGTCCAGTTAGAGCAGGAGTAATTAATTAGAGTCAGTAAGGTCCAGTTAGAGCTAGAGCAGGAGTAATTAATTAGAGTCAGTACGGTCCAGTTAGAGCAGGAGTGTTTAATTAGAGTCAGTACGGTCCAGTTAGAGCAGGGGTGTTTAATTAGAGTTCAGTACGGTCCAGTTAGAGCAGGAGTAATTAATTAGAGTCAGTACGGTCCAGTTAGAGCAGGAGTAATTAATTAGAGTCAGTACGGTCCAGTTAGAGCAGGAGTGTTTAATTAGAGTCAGTACGGTCCAGTCAGAGCAGGGGTGTTTAATTAGAGTCAGTACGGTCCAGTTAGAGCAGGGGTGTTTAATTAGAGTCAGTACGGTCCAGTTAGAGCAGGAGTAATTAATTAGAGTCAGTACGGTCCAGTTAGAGCTAGAGCAGGAGTAATTAATTAGAGTCAGTACGGTCCAGTTAGAGCAGGAGTGTTTAATTAGAGTCAGTACGGTCCAGTTAGAGCAGGGGTGTTTAATTAGAGTTCAGTACGGTCCAGTTAGAGCAGGAGTAATTAATTAGAGTCAGTACGGTCCAGTTAGAGCAGGGGTGTTTAATTAGAGTCAGTACGGTCCAGTTACAGCAGGAGTGTTTAATTAGAGTTCAGTACGGTCCAGTTAGAGCAGGAGTAATTAATTAGAGTCAGTACGGTCCAGTTAGAGCAGGAGTAATTAATTAGAGTCAGTACGGTCCAGTTACAGCAGGAGTGTTTAATTAGAGTTCAGTACGGTCCAGTTAGAGCAGGAGTAATTAATTAGAGTCAGTACGGTCCAGTTAGAGCAGGAGTAATTAATTAGAGTCAGTACGGTCCAGTTAGAGCAGGAGTAATTAATTAGAGTCAGTACGGTCCAGTTAGAGCTAGAGCAGGAGTAATTAATTAGAGTCAGTACGGTCCAGTTAGAGCAGGAGTGTTTAATTAGAGTCAGTACGGTCCAGTTAGAGCAGGGGTGTTTAATTAGAGTTCAGTACGGTCCAGTTAGAGCAGGAGTAATTAATTAGAGTCAGTATGGTCCAGTTAGAGCAGGAGTAATTAATTAGAGTCAGTACGGTCCAGTTAGAGCAGGAGTGTTTAATTAGAGTCAGTACGGTCCAGTCAGAGCAGGGGTGTTTAATTAGAGTCAGTACGGTCCAGTTAGAGCAGGGGTGTTTAATTAGAGTCAGTACGGTCCAGTTAGAGCAGGAGTGTTTAATTAGAGTCAGTACGGTCCAGTTACAGCAGGAGTGTTTAATTAGAGTCAGTACGGTCCAGTCAGAGCAGGGGTGTTTAATTAGAGTCAGTACGGTCCAGTTAGAGCAGGAGTGTTTAATTAGAGTCAGTACGGTCCAGTTAGAGCAGGGTTGTTTAATTAGAGTCAGTACGGTCCAGTTAGAGCAGGGGTGTTTAATTAGAGTCAGTACGGTCCAGTTACAGCAGGAGTGTTTAATTAGAGTCAGTAAGGTCCAGTTAGAGCAGGGGTGTTTAATTAGAGTCAGTATGGTCCAGTTACAGCAGGAGTGTTTAATTAGAGTCAGTACGGTCCAGTTAGAGCAGGAGTAATTAATTAGAGTCAGTACGGTCCAGTTAGAGCAGGGGTGTTTAATTAGAGTCAGTACGGTCCAGTTACAGCAGGAGTGTTTAATTAGAGTCAGTACGGTCCAGTTAGAGCAGGAGTAATTAATTAGAGTCAGTACGGTCCAGTTAGAGCAGGGGTGTTTAATTAGAGTCAGTACGGTCCAGTTAGAGCAGGAGTGTTTAATTAGAGTCAGTACGGTCCAGTTAGAGCAGGGGTGTTTAATTAGAGTCAGTACGGTCCAGTTAGAGCAGGGGTGTTTAATTAGAGTCAGTACGGTCCAGTTACAGCAGGAGTGTTTAATTAGAGTCAGTACGGTCCAGTTACAGCAGGAGTGTTTAATTAGAGTCAGTACGGTCCAGTTACAGCAGGAGTGTTTAATTAGAGTCAGTACGGTCCAGTTAGAGCAGGGGTGTTTAATTAGAGTCAGTACGGTCCAGTTAGAGCAGGGGTGTTTAATTAGAGTCAGTACGGTCCAGTTAGAGCAGGAGTGTTTAATTAGAGTCAGTACGGTCCAGTTAGAGCAGGAGTAATTAATTAGAGTCAGTACGGTCCAGTTAGAGCAGGAGTGTTTAATTAGAGTCAGTACGGTCCAGTTAGAGCAGGGGTGTTTAATTAGAGTCAGTACGGTCCAGTTAGAGCAGGGGTGTTTAATTAGAGTCAGTACGGTCCAGTTAGAGCAGGAGTGTTTAATTAGAGTCAGTACGGTCCAGTTACAGCAGGAGTAATTAATTAGAGTCAGTACGGTCCAGTTAGAGCAGGAGTGTTTAATTAGAGTCAGTACGGTCCAGTTAGAGCAGGGGTGTTTAATTAGAGTCAGTACGGTCCAGTTAGAGCAGGGGTGTTTAATTAGAGTCAGTACGGTCCAGTTAGAGCAGGAGTGTTTAATTAGAGTCAGTACGGTCCAGTTAGAGCAGGAGTGTTTAATTAGAGTCAGTACGGTCCAGTTAGAGCAGGAGTGTTTAATTAGAGTCAGTACGGTCCAGTTAGAGCAGGGGTGTTTACTTAGAGTTCAGTACAGTCCAGTTAGAGCAGGGGTGTTTACTTAGAGTTCAGTACAGTCCAGTTAGAGCTAGAGCAGGAGTAATTAATTAGAGTCAGTACGGTCCAGTTAGAGCAGGAGTGTTTAATTAGAGTCAGTACGGTCCAGTTAGAGCAGGGGTGTTTAATTAGAGTTCAGTACGGTCCAGTTAGAGCAGGGGTGTTTACTTAGAGTTCAGTACAGTCCAGTTAGAGCAGGGGTGTTTAATTAGAGTCAGTACGGTCCAGTTAGAGCAGGGGTGTTTAATTAGAGTCAGTACGGTCCAGTTAGAGCAGGAGTGTTTAATTAGAGTCAGTACGGTCCAGTTACACCAGGAGTGTTTAATTAGAGTCAGTACGGTCCAGTTAGAGCAGGGGTGTTTAATTAGAGTTCAGTACGGTCCAGTTAGAGCAGGAGTGTTTAATTAGAGTCAGTACGGTCCAGTTACACCAGGAGTGTTTAATTAGAGTCAGTACGGTCCAGTTACACCAGGAGTGTTTAATTAGAGTCAGTACGGTCAGTACACATCACACATACCGTTCAGTATATTTCAGTATATTTACTGTTTAAATACTGAACTGAATAATTTATTTATAAACTAATAATAAATGATTTTTACTCACTTCAATAAAAACTCGCTTTATTCTCCGACTGCTGCTTCTCGCTTCCTGTCTCGCCTGTGTGCTCTCCACACTCCCGAATTTGCTCAGATCTGATTGGCTGAGGAGCCTCTGGTAATCTTACAACGCACGTGATTGGTCTGTGAGGTTACTGCTCCGCCAAGCCCGTATACCTTAAGAACAAGAAAAGCTCCGCCTCTTAAAATAAACACAGTCAGAATTGAATCCTCCTCAGTAGATTATCAGTTTGGGTCCACACTGGACAACGTCTGTGTCCAGACCCGGACCATGGACCACCTATTAGTGACCCCCGATCTATAGGTATCTCCAAAATAGTAACTTTACAGGAGAGGCCAAAAACTGACTTTACTTTTAATGTAAGTCAATAGAACCAGAATTCTCTGCAGGCTGTTTTGGAGCATTTCTATTGGTCCATTCTTCATGAAGTGTTCAGAGGATCAGAGGTGGATCAGCAGTGACGGGTCTCATTACTGTTAACTCTCTCTGCTGGTTTGTCTCAGACTACTTCCTGTTCTGCGAGATGCTCCTGCAGCGGCCAATCAGCATGCGCGAGCTGACTCTGGGAAACATCCTGAGCCGGGAGGAGACGTCGTACATGCGGGACATGGCCGTCCACCACTTCGACAGCGTCATGCAGGTGCTGAAGTCTCTGCCGCGGCCCATGCTGCTGGTGTTCCGCAACATCAACACCGTCCGCTGCATCAACATCACCCTCGGAGCGCCGGTGGACCGCTACTTCGCCATGGCCAAGTGGTGAGAGACCCCCGCCTCGGAGACTGGAACTCAGTCTGTCCTCAGTGTTCAGAATCTACAGTAAAATACTCAGTAATTACTATGAATTATTTAGTATCTACAGTAAATTACTATTCATTATTCAGTATCAACTGTAAATTACTATATATTATTCAGTATCTACAGTAAATTATTCAGTAATTACTATAAATTATTCAGTATCAACAGTAAATTACTCAGTAATTACTATAAATGATTCAGTATCAACAGTAAATTACTATATATTATTCAGTATCTACAGTAAATTATTCAGTAATTACTATAAATTATTCAGTATCAACAGTAAATTACTCAGTAATTACTATAAATGATCCAGTATCAACAGTAAATTACTATATATTATTCAGTATCTACAGTAAATTATTCAGTAATTACTATAAATGATTCAGTATCAACAGTAAATTACTCAGTAATTACTATAAATGATTCAGTATCTACAGTAAATTACTATTCATTATTCAGTATCAACTGTAAATTACTATATATTATTCAGTATCTACAGTAAATTACTTAGGAATTATTATATATTATTCAGTATCTACAGTAAATTATTCAGTAATTACTATAAATGATTCAGTATCAATAGTAAATTACTCAGTAATTTATATTAATTTACTGTAGATACTGAAAAAAATATATAGTAATTTACTGTAAATACTGAATAATATATAGTAATTTACTGTTGATACTGAATAATATATAGTAATTAATGTGTAATGTACTGTTGGTACTAAATAATATATAGTAGTTACTGGGTAATCTACTGTAGATACTGAATAATATATAGTAATTTACTGTTGATACTGAATAATATATAGTAATTACTGGGTAATTTACTGTTGGTACTGAATAATATATAGTAATTTACTGTAGAGACTGAATAATATATAGTAATTACTGGGTAATTTACTGTTGGTACTGAATAATATATAGTAATTTACTGTAGAGACTGAATAATATATAGTAATTACTCAGTATCAACATTAAATTACTCAGTAATTACTATATATTATTCAGTACCTACAGTACATCACTCAGTAATTACTATATATTATTCAATATCTACAGTACACAACTGAGCAATTACTATATATTATTCATTATCAACTGTAAATTACTCAGTAATTACTATATATTATCTACAGTACATTACTCAGTAAGTACTATATATATTATTCTGTATCCACAGTAATTTACCCAGCAATTATTGTATATATTAATAGGTATCTACTGTAAACTATTATATATTATTCAGTATCTACAGTAAATTACTCAGTAATTACAATAAATTATTCAGCATCAACTCTGAATAATTAAGTAACTACTATGGATTATTTAGTGTCGTCTATAGATTACGTAGTAATTACTATGAATTATTAAATTGTTTACTATACATTAGTCAGTAATTACTTTGAATTATTCTGTATCTACTATTAATTGCTTTGAATTACTCAGTATTTATTATACATTGCTCCACAATTTCTATATATTATTCAGTTTCTACTTTAAATTACTCAGTAATCACTGAATTATTGGGTGTCTGCTATAAATTACTCAGTAATTCAGTATTTACTTGAAATGAATCAATAATTACCATGAATTCACTATTAATTATTAGGTATCTACTATAAAATTGCTCAGTAAGTACTATAAATTATTTAGTATCTACTAGAAATTATTTAGTATCTACTATAGATTATATATTATTCAGTAATTATATTTCTGTGGGTCATTTCTGAAAGATTCAGGTGTCTCCGGGTTACAGGGTTACATACTCTGACCTGAACGAACACCTCAGATGGTTCGTGCTGAGAGTCTGAAATAAGTGTTCAGTAGTAACGCTATGGCAGTGAGTCCCGTTACTCAGAGTGCAGGAGATCTGGAGTAGCTGTGTTCTGGTGGGGCTGAGATCTGAATACTGACTGCCTCGTCTGTGTCTCTGGTGTCAGTGCTGTGCGAGGTTGGGGTAAAACCCGAGCGGACGATGCTGCCCTCCTGCCCTCCCTCAGGGTCCTCCGCTGGGTCTGGAGCTTCTGGGAGAACGTGAAATTCGAATGTGCTTTAAGGTGAACCTGCTTAACGCTCACTATATATATTATATATAAATATATAAACACCCTGGACAATCACAAACATTCAAACCTAGTGGGGCAATTTAGGAACTCCAGCTAGTCCGACTGCATGTCTCAGTCCAGCAGTGACACTGCTGTCTGATCCACTCACACCAGCACAACACACACTAACACACCACGTCAGTGTCACTGCAGTGCTGAGAATGATCCACCCCCTAATAGTATCTGCTCTGTACTACCTCAGTACTACCTCAGTGCTACCTCAGTACTACCTCAGTACTACCTCAGTGCTACCTCAGTACTACCTCAGTGCTACCTCAGTACTACCTCAGTACTACCTCAGTACTACCTCAGTAACTGCTGTTACAGATCACAGTAAATATCACAGTAAATACCTCAGTACTTTATTCACTACGCCACACTCAGAGACGAGTGCTGTTTACTGTCCTGTCTGTTCACTGTCCTGTTTACTGTCCTGTCTGTTCACTGTCCTGTCTGTTTACTGTCCTGTTTACTGTCCTGTCTGTTTACTGTCCTGTCTGTTCACTGTCCTGTTTACTGTCCTGTCTGTTTACTGTCCTGTTTACTGTCCTGTTTACTGTCCTGTCTGTTTACTGTCCTGTTTACTGTACTGTCTGTTCACTGTCCTGTTTACTGTCCTGTCTGTTCACTGTCCTGTTTACTGTCCTGTCTGTTCACTGTCCTGTTTACTGTCCTGTCTGCTCACTGTCCTGTCTGTTTACTGTCCTGTCTGTTCACTGTCCTGTTTACTGTCCTGTCTGTTCACTGTCCTGTCTGTTTACTGTCCTGTTTACTGTCCTGTCTGTTTACTGTCCTGTTTACTGTCCTGTCTGTTTACTGTCCTGTTTACTGTACTGTCTGTTCACTGTCCTGTTTACTGTCCTGTCTGTTCACTGTCCTGTTTACTGTCCTGTCTGTTTACTGTCCTGTTTACTCTACTGTCTGTTTACTGTCCTTTCTGTTTACTGTCTGTTTACTGCCCTGTTTACTGTACTGTTTACTGTCCTGTTTACTGTACTGTCTGTTTACTGTCCTGTTTACTGTCCTGTCTGTTTACTACCCTGTTTACTGTACTGTCTATTTACTGTCCTGTTTACTGTCCTGTCTGTTTACTGTCCTGTTTACTGTCCTGTTTACTGTCCTGTCTGTTCCCTGTCCTGTTTACTGTACTGTCTGTTTACTGTCCTGTTTTGTTCACTGTCCTGTTTACTGTCCTGTCTGTTCACTGTCCTGTTTACTGTCCTGTCTGTTCACTGTCCAGTTTACTGTCCTATCTGTTTACTGTCCTGTCTGTTTACTGTCCTGTTAACTGTCCTGTTTACTGTCCTGTCTGTTTACTGTCCTGTTTGTTCACTGTTCTGTTTACTGTCCTGTCTGTTCACTGTCCTATTTGTTCACTGTCCTGATTAATGTCCTGTCCTCTGTGCTGTCTGTTTACTGTCCTATTTGTTTACTGTCCTGTCCACTGTGCTGTCTGTTTACTGTCCTATCTGTTCACTGTCCTGTCCACTGTGCTGTTTGTTTACTGTCCTGTCCACTGTGCTGTCTGTTTACTGTCCTATCTGTTCACTGTCCTGTTTACTGTCCTGTCCACTGTGCTGTTTGTTTACTGTCCTGTCCACTGTGCTGTCTGTTTACTGTCCTATCTGTTCACTGTCCTGTTTACTGTCCTGTCCACTGTGCTGTTTGTTTACTGTCCTGTCTGTTCACTGTCCAGTTTACTGTCCTATCTGTTTACTGTCCTGTCTGTTTACTGTCCTGTTAACTGTCCTGTTTACTGTCCTGTCTGTTTACTGTCCTGTTTGTTCACTGTTCTGTTTACTGTCCTGTCTGTTCACTGTCCTATTTGTTCACTGTCCTGTTTAATGTGCTGTCCTCTGTGCTGTCTGTTTACTGTCCTATTTGTTTACCGTCCTGTCCACTGTGCTGTCTGTTTACTGTCCTATCTGTTCACTGTCCTGTCCACTGTGCTGTTTGTTTACTGTCCTGTCCACTGTGCTGTCTGTTTACTGTCCTATCTGTTCACTGTCCTGTTTACTGTCCTGTCCACTGTGCTGTTTGTTTACTGTCCTGTCTGTTCACTGTCCAGTTTACTGTCCTATCTGTTTACTGTCCTGTCTGTTTACTGTCCTGTTAACTGTCCTGTTTACTGTCCTGTTTACTGTCCTGTCTGTTTACTGTCCTGTTTGTTCACTGTTCTGTTTACTGTCCTGTCTGTTCACTGTCCTATTTGTTCACTGTCCTGTTTAATGTCCTGTCCTCTGTGCTGTCTGTTTACTGTCCTATTTGTTTACTGTCCTGTCCACTGTGCTGTCTGTTTACTGTCCTATCTGTTCACTGTCCTGTCCACTGTGCTGTTTGTTTACTGTCCTGTCCACTGTGCTGTCTGTTTACTGTCCTATCTGTTCACTGTCCTGTTTACTGTCCTGTCCACTGTGCTGTTTGTTTACTGTCCTGTCCACTGTGCTCTGTTTACTGTCCTATCTGTTTACTGTCCTGTCTATTTACTGTCCTGTCTGTTTACTGTCCTATCTGTTTACTGTCCTGTCCACTGTGCTGTCTGTTTACTGTTCTGTTTACTGTTCTGTTTACTGTCCTGTTTACTGTCCTATCTGTTCACTGTCCTGTCTATTTACTGTCCTATCTGTTCACTGTCCTGTCTGTTTACTGTCCTGTCCACTGTGCTGTCTGTTTACTGTCCTGTCTGTTCACTGTCCTGTTTACTGTCCTGTCCACTGTGCTGTCTGTTTACTGTCCTATCTGTTCACTGTCCTGTTTACTGTCCTGTCCACTGTGCTGTCTGTTTACTGTCCTGTTTGTTCACTGTGCTGTCTGTGTACTGTCCTATATATTCACTGTGCTGTCTGTTTACTGTCCTGTCCACTGTGCTGTCTGTTTACTGTCCTGTCCACTGTGCTGTCTGTTTACTGTCCTGTCTGTTTACTGCCCTGTCCACTGTGCTGTCTGTTTACTGTCCTATCTGTTCACTGTTCTGTTTACTGTCATGTCCACTGTGATGTCTGTTTACTGTCCTGTTTGTTCACTGTGCTGTCTGTTTACTGTCCTATCTGTTCACTGTCCTGTTTACTGTCCTGTTCTGTTTACTGTCCTGTTTGTTCACTGTGCTGTCTGTTTACTGTCCTGTCTGTTCACTGTCCTGTCCACTGTGCTGTCTGTTTACTGTCCTGTTTGTTCACTGTGCTGTCTGTTTACTGTCCTGTCCACTGTGCTGTCTGTTTACTGTCCTGTTTGTTCACTGTGCTGTCTGTTTACTGTCCTGTCCACTGTGCTGTCTGTTTACTGTCCTATCTGTTCACTGTCCTGTTTACTGTCCTGTTCTGTTTACTGTCCTGTTTGTTCACTGTGCTGTCTGTTTACTGTCCTGTCCACTGTCCTGTCTGTTCACTGTCCTGTCCACTGTGCTGTCTGTTTACTGTCCTATCTGTTCACTGTCCTGTTTACTGTCCTGTTCTGTTTACTGTCCTGTTTGTTCACTGTGCTGTCTGTTTACTGTCCTGTCCACTGTGCTGTCTGTTTACTGTCCTGTTTGTTCACTGTCCTGTCTGTTTACTGTCCTGTCCACTGTCCTGTCTGTTTACTGTCCTCTCTCTGTGTTCGTGCAGGTCAGAGATGGCGATGATGAGCCTCACTCGTTCTCTTCTGCGCTTTCTCTCGTACTGGGGGGTGATCGCAGTGGACCCCGACGTCTACCAGTACCTGAAATGAGTCGCACTGCAGGTACACGGCGTTCTCCTACAGACTCACTGAGGAGGCGCTACGAGGCCGCGAGCAGTGTGGAGTCTCAACACGGGAGAGCCAGGCGTTCGGTCTGAGGGTTTCTGAGTCACCGTGTTTACAAAAGCATGACGATAGTTTGATTAGAAATGATTAGAAATAATCTGGAACCAATGCAGTCCCAGAGCAGAGGACCTGCACAGTCCACCAGCTGGTCCAGCTTCTGAAGGATCTGTCAGGCGTTTAGGGCTCAGAGTACGAGATCTTTCAGACTTGAACGCAGGCTGTGTCTCAAATCCACCTCTAGATCCCACCTTATCTGAGCGAATGGAAGTGATCAGGGCGTAAATAAGTGCACTGCAAGGTTGAGACGCTATTGTGAATTAAGGAAGTTAGCTGGCCCTGATTTGTGTGGGCATGATTTTGGGGGCGGAGCCTGGAAAGGAGCACTGAAAGGAGGGGTATATTTGTTTTGATGTTGAGTTCCAGTCCCAACAGTCATTCTTCAGAATCACATACTGCACCTTTAATCCTTTCTTGTGAACTGACTGATGGTATACGTGGTATGCTCAGTATGTCAGCTAGACTTTGTTCCTCTCAGCATTCATAGTGAAACACATGATTACACAATAGATGAAAGAAGTATTAATAAAGGATCAATCAAGATAATATATCTTCCTCACTTAAAGACAATTAAAGGGCAAATATGCAAATGAGTCGAGCTGTTGTCTCGTTAGCGTGGCAGCTGTGCGACTTCACAGATTTGATTTGATTTGAGGTTTAATTTAGTGAACTTTTCAGAATGAAGCCCACGTAGTGGTTAGACCCCCCCGCCCCACTCTCACAGACTGAAATCTTTTCTGATCAGTACTGGGTCCAGATTTACAGTCCAGGCCTGTTTTTTTTCCAAATCCACCTTTTCATGGTTGTGATGTCACAGCTCATGCATGTCTGGTTAGTTCTGATTAGTCTGACAGCTCAGCGTTATTAGGTTTAAACTTTCCCACCAAAGAGAACACTGTTAGTCACGTAGACCAAAATAAAACTCTACAAAAGCATAACAAACATTTAGAGCGTACCAGCACTGCTCGTCAGTCCCTACAGAACACTGGTGTTGATTTGAGACACAGCCGGAGTGTCCAGCCGCGAGTGGTGTCCTCAGAAACCCAGCCAAAGTCTTCATACCTCAGCAGAGAGTTTACATCTCTCTCTCTGTCTCTCTCTTTCACTCTCTGTATCTCCCTCTCTCTCTCTCTCTTTCTCTGTATCTCCCTCTCTCTCTCTCTTTCTCTGTATCTCCCTCTCTCTCTCTCTCTTTCTCTGTATCTCCCTCTCTCTCTCTCTCTTTCTCTCTCTGTATCTCCCTCTCTCTCTCTCTCTTTCACTCTCTGTATCTCCCTCTCTCTCTCTCTCTTTCTCTGTATCTCCCTCTCTCTCTCTCTTTCTCTGTATCTCCCTCTCTCTCTCTCTCTTTCTCTGTATCTCCCTCTCTCTCTCTCTCTTTCTCTCTCTGTATCTCCCTCTCTCTCTTTCACTCTCTGTATCTCCCTCTCTCTCTCTCTCTTTCTCTGTATCTCCCTCTCTCTCTCTCTTTCTCTGTATCTCCCTCTCTCTCTCTCTTTCTCTGTATCTCCCTCTCTCTCTCTCTTTCTCTGTATCTCCCTCTCTCTCTCTCTCTTTCTCTGTATCTCCCTCTCTCTCTCTCTCTTTCTCTCTCTGTATCTCCCTCTCTCTCTCTCTCTTTCTCTCTCTGTATCTCCCTCTCTCTCTTTCTCTCTCTGTATCTCCCTCTCTCTCTCTCTTTCTCTGTATCTCCCTCTCTCTCTTTCTCTGTATCTCCCTCTCTCTCTCTCTCTTTCTCTGTATCTCCCTCTCTCTCTCTCTCTTTCTCTGTATCTCCCTCTCTCTCTCTCTCTCTCTCTCTGTATCTCCCTCTCTCTCTCTCTCTTTCTCTGTATCTCCCTCTCTCTCTCTCTTTCTCTGTATCTCCCTCTCTCTCTCTCTCTTTCTCTCTCTGTATCTCCCTCTCTCTCTCTCTCTCTTTCTCTGTATCTCCCTCTCTCTCTCTCTTTCTCTGTATCTCCCTCTCTCTCTCTCTCTTTCTCTGTATCTCCCTCTCTCTCTCTCTTTCTCTGTATCTCCCTCTCTCTCTCTCTTTCACTCTCTATCTCCCTCTCTCTCTCTCTTTCACTCTCTCTCTGTATCTCCCTCTCTCTCTCTCTCTTTCTCTGTATCTCCCTCTCTCTCTCCCTCTCTGTATCTCTCTCTCTCTCTCTCTGTATCTCCCTCTCTCTCTCTCTGTATCTCCCTCTCTCTCTCTCTCTCTTTCACTCTCTGTATCTCCCTCTCTCTCTCTCCCTCTCTCTCTGTATCTCCCTCTCTCTCTCCCTCTCTCTCTGTATCTCTCTCTCTCTCTTTCACTCTCTGTATCTCCCTCTCTCTCTCTCTCTGTATCTCCCTCTCTCTCTCTCTCTCTGTCTCTCTCTCTCTCTCTCTTTCACTCTCTGTCTCTCTATATCTCTCTCTTTCACTCTCTGTATCTCCCTCTCTCTCTCTCTCTCTGTCTCTCTCTCTCTCTCTCTTTCACTCTCTGTCTCTCTCTCTCTCTCTCTTTCACTCTCTGTATCTCCCTCTCTCTGTATCTCTCTCTCTCTCTCTCTCTTTCACTCTCTCTTTCACTCTCTCTTTCACTCTCTCTATCTCCCTCTCTCTGTATCTCTCTCTCTCTCTCTACATTTTCATATCAGTTTAGAATCTGCTGTTAATGCCAATATTATAGAAGTAATTAATTAACTATTTAATATAATGGAATTATTAAAGGAGGCAGTTTGTGTAATAAATATGAAGAGGGTTTTGAACTATGCATATTTAAACACTGCTGATGAACGCAGGTAATCGAGGGTTGTCTGTATCTGATTATACCTGAATTTATTTTTATTTTTTAAATTAAATATTAAAAAATATCAATTTTTAAAGCGTATTATTGTATTTTTCTGTATGATCATGTGATGATTCTCCTCTTCAGGTTCTGCTAGAGATGAAAAAATCTAATAACCAAATACAGGTTAGCTCTAGCTCTAGTTCCTGCTCAGGTCAAGAAAGCATCCAGATTAAATTATGAAAACTTGTTTTTTTTTATTTGTCATACAAAATATTCTAATTTTTATGGAACGTGACACGTTTACCTCATCAACACAAAACATCTCCAAACAAAGGAAAACAAAACTGGAATTAAAACATTCGTTCAGTCCGTATAACAGAGTGCTGGTGGTCGTGAGCTGGTTTGGTCATGTGGTCACAGGCCCTTCAGAAATGAG
Source organism: Megaleporinus macrocephalus (assembly GCA_021613375.1). Taxonomy (NCBI): domain Eukaryota; kingdom Metazoa; phylum Chordata; class Actinopteri; order Characiformes; family Anostomidae; genus Megaleporinus; species Megaleporinus macrocephalus. The sequence goes on along the minus strand of CM038703.1, from coordinate 54,464,794 downwards.
CAGTGACCCTGTCGATCTCCAGCAGGTCCTCCAAAATCTGAAATTTAAGAACAAAGACAAATTCATATTCACATAAACATAAACACATAAACATGATATTACACATATCAGGAATTTTAGAACATTATTATATATAAAAAGTAATGTTTACAGACAGAAAGCTTTTATTTACTCAGTAAACACTTTTCTTTGTTATTGTTGGAATATTTAAAAACTAAAATTAAAAAAATTAAAAAACTAAAAAAAGAAATTCAGAAAATCAAAATCAGCCACATTAAATAATTTCAAACATTGTGTTTTTACTGTTAAGTTCAGACTCACTAAACTAATTATTCACTGAACTGAATGATCATTAAAAGAATAATGAGGATGTTTGATGGTGTAAATGAGTTTATCAGTAGTCAGTAGTGATTATTAAACTGAGTACTGAACTGAATGATCATTAAAAGAATAATGAGGATGTTTGATGGTGTAAATGAGTTTATCAGTAGTCAGTAGTGATTATTAAACTGAGTACTGAACTGAATGAACATTAAAAGAATATTGAGGATGTTTGATGGTGTAAATGAGTTTATCAGTAGTCAGTAGTGATTATTAAATTGAGTACTGAACTGAATGATCATTAAAAGAATATTGAGGATGTTTGATGGTGTAAATGAGTTTATCAGTAGTCAGTAGTGATTATTAAACTGAGTACTGAACTGAATGAACATTAAAAGAATAATGAGGATGTTTGATGGTGTAAATGAGTTTATCAGTAGTCAGTAGTGATTATTAAACTGAGTACTGAACTGAATGATCATTAAAAGAATATTGAGGATGTTTGATGGTGTAAATGAGTTTATCAGTAGTCAGTAGTGATTATTAAACTGAGTACTGAACTGAATGAACATTTAAAGAATAATGAGGATGTTTGATGGTAAGTCAATGGATATTATTAAATTACTGAACATCCTAATTATTCTTTACGGTGATGGTGAGGTCAGTAATCAGTACTCACGATGTCGGAGGTGGTGCCGATCTTCTTGGCCAGTTCGCTGCGCTCCATGGTGCTCAGGTAGAGGTATTTATTCAGAAGCTCTCCATCTAGAATATTCCGTACTGCGTTCTGCAGCGTCCGCCGGTCGGTGTGCAGCATTCTGATCAAAACAGAGACAGCGTGGTTACCGGAGGAACGAAACACGGTTACGGAATGAGCTCATCACGGTTACGGAATGAGCTCATCACGGTTACCTGAGGAACTGAACATGGTTACCTGAAGGCTTTGGGGTTGAGGCCGGCGTGGTGCGGCAGCATGGTGGTCAGAGCGTTTTGTAACATCAGCAGTCTGCGGTACGTCTTCTCCTGCATGGGCAGCAGCAGACCGACCCCTCCATCCAGAGTGGCTACACGAGAAACAGAACAAACAACCAACCAGTGAGAACCGGTTCATACACAGAACACAGAACACAGAACACAGTACACAGTACACAGAACACAGTACACAGTACACAGAACACAGTACACAGAACACAGAACACAGAACACAGAACACAGTACACAGAACACAGAACACAGAACACAGAACACAGAACACAGTACACAGTACACAGTACACAGAACACAGTACACAGTACACAGAACACAGTACACAGAACACAGAACACAGAACACAGAACACAGTACACAGAACACAGAACACAGTACACAGAACACAGTACACAGAACACAGTACACAGTACACAGTACACAGAACACAGAACACAGTACACAGTACACAGAACACAGAACACAGAACACAGTACACAGTACACAGAACACAGAACACAGTACACAGAACACAGAACACAGTACACAGTACACAGAACACAGAACACAGAACACAGAACACAGAACACAGTACACAGAACACAGAACACAGAACACAGTACACAGAACACAGTACACAGTACACAGAACACAGAACACAGTACACAGTACACAGAACACAGAACACAGAACACAGAACACAGTACACAGTACACAGAACACAGTACACAGAACACAGAACACAGAACACAGTACACAGAACACAGAACACAGTACACAGAACACAGTACACAGTACACAGTACACAGTACACAGTACACAGAACACAGTACACAGAACACAGTACACAGAACACAGAACACAGTACACAGTACACAGTACACAGAACACAGTACACAGAACACAGAACACAGAACACAGTACACAGAACACAGTACACAGAACACAGAACACAGTACACAGAACACAGTACACAGTACACAGTACACATAACACATAACACAGTACACAGAACACACTACACAGAACACAGAACACAGTACACAGAACACAGAACACAGTACACAGAACACAGTACACAGTACACAGAACACAGTACATAGTACACAGTACACAGAACACAGTACACAGTACACAGTACACAGTACACAGAACACAGTACACAGTACACAGAACACAGTACACAGTACACAGTACACAGTACACATAACAGAACACAGTACACAGAACACAGTACACAAAACACAGAACACAGTACACAGAACACAGTACACAGAACACAGTACACAGAACACAGAACACAGTACACAGTACACAGAACACAGAACACAGAACACAGAACACAGTACACAGAACACAGTACACAGAACACAGAACACAGTACACAGAACACAGAACACAGAACACAGAACACAGTACACAGAACACAGTACACAGAACACAGAACACAGTACACACTATACAGAACACAGAACACAGTACACAGAACACAGAACACAGTACACAGAACACAGTACACAGTACACAGAACACAGTCGTATCACCAGAACACAGAACACAGAACACAGAACACAGTACACAGTACACAGAACACAGTCGTATCACCAGAACACAGAACACAGAACACAGAACACAGAACACAGTACACAGAACACAGTCGTATCACCAGAACACAGAACACAGAACACAGAACACAGAACACAGTACACAGAACACAGTCGTATCACCAGAACAGAGGTAATCCAGCACTGCCACCAAATCTCTTCCTTACACTGAAGGTAAAGAACGCTTTGAGAACATTCACTAGTGAGTGTTTCACTGCCCCCTAGTGTGTGTGTGTGTGTGTGTGTGTGTGTGTGTGTGTGTGTGTGTGTGTAGGTATGTGAGTGGTTCACTGTCTCCTAGTGTGTGTGTGTGTGTGAGAGAGAGAGAGTGGTTCACTGCCCTCTAGTGTATGTGTGTGTGTGTGTGGATGTTTCACTGCCCCCTAGTGTGTGTTTCTGTGTGTGGATGTTTTATTGCCCCCTTGTGTGTGTATGTGGGTGTTTCACTGCCCCCTAGTGTGTGTTTCTGTGTGTGGATGTTTTATTGCCCCCTTGTGTGTGTGTCTGTATGTGGATGTGTGTGTTTGTGTGTGTGTCTGTATGTGGATGTGTGTGTTTGTGTGTGTGTGTGTGTATAACCCACCGAACCAGGTAATGTGTTTATTGTCCCAGCTGAGAGCCTTCTTGCTGCTGGGGTCCAGAATCCCCCGGCAGGGCATCCTCCAGAACGTGTTCACGTGGGTACCAACGTTAAAGTCGGCCCTCCGCAGTAAGCGCATCCCCCCAAAACTCTCTTTGGCTGAAAACAAAGCAGCACAAACACGTCTCAGTCAGAAACACAGAGGGTGAGACGATACACAGCACAACAGCTGAGATTCCTCCTCAGAGGTCCGAGTCGCATCAGCCATACCTTCAGGCAGGTACATGTAGACCAGCAGGTTTTTGTCTCGGTCAGAAACTGCATGGAAACAAAAACAGGTGTTCTGTAAACGACTCACACATTATTATAATAATAATAATAATAATAATAATAATAATAATAATAATAATTATTATTATTATTATTATTATTATTATTAGGAAACAAATATCCTGTCAAATAATAATTACACTGTTGGAGTAGTTAACCTAGTTTGTGTGCATGTGGGTGTTTCACTTCCCCCTAGTGTGTGTTCACTAGTGTATGTGTGTTTTACTGCACCCACTGTATGTGTTCATCAGAGGGTGAGTGTGGTTTACAGCCCCCTAGTTTGTATATGTATGTATGTATGTATGTATGTATGTATGTTTTACTGCTCCCACTGTATGTGTTCACTAATGTGTGTGTGTGTGTGTGTGTGTGTGTGTGTGTGTGTGTGGTTCACTACATGGACATAGAGTAACATACAACAAACATTTTCCTTACTAATAAAAAATAAAAGTAAAATAAAAGGTCATTATTTCTGATGTCTCTTTTGTTTTTCCTACTAAACCTCTTGAACTCAAATCTCATCGTACATTTGACTCAAGTCCTAAGAAGAATCCAGAAGAAGGACTTTAGTTTTTTAAAAAAGCCAATCAAACCCACCTCAGCAAAGTTAAAGCAATACCACACAAGCATGTGTTAAGGATTTAATATTATAATAATTATTATTGTTATTTAATTATTAAGTTTATACTGAAGTACTATTGTTGCGACCACCTCTAGATAAATATATAGCGCGTGGCTGTAGGTTACATACCCAGAAAGCCGAGCTGGTTGTTGTCCACCATGAACTCTATACTGTAGACCTCCAGTGGCTTCGCATCCTGTTAAGACAAAGAAACATGAATGTAGTTTTAATTAAATCTGGATTAAAGCTTCACAGAACATAAACGTACATAAACATAAAAGACATTCCCGCCACATAATCACACACAAATCAGAAGCTACTGCAAACACAGACAAGTACATCTAACTGAAGCTTCCAGCAGCATCTCTGATGTTGTGCAGATGAAAGAGAACATAATAAAATTTTAACTGATCATCACTGAATCGACTGTCTTGACTATGTTTGAATGACTTGCTTACTCAGTCACTGTTATAATCCCCATATATGACCTGATACATACACTAGCTCATTAATATGGATGCACACTGCAAAGCAACTATACTGTTAACCAATTAATATAATTATTATTGTTTTTCTTTTTCAAACATCTCCAGCTCTCTAATAAATCAACTCCAGGGTGTCTGGTCTGATCGTGTGATTCGGGCTTGTATACAGCTTTTTGATTGAATGCATGGATTCCAGACAACGACAGATTTTCCCCATTTTTATCTCCCATAGAGAATGAATGGGATGGAAAAACGTGTGCCCATCCACTGAACTTCTGCTCGGCCAACAAACACAGTTTCACAGAGCAGATCCTCAAACACACTGACCCACACTCCTCTATCTGTTGTTTATTCATCCCACTAGGGGGCTTAATCTTCGTTTCACTCAGGAAATGCACTTTTCTAGTTTATAAGATAAAATTCTTATATTAATTTATCTTTTTAGAGATTTGCATATGTGCTTGCATATTGTAAATGACAATAAATTGAAATGTATTAAAACTATAACGAGTCTGTAAGGCTGTGGTGTCTGCAGCTGCTAAGCTAAGCCTGACTGATAGACCCTAAGCTGTTTAGTCTGATGCCTGAACCGACACTGTGGTCTGAGGACACATACGCTGCTATGTCAGCTTCAATAAGCCTGGTTTTAATGTAGAACATTCACATCATAAAGGCTCAGAGTGTGAGGACAAGCATCTTAGTGCTGAATGAATGAGCCAATAAATGAAGTTCCACTGGGGATCGTCCTGAATCACCATCCAAACACTACCCAGACTTATCGCTTACAGGTTCAAGGTCAAGTCAAGTCAAGTTTATTTGTATAGCGCTTTTTACAACAGTGTTGTCACAAAGCAGCTTTACAGCTTTACAGGAAGGCTTCGTATAAGGTGTCTAGAGGTGGCTGTAATACCCTGCTGACGAGAGACAGAGTCTTGCTCTCCTCCTGGTAGCGCAGCAGAGAGATACTCTTCATCACATCAGCCGCCAGGATGAAGTTCTTAATGCTGTACATCTGATGGATGTAGAGCTGCGTGTCTATGAAGGCCATACCAGTCAGATCGTTATCCTTCAGACTCCACAGGAATATCTGCACACAGAAAAACACACACGCATATATATATACATACATTATTATATTTAAAAAGCTATTTTATTAACTCAGTAAAACACTTTATTATTAAATATTAAACAGTATTAATAGAGTAAGTAGAGCTTTTACTCTATTATTAAATATTAATCAGTATTAATACAGTAAGTAGTGCTTTTACTCTTTATTATTAAATATTAATCAGTATTAATAAGAGTAAGTAGAGCTTTTACTCTTTATTATTCAATATTAATCAGTGTTAATAGAGTAAGTAGTGCTTTTACACTTTATTATTAAATATTAATCAGTATTAATACAGTAAGTAGTGCTTTTACACTTTATTATTAAATATTAATCAGTATTAATACAGTAAGTAGTGCTTTTACACTTTATTATTAAATATTAAACAGTATTAATAGAGTAAGTAGAGCTTTTACACTTTATTATTAAATATTAAACAGTATTAATAGAGTAAGTAGAGCTTTTACTCTTTATTATTAAATATTAATCAGTATTAATACAGTAAGTAGTGCTTTTACACTTTATTATTAAATATTAATCAGTATTAATACAGTAAGTAGTGCTTTTACTCTTTATTATTAAATATTAATCAGTATTAATAAGAGTAAGTAGAGCTTTTACACTTTATTATTAAATATTAATCAGTATTAATAGAATAAGTAGAGCTTTTACTCTTTATTATTCAATATTAATCAGTGTTAATAGAGTAAGTAGTGCTTTTACACTTTATTATTAAATATTAATCAGTATTAATGGAGTAAGTAGTGTTTTCCATACGTCAGTGTGTTTATTTAACTCTTTCCAAGCTTCTCCTAAACAACCCAGTATTATTATCAGTTCTCATCTAATACCTGCTTTGACTGCTCAGTACTTCATTAAGATAAATCAAGATTTGCTGCTGAAGGAACTGAACACATTCATACAATGTCTGGGGTGTCCAGGAGAAATCTGGAACCTAACTTTGTTCTTCATACTGGATCAAGATCTGATCTACTTCTCTCACAATAACTTATTCATGTTACTTTGTATTGTATGTCTGATTATTTACATCTGTTCTAATCAGATCTGCTATTCTTACTGGTGATCAGACACTTATTGATCAGATAAAGACTTTTTTAATCAGCTCAGGGGTCTGAGACTTTTACACAGTGGTGTATATCTTTCAGTTAATGGTTATGAAGGAGGGACGTCTCACCTTCTGGCCGATGGCGGACACCAGGTAGCCGCTGCAGTGGCACAGCGCAGTAACAGGACCCTTCTGCTCCTTCTCATACAGCACTTTAAACTTGTTCTTGGTGAGGGGCTGCCCCGGCTCGGGGACCACTTCGATCACATCCAGAATCAGGATCTGAAGAGCAGGAGGACAGACAGAGAGCCTGTTTGCACCTCACAGTAACAGGTGCTGCAGGTCGTATTCCATATACAGTCCAGTTTGAACAGATTCCACTACATAACAATACAACTACACATTCACATTCTTCTAACGCAGTGCTCTATAACGCAGTGCTCTATAACGCAGTGCTCTATAACGCAGTGCTCTATAACGCAGTGCTCTATAACGCAGTGCTCTATAACGCAGTGCTCTATAACGCAGTGCTCTATAACGCAGTGCTGTGTAACAGTGCTCTATAAACGCAGTGCTCTATAACGCAGTGCTGTGTAACAGTGCTCTATAAACGCAGTGCTCTATAACGCAGTGCTGTGTAACAGTGCTCTATAACGCAGTGCTCTATAACGCAGTGCTCTATAACGCAGTGCTGTGTAACAGTGCTCTATAACGCAGTGCTCTATAACGCAGTGCTCTATAACGCAGTGCTGTGTAACAGTGCTCTATAACGCAGTGCTCTATAACGCAGTGCTCTATAACGCAGTGCTCTATAACGCAGTGCTCTATAACGCAGTGCTCTATAACGCAGTGCTCTATAAACGCAGTGCTCTATAACGCAGTGCTCTATAAACGCAGTGCTCTATAACGCAGTGCTGTGTAACAGTGCTCTATAAACGCAGTGCTCTATAACGCAGTGCTGTGTAACAGTGTGCTCTATAACGCAGTGCTGTGGAACAGTGTGCTCTATAACGCAGTGCTGTGGAACAGTGTGCTCTATAATGCAGTGCTGTGGAACAGTGTGCTCTATAATGCAGTGCTGTGTAACAGTGCTCTATAATGCAGTGCTGTATAATGCAGTGCTGTGGAACGTTGTGCTCTATAACGCAGTGCTGTGTAGCATTGTGCTGTGTAATGCAGTGCTGTGTATCTTATAGCAATGTACTGTGTAACGGTGTGCTGTGTAACGGTGTGCTGTGTAACGCTGTGCTGTGTAACGCTGTGCTTTGTAACGTTGTGCTGTGTAACGCAGTGCTGTGTAGCATTGTGCTGTGTATCTTATAGCAATGTGCTGTGTAACGCTGTGCTGTGTAACGCTGTGCTGTGTAATGGTGTGCTGTGTAACGGTGTGCTGTGTAACGCTGTGCTGTGTAACGGTGTGCTGTGTAACGCTGTGCTGTGTAACGCTGTGCTGTGTAACGCTGTGCTGTGTAACGCTGTGCAACGGTGTGCTGTGTAACGCTGTGCTGTGTAACGCTGTGCTGTGTAACGCTGTGCTGTAGAACACGGTTCAGTGTAACATGAGGGACATACTCGGCCCCTGCAGGTGACCTCCTCTCCCTGCATTAAACAGGTTCCCACTGCCACGTAGCCCTTCAGACCCGACACCGTCTCCTGACTCTTCAGGGCCACCGTCTTCATACAGGTCACATGCTCCCACTCCTCCAGGTCGATCCTAGAACAGAGGCACCAGGTTCTCTCAGACACACACAGGAAATCTGAGGTGCAGTGTATTTTAGGAGATCTTGTAGTCTTCAGACCACTTCAACCAACGTTCACAGCCTCGTTACTCAACTACCATCCCATAAAAAAGATCTCTCCACACCAAGAGATCCACTCATACCATCGATGTGGTTTTATTAACCAAACTTAGTCATGATCACTCTCTGACCTGTCTTTACACCTTCTAACTAAACAGACTGCTTCTGTTACTGAGTCCTTAAGACAGAGATATGTAAATGAGCTCTGTTCTGATTCGCTGCCCTGTATTACGCCTCATTAAAAAAGCAGTCCGAGCTGAAGAACATTTTCTCTGTGAGTGGGAGGGACTAAACTGCAGTAGGGTGATGTGATGGTTTTTAAGACATCACAAAAAAAATGAACTGTTGTTTTTGTAGCTTGCTTTCTAAATATAGACCAAGACCTGAACAGAATGTTTATAAACTGTAAATGCTTATATACAATATCAGATTAGTATCATCTCAAAAATAGCAAAGAAAGGTTTTTTTCATGATATTGGTCCTTTAACTTTTAAGAAACAATTAAAAATGTCTCTCTTTAACTCATTTAATTAAAGCTTTGACATCGTAGTAGCTATAAAATTGATGAAAACTGTCTGTAGAGCACTTTCAGCTGCCTCTGGTAGGAAAAGTGCTGCATAAATAAAGATTATTATTACTATTATTATTGTTGTTATTAAAAAAGGCTAATAAAAAATGGGCCATCTGCTAAATTGACAAGAAATAAGATATAAAATCCATCACTGTCCACACAAACGCAGGCATTTTCAAGACAAAGGCTTCACAGGAGAGATCAAGAAGCTCTTTACTTTCATATAGAGAGTATGTATAGAGAGAGATTTCATTCAAAGCAATTTTGTTCCAATCATCAAGAACCATACACATGACCTGAGTTCAAATTACAGGAGGGTCTTTTAGGGTGGGCTGCCTGTACCACCATCCATGCTGACCTCTACATATTCACACTCACTGGTGTGCACACAGACCTACAGCTGGACTCTGAGAGCCCAGTGAGGTGATCACGTGTCTCACCGTGTGTTGGGAATGGCCTCCCAGCTGACTGGAGAGATGAGCTGAATGGAGAACTTCTCCTGCTGAGGGAAGATGTAGCGCTCATCTGCAGACAAACACACAAACACAGTGGTTACCATAGCAACAGTCACACAGGCGCTGGAGTGAGCACCTGCTGAAGAGGCTGCTCAGTGTAAAAACACCCAAACACACAGACTCAGGTAAGAGCTTAATTAGAAACACTCACCCCTCTCGATCATCTCAAACTCCTTCTCCTCCCCCGTCATCCTGGGGATACGTGTGCAAGGCTCCTTAATGCTGCTGCACACAGCATAGACCTGCCACACACACACACACACACAGGAATATTTTTATGGATCCTTGCAACTGTTTGCTATTAATTGAATATATATATATTAGAACAAAGAGAGGGGGTGAAATATATATATATATATATATATATATATATATATATATATATATATATATATATTTTTTTTTTTTTTTTTTTTTTTTTTTTTTTTTTTTTTTTTTTTTTTTTCTCCCCTCCTTGTTCTCTCCCTGTCTTGTTTTATCTTTTGATCCATGTCTGTTCTTGTTATTGATGTACCCTTTTCCTTCAAGTAGCTTCTGCTACTTGCCAGGCTGTTATTGTACATTATAGTATGTTCTTAATGACTTGCCTTGTGAAATTAAAGGTTAAATAAAAACTAAACTCACACACGTTATGTCTAAAATAACTTAAATGTCATTTAAAGGGGAACTTCACCAACTTTTCTACATTTCTGCA
>CM038703.1:54446633-54449133 GCA_021613375.1 Megaleporinus macrocephalus | reverse complement strand
ACTAATACAAACATTAATAATAATACTAATACAAATACTAATACAAATATTAATACTAATACTAATACAAATACTAATACAAACATTAATAATAATACTAATACAAATACTAATACAAATACAAATACAAATATTAATACAAATACTAATATTAATACAAATACTAATACTGATAGTACTACTAATATTAATATTGATACAAATACTAATACAAATACTAATACCAATACCAAAAATATTACTAATACAAATACTAATACCAATACCAATACTATTACAAATACAAATAAAAATACTAATTCTAATATAAATACAAATACAAACATCGATACTAATACTAGTATTAATAATGATACTAATACTAATACAAATACTAATGCTAATAACACAAATACCAATATTAATACAAATATTACTAACACTAATTCTAATACAAATACAATTACAAAGACTAATATTTATACAATATTAATTTTGATGCTAATACTAATACAAATACGAATACTAATAATAACACAAATATTAATACTAATACTAATTCTATTACAAATACTAATACAAATACTAATACTAATACTGATACTAATGCTAATATTAATATTGATACTAATACTAATAATAGCACAAATACTTGTTACCTGATGTCCTGTATGACTGTCTCCGTCTCCGTTTGGCTCCTTGCCATCGTGTCCTCTTTAATCAGGAAGTTAACTTTGTTCTCAGTAGTGAACATTCCACTCACATCACGATACGCACACAAGGTGATCACTCGTGACTGCTGCAGAGTAGAAAACACAAACAACTCATAACTAATAAACATGTTTACTTTTAACTCCACCAGTCACCGTCACTGCTGCACTGAGAACCGTCCACCAACCAAAACTATCCAGACAGCAGTGTCCAGTGGGCGGCGTCCTGTGTCCACTGATGAAGAACTAGAGGAACACAAACTGTGCAGCAGCAGATGAGCTACTGTCTCTGACTTTACATCTACAAGGTGGACCAGCAAGTAGTAGGAGTGTCTAATAGAGTGGACAGTGAGTGGACACAGTGTTTACACACTCCAGCAGCACTGCTGAGTCTGATCCACTCACACCAGCACCACGTCAGTGTCACTGCAGTGCTGAGAATGACCCACCTCCCTAATAGTATCTGCTCTGTGGTGGTCCTGTGGGGGTCCTGATCATTAAAGAACAGAGTAATAAAGTATACAGAGAATCAGATGAACTACAGTCTGTAAGTGGAGCTCCTGTATGGTCAGTGGAGCTGATACAGTGGTCAGTGAGTGGAGGTCCTGTATGGTCAGTGGAGCTGATACAGTGGACAGTGAGTGTAGGTCCTGTATGGTCAGTGGAGCTGATACAGTGGACAGTGAGTGGAGGTCCTGTATGGTCAGTGGAGCTGATACAGTGGACAGTGAGTGTAGGTACTGTATGGTCAGTGGAGCTGATACAGTGGACAGTGAGTGGAGGTCCTGTATGGTCAGTGGAGCTGATACAGTGGACAGTGAGTGGAGGTCCTGTATGGTCAGTGGAGCTGATACAGTGGACAGTGAGTGGAGGTCCTGTATGGTCAGTGGAGCTGATACAGTGGACAGTGAGTGGAGGTCCTGTATGGTCAGTGGAGCTGATACAGTGGACAGTGAGTGGAGGTCCTGTATGGTCAGTGGAGCTGATACAGTGGACAGTGAGTGGAGATATGAGGAGGTGGAGTTAATGTTATGGCTGATCAGTGTATGTGTATTAAACACCCACGTTTGAATAAGGTAACTGGACACTGGCTGAAATCTGAATGGTAATCTTGAATAGTTTATATGCAAAATAGCTTCTCTCTAACATTATTTTTGTATTTGTTTATATATATATTTATATATATATATATATAAAAATAAAAAAATAATGTTAGAGAGAAGCTATTTTGCATATAAACTATTCAAGTTTCCCATTTAATTCTTTAAACTTTCACGACTATTTCAGCGTAAGTACGCTCCCTGTGCCTGACAGGCTGGCGGCCGTACCCGGAGGACAGGACGGAATAATAAATATAATAATAAATAAACAAACTGTGCAGGCAGACGGACCGTGTGGAGCTGTGGCTTCTGCAGCGCCAGCCGGTGGCCCTTCCCCATGTACGTGTCACTCTTTAGAACGAACATGGTGACCACGCCCTCGGCCGTCATGATGACCACGTAGGGGTCGGCCACGGAGCACTGAACTATAGGAGAACCGAGGTCCACTGGGATGAAGTGGACTTGGGTCACTGTAGGAGACAGAAAGAGAACATGGACATGAACCAGGAGAACATCAAACAGTCTTTAGTTTCTATGTAAGTCAATGGAACAGGAATTTGTTCCCAGGTATTTTGGAGCGTTTCTATTGGTCCATTCATCCTGAAACTTTCACAGGATATAAACAGTAGCCGCCATCTTTAAATGATGTAGAAAAATACATTGTTTTCTTTGGACAGCGACAATCGAAATTATTATTACATTTGTATTTCT
>CM038703.1:54401633-54439133 GCA_021613375.1 Megaleporinus macrocephalus | reverse complement strand
TGATGATAATCAGGTGTCCACATACTTTTAGCCAGATTATGTAGGTTAACAGACCCTCTAGAGGGAACCAATGAAATGTTGAATTTTCTGCTAATTTTACTGCACGGTTTCCCTGAATTTAACTTTTTGAAACTTTTGTAAAACATTACATGAACTTTATATTAAGTATTGCACAGGCATTTGATTTTAATGAATTATTGTTTAGATTTTTATAATCATTTATAGTTTTCTTCCCTCCCAGTGTGTTAAACTTAGGAAATAAACAGTAACTGTGTATTAAGATATGCAATAGTCTATCTCTGTAGAGGATGTGTTAACAAGAGAGGCTCAGAACAAGAGAGGCCAAAACCATCTTCACATTTAATGTAAGTTAATGGAACCAGATTTTTTCCAAGTGGTTTTGGAGCATCTCTATTGGCAGATTCATCATGAAAAAATCAACATACATGTTTTTCTTCGCACAGCAACAATGTAATCCTACCCAAGCGTGTACAGCAGCTTTCACATGAACAACAAAATGAATAAATACAGATATTTTGCAATAGTTATACATGGTATTGTTGTTTTTTTGGTGAACTGAGCTCAGTGTAGTACCAGAGAGTATTTCACAAAGCAGGATTTCTCAGTTCGCCTGACCGTTGAGGCCAGATGGACAACAAACGAGCATTCCTTCTGGACATTCTTCACTCTGGACTTCAGCTATCCAACAGAAACATCACACTCTGTGAAGTACACAGGCTGAGGACCTACCTGGAGTACAGAGAGCGCTCCATTCTTTCCATAACCAGAGCACACGACCACCTCCAGGTCCGGTTCAGGATTACTCTGGAACTGAGGGAGGATGAGGAGCTCCGTTAGTCTCTGTTTACTATAAACATGTTTATTATAAATACAAACCTGTGTTTCCCCTAATAACAAACCCAGTGAGCAGCCAAACTGGGTCTGATACCGATAATACACAACCTGGGATCAGACTGAAAACCTGTCATTCACTAGAGCTTCAGGTTCACACAGCCTCCAACAACCAATAAAACAAGTTCAATAAAAATATATACTTTATATAAAACACATATAGAGAAACAAGGTAAGAACTCAACCAACACAACAAGGTCTGTCACCACAGCAACCCTCTTCCTCCAGATTCTCTGGATCTTCTACTGATTATGTAGTTTAGATGATGATCATCTCCAAGTTCTTTACTAGTTTGTTTAGAAACGTTCTTCTTGCCGGCACATTCATCACAGAGTGGAGACCCCTCCTCCCCCTCTTTACTTCTAAAAGACTCCTCCTCTCTGGGTGACCCCTCCTCCCCCTCTTTACTTCTAAAAGACTCCTCCTCTCTGGGTGACCCCTCCTTCCCCTCTTTACTTCTAAAAGACTCCTCCTCTCTGGGTGACCCCTCCTCCCCCTCTTTACTTCTAAAAGACTCCTCCTCTCTGGGTGACCCCTCCTCCCCCTCTTTACTTCTAAAAGACTCCTCCTCTCTGGGTGACCCCTCCTTCCCCTCTTTACTTCTAAAAGACTCCTCCTCTCTGGGTGACCCCTCCTCCCCCTCTTTACTTCTAAAAGACTCCTCCTCTCTGGGTGACCCCTCCTCCCCCTCTTTACTTCTAAAAGACTCCTCCTCTCTGGGTGACCCCTCCTCCCCCTCTTTACTTCTAATAGACTCCTCCTCTCTGGGTGACCCCTCCTCCCCCTCTTTACTTCTAATAGACTCCTCCTCTCTGGGTGACCCCTCCTCCCCCTCTTTACTTCTAAAAGACTCCTCCTCTCTGGGTGACCCCTCCTCCCCCTCTTTACTTCTAAAAGACTCCTCCTCTCTGGGTGTCCCCTCCTCCCCCTCTTTACTTCTAAAAGACTCCTCCTCTCTGGGTGACCCCTCCTCCCCCTCTTTACTTCTAAAAGACTCCTCCTCTCTGGGTGACCCCTCCTTCCCCTCTTTACTTCTAAAAGACTCCTCCTCTCTGGGTGACCCCTCCTCCCCCTCTTTACTTCTAAAAGACTCCTCCTCTCTGGGTGACCCCTCCTCCCCCTCTTTACTTCTAAAAGACTCCTCCTCTCTGGGTGACCCCTCCTCCCCCTCTTTACTTCTAAAAGACTCCTCCTCTCTGGGTGACCCCTCCTCCCCCTCTTTACTTCTAAAAGACTCCTCCTCTCTGGGTGACCCCTCCTCCCCCTCTTTACGTCTAAAAGACTCCTCCTCTCTGGGTGACCCCTCCCCCTCTTTACTTCTAAAAGACTCCTCCTCTCTGGGTGACTCCTCCCCCTCTTTACTTCTAAAAGACTCCTCCTCTCTGGGTGACACCTCCCCCTCTTTACTTCTAAAAGACTCCTCCTCTCTGGGTGACTCCTCCCCCTCTTTACTTCTAAAAGACTCCTCCTCTCTGGGTGACCCCTCCTCCCCCTCTTTACTTCTAAAAGACTCCTCCTCTCTGGGTGACCCCTCCTTCCCCTCTTTACTTCTAAAAGACTCCTCCTCTCTGGGTGACCCCTCCTCCCCCTCTTTACTTCTAAAAGACTCCTCCTCTCTGGGTGACACCTCCCCCTCTTTACTTCTAAAAGACTCCTCCTCTCTGGGTGACTCCTCCCCCTCTTTACTTCTAAAAGACTCCTCCTCTCTGGGTGACCCCTCCTCCCCCTCTTTACTTCTAAAAGACTCCTCCTCTCTGGGTGACTCCTCCCCCTCTTTACTTCTAAAAGACTCCTCCTCTCTGGGTGACCCCTCCTCCCCCTCTTTACTTCTGGAAGACTCCTCCTCTCTGGGTGACCCCTCCTCCCCCTCTTTACTTCTAAAAGACTCCTCCTCTCTGGGTGACCCCTCCTCCCCCTCTTTACTTCTAAAAGACTCCTCCTCTCTGGGTGACTCCTCCCCCTCTTTACTTCTAAAAGACTCCTCCTCTCTGGGTGACACCTCCCCCTCTTTACTTCTAAAAGACTCCTCCTCTCTGGGTGACTCCTCCCCCTCTTTACTTCTAAAAGACTCCTCCTCTCTGGGTGACCCCTCCTCCCCCTCTTTACTTCTGAAAGACTCCACCTCTCTGGGTGACCCCTCCTCCCCCTCTCACTCTTCTGAAAGACTCCACCTCTCTGGGTGACCCTTCCTCCCTCCCTTCTGGAAGACTCCTCCTCTCTGGGTGACCCCTCCTCCCCCTCTTTACTTCTGAAAAACTCCACCTCTCTGGGTGACCCCTCCTCCCCCTCTTTACTTCTGGAAGACTCCACCTCTCTGGGTGACCCCTGTTCCCCCTCTTTACTGGGTGACCCCTCTCACTCTTCTGGAAGACTCCACCTCTCTGGGTGACCCTTCCTCCCTCCCTTCTGAAAGACTCCACCTCTCTGGGTGACCCTTCCTCCCTCCCTTCTGAAAGACTCCGCCTCTTTACTTCTGGAAGACTCCTCCTCTCTGGGTGACCCCTCCACCCCAACTATAATTGAGCTTAAGCTGCATATTGAACATTTTTTGTGTTTGGGTCTTTGATGTTGATCAGTGAAATGCTTGTTTACTGTATATTAAACTGTTCTTGAAATGTTATACTGTTAATAAATAATATTTGTTTGAAAGTTCGAGTTAAAAATTAGTTTGAGTGTCTTGAGTTTGATGTTTATTAGAAAATGCTTCTTTGCTTAATTTCACACTGTTCTTATTATGTTTATTTGAGAAATATTTGTTTAACTGAGCTCAAGCTAGCTCAGTAATGTTTGTTTATTTGAGTAGTGTTTATTTATTCAGTAATGTGTCTTGTCTTTCAGAATCCTGATTCAGCTCGGCAGCTTACTGCCAACACCTTCACCAGCTAAACCCAGCGTGTTAAAGTGGAGAACACCGTGTGCAGATTGTCCTCGCTGGCTGTCTGTACCTCTTCTGAAAGGAAGGCTGGCTCTCCCATAGAGGCGTTCACACAGGGCCCGATATTCAGAACACTGTCACAAACCTGCAGCACAAACATCACACTCATTTACTGTCAGCTCAAAAGTGAAAACGAACATATCTGGTTTGCCAACAACCGTCGACTGTCAGTCTGTAAACACAGCTCGACTGTATAACTGAACTCTCACCTCGAAGGAGTAGGTGGCCAGCTGAGTGCCTGACTGGGCTTCACTTCCATACACCTCAATCTCATCCAGCTCATCCGGCAGAGACGACTTTCCTGCTACAGACATGAACACAAACACATACATACCCTTAACTACACACATATACATACCCTTAACTACACACACATACATACATACCCTTAACTACACACACATACATACATACCCTTAACTACACACACATACATACATACCCTTAACTACACACACATACATACCCTTAACTACACACACATACATACATACCCTTAACTACACACACATACATACCCTTAACTACACACACATACATACATACCCTTAACTACACACACATACATACCCTTAACTACACACACATACATACCCTTAACTACACACACATACATACCCTTAACTACACACACATACATACCTTTAACTACACACACATACATACCCTCAACTACACAAACACATACATACCCTTAACTACACACACATACATACATACCCTTAACTACACACATATACATACCCTTAACTACACACATATACATACATACCCTTAACTACACACATATACATACCCTTAACTACACACATATACATACATACCCTTAACTACACACACATACATACCCTTAACTACACACACATACATACATACCCTTAACTACACACACATACATACCCTTAACTACACACACATACATACATACCATTAACTACACACACATACATACCCTTAACTACACACACATACATACCCTTAACTACACACATATACATACCCTTAACTACACACACATACATACCCTTAACTACACACACATACATACCTTTAACTACACACACATACATACCCTCAACTACACAAACACATACATACCCTTAACTACACACACATACATACATACCCTTAACTACACACATATACATACCCTTAACTACACACATATACATACATACCCTTAACTACACACATATACATACCCTTAACTACACACATATACATACATACCCTTAACTACACACACATACATACCCTTAACTACACACACATACATACATACCCTTAACTACACACACATACATACCCTTAACTACACACACATACATACATACCATTAACTACACACACATACATACCCTTAACTACACACACATACATACCCTTAACTACACACATATACATACCCTTAACTACACACACATACATACATACCCTTAACTACACACACATACATACCCTTAACTACACACACATACATACCCTTAACTACACACACATACATACCCTTAACTACACACATATACATACCCTTAACTACACACACATACATACATACCCTTAACTACACACATATACATACATACCCTTAACTACACACACATACATACATACCCTTAACTACACACACATACATACCCTTAACTACACACATATACATACCCTTAACTACACACATATACATACCCTTAACTACACACACATACATACATACCCTTAACTACACACATATACATACCCTTAACTACACACACATACATACCCTTAACTACACACACATACATACCCTTAACTACACACACATACATACATACCCTTAACTACACACACATACATACCCTTAACTACACACACATACATACCCTTAACTACACACACATACATACCCTTAACTACACACACATACATACCTTTAACTACACACACATACATACCCTCAACTACACAAACACATACATACCCTTAACTACACACACATACATACATACCCTTAACTACACACACATACATACCCTTAACTACACACACATACATACCCTTAACTACACACACACACATACATACCCTTAACTACACACACATACATACCCTTAACTACACACACATATACATACCCTTAACTACACACACATACATACATACCCTTAACTACACACACATACATACCCTTAACTACACACACATACATACCCTTAACTACACACACATACATACCCTTAACTACACACACATACATACATACCCTTAACTACACACATATACATACCCTTAACTACACACTATAACATACCCTTAACTACACACACATACATACATACCCTTAACTACACACACATATACATACCCTTAACTACACACACATACATACATACCCTTAACTACACACATATACATACCCTTAACTACACACACATACATACATACCCTTAACTACACACACATACATACATACCCTTAACTACACACACATACATACCCTTAACTACACACACATACATACCCTTAACTACACACACATACATACATACCCTTAACTACACACACATATACATACCCTTAACTACACACACATACATACATACCCTTAACTACACACACATACATACCCTTAACTACACACACATACATACATACCCTTAACTACACACACATACATACCCTTAACTACACACACATACATACATACCCTTAACTACACACATATACATACCCTTAACTACACACATATACATACCCTTAACTACACACACATACATACCCTTAACTACACACACATACATACATACCCTTAACTACACACACATACATACATACCCTTAACTACACACACATACATACCCTTAACTACACACACATACATACCCTTAACTACACACACATACATACCCTTAACTACACACACATACATACATACCCTTAACTACACACACATACATACATACCCTTAACTACACACACATACATACATACCCTTAACTACACACATACATACATACCCTTAACTACACACATACATACATACCCTTAACTACACACATACATACATACCCTTAACTACACACACATACATACATACCCTTAACTACACACATACATACATACCCTTAACTACACACACATACATACATACCCTTAACTACACACATACATACATACCCTTAACTACACATACATACATACCCTTAACTACACACATACATACATACCCTTAACTACACACATACATACATACCCTTAACTACACACATACATACATACCCTTAACTACACACACATACATACATACCCTTAACTACACACATACATACATACCCTTAACTACACATACATACATACCCTTAACTACACACATACATACATACCCTTAACTACACATACATACATACCCTTAACTACACACACATACATACCCTTAACTACACACATACATACATACCCTTAACTACACACACATACATACATACCCTTAACTACACACATACATACATACCCTTAACTACACATACATACATACCCTTAACTACACATACATACATACCCTTAACTACACACACATACATACCCTTAACTACACACATATACATACCCTTAACTACACACACATACATACATACCCTTAACTACACACACATACATACCCTTAACTACACACACATACATACCCTTAACTACACACACATACATACATACCCTTAACTACACACATATACATACCCTTAACTACACACATATACATACCCTTAACTACACACACATACATACCGTTAACTACACACACATACATACCCTTAACTACACACATATACATACCCTTAACTACACACATATACATACCCTTAACTACACACACATACATACCTTTAACTACACACACATACATACCCTTAACTACACACACATACATACATACCCTTAACTACACACACATACATACATACCCTTAACTACACACATACATACATACCCTTAACTACACACACATACATACATACCCTTAACTACACACACACACATACATACCCTTAACTACACACACATACATACCCTTAACTACACACACATACATACCCTTAACTACACACACATACCCTTAACTACACACACATACATACCCTTAACTACACACATATACATACCCTTAACTACACACATATACATACATACCCTTAACTACACACATACATACATACCCTTAACTACACACATACATACCCTTAACTACACACATACATACCCTTAACTACACACATACATACCCTTAACTACACACACACATACATACATACCCTTAACTACACACACATACATACCCTTAACTACACACATATACATACCCTTAACTACACACATACATACCCTTAACTACACACACATACATACCCTCAACTACACACACATATATACCCTTAACTACACACATACATACCCTTAACTACACACACATACATACCCTTAACTACACAAACACATACATACCCTCAACTACACACACATACATACCCTTAACTACACAAACACATACATACACTTAACTACACAAACACATACATACACTTAACTACACTATCACAAACATACCCTTAACTACACACACAAACATACCCTTAACTACATGCATACATACATGAACATCTTACACGTCAGGCACATTTATGCCAACTACAGGCGCATTCACACCCACCGCAGGCACTTCCGTATGCACTGCAGGTGTTTTACTTTTATTTCAACGCTGCAAAATGAAATGTACTCTACCCGCCAGTGTAGACAGGAGCTTAGTGTTTAAAACTGGGTCCAACCAGTCCTGGCAGCCCCAGGCTGTTTTAGCGTATGTGCAGTACTGTGGATAGGGCGGCCCACCACTCCGGGCAAAGGTGTGTTCATTGCCCTCTAGTGTGTGTAATTGTGGGTGTTTCACTGCAAGTATGGGTTAAATGATGAGTCAAACTTGTGCAAAGACAAATTGAAAATAGTTCCAGATTCCAATCCTATATTCACTGTACAGAATCAGTAATACAGTAAGTTGGAATCGGATCGGGCATAATGATCCTGAAAACACCACAACAGCAAACAGTGATAACCGGCCTACCAGTCCAGTTAGCGGTGGAGTCCACTCGTTTCTTTTTACTGGGCGGCTCTTCCTGACAAGAGACAAACAACAGCCATTAATACAGATCATTCATTTAAACAGGTTATACTATATATAACAACCACTATATACAACAGCCACTATCTATCTATCTACCTCTCTCTCTCTGTCTATAAACATACTCACCTGCTTGTCTTTCTCTCCGTCCCTCTTGTCTTTGCCCTCCTCCATCGGCGTCTCCTGCAGTTTCTCTGTGTATTTCAGCAGCAAAGAGTTTCCCAGCCTGGAGCCCAGAAACATATAGCCCGGCTCCATAGTGACCATCTGAATGGACAGAGTGTGGAGAGGAGCAGGGTTTAAACACAGACTGCTACTATTAGGCACATCTTAACAAACAGTACTGTAAGTGTGGAGACATTATTATATATTAAAATCTGTTTTACTGTGATTTTATAGATAGAAATCTGGAACTACACTTTGTTCTCCAAACTGGAGCTCAAGATATGATCTGCTTCTCTCATAATACTTTGTATCTGATCAGATACAGACTTTTACACTATCAGCTGTGTAAGTGCTGATATATTACCATCCTAAAAATTAGAGGTCGGCAATACTGACAATATTTGATCAATACAGTGATAAAGTTAGTTATTGTGATAAGCATTAGGCGTGTCTGAGTGTGTTGTGATTATAAAAAAACTGCACATTTCAGTACAAAGACAGGATAATTATTCCTGTTTATTTCTATTAGTGCAGTTAATTAATCTGTTAAGTGGGAAGGGTAAGTATTTTAGGATGATTGATGTTAATAACTAAATAATCTGTGTATACACCCTAAAAAAATAAGCATAGTAGCAGATATGACAGCTCACAGCTGCAGTTCCTCCAGTCAGCCTCAGAGCTCAGAGCTCAGCCTCACTTACGCATGTGGTCAGGACGCTGGCGGCGGCTTTGTCGAAGTGGAACGCCCGCACACTCCTCATCCCGTCTGTTATGAGGGTCAATACATAACTGAACACAGGAGAAAACACAGGGACCCACATTATCTACACAAATAAGGAAGACTCGCTGCTCTGCTCGGCCAGAAGCTCCAAAAACATTTACTCACAAATACCATACGCCAGTCAGAACCCAAAGCAGCCAGAGTTTACATTTCTGCACAACAGTTTCTACAGTGACTCACAGCAGCCTCTAACTGTAACTGTACAGAGGCTCTACAAATAGTTAGCTCTATTACGGCTGCCATACATTCTTTGCATATTTTATTAGTATTTATTATTTACAGAATGTAACAAAAAATTGGCTACTGCAATGTGAAACTAGAAATTATGCACTTAATTTTGTAGAACAATTAGATTGTTGAATAGCAGTGTAGGAAATTGAAAATATTGAATATTGTGATATCATGTTTTGTGACACTATCAATTCTCAAAAACACAGTATTATTTTTTTAATCAACAGTTTACAGTTAAAGATTTGTGGCAGGCAGAGGATAATTTTGTGATGCATTAAAACCCCTGACCACTGGCAGCACTCTTCACTACTACACTCTTCCACTCCAACAAAAACACACAGTGTAAGGGTGCACAGCTAATGTTAACACTGGCACACCTGTAAATATGGTGGTATGTTTTTATACTATGACTTCATATAATTGCTGTTCTAAAAATCAATAGCAATACATCCCAATACGTCTCCATATCAGACGTATGAACTTTATACTTCGAAAAAACCACTAATAACCTGTTTTCAATAAGAAAAACAGAATTTTGTTGTTAGTTCTTTGTATACGACATGAACGCAGCCTCTGCAACTCACATTTCTCCTCCTTTGAGCGAGATGACCATCTTGTCTGAGCTGATAAAGGCAGCCTGAGAGCAGTCCAGGGTCAGCTTCACCTCCTCCTGAAGACCTGAGGAGCAACAACACACCCAGAGCCGGGTTCCCAGACAGGGATCAGGTATAGTCCTGGACTCCACACAGCATTCAGGTCAGATATTTTTGAGAAAACAATAACCAAACAACAGCAGTGCTTACGGAGGGGGAACGCGGTGGTCCCGCTGGTCTGGCTGTTGAGGGACACTCCGAAAGGTGGGACGCTCTGGTTTAAGTAGAGTAAGGAGTTCACAGCAAACACCACCACACCACCTGCAGCAGAACACAAGGCTTCATCAACGATTCTTCTATGAGCTCCAACTCTAAACCTGCTTTCACTGTGACAACCCATCACTAGCTGTTAGCTCAATTGTTCTAGTAGCTCCAGCGTAGAAGCACTCAGACAAGGATGAAACGCGACAAGAGATTTTATAAATTAATGAAAATTAGCCAACAGTGATCAAAAACCATCTATTTGCACCATAAACTCATCTTAGAATATGATTTTTTCCTGACTTTCCTCTAATTAGAGACTCTGAAAGTACATTAACATAGCTATATTAGTACTGCTAGCTGGTATCTCATCTGGGTTCCCCCTGGTTCCTCCTGAGGTTTCATTCTGTTGGGGTGTGGGGGGCACTCTCAACTGATCTGAATCCATCCTTGCAGATCACATACACCATACATGCTGATGGTCTTCTCTGGGGTGGATGGAATCTTCCAGCAAGACCATGCAACACGTCCCACGGCTAGAAATGTTCCACACTGGTTGGAAGAGCTGACCAAGACTTCCAAGTTCTACACTGGACCCCTAATTCCCCAGACTTGAACCCAACTGAACTTCTGTGGGACCACCTGGATGGTGGTGTTGTCTCTATGGATCCTCCTCCACGCTCCCTTCAGCAGATGTGGGATGCACTGCAGTCAGCATGATACCTCCAGATACCTGTGTCCACCTACCAGGACCTTACTGAGTCTCCCAGTCCGTCTAGCTGCTGTCTGTGCTGCACACGGTGGTCACTCTGGATATTAACTGGTCATAATAATGTGACTCCACTGTGTATGTGTACAAGCGAGTGATGTGACTGGCTAAATCTGGAAGAGGAGGAATTCTCACCGATGGGTTTGGGCACAGCCATGACCTGAGTACAGTCGAAGGGGAGGTTACTGAGGGACCAGATAACTGGATGGACCTTCTGCATGATGTTCAGAGAGATGGCCACGATGCTGCACGTGTCCTGGCGAACGGCCACACGCCTGAAATACACCCAGGAGAAACAGCAGACTGGTTTATTAGTGAACAGGGCAAGACAGTGGCTACACGCCTACTCACATGGGTTCTATAAGGTTCTAGAACCAGCAACAGCAGCAGAACAGGTGTAGAGAGCAGCTGATGGGGTAACTGGGGTAACTGTCCTGCAACCAGGTGGGGGAAAGTTTCAGAATGTAATTCCAGTCTTATGACCAACAACACAGAAAACCTGAGCTAATGTATGTGGGACGCAGAGATTAGACTGTGCTGCTGTATGCGGGACACAGAGATTAGACTGTGCTGCTGTATGCGGGACACAGAGATTAGACTGTGCTGCTGTATGCGGGACACAGAGATTAGGCTGTACTGCTGTATGCGGGACACAGAGATTAAGCTGTACTGCTGAATACAGGACACAGATTAGGCTGTACTGCTGAATACAGGACACAGATTAGGCTGTACTGCTGAATGCGGGACACAGATTAGGCTGTACTGCTGTATGCGGGACACAGAGATTAGGCTGTGCTGCTGTATGCGGGACACAGAGATTAGGCTGTGCTGCTGTATGCGGGACACAGAGATTAGGCTGTGCTGCTGTATGCGGGACACAGAGATTAAGCTGTACTGCTGTATGCGGGACACAGAGATTAGGCTGTGCTGCTGTATGCGGGACACAGAGATTAGGCTGTGCTGCTGTATGCGGGACACAGAGATTAGGCTGTGCTGCTGTATGCGGGACACAGAGATTAGGCTGTGCTGCTGTATACGGGACACAGAGATTAAACTGTACTGCAGTATGCGGGACACAGATTAGGCTGTGCTGCTGTATGCGGGACACAGAGATTAGGCTGTGCTGCTGTATGCGGGACACAGAGATTAGGCTGTGCTGCTGTATGCGGGACACAGAGATTAAGCTGTACAGCTGTATGCGGGACACAGAGATTAAACTGTACTGCTGTATGTGGGACACAGAGATTAGGCTGTGCTGCTGTATGCGGGACACAGAGATTAGGCTGTGCTGCTGTATGCGGGACACAGAGATTAGGCTGTGCTGCTGTATGTGGGACACAGAGATTAGGCTGAACTACTGTATGCGGGACACAGAGATCCAGCCCGACGGTACTCACCCCGGCCATGTCTGGTTCGGCTCATACAGAATCAGCAGTGTCGGCTCATAGTATCCATGAAGGAACTTCATATCGATGATATTCAGGAGCTTCTCATCCAGCTCGCGCACGTCAATGATGTAGCTGGGAAGAAAATTGGACTTCTGCCTGCAGGACAAAGACAACAGGTCACAGGACAGTCAGGACAACATGTCCACATGCTGGAACATCCAACCAAAGACCAACCACAACCTCACAGCCGCACAGCAGCGAGCCCTTTAATCAAAGCACCTGAATACTTTGAGTTAAACTGTACAATATAGGCGCTGCATAAACATGCTTATTAATAATGTACTTAATAACAACAATAATAACAACCACCAGTAATATTAATCATAGAAACAATATCTAATAACAATACTACTAACTAAACAACAACAGTAATAACAACTACCATTAATAACAATCATAGTAACAATAACTAATAACAATATTAACTAAACAACAACAGTAACAACCACCACCATTAATAACAATCATAGTAACAACAACTAATAACAATAATACTAATAACAACCATTAATAACAATCATAGTAACAATAGCTAATAACAATAATACTAACTAAACAACAATAACAACCACCACCATTAATAACAATCATAGTAACAACAACTAATAACAATAATACTAATAACAACCATTAATAACAATCATAGTAACAACAACTAATAACAATAATACTAACTAACCAACAACAACCACCATCATTAATAACAATCATAGTAACAACAACTAATAACAATAATACTAACAAAACAATAATAATAACAATAACAACAAAAAGAATAATACTAATACTAAAAAACAACATAAACTAAGACCACTTTTAACCAAGGTACTGCTGATATTGCACAAACCTTGTAATCAGTTATAGAATTAGGCTTTTTGTTTTGGTGATAATTATTAGATTAATAACAAGCCATCCTCAACCTTCACACTTATTCACTAATATTATTACTATTAATATAATACTAATAAAAACACCAGGGGAGGTGTGTCTAAACTTTTAACTGACAATGTTTGCATCATAATATTTAGTATTTATTGGATCAGGCAAAATATAACCTGCAGTAGCAAATATAAGAAATACTTTAATAATAATAATAATAATAATGATAATAATAATAATAATAATAATAATAATAGACCGTACCCCTCTCCCACGATTCCCTCCTGCTCATCGGTCAGCGTGTCCTTCCTGAAGGGCAGGACCACCAGCTGTGTGCCGTAAACCAGCATGACGGCGCAGCGGTTCTCGGGGTCCACGCGCACGATGGGGATATGCACGTTCTGCACAAAGCCGTCCTGAAGACCCCCAACAAACAGGATTCAATAAAACACCCTCAGAACACACAGCACAGCGTTACTACTGAGATCATACACACCCTCAACTCAGGCTCCTCAAAGAAGTGCAGCGAGAGAGTCTTCAGGTCGTGAGTTCCCGGGTCGTACTCCACCACCGAGAGCTGCCAGGAGACAAACACACACACACGGTTCCAGCTTCACTCTGAGGTGTGTCCTCCTGCAACACTGACCAGGGCTGTAGGACAACACTGATCTACTACGATATGATTAGTGTAGCTATACTATGTTAGGTGGTTCTGTATAAATGTTTAAACTCTGACCACTAGAGGGCAGTGTTGTGATCTATCTTCAGCTCCTAAACTCTTCCAGTAACGACCTAAACACCACGCAGACAGACACCACTGGCTCAGCACAGATACTCAGACTGACCTGATATCTGATTATATTCAGTACTGTGATATTCTGGATGTTCTCAGATCTGATGCAGCTTGATGTTCTCCTGTTATCTGATGGGGGGACAGTGTTGGTGGGTCTGGCAGGTCTTCCAGGTGGTTGTTAGGAGTCACTGTTTCTCTGTAGACGTTATCCCGTCTAATCCAATCAGACATAATAAAACCTGCACCCGACAGCTATGTTGGCTGAATATTAAATGAATGAACGGTGGTCTTATTTTTTGAGAGGTGGTCTCTGACATTTGAAGGGTGGCTTTCGACTTGCAAAGGGTGGTACATGATTTCTGAAGAGTGGTCTCGGACCTTTAGGAAAGGTGGTCTCTGACTTTCTAATGGTTGGTTTTTGACAGACAAAGGGTGGTATTTGACCTCTGAAGAGAGGTCTCAGACTTTTAAAGGGTGGTCTCTGACGTGTTTGAAAGGTGGTCTCTGACTTTCTAATGGATAGCTTCTGACTGACAAAGAGTGGTATTTGACCTCTGAAGGGTGGTCTCTGAATTACTATAGGGTGGTCTCAGACCTTTTGAAAAGGTGGTCTCAGAGCTTTTGAAAAGGTGGTCTCTGATCTTTTGAAAAGGTGGTCTCTGATCTTTTGAAAAGGTGGTCTCTGATCTTTTGAAAAGGTGGTCTCTGACCTTTTGAAAAGGTGGTCTCTGATCTTTTGAAAAGGTGGTCTCTGACCTTTTGAAAAGGTGGTCTCTGACTTTAATGGTTGGCTTTTGACTGGCAAAGAGTGGTATTTGACCTCTGAAGGGTGGTCTCTGAATTTCTATAGGGTGGTCTCTGAATTTCTATAGGATGGTCTCAGACCTTTAGGAAAGGTGGTCTCAGACCTTTAGGAAAGGTGGTCTCAGACCTTTAGGAAAGGTGGTCTCAGACCTTTTGAAAAGTTGGTCTCTGATCTTTTGAAAAGTTGGTCTCTGATCTTTTGAAAAGTTGGTCTCTGATCTTTTGAAAAGTTGGTCTCTGATCTTTTGAAAAGTTGGTCTCTGATCTTTTGAAAAGGTGGTCTCTGACCTTTTGAAAAGGTGGTCTCTGACCTTTTGAAAAGGTGGTCTCTGACTTTCTAATGGTTGGCTTTTGACTGGCAAAGAGTGGTATTTGACCTCTGAAGGGTGGTCTCTGAATTTCTATAGGGTGGTCTCAGACTTTCTAAAGGGTGGTCTCTGACGTTTTTGAAAGGTGGTCTCTGACTTTCTAATGGGTGGCTTCTGACTGGCAAAGAGTGGTATTTGACCTCTGAAGGGTGGTCTCTGACCTTTAGGAAAGGTGGTCTCTGTCTTTCTAATGGGTGGCTTTAGACTTACAAAGGGTGGTATCTGACCTCTGAAAGGTGGTCTCTGACTTTCTCACAGTACTGTAAGTTCAGGTAATGTACCAGATCTCCCAGTACAGACAGATCCTGCACTGGAACATCTCGAGCTCTTACCTTGGCGTCTTTGAAGCTGAGCAGTAAAGCGTCTCTGTTGGTGCCCACGAGCTGAACGCTGGCCATAGACATGACGTTCCCGAAGAGGGAGAAGGACGCCACCTGCTCCAGCTTCTCCTTACGGCTCTTCCCATCTGAGGGGTCATCGCAAGGTCAGCACAGCCAACAGAACCAGTGATTACGTACATACAATGTCTTACTGGTCTTACTGGTATAATATCAACACTCCAATATTACTCAAGCGTTCTTCAGAAAAGAAACCGGTTCTACATGGAACCTGCTGTATGACATAGAGCACGTTCAGCATCAGTAGGTCTTCCATCCACACAGCATGCGTGTGAAGACAGAGCTTACATATTTACAGTGTACTTGCATTTTAAAGGGTTCTCTGCATCGTGACAGGGTTCTTCATATCAGTGGAGAATGTGCTGTATTCGGTTCTATATAGCACCAACAAAGGTTTAGCTACAGTGACGATGACAAGCTTGTAACGATGGAGGAACCCTTAGTGGTGCTTATAGAACCACCTACAGCTCATTCTCCATCTATCTCACGATGCAAAGAACACTCCAATCGTGCAAAGGGTCCTTCAAGTGTCCCAATGTTCCTTAGAGAACCATATTTTATTAAGAGTGTCTGTTAAAAAAGGTAGAGACGTTCATCCTTACCTGACGGCTTGTCTGTTTTTGAAGAGCTCTGAAAAGACAAGAAGAAAGCATCTCATTTAAAACCACATACAGTGAAACTTCAGATCTGTGGACTGTCCACTCTGTTACCTGTGTGATCAGACCAAATCTGGACCACCAGCTTATCTGCATGAGTTACTGTGGTGATAGCATAGGCACCACGGGTGCTGGTGTGCTGCTGCTGGACTGAGAACCGTCCACCAACCAAAACTATCCGGACAGCAGTGTCCTGTGGGCGGCGTCCTGTGTCCACTGATGAAGAACTAGAGGAACACAAACTGTGCAGCAGCAGATGAGCTACTGTCTCTGACTTTACATCTACAAGGTGGACCAGCAAGTAGTAGGAGTGTCTAATAGATTGGACAGTGAGTGGACACAGTGTTTAAACACTCCAGCAGCAGCACTGTTGTGTCTGATCCACTCACACCAGCACATCGGTGTCATTGCAGTGCTGCAGTGCTAATAGTATCTGCTCTGTGGTGGTCCTGTGGGGGTCCTGTTCATTAAAGAACAGAGTAATAAAGTATACAGAGAATCAGATGAACTACAGTCTGTAAGTGGAGGTCCTGTACGGTCAGTGGAGCTGATACAGTGGACAGTGAGTGGAGGTCCTGTATGGTCAGTGGAGCTGATACAGTGGACAGTGAGTGGAGGTCCTGTATGGTCAGTGGAGCTGATACAGTGGACAGTGAGTGGAGGTCCTCTATGGTCAGTGGAGCTGATACAGTGGACAGTGAGGGGAGGTCCTGTATGGTCAGTGGAGCTGATACAATGGACAGTGAGTGGAGGTCCTGTATGGTCAGTGGAGCTGATACAGTGGACAGTGAGTGGAGGTCCTGTATGGTCAGTGGAGCTGATACAGTGGACAGTGAGTGGAGGTCCTGTATGGTCAGTGGAGCTGATACAGTGGACAGTGAGTGGAGGTCCTGTATGGTCAGTGGAGCTGATACAGTGGACAGTGAGTGTAGGTCCTGTATGGTCAGTGGAGCTGATACAGTGGACAGTGAGTGTAGGTCCTGTATGGTCAGTGGAGCTGATACAGTGGACAGTGAGTGGAGATAAAAAGATCAGATGGTCCCCATCAACAAACCTCGAAATCATGAATGATCCTGTAGACGTAGAGCTGAGATGTTCCAGCCACCACCAGGTTCTTCTCCTCGCTCGATATGAAGTTGCAGTAGACGGAGAACTCCAGGCCGGTGGGCTGGTGGGCCTGTCGGTACACCGCATACATCCTGCAGCCTCCAGCTTAGCTCAGCTCAGCACCTGAACACCAGCCAGGACTTAATTCAGCTCTACAGCAGCATCAAACTCTATTACACCCGCATATACAGACCAGTGTGTGAAGCTGAGGGAGAACAGAGTTTGCCTGAACAAACCTAAAGGTCCAGTTCCACCTTAAATGAATGTAACTGCTGCACTATTTAAGGTGGAACGGGAAAGTTCGGACAACAACAAACTGGCCCTTACGGATAACCTGACTTCAGCCTCGTCTTTATAGCCCACCCCGAATGTGAGAAGGTAGTTAGATTTATTCGCAACGCGATTTAAAGAAGTTATATTCAGTGATTCTCTCTCACCACCGAGAGTTCCTACCCGCTCCAGCTCATGTTAGCCTATTAGCCACATGCTAACATGCCGGCGCAAAGTTGTTCTCTTCTTAGACCCAGTACTTCACATCTTCCTCTCGGTATATCAGCGGTTCTGAGAGTGTGACTCGATACCGACCCCCTCTCCCTCCCCCCTCTGCTACAACAACACAGTTATTAGAGAAATTACCACAGAACAGCAACAGCTAGCAGGCTAACAACAACAACGAGCCATTCATCGCACGTCCCACAATTCCCGGGGTTAGGGCTGTGTTCCAATCTGCGTGCGCTTGTACACTACATAGTGTAAACCTACACCCTCAATAGAATTCAACCTGTGCGCTTGCTAGCTAGTGTACTTTAGTCAGTAATGTTAACTAGCAGCTAATACATATGTAACTAGTTTACTAGAATAAGTACAGTTAAAGGCTGTAAACGTATAAACTAGCTGGTTCACTCACGTGAGAACACTTAAACCTGTGCACTTGTTCACTAGAACGCACTCTAATAAGAGTGATTAGTATAAACACCTCAGTTGTCCAGTATGTACTACAGTTAAAGGGTGTATTTGGTATACTTGTAAAATAGCTAGCTAGTACACTTAAATAATAACTGTGAATAACATTAACGTTTCAGTGTCTCTGCACTGTGTACTTGTACACTAATTAGTGCACTCAATTAAGAAAACCAACTAGAGTAAACCTATCCCTGTACTCAAAGCCTGTGTACTTGTACACTAGCTAGTGCACTCTAAGGAGACCACTAACTAAGATTACTAACTAGAGCAAACGTATCAGTGTCCTTGTATTCAGTAGGCTAAAGCTTGAGCACTCGTACACTAAATAGTGCACTTTAATAGGAGCACTGATTAATGTACACATATCGTTTTCCAGAATAAATTACAGTTAAAGAGTGTTTATTTGCTAAGTTTTAGTGTGGGTAAAGCCTGTGTACTTGTACACTAGTTAGTGCACTCTAATAAGAACACTAACTAGAGCAAACCCATCAAGTGTCCCTATAATCAGTAGGGTGAAGCTTGTGTACTCTTGTACATGAATATTCTCATTTTATTTCTGTTAATTCTCATAATTACCTGTTAATTTCCATAAATACCCATTATTATTATGGCGGCACGTTAGTGTAGTGGTTAGTATGGTGGTGTAGTGGTCAGTATGGTGGTGTAGTGGTCAGTATGGTGGTGTAGTGGTCAGTATGGTGGTGTAGTGGTTAGTATGGTGGTGTAGTGGTTAGTATGGTGGTGTAGTGGTCAGTATGGTGGTGTAGTGGTTAGTATGGTGGTGTAGTGGTTAGTATGGTGGTGTAGTGGTTAGTATGGTGGTGTAGTGGTTAGTACAGTGGTGTAGTGGTTAGTACGGTGGTGTAGTGGTTAGTACGGTGGTGTAGTGGTTAGTATGGTGGTGTAGTGGTCAGTACGGTGGTGTAGTGGTTAGTATGGTGGTGTAGTGGTTATTATGGTGGTGTAGTGGTTAGTACGGTGGTGTAGTGGTTAGTACGGTGGTGTAGTGGTTAGTACGGTGGTGTAGTGGTCAGTATGGTGGTGTAGTGGTTAGTACGGTGGTGTAGTGGTTAGTACGGTGGTGTAGTGGTTAGTATGGTGATGTAGTGGTTAGTATGGTGGTGTAGTGGTTAGTACGGCGGTGTAGTGGTTAGTATGGTGGTGTAGTGGTTAGTGTAGGTTAGTGTTAGTGTGTGTGTGAGTGTGTTGGACATGCAATGGACTGGTGACCTGTCCACTGGTGACCCCACCTTCACCTGATGATGCTGGTATTGGCTCAAGGCCACCCGTGACCCTGACTAGTACAATAAAGTGGAAGATGATGGATTATTATTATTATTATTATTATTATTATTATTTCATGTTTTCTATGTTGTCTGTTTTCAGTTAAATATGGTTGAAATGAAAACACTCTCAACAAAGCAACCTCGGAGTGATCCAGTCTAGTTTAAGGTGGAAGTGAAGAGCAGTGCTGGGCTTTATTGAGCATTCATACATTACATTCACAGAATATCCTCACATGGCGGGTCACAGTGTGAAGTCGAGCTGATCAGAGAAATACAGTCATAACATAATAAACGTGTCATTTCATGTTAAAGAAGAGCAGAATAAAAACAATGAAGTTGGCGAGATGCCCAAAGTTCCAGCAGACTCAATAAGGCAGACGATTTTAAACACATAAGAAGCGTCTTTGGCGTCTCGACTCGTTTACACAGCGGGCTTGTTCAGATTTCGCTGACTAGTGATTCAGTATCAGTAAATTCAGGCATCACTGTATTAATCAGAGGGTTAAAGGTCACATCAGGTCTCCACTGCTCAGCAGGACATTCACAGTATACCTGCAGGTCAATCAAACTCCTCCCCTCATAAAAGAGAACTGAAATTCAGTACAACACATTAATACATGCTCAGGTAAACGCTAGACCCACCCAGAACTCAGAGACAGATTAGATATTCAGTGCAGGTACAAACCCTTCAGAGCTGGACTAGCGTCACCTGCAGAGGCTCTATCCTTTCAGTGATTAGCAATGAGTGTGAGCCTAATCCAGTATGAATCTGCGTTATTGACTTTAGGAGTCTGAGAGTAATAATTAGAGCTTAATTATAATCCAGTATGAATCTGCAGTGCGTTATTGACTTTAGGAGTCTGAGAGTAATAATTAGAGCTTAATTATAATCCAGTATGAATCTGCAGTGCGTTATTGACTTTAGGAGTCTGAGAGTAATAATTAGAGCTTAATTATAATCCAGTATGAATCTGCAGTGTGTTTTTAGTTTTAAGAGTCTGACAGTAATAACTGTGGTATGATTTTACTCCAGTATGAATCTGCAGTGTGTTTTTAGTTTTAAGAGTCTGACAGTAATAACTGTGGTGTGATTTTAATCCAGTATGAATCTGCAGTGTGTTTTTAGTTTTAAGAGTCTGACAGTAATAACTGTGGTATGATTTTACTCCAGTATGAATCTGCAGTGTGTTTTTAGTTTTAAGAGTCTGACAGTAATAACTGTGGTATGATTTTACTCCAGTATGAATCTGCAGTGTGTTTTTAGTTTTAAGAGTCTGACAGTAATAACTGTGGTGTGATTGTAATCCAGTATGAATCTGCAGTGTGTTTTTAGTTTTAAGAGTCTGACAGTAATAACTGTGGTGTGATTTTAATCCAGTATGAATCTGCAGTGTGTTTTTAGTTTTAAGAGTCTGACAGTAATAACTGTGGTGCAATTTTATCTGCAGTGTGTGTAGTTTTTGTGGTCTGACAGTAATAATTAGGGACTAATTGTAATCCAGTATGAATCTGCAGCATCTTTTTAGTTTATACTGTCTGACAGTAATAATTAGGGTCTAACTGCAATCCAGTATGATTCTGTGGTGTGTGCAGTTTTTTAAAGTCTGGCAGGTGTAATGGTGGAGTGGTTTTAATCCAGTATGAATGTGTGTAGTTTTTAACAGTCTGGCATTAATAATCAGGTACTAACTGCAATCCAGTATGAATCTACAATGTGTATAGTTTTTGCAGTCTGCGAGTAATAATTAGGGACTAACTGTAATCCAGTATGAATCTGCAGTGTGTTTTTAGTTTATACAATCTGAGAGTAATAATTAGGAACTAATCTGAATCCATTATTTATGTGTCAGTCTATAACGTGATTATAATCCAGTATGAATCTGCCGTGTGTTGTTTTTGCAGTCTGACAGTAATAATTGTGGTGTGATTTTAATCCAGTATGAATCCGTGTGTGTATTTATTTATAGTAATAATTAATAAACTAATTCATTAAAAACTAATCCAGCTCTAATAGGGTTTATATTATAGGGCTTAAATATTTAGTAAGGATGAATGAACATCAGCCGTGAACCTTCTGGCAGGTGATAAGGTACTGTGGATAGGCCTGCGTGTCGTTGAAGATCACAAACAGAGTCGGGGAGTTTAGTTTATCCACCACGCTGTGGTATCGGACCGGTACTCCAGACGTGTCCTTCAGCGGCGCCGTTTTCATTTCATGTTTTCCCACAGTGTAGTCTCCGGTCAGCACTCTGGCCATGAAAATAAACTTGTGTCCGTCGGCGTTCGGTGGAGAGTAGGTGTCCGAAACGGAGAGAGCAGATTCTACAGCGAAGTACACGCCCTGCCCGTATACAGTAGCTGTGAGGAAGAGACGCGGTTTGTGTCAATATAATTTTTACTAGTACAACCCATATATATATAAATATAAATATATATCCTGATGCTACAAAGGTGACAACATGTATTTGCACTATGTAAGCTTTGAGGATTTGGAGACCTCTGTGGTGGTAATGTGTCATTACACACAATTGTGCAAATGAAAGATGAAAGGCTGTGTCTTCTGAGATGTGAGTAAATGATTTGCTATTGTGATCTTCATCAGTATAATTAATACATTAATACACAAGAAATTAATACGTCTTAATACGAATCTTTATGCCTCTGACTTTTAAATGATTGCTTCAGGCTTACATAGTGCAGCTCTAAAGGCCTAATTAATAAATGACAGGGTGGTCTCTGACCTCCACTGTAAGTGGGCCACTGTAAGTGTTTTGATTTACCGTTTTTTCCGCAGAAGCTCCGGTTAAAGCCTTGAATGCAGATTTCTCTGACGCTGGTCTCGCTGGTGCCGTGGAAGAGGGTGCGCTCCACCTGCGGGTCGGTGGCGCTCTGCTCCATACTCGCCTTCTTCAGTCTGTACTGACTGTACAGCAGCCTGTTCATCATCTTCTCTACCTGTAGTAATATAATA
Organism: Megaleporinus macrocephalus; assembly: GCA_021613375.1. Classification (NCBI taxonomy): domain Eukaryota; kingdom Metazoa; phylum Chordata; class Actinopteri; order Characiformes; family Anostomidae; genus Megaleporinus; species Megaleporinus macrocephalus. The sequence goes on along the minus strand of CM038703.1, from coordinate 54,415,670 downwards.
TAATATAATATAATATAATATAATATAATATATAATCAAATCAATGTTTAGCGGTACAACAAGCACTCTCTATAAGATAGTATAGATCATCTATAGAATACTCTAGATCAGGGGTGTTTAATTAGTATTCAGTACGGTCCAGTTACAGAACATGTCCTCAGACTGATCATCAAATTAAATTAAGAAGTAATATTAAAGACAATCCCGGCTCCACAAACTGACCTTGATGATTTTGATTTTGTTGTGATACTCGTGAATACTATCGTAGAACTCTCTGACCACTTCCTGGAATTCATCAGATCCTTCATCTACTCTGCATGTGTCCGGCACGTCCGACAGCAGACTGTAATCTTCGCCTGACGAAACGATATAGAGTGATTATTAACTTATTTATCAAACATGCATTAAACATAATAAACATAAATATTCTCCAAGTTCACTTTCTTAAAATCAAATATCACAATATTACGTTTTCTGATACTTTATCAGATCAATAGTTTAATCAATACAGTTAATTCTGTGATGTGTTTAACCCTTTGACCACCAGAGGGCAGTGTTGTCTATCTATCTTCAGCCAGTAGAATCTTTAACTCCAGTGTAAACAAGTAGCGTAAAGATGCACCACTAATGTTAGCTTTAGCACACCTATGCATTACAGCTGTGTATCAACAAGAACCTGGCAATACGCTACAAATCAGGATACGGTGGTTCTGATTCTATATAATCTGATATATTGTGATACTGTAAGGAAGGTAATATATCATGATTATTAAAATATAATTATAGGAAAACTATAAAGAAATACAGCACCATATGCATAGGTTTGCTAATGCTAACGTCCTTATAAAGGCTCTAACAGTGAAAAACACTGCCATCACGGGTTTAACTGTCTACCACAAATCTTTGACTCTAAATGATTAACTAATTAGAAATCAATACTGTGTTTTTGAGAATCAATACAGTATCACAAAACTTGATATCACAATATTTGATATTTTTAATCTAACTATGCATATAGTATTACACTATAGTTATATTTTAAAAATCCCAATATATTGTCTTGCTTGCAAATTCGCAATATATCACAACATACATCAAATCGTAACGCCCCTATCACAATATATATCGTATCGCCAGGTTCTTGCCAACACATAGCCCAAACGGGGGCGCTGTTGTGTCCCTATCAATATTAAGACCTTCATATTGTACACTGGTTTTGTGGCAAATCAGCCAATCAGATTTCAGACCTGGAAGAATTAGTTCTGAAATCTGATTGGCTGATGACACATGACTGAGGACGTCTTACTTTGCGAGTCGGTGTACAAGTCCGTCGCGCTGATCTTCCTGCGTCCGATGGCCACGAACTTCCCAGATGACAAGCTGTACTCCTGCATCTTCTCCAGGTCAAGGGTGTAGGGCTGGTTTTCAAACAGGATGTCTATCTTCTTCCGTTTGGTCCTCCAGGCGTTCTCGATGAACACGGTGGCCTCTGGAGGATAGGGCGCCACCCCCGTGCCGCCGTGGTCCATCCGCACCCACTCTACAGTCCTCAGAATCTCAGCGTCCGTGACCGCGTTGGCCGCTCTCTTCAGCAGCTCCCTCAGATCGGGCAGGGCTTCAGAGACATAGTCCTTAAAGCCTGAGACCATGGCGGTGGTGCCCTGGACCTGGATCTCCACGCCGTACTTTCTCCTGATGAGGTCCAGGCACCTCTTATAGTACGCCGAAAGCTTCTTTAAGCTTGAATGCTCCACCTTCTCCTCCCACTGCCTCAGCCCCACCTTCTTCCCCAGAGCTATGTCCACTCTGATGAGGTCGTGGGTGTAGCTGGCGAACACCTTGATCTCAGCAACGTTGGCCGATTTAATGCTGTCCTGTAGAGAAACGTCAACAGCCTTCTCCAACATTTGGCTCTCGTCCACCAACATGGATTCGCCTCTGGAAAGCTCTAGAACCTTCTGTAGCTCGTCTTCCCCAAGTGCGTCTGATCTCTGATGGGTCTCCATGGACATTTGAATAGCCAATGAAAGTTCGGCGTCCTCTTCCAAGCTACAGGGGTTTGAGACCCCCAGCTGGGCCACAAGTTCGCCCGGATCCGCAGTTCCAGATGATTCCTCAGCCTGCATTGGCGAGATGTCTCCAACCTGGTCTGCTGAGGGATCCGAGTACAAATCCACCTCCTCTTCCATATCGATCACCTTCAGACTGGACGGCTCAGAGGAACCCTCGATCACCGACAGTATCCTCTTGGCTTCTTCTATACGAGCTGAGAACAAGCATGAACGTTCTCATCGTGAGGACTTCAATAGACTTTTTAAATTTCAGTTGCTTGAAACTTACATGAAACATTGGCTGTGTCTCAAATCCTACTGAGCTCCTACATAGGCAGCATTTTACGTCATAGTGTGCGCTCCCGACATGTAGACTGTCCCAATTCTTACATACTTTAAACATGCCTTACAAGTCTCTCTCTAACTAGAGCGTCTCAGTAATCTGTTTTATGAGGAGAGAACACTGATACTTACACACTCACTACCTAGACAGCCTACTTACACACTCACTACCTAGACAGCCTACTTACACACTCACTACCTAGACAGCCTACTTACACACTCACTACCTAGACAGCCTACTTAGACACTCACTACCTAGACAGCCTACTTACACACTCACTACCTAGACAGCCTACTTACACACTCGCTATCTAGACAGCCTACTTACACACTCGCTACCTAGACAGCCTACTTACACACTCACTACCTAGACAGCCTACTTAGACACTCACTACCTAGACAGCCTACTTAGACACTCACTACCTAGACAGCCTACTTACACACTCACTACCTAGACAGCCTACTTACACACTCACTATCTAGACAGCCTACTTACACACTCGCTACCTAGACAGCCTACTTACACACTCGCTACCTAGACAGCCTACTTACACACTCGCTACCTAGACAGCCTACTTACACACTCACTACCTAGACAGCCTACTTACACACTCACTACCTAGACAGCCTACTTACACACTCACTACCTAGACAGCCTACTCACACACTCACTACCTAGACAGCCTACTTACACACTCACTACCTAGACAGCCTACTTACACACTCACTACCTAGACAGCCTACTTACACACTCACTACCTAGACAGCCTACTTACACACTCACTACCTAGACAGCCTACTTACACACTCACTACTTACACACTCACTACCTAGACAGCCTACTTACACACTCACTAGGGTTTGAGACACACCCTCTCACTATTCCCCGTCTCGCTTTATTCTCTGTCTCGCTTTATTCCCCGTCTCGCTTTATTCTCCGTCTCGCTTTATTCTCCGTCTCGCTTTATTCTCCGACTCGCTTTATTCCCCGTCTCGTTTTATTCTCCGTCTCGCTTTATTCCCCGTCTCGCTTTATTCTCCGTCTCGCTTTATTCTCCGTCTCGCTTTATTCTCCGACTCGCTTTATTCTCCGTCTCGCTTTATTCCCCGTCTCGCTTTATTCCCCGTCTCGTTTTATTCCCCGTCTCGCTTTATTCTCCGTCTCGCTTTATTCCCCGTCTCGCTTTATTCTCCGTCTCGCTTTATTCTCCGTCTCGCTTTATTCTCCGTCTCGCTTTATTCTCCGTATCGCTTTATTCCCCGTCTCGTTTTATTCTCCGTCTCGCTTTATTCCCCGTCTCGCTTTATTCTCCGACTCGCTTTATTCTCCGTCTCGCTTTATTCCCCGTCTCGCTTTATTCTCCGTCTCGCTTTATTCTCCGTCTCGCTTTATTCTCCGTCTCGCTTTATTCTCCGACTCGCTTTATTCTCCGTCTCGCTTTATTCTCCGTCTCGCTTTATTCTCCGTCTCGCTTTATTCTCCGTCTCGCTTTATTCTCCGTCTCGCTTTATTCTCCGACTCGCTTTATTCTCCGTCTCGCTTTATTCCCCGTCTCGCTTTATTCTCCGTCTCGCTTTATTCTCCGTCTCGCTTTATTCTCCGTCTCGCTTTATTCTCCGTCTCGCTTTATTCTCCGTCTCGCTTTATTCCCCGTCTCGCTTTATTCTCCGACTCGCTTTATTCTCCGTCTCGCTTTATTCTCCGTATCGTTTTATTCTCCGTCTCGCTTTATTCCCCGTCTCGCTTTATTCCCCGTCTCGTTTTATTCCCCGTCTCGCTTTATTCCCCGTATCGTTTTATTCTCCGTCTCGCTTTATTCTCCGACTCGCTTTATTCTCCGTATCGCTTTATTCTCCGTCTCGCTTTATTCTCCGTCTCGCTTTATTCCCCGTCTCGCTTTATTCCCCGTCTCGTTTTATTCTCCGTCTCGCTTTATTCTCCGACTCGCTTTATTCCCCGTCTCGTTTTATTCTCCGTCTCGCTTTATTCTCCATCTCGCTTTATTCTCCGTCTCGCTTTATTCTCCGACTCGCTTTATTCTCCGTCTCGCTTTATTCTCCGACTCGCTTTATTCCCTGTCTCGCTTTATTCCCCGTCTCGCTTTATTCTCCGTCTCGCTTTATTCTCCGTCTCGCTTTATTCCCCGTCTCGCTTTATTCTCCGACTCGCTTTATTCTCCGACTCGCTTTATTCTGTCTCGCTTTATTCTCCGTCTCGCTTTATTCTCCGTCTCGCTTTATTCTCCGTCTCGCTTTATTCTCCGACTCGCTTTATTCTCTGTCTCGCTTTATTCTCTGTCTCGCTTTATTCTCCGTCTCGCTTTATTCTCCGTCTCGCTTTATTCTCCGACTCGCTTTATTCTCTGTCTCGCTTTATTCTCTGTCTCGCTTTATTCCCCGTCTCGCTTTATTCTCTGTCTCGCTTTATTCCCCGTCTCGCTTTATTCTCCGTCTCGCTTTATTCCCCGTCTCGCTTTATTCTCTGTCTCGCTTTATTCTCCGTCTCGCTTTATTCCCCGTCTCGCTTTATTCCCTGTCTCACTTTATTCTGTCTCGCTTTATTCTCTGTCTCGCTTTATTCTCTGTCTCGCTTTATTCTGACTCGCTTTATTCTGTCTCGCTTTATTCTCCGTCTCGCTTTATTCTCCGACTCGCTTTATTCCCCGTCTCGTTTTATTCTCCGTCTCGCTTTATTCTCCATCTCGCTTTATTCTCCGTCTCGCTTTATTCTCCGACTCGCTTTATTCTCCGTCTCGCTTTATTCTCCGACTCGCTTTATTCCCTGTCTCGCTTTATTCCCCGTCTCGCTTTATTCTCCGTCTCGCTTTATTCTCCGTCTCGCTTTATTCCCCGTCTCGCTTTATTCTCCGACTCGCTTTATTCTCCGACTCGCTTTATTCTGTCTCGCTTTATTCTCCGTCTCGCTTTATTCTCCGTCTCGCTTTATTCTCCGTCTCGCTTTATTCTCCGACTCGCTTTATTCTCTGTCTCGCTTTATTCTCTGTCTCGCTTTATTCTCCGTCTCGCTTTATTCTCCGTCTCGCTTTATTCTCCGACTCGCTTTATTCTCTGTCTCGCTTTATTCTCTGTCTCGCTTTATTCCCCGTCTCGCTTTATTCTCTGTCTCGCTTTATTCCCCGTCTCGCTTTATTCTCCGTCTCGCTTTATTCCCCGTCTCGCTTTATTCTCTGTCTCGCTTTATTCTCCGTCTCGCTTTATTCCCCGTCTCGCTTTATTCCCTGTCTCACTTTATTCTGTCTCGCTTTATTCTCTGTCTCGCTTTATTCTCTGTCTCGCTTTATTCTGACTCGCTTTATTCTGTCTCGCTTTATTCTCTGTCTCGCTTTATTCCCTGTCTCGCTTTATTCTCCGTCTCGCTTTATTCCCTGTCTCACTTTATTCTCCGACTCACTTTATTCTGGACCCGAACTGCGGCCCACCTGTTAGAGACCCCTGACCTATAGCTGATCAAATGTGTCCTCACACCTTCGTTTAATCAGCTTCAGGTCACAATCAGAGCCTAGCGGTCAGTATCAGAAACCATCACAACCTACCTGTGTTGTCTGCAGCAGGAGCGCTGCTGGTCAGCTCGGGAGCCGTTAAAGCCCGAGCTGAGGAATTCCGCGGGAAGCTCTGGTCAGACGTCATTTTCCACGCGAGCTCGAAGACGTCCTGGAGAGACGAAGAGACGCAGGGGTTTCCATTCACACCCCAACAGTACGTTCACAGACTGTAATATCATTAATAATCCACAGCAGATACTGATAATCAATAGTCCTTACTGAATAACACACAGTTCAACATCACTGCCTGACCTCACTAACAATCAATCAAATCCTCACAGCAATGTTCCAGCTAGCAGAGTGGTCAGTACCTGCTCCTCCAGAGGTTCCCAGTGCACCTTCTCCAGACTGATGTACACCTGAAACTTGGCGGTCATCTCTCCCAGGATGCTGGTGCCCTCGTCCTCCAGCAGGAAGCGAGCGATGCCCGGCTGGGTCACGGTGATGACCTTGGTATGTGTGGAGGAGACCACGCTGCTCAAAACCTCCGACGCCATCTGACACTCGCTGGCGTTCCCCTGGATCTGCCAATCAGAGTCAGGGGTAAGCAGAGAACCGGTTCCAGGTTAATCAGATCAACTACAGCAGATGTTCCCTCAGGTTCTAATAGCAGAACCTCACACGTCCTACAGCACACTGAACATACAGCACTAAAGCAGTGGGAACCTTCCACTCCACTCATACTCCACTTAATGTCATCACACTGAGTCTCTCAGACAGTTAGTCTCTCACACCGCTCTTAGAAACCTCCACGCTGTTTAACTCAGACACTGAAGCATCACCAGAGCACATCTTACCATCAACATCCAGATAAACTCAGAAGACACGTGTAGCTTCACTGGTGGGTTTCATAGTAAATACAATGTGTAGATTTGTGTTGTAGACATGGAGACCCCTGGTTACCATCACCACCACTGTAAACATCATCACCACCACTGTAAACACCATCACCACCACTGTAAACACCATCACCACCACTGTAAACACCATCACCACTATAAACACCATCACCACCACTGTAAACACCATCACCACTGTAAACACCATCACCACCACTGTAAACATCATCACCACCACTGTAAACACCATCACCACTATAAACACCATCACCACCACTGTAAACACCATCACCACTGTAAACACCATCACCACCACTGTAAACACCATCACCACTGTAAACACCATCACCACCACTGTAAACACCATCATCACTATAAACTCTCAAACCAAACCTTTCTGAATCTCTGTTTACACTGAATTTATGCAGAACTGCCAGAGAACTGGTGGAATTGTCCTTCAGCACTCACACCTTCATCACTTACCATCAGCCCGTCTCCCGTCTCCAGGGGGAAGATGGTGAGCTGGTTCATATCAAACAGCAGCTGCTGATGGTGGAGCTGGATGTAGGTGAGCATGGCGGGCTCCATGCTGAGGACCACCTCCTTCTGAACAGGTGTGCTGAGAAAATGAACTATAACCCCTTTCATCTCCTCCTCCAGGCCTTCCAGGGTCGCCACTGTGACCTTCGCCCCGGCGTCCGTTATTTCAGCACAGCACTTGTCCAGCGACTGGACGAAGACCTGAAACTCCTGAGAGTAGAGCATACTCTCATACTCGGGTTTCACAGGTAAACTGGTCTCCACCAGCAAGCTCCTGACCTTCTCACAGGCTCGGCCGACCATCTGAATGGTGGGCGAGGTCATGACCATCACGCAGTCGGACACGGTGTAGACACACGGCAGTCCCTGCTCCTTCAGCAGAGCCCCGATTTTATCTTTAACGCTCTTCTTCTCGAGCAGCTGGCCTTTCAGCGCACTCAGCGTCAGGTGGACCTGCGAGAAGCCGCTCAGGAACTCCAGAACTTTGCCTTTGAGCTGCTCGGCCTCCAAGCCGCCCGGGCCTTTGATGTGCACGGCGTCCTGCGCTAAAGCAACGTTAAAACCAGGATGAGCCCGTTTGAGATCGTCCAGCAGGTTACTTAAGCCGATCAGCTGGACTTTGGCGGGGTCAGGCACTGATATCTGGAAAACTAGCGGGTCTGGACTCGACGGAACCACCTCCATGGGGTCTGCCGGGGCAGGTGCTGGGGAGGACGCTGCGGGGAGAGATGCTGTTGGAGAGGCTGGACTGAGAGGTTGCTGGGGTCTTGGGCTGGAATCTGCCTGAGGGTCAGCTGTTGCGGAGGGCTGTGACGAGGTGCTGGTCAGGAGGTCAGAGACAGACTCGTTGATGGACGTGGGAGAAGGTCCTCCGGTCTGGCTCTGATCGTCCGAGAGCTGATTCGTCCCATTCTGCAGACTCACAGACGCCCCGTTTCCCGTGGCTTCCAGAAAAGAGAAGAACGGTTTCACTATCAAGTCTGTTTCATCCAGTCTGTGGGACTTCTGGAGCACACGGTCCACACCTGTCCGGTAAACAGAGACAAATAAATAAACAAATAAACAAACAAACAAACAAATAAATAAATAAATATTTACCCCTTTAAAACATTTCACTGACGAGGCAGGGTTACACATTCTTATTTTACAGCATTGAAGCCTGTTGTATGTTTTGTTCTAGACTCAGCAGTTTGTTCTAGACTCAGCAGTTTGTTCTAGACTCAGCAGTTTGTTCTAGACTCAGCAGTTTGTTCTAGACTCAGCAGTTTGTTCTAGACTCAGCAGTTTGTTCTAGACTTAGCTCTAGACTCTAGAACTAACGAACTGAAAATGCTCTGTAATGTATCTCCTCCCGACTCTACACAGCTTCATCAGCTCATTCCAAAGATCACCCTGTTCCTCGTGTTCCTAATAAATGGTAAGGAGTTCTAGTACAGGGTTAATCCTAGTTTTATGGTTCAGGGTTAGGGTTTAGGGTTAATTAGAGTTAGGGGTCTAGTGTTAGGGCTCTTGGAGTTAAAGGTTTGAAGTTAAAAGTTTAGTGTTAGGATTAAAGGTTTAGTGTTGGGATTAAAGATTTACTGTTAGGGTTTAGGACTAAAGATTAAGTATTAGGGTTTAGGGTTAAAGGTTTAGTGTTAGAAATAAAGGTTTAGTGTTATGGTTTAGAGTTAAAGGTTTAGTGTTGGGATTAAAGGTTTAGTGTTAGGGTTTAGCGTAAAAGATTAAGTATTAGGGTTTAGGGTTAATGGTTTAGTTTTAGGATTAAAGGTTTAGTGTTTGGGTTTAGGGTTAAAGGTTTAGTGTTAAGATTCAGGGTTAGAATTTGGGGTTAATTCGAGTTAGGGGTCTAGTGTTAGGGATGGAGTTAAAGGGTTGGGTTTAGGGTTAACGTTAAAGGTTTAGGATTAAAGGTTTATGGTTAAAGGTTTAGGATTAGGGTTTAGGGTTAAAGGTTTGGGGTTGAAGGTTAAGTGTTAGGGTTTAGTGTTAAAGGTTTAGTGTTAGAATTAAAGGTTCACTGTTCGGGTTAAAGATTGAGTGTTAGGGTTTAGGGTTAAAGGTTTAGTGTTCGTGTTTAGGGTTAAAGATTTATTATTAGGATTAAAGGTTTAGTGTTAGGGTTTAGGGTTAAAGATTAAGTATGAGGGTTTAGGGTTAAAGGTTTAGTGTTAGAATTAAAGGTTCACTGTTCGGGTTAAAGATTGAGTGTTAGGGTTTAGGGTTAAAGGTTTAGTGTTAGGATTAAAGGTTTAGTGTTAGGGTTTAGGCTTAAAGATTTAGTATTAGGATTAAAGGTTTAGTGTTAGTGTTTAGGGTTAAAGATTAAGTACTAGGGTTTAGGGTTTAGTGTTAGGATTAAAGGTTTAGTGTTATGGTTTAGGGTTAAAGATTTAGTATTAGGATTAAAGGTTTAGTGTTAGGGTTTAGGGTTAAAGATTAAGTGTTATGGTTTGGGGTTAAAAGTTTAGTGTTGGGATTAAAGGTTTAGTGTTAGAGTTTAGGGTTAAAGGTGTTGTGTTAGGGTTAAAGATTAAGTGTTAAGGTTAGGTTAGGGGTTTAGGGTTAGGGTTAAAGCGTTAGGATTAAAGGTGTAGGGTTAAAGGCTTAGGGTTTAGGGTTTAGTGCAGTATCTGTACATAGTACACTTTCATTCTGAAATTGTTTGCCATGGTAACAGTGATCCACGGAGACACAGCACCGCATATTAATGTACTGAAGGTTAATGAACTCACATTCTACATCTTTGAAAGTGATCTTGGCGAGTCCTCCAGCCGTCCTGCTGATGTCCACTAACTCCCCCCCGCCACTACGACTGCCCTCAAAATACAGCGCCAGTATGTCCTCCGTAACACTGGGGGGCAGATTCTCCACCAGAACAGAGTCTGTACGTTCCACCTGCTCCAGAGCGATCTTCACTCCGTCCAGTGTCTTTTTAGAGGCTTTATCACAGATCTTCTGAAAACCTGCCAACACACATTATAGAGCAGCACTGAGTTCTGTTTACAGCAGTGACGCTAAGGAAATACTGAATGTAAACAATATATACTAACAATAACAGCATCAATAATAATAATAATAATAAAACAGCGCCTTTCAATATCTCTAAAACTTTGTATCTCTGTTACTGTATGTACTGCTGAGTGTCTATGTTACTGTATGTACTGCTGAGTGTCTATGTTACTGTATGTACTGCTGAGTGTCTGTGTTACTGTATGTACTGCTGAGTGTCTATGTTACTGTATGTACTGCTGAGTATCTCTATGTTACTGTATGTACTGCTGAGTGTCTATGTTACTGTATGTACTGCTGAGTATCTATGTTACTGTATGTACTGCTGAGTGTCTATGTTACTGTATGTACTGCTGAGTATCTATGTTACTGTATGTACTGCTGAGTGTCTATGTTACTGTATGTACTGTTGAGTATCTCTATTTTACTGTATGTACTGTTGAGTATCTCTATGTTACTGTATGTACTGCTGAGAGTCTCTATGTTACTGTATGTACTGCTGAGTATCTCTATGTTACTGTATGTACTGCTGAGTATCTCTATGTTACTGTATGTACTGCTGAGTATCTCTATGTTACTGTATGTACTGCTGAGTATCTCTATGTTACTGTATGTACTGCTGAGTATCTCTATGTTACTGTATGTACTGCTGAGAGTCTCTATGTTACTGTATGTACTGCTGAGTGTCTCTATGTTACTGTATGTACTGCTGAGTGTCTATGTTACTGTATGTACTGCTGAGTGTCTTTGTTACTGTATGTACTGCTGAGTATCTATGTTACTGTATGTACTGCTGAGTGTCTATGTTACTGTATGTACTGCTGAGTGTCTCTATGTTACTGTATGTACTGCTGAGTGTCTATGTTACTGTATGTACTGCTGAGTGTCTTTGTTACTGTATGTACTGCTGAGTATCTATGTTACTGTATGTACTGCTGAGTGTCTATGTTACTGTATGTACTGCTGAGTATCTCTATGTTACTGTATGTACTGCTGAGTATCTCTATGTTACTGTATGTACTGCTGAGTATCTATGTTACTGTATGTACTGCTGAGTGTCTATGTTACTGTATGTACTGCTGAGTATCTCTATGTTACTGTATGTACTGCTGAGTGTCTATGTTACTGTATGTACTGCTGAGTATCTATGTTACTGTATGTACTGCTGAGTGTCTCTATGTTACTGTATGTACTGTTGAGTATCTCTATTTTACTGTATGTACTGTTGAGTATCTCTATGTTACTGTATGTACTGCTGAGAGTCTCTATGTTACTGTATGTACTGCTGAGTATCTCTATGTTACTGTATGTACTGCTGAGTGTCTATGTTACTGTATGTACTGCTGAGTGTCTTTGTTACTGTATGTACTGCTGAGTATCTCTATGTTACTGTATGTACTGTTGAGTATCTCTATTTTACTGTATGTACTGTTGAGTGTCTCTATGTTACTGTATGTACTGCTGAGTGTCTCTATGTTACTGTATGTACTGCTGAGAGTCTCTATGTTACTGTATGTACTGCTGAGTGTCTCTATGTTACTGTATGTACTGCTGAGTGTCTATGTTACTGTAGGTACTGCTGAGTGTCTTTGTTACTGTATGTACTGTTGAGTATCTCTATGTTACTGTATGTACTGCTGAGTGTCTATGTTACTGTATGTACTGTTGAGTATCTCTATTTTACTGTATGTACTGTTGAGTATCTCTATGTTACTGTATGTACTGCTGAGTGTCTATGTTACTGTATGTACTGTTGAGTATCTCTATTTTACTGTATGTACTGCTGAGTATCTATGTTACTGTATGTACTGCTGAGTGTCTATGTTACTGTATGTACTGCTGAGTGTCTCTGTGTTACTGTATGTACTGCTGAGTGTCTATGTTACTGTATGTACTGTTGAGTATCTATGTTACTGTATGTACTGCTGAGTGTCTATGTTACTGTATGCACTGCTGAGTATCTCTATTTTACTGTATGTACTGCTGAGTATCTCTATTTTACTGTATGTACTGCTGAGTATCTCTATTTTACTGTATGTACTGCTGAGTATCTCTATTTTACTGTATGTACTGCTGAGTATCTCTATTTTACTGTATGTACTGCTGAGTATCTCTATTTTACTGTATGTACTGCTGAGTATCTCTATTTTACTGTATGTACTATATTAAGTAAACTAGAAAAGTGTACTTTCCTAAAGAGAATGATCGCACAGCTTGCTAAGATGTTGCTACATGGCTGCTATGGTGTCCCAGGTGGTTGCTAGTGTATCCCAATGAAAGAGTGCCAAGTTACTCACTCTGTGAAGGAGGCGTGTGCAGGTTGACGAGGACCAGGTCATTTCCCGCGGAGGGGTACAGAGAGAAGCCCTCCGAATCGCTTCCAGTCACGTTCTCCACAAACAGCTCCACCATCTCCAGACTGGTGCTGGACGAGAGCCCCCGCAGCAGAAACTTCCCAGGATCCTTCGGGGGCTTCCTCCGCACCACCAGCTTGGCTTTGTTGATTGTGTGGGATTCTTTAGATACGACTCTCGCAGCGACTGGAAAAGAAAAACAAACACATTTACTGCTACTTCTACATGATCACAAATACTATCAAATACAGTCGTATGGAAAAGTGTCTACACTCCTGCTTACGTTCCATATGAGTGTTTATGCTCTACACACTACACACTACTACACACTGTAATACACAACTACACACTATAATACACAACTACACACTACTACACATTATAATACACAACTACACACTACTACACACTGTAATACACAACTACACACTACTACACATTGTAATACACAACTACACACTGTAATACACAACTACACACTATAATACACAACTACACACTATAATACACAACTACACACTACTACACATTATAATACACAACTACACACTACTACACATTATAATACACAACTACACACTGTAATACACAACTACACACTATAATACACAACTACACACTACTACACATTATAATACACAACTACACACTACTACACACTGTAATACACAACTACACACTACTACACATTATAATACACAACTACACACTACTACACATTATAATACACTACTACACACTGTAATACACAACTACACACTATAATACACAATTACACATTACCACACACTTCAAGTCACACTTACACACTACTACACACTGTAATACACAGCTACGCACTTTAATACACAATTACACATTACCACACACTGTAATACACAACTACACACTACTACACACTGTAATACACAACTACACACTACTACACACTGTAATACACAACTACACACTATAATACACAATTACACATTACCACACACTTCAAGTCACACTTACACACTACTACACACTGTAATACACAGCTATGCACTTTAATACACAATTACACACTACTACACACTGTAATACACAACTACACACTATAACACACAACTACACACTACTACACATTATAATACACAACTACACACTATAATAAACAATTACACACTACTACACACTGTAATACACACTACTACACACTAACACACAACTACACACTACTACACACTGTAATACACAACTACACACTATAATACACAATTACACACTACTACACACTGTAATACACAATTACCACACACTGTAAGTCACACTTACACACTACTACACACTGTAATACACAACTACACACTAT
>CM038703.1:54371633-54396633 GCA_021613375.1 Megaleporinus macrocephalus | reverse complement strand
ACCTTTAGAACCCCATCTCTTCCTAAACCCATGTTCTCCAGCTCTCTTGTAGAACCCTCGTCTCAACTCATCTGCACTGTGGCATACGGGTGACCTCAGTCTCAGAGTTCTGCACTACTTTAGGCTCCGCTGTCTGACTGTGTGACTGCAGGAGTTACGCTATAGTGCTACAGTGTTCCTCAGACTCTGTTTGGGCTTTGATTTTTCAGTGTTTCTGCCCTTTAAGATCTGAGAAACAAGTAGATAAGAAGGTATAAAGTTGAGGCTCCTGTAGAATCCTCTGTTACGGGGACTGCAGTAGTCAGCCTGACCCACATACTCTCATATTTCATCCAACATAAGAGTCTTTGGGTAAATATAAAGATCTGTAGTCGCTCACGTCCAGTTAAAGGCTCCATAACTTGTAACACGTTTGCAGCTGATGTTAAAGGGCCCATATCATGGAATTCTTACTATATCTTTTGGTTTAGTCCCGTGAACCCACCAAAGTGTTCATGTGTTTGTGTTGGGGGAGGGCTGGGGGGCTCATAGCAGTACATGGCCAAAGGAAGCCATACCAACACTGGAGCAGTGGGCATGGTGATCAGAGAAGAGCTTTATCAGCATATGCATATTTAAGGTGGCATAAGAGTTTAATGATGTACGTAAAACTTTAATAACGTTACTTAAAGTTTACATCAGTTCAAGTTTCAAGTTTTTTTGTTGAAATGTTTGGGTGAGACTCAGATACACCTCTACAGCAGGGCAGCATTATATATGTAAAAACAGTGCAACATACAATAAATACATAATAATGACATAAAATAAACTAGAATATATATATTTAGTAATAACTGATATATATATATATATATATATATATATATATATATATATATATATATATATATATATATATATATATATATATATATATATGGGATTATACAAAAAATATATACCAGAGGACATATGTAGAAACTTTGGCATAGGCAGGTTATCTAAGAAGATACATCTATTTAAAGTGACTTAGTGATATTGTCCATAGCAGCGATTTCAGAATAAATAATATATAAATATAATAATAAATTTATTATATTATAATAATATAATATAATATAGCAGTGGCTGAGTTAACAGTATTGGGGTTTTTCAGCTTTACTGTTTGCTCAGAAGGCTGACAGCGTGTGGGTAGAGGCTGTTCATTAGCCGGGTTGTTCTGGCTTGGATGCTGCAGAAGGCTGTATATATATATCAGGGTATATATGTGATTGATTTTCTTTTGTGATGTCATGATGTCACAGAAACCAAACCTTTCTTCATGTGTGTTATAAGGAGTCTATCAGCCTGAACTGCTTTTAGAACAAGTGGAATAACAGGGCAGCCAGTTAGAACAGAGCTCATTTGCATATACCAGTCGTAAAGGAACAGTAAAAGAAGTGCCCTGTTTATTTCTAAGACGGTAAATTTTCACCCCTTTTGGTACATAAATATGTATTTGTTTATATATTAACAGTAAAACTGTGTGTGTTTAAAGCAGGTTGTTTTATTTTTTCGCAGAATGTCACACAGAGAATGAGATTAAAGCCAGAGACCCCATCAGATGCAGAGAGTGCGGCTACAGGATCATGTACAAGAAGAGGACGAAGAGACGTATCCTTTTCTGGAACTCCCATCTGGAGTTTGTTGAAGGACAGATGTGATTAGATACCACATACAAGAAGCTGGTTTTACGGCTGATTTACATGAACTGTGTCCAAAATCTGGGTCAAAATTTCTACTTGGAGAGAAAAATTATAAATTATTCTCTTCAGGTTGCATGAACACTGCAGCCCGACTCATATGGGAAAGTTTTAATATGTTTAAATGTTAATATTTATTTATTTACCTTTTAATTTTATACTCGAATCAAATCAGAGGTTGTCGCATAAATAGTCATACACAGTACAACTGGCAGATTAGTTCTCAAATTACATTTCTTAAATATAAATAAACACAATCGAGCACTATTAGAGAATAAAATACACAACTAATAACAATAAATATTTACATAATTCTTTTCGTTAGTTTAGTTTATTTTGTTTTTATGTACATCATCGATGTACACAGAAATCAATAATAATAATTGATAGCTAAATAAAAAAAAGATGACCGAAAAGGCGTAGTCTAAAGCTATAGCTTATTTTGACAATTTTTTCAGTTCTGTGTATAGCCTATAGGGCTGTGTGTTGGCAAGAACCTGGCGATACAGTACGTATCGTGATACAGCGGTCACAATTCAATATATCACGATATATTGCGATACTGCAAGTAAAGTGATATATCGCGATTTATCAAATCCTACTATTAAAACACACCACTGTATGAACAGGTTTATCAATGTTTACAATAGCACTGCACCCTTGTGCTGCTTGTTAATGTTGGAGTGGAGCTGAAAATGGATTACAACACTGCCATCTAGTGGTCAGAGGTTTAAACACAACACACACTGCTTCACTGTATTTTTGAGAATCAATGCCGTATCACGAAACATAATATCCCGATATTCAATATTTTCTTACACCCATTAAAGCCAATACAGATAAATATCTAAAAAATAAAGAATCTCATACAGATGATCATTCATTGGTGTTGCTAACCACAGTTTTTGCTTAGTTGAGCATCTAAAACAACAGGAATCTGTCTAAAGCAGTTTAGATCAAACAGAACAGTCCAAATAGAAGTAGCACCACCACCACATATACAGGTGACTCACAAAACCTTCCATATGAACAGAGATGTTGTCGCTCATGACTGATTTTCTGGAATTCTCTGGAGAACGTTAGTGTGTTCTATTCTGGGATCAGACGCACGTTCAGGCTGCGTCTGTGTGTTTAATGTAAATATAAACACGTTCACTACTACTCGTCCGTACTGTCCACTTCCTGGCAGCTCAAACTGGATCTACAGACGCAGTTACTTTCTTTTTCTTGTTGCAACACAAAACCGGCAGCATCTCACAAACACAGAGTGACCCTGGAGTTCTGCACTACTTTAGGCTCCGCTGTCTGACTGTGTGACTGCAGGAGTTACGCTTTAGTGCTACAGTGTTCTTCAGACTCTGTTTGGGCTTTGACTCCTCAGTGTTTCTGCCCTTTAAGAGTTTTAGACACAAGCGGTGTTAAGTCTAAGGGTCGTTTAGAACAATTAGGTTTCATCTTTTAATAAAACTAGAAATGTTTGAATTATGAGTGTCGGGTTCAGCTGTATGGCAAAAGTGTGTGTGTGTGTATGTATATGTATATATATATATATATATATATATATATATATATATATATATATATATATATATATAATTAGGGTTGTGTATTGGCAAGATCCTGGCAATACAGTACGTATCGTGATACACTGCAAGACTGCAAGCAAAGTGATATTTTCTTTTTTTTTTTTTTTAATTTTACAATTAAAACACACCACGGTATGACCAGGTTTGTCAATGTTTACAATAGCACTGCGTCCTTGTGCTGCTTGTTAATGTTGGAGTGGAGCTGAAAATGCATTACAACACTGCCATCTAGTGGTCAGAGGTTTAAACAAAACACACAATGATTCACTGTCTGCCAGGAATCTGTGTATTGATACTGTGTTTTTGAAAATCGATACAGTATCACTAAACATAATAGCTCGATATTTGAGATTTCAATATTTTCTTACACCCCTTACACCCCTGAAGTTTCATAGTTGACAGGTGTGTCACTGTTGAGTAATTGCTGATGCCCTTATGAATAAGATAACGATTTGCAACAACTGACTTTAAGTAAAATCCACTGGTCAGTACACCAAGATGTGGCTGTCTGTCGAGCCCTGGATTGCTTGGCTAGCCGTCAGGGAACGAGAGTATCAGACCCCAGAATCGAGCAGAAGTATTCATCCTACTTGGACGCACTCCAGGCGGTATTTCCAGAGTACACGTCCGTGGTGGAGGTCCGGCGAACCTGAAAAATGTGATAGCTCTGAAAGTAAGAGTGACCAACATCAGACTGTAGAGGGTTGTAGGATGTTATGCTCTCCAGCCACACGAGACCTTTTACTGTAGTGTTTGTAAACAGGAGGTAACAGTGTTCAGTATCTGATCTTTAAAGCTCTGTAGATCTGCAGAGGAATGTTAGAACCAAGCTGCACTGGCCAGTTGAGGGTGGCGTCTCGCTCTCGTCAAGAAAATCAGACCCTGGGATCACCAGGCTCCTCACGTCTGAGCACCTCTATGTTGTTGGTGTCTGTATACTTTGTTACCCTGTTCCTTAGGGGTCAGGACCCCCACAGGACCCCCACAGAGCAGGTACCATTAGTTAGGTGGGTCATTCTTAGCACAGTGGAGCTGATACAGTGTATATACAAAGAGGGGGTTTTAATGTTATGGCTTATTAGTGTATATATATTATATAAATATAACAAACTATTTTCATCCAACTGAGCAGTTTGTGCCTGCGCTGCCACCTGTTGGCTACTGGCTGTATTACACCATGCATGAAGTTTGCCTTCAGAACTTCTGTCACAGCGTTTGGTTCCAAACTGATACAGTAACATCAGCGTTAACTCTGCGCTGAGCTGTTCCCGTGTGTGCTGTTGCCAGAAAATCAGTTACTTGTTTATTTCAAAGCTCTTACATTTGTTAAGGGTCTTTCATAGCCCCCTTGTTTCGTTCTTTAGTTTGTTTAGTATTTATAGGTCTCTCAGGTGTTTCTCAGCTCTTCAGTGAACGGCCTAGCTGCACTGTCTGCATCATCTGATTGTTTAACTTGTTAACTCTTTGCAGACCCTCATCATATAGAGAGATTGATCAGTGAATATATGCACCAAAATTTTGACCTGATATTAAACCATGTAAGTTTTAGTAACTTGGGGACATTATTACATATATAATATCTATATTTTCAGACAGGAAGTTTTTATTTACTCAGTAAACACTTAATTATTAAATATTAATCAGTATTAATAGAGTAAGTAGAGCTTTTACACTTTATTATTAAATATTAATCAGTATTAATAGAGTAAGTAGAGCTTTTTCATACATCAGTGTGTTTATTTAACTCTTTCCAAGCTTCTCCTAAACAACCCAGTATTATTATCAGTTCTCATCTAATACCTGCTTTGACTGCTCAGTACTTCATTAAGATAAATCAAGATTTGCTGCTGAAGGAACTGAACACATTCATACAATGTCTGGGGCGTCCAGGAGAAATCTGGAACCTAACTTTGTTCTTCAAACTGGATCAAGATCTGATCTACTTCTCTCACAATAACATATTCATGTTACTTTGTATTGTATGTCTGATTATTTACATCTGTTCTAATCAGATCTGCTGTTCTTACTGGTGATCAGACACTTATTGATCAGAGAAACTCTTTTATGCTATTAGCTCAGGAGTCTCAGACTTTTATAGAGTAGTGTAAGTCAATGGAACCGAACGTCTTGCCGAGTAATTCTGACCCATTTATTTTGATCCAGTTATCGCTGAACATTTTCAAATTGCATCATACACTGAAAAACAACAACAGTGATATGTAATCGAGTTCTGATGTGATTGGCCATGCCTTCAGACCAACTGGGCGGGGCTAAACTACTGTAGATTGAACCTGCAGACATATAGAAATGGGTTGTGACGTCACAAGTACAGAGAATTTCAAAACCCGCTGTTCACTGCAGTCTAAATATATGTTTTTAGGAATCAGAGTCATGTAATCAAACGTAGAGAATCTGGTTTGATGTCACTGCTTTACCTGCTCAGGTATTACCTGTGTTTACACTGATAGAAGCTTCTAGACGAATTACTGCTGGTAGTGAAGAAGTGATGAGTGTTCCACTGATCTGTTAACTGCTGTGAATGTGAATGTGTGCTGACTCGTTTTGCCTTGACTCAGACGTCCAGTGGTCGTGTTTGACGCCCGGTGATCTGCAGGATGGACTTCCCCTCCAGAGGCTGTTTGTTAGATAATTGTTTTGTTTTCTTTTGTTCTCCATTCAGATGGAAAGTGTAAATACGTGTATAAACAGTTAGATGGTCAGAAATACAGGTTTGTTTAGAAAAAGCTGAGTCTGATTCCTGTTGTTCTTTTCTTTTTTTCTTTTTTATAAAACGAAGCTATTTTCTACATACTGTGTACACTGTACGACCTGTAGTGACATGTTAATTAATTTTCTGAGACTGCGGCTCCTTCAAAGGCCCCATATACTGAATATACTAATTTTTATAATGCTGTAATAAAAACCTCTCCATAAATTTGAACACCAACTCGCTATGCTTTACGATTAAACAGGCTATTAGGTTACTGTGCCTTTAAGACTGCTGCTGTTAGAACAAAAACTATTACTTCACCTTTAATGTGCAGTACTGTGTAAGTTTTAGTCAGTTGGGAACATTATTATATATAAAATCTACTTTTTCAGACAGGAAGTTTTTATTTACTTAGTAAACACCATTATTAAATATTAATATTCAGTATTAATAGAGTAAGTAGAGCTTTTACACTTTATTATTAAATATTAATCAGTATTAATAGAGTAAGTAGAGCTTTTACACTTTATTATTAAATATTAAACATTATTAATAGAGTAAGTAGTGTTTTTCATACGTCAGTGTGTTTATTTAACTCTTTCCAAGCTTCTCCTAAACAACCCAGTATTATTATCAGTTCTCATCTAATACCTGCTTTGACTGCTCAGTACTTCATTAAGATAAATCAAGATTTGCTGCTGAAGGAACTGAACACATTCATACAATGTCTGGGGCGTCCAGGAGAAATCTGGAACCTAACTTTGTTCTTCAAACTGGATCAAGATCTGATCTACTTCTCTCACAATAACATATTCATGTTACTTTGTGTTGTATGTATGATTATTTACATCTGTTCTAATCAGATCTGCTGTTCTTACTGGTGATTAGACACTTATTGATCAGATAAACACTTAGGAGTTTATCAGCTTAGGAGTCTCAGACTTTTATCTAGTAGTTTAAGTTAATGGAACTGAACGTCTTACCGAGTATTCTGAGTCATTTATTTTGATCCGGTAGTCTTGAACATTTTCAAATTGCATCAGGCTCCAAAAGTATGTAAATGAGCTCTGCTGTGATTGGCTGTACCTTCAGACCAACTATGCGGGGCTAAAGTGCTGTATGTTGAACAGGCAGACGTATATATGGATATATATTTCAAAATGAATTGTTAATTCTGCAGATTAGTTTCTGAATATGGACCAGAGAGTCAACAGTAAGGTTTGAAAGTGTTTTTTTATGTTTATATGCAACATAAAAATCAAATGGTGTCTTAAAAAATAAGATAACGCGGCGCCGCAACTCCAGCTTCCAGTCTAACGTCTTATGAGTGTTCATCTCTACGTTCTGTATCCAGCGGCTTCCTCTCTCCTCAGACCTACCTCTGTTTA
The DNA here is from genome assembly GCA_021613375.1 of Megaleporinus macrocephalus. Classification (NCBI taxonomy): domain Eukaryota; kingdom Metazoa; phylum Chordata; class Actinopteri; order Characiformes; family Anostomidae; genus Megaleporinus; species Megaleporinus macrocephalus. The sequence goes on along the minus strand of CM038703.1, from coordinate 54,389,228 downwards.
TCAAGGTCTGGTCCCACCTTGTAGCTGAAAGCCCCCAGCACTGCTAGCCAAGTTCTCAGAGCTTTCTCTTCTCTTACTGCAGACTTACACTACACTGCCAAAAGTATTCGCTCGTCTGTCTTCACACTCTTATGAACTGGAGTGACGTCCCATTCTTAATCCATAGGGTTTAATATGATGTCGGCCCAACCTTTGCAGCTATAACAGCTTCAGCTCTTCTGGGAAGGCTCTCCACACGGTTTAGGAGAGTGTTTATGGGAATGTTTAACTGTTCTTCCAGAAGACCATTAGTGAGGTCAGACACTGATGTTGGACGAGAAGGTCTGGCTCACAGTCTCCGCTCTAATTCATCCCAAAGGTGTTCTATCAGGTTGAGGTCAGGACTCTGTGCAGGCCAGACAGGTTCCTTCACACCAAACTCGCTCCTCCATGTCTTTATGGAGCTGCTCTGTGCACTGGTGGGCAGTCATGTTGGAGCAGGAAGGGGCCGTCCCCAAACTGTCCCCACAATTTAAATTGTCTGGAATCTCTTGGTCTGCTGAAGCATTAGTTCCTTTCACTGGGGCTCTGAGCCCACCTCCTGGAAAACAACCCCACACCATTATCCCTCCTCCACCAAACTTTACACTCGGCACAATGCAGTCAGACAAGTACCGGTCTCCTGACAACCACCAAACCCATTGGATTGCCAATTTGGTCACTCCAGAGAACACGTCTTCACTGCTTTAGAGTCCAGTGGCGGTGTGCTTTACACCACTCTATCTGAAGCTCTGCAGTATGTTAAAGGTGTTAGCCCCCCACCTGCTTTAAACCCTACATGTTCACCTTCCAGTGAAGCTGCTCTCTGTTCTGTTTACAGGGAGTTTAATCAGGTGTGCTCTGACCCTCTGCTGTAAGAGACATAATGTCCGTTCAGGCGGCCCACCATTTCACCCCATTAGCCCAGATCATCATTAATATTGGTACTTTGGGAAGCAACAGCGTGTGCTGGAGATATTTGTCCAGCAGAACCTGCTGAACATGCACCTTTTAAATGCCAATGGAGATACAAGAACTTAACTGCTCTGTTGTTCTACCGCTCTGTTAAAGGAGCCGTTTGTAAGAGTTAGGGAGGAGCTATTCTCAGAAATGGAACAAAATATACAGAACTATGTTTTATTAGTGTATAATTACCTGTAGCTACAGACCTCTGTGTTCTTGTTAACCTATAAAGAGTCTTCATATCTACATAGGAGCGACTTGTCTTTCAACAGTAGGTGGCGCTATAACACCAGCTGGAAGGCGTAGAAAGAAGAATCCTGGTTGAAATGTTCTACTGTAGTGCATATTTATCAGCAGCTCCATATACAAAACTCCAGGTAGCATATTTTGATAAATTAAATCTCCTTAATCAAAAATACTACCAGCATTAAAACTACAAGGCTGGTGTTCAGCTTCTTGTTCACCCGTCAAAAGCTGCTGCAGTATTCTTCCTGACTGTAATGTTTCCTGACTGTAAGTGTTTCTTTACAAGAAGAAAGTATGGTGTTTCATGTGTTAATGGTAAGTGTTAATACCTATACAAATAGCAAATGTTATATATATATTCCAAATATTTAAAAAATGTATTGATTATATGAATTACAAATTAGACTACTTTAGGAAAGCAGTAAACAGTGTGTTTTATATATATATATATATATATATATATATATATATATATATATATATATATATATATATATATATATATATATTTACTGTGAATTACAAAATCAGGTAATGTATTGATTGTAATGTAGCTTTTGAAATTATAGTAGTCAGTAATGTGTTTATATGATAATACACACAAATAGAAAATAAAATTAGTGTATTAGATAAGTTGAAATATTAGAAATATCTATAATATATATACTTACCATTAACCCATATATGTTTTATGTGTTAATGGTAAGTAATGTATTGTAAGCATTATACTAAAATAGTAAATAATTAAATAAATATTGTGATTTATAAAACTAATATAAATACATGGCACAAACGTTAAATATATTGAAGTGTAAAAAATATATTGAACATTAATTGCATGAAAGAAAAACAAGTAATGCATATGTTAATACAAATTAAATATATCGATATGTAAGAAACAGGTTGTATATATATTTACTGTGAATTACAAAAGCAGCTAATGTATTGATTGTAATGCAGCTATTGAAACTAAAAGAAGTCAATACTTTGTTTTTGAGTATTAATATGTAAATACTCAAACAAACAGAAAATAAATACAATAATAGATTTTTTTGGAAATACTAGAAATGTATTAAATTACATTTTAAATATGTTGACTGTAATGTTGCTTTGGAAGAAGAAAGTAGTGTGTTTTGTTATGTATTATGTTAATAATAAATAACCTAAACAAATATTGTCAGTATATTGAAATACAATATATATAATTTCAAATATTTCAAAAATATATTGATTATATGAATTACAATTTAGACTACTTTAGGAAAGCAGTAAACAGTGTGTTTTATGTGTTAAAGCTTGAACATATACAAATACATTCAATATATTGTCATAAGAAACCGATTGTATATATATATTTACTGTGAATTACAAAAGCAGGTATTGTATTGTTTGTAATGCAGATATGTAAATACTCACACAAACAGAAAATAAACACAAAAAATATAATAGATTTTTTTGGAAATACTAGAAATGTATTAAATTTTATTATATTAAATATGTATATATTACTGTAATGTTGCTTTGGAAGAAGAAAGTCATATGTTTTGTTATGTATTATGTTAATAATAAATAACCTAAACAAATATTGTAAATATATTGAAATACAAGATATATATATATATATATATATATATGGAAAGAGAGCGAGAGAAAGAGAGAGAGAGAGCGTGAGAGTGTTGGGATGAGAGCACTCACACCTTTAGGAAAATTATATGTAAAGTAGAGAATCTACATACACAATTGCTGACTCATCATTACAGATCATTACAAAACTGCTGTAACTGAGACTCGGACTGGCGCAGAAAATCTAAACACAGTCCCCAAAGACAGTGTCCCTCTTAGTGACGTCAGCAAGAGCCGCTCTCAGGCTGAAGTCCTTGAAGGTACATGAATGGTGACCTTTCACCCAGTTATATGTGTCACAGCTTCCTTTTTAAGAATGAAAAGAAAACCAGAAACCTTCCAGAGGCACAAACCCTGACGATCTATTATACTATTATTATTACTGGTGTTAGAGATAAATTCTAAATCCACAATATTACATTTTAAAAGCTTTAACTTTGGTTACGGGAGATAATGAACATCCCTTCATTAGCCTCAATAGCCTCATTGCGCGAGTACTAACAGCAAACTTCACAAACCAGGTACATCTAATTGTATTTTGAGGTTTGGGTGTGTAAATTCTATATTTGGTGAACTGTCCCTTTAAGTGTTGCTGGGGTTTCCCTGAATGCTGGTTTGCAGCTAGAGGGAGAGAGATAAAGCGGTTTCCCGGCTCTGCGACACGCCGCATTACTGCAGTTCCTCCTCCCCCTCCTACGTCACGGCCTGCTGAGCCCGCACACACACTCACACTCACACGCACACACACTCACACTCACTCAGACACAGCGCAGAGAGGACGGGCGAGCGGCAGCATGAGCAGCAGAGTGAGCGCAGGAGAGTGCTGACTTGGCTCTGAAAGAGAAACAGCCGGCCATGGGGAACGCTCAGAAGAAAGCTCCAGGTAAAGGAGAAGAAGGAGGGTCACAGCATTCACGACCCGGGACCCCAGGGGCCAACCGGAGCGGCAGGTCACAGGAGCCCGTGAAGAAAAAGCCTGAGGTTAATGGGACTCACCCTGTGGAGCGGCGGGTGGGGGAGGAAAGCCAAAGCCTAAGCCCTACAGCGAGCGGGACGGGGGCGGAAAACTGTAACCTGGACGCTCCAGCTGGAGCCCTGCCCCCCCCACTCGCCCGGCTGAAGAACGAGGGCAACATGCTGTTCAAAAACGGGCAGTTCGGGGACGCGCTGGAGAAATACACCCAGGCCATAGAGGGGTGTGAGAAAGAAGGTGAAGTAATTCCGTCTCTCTGACTTCAGAACAGGGAAGTTCTTTAAGAGTGAATATGTTTGTGCTGTAAAGCTGCTGCGGGCGAGAAAACTAGTAAACAGTTAGTTTTAAAAGTGAACGTTGTTACAAATCAGTAACGTAATGAAGATATACTGACTGTAAATAATGATTTAGAAGCTTTAATACCCATACAAACACAAATACATCACACACATACATCTCAAATATAAGAAATCCAATATATCCAGTATCTATTGATTGTATACATATATATTATGATATATCATACTATACACATATACTGACATATAAGAAATAGTTTGAATATATATATGGACTGTGGATTACATAAAGGTAAAATATTGACTGTAATGCTGATAAGTGTCAATAATACATTTTAAATGTGAATTCTCATGAGTAGAAAAGAAGTAAAATAAATATATGTTACAATATTAGAAATCTATTGACTGTAATGTTGCTTCAGAAGAAAAAAAGATGTTTTATGTGTTAATAGTAAATGATTGTAATTGTAAAGTATTGTACTGTATGCAATACCCATGCAAATACAAATACATTACAAAATATACTAGATATACTGAAATATAAGAAATATATTCAGTATCTATTGATTGTATGAGAAGCAAAACAAAAAGCAAACAATATCCTATCAACTGTAATGCTGCTTTAGAAAAGTCAGCAATGTGTTTTATGTGTTAACACTCACATAAATATAAATACTTATATTAACATATAAGAAATAGAGTGAATATATATTGACTATGGATTGCAGAACAGTAATATATAGACTAATTTTTTTATGTTTTCAATTAAATGAACGATATGTTGAGTGTAATGTTGTTTAACAAGAAGACAATAATGTGTTTTATGTGTTAATAGTAAGTAAGTAATATATGTGTTAACGCTAATACCATTGTAAATCCACTAAACAAATATATTCGGTATAATGAAATATAAAGAGCATATCAAATACATACATTGTTTTAACAGATGATAAAAATAAGTCATACATATCGACTGTAATTTTGCTTTAGAAAGTCAACAATGTGTTTTGTGTGTTAATACTCATACAAAACAAATATACTGACATAAGAAATAGATTCAAATATTTATTGACTATAAATTACAAAAATATTATATATCAACTGTAATGTTTTTTTAAACAATACTCATATGAACAGAAATTTAAGATATATCAGGAGGTGTTATCTTAAAATATTACAAATACTGCAAAAAAAAATTGAATATATGTTTTGTAATGTTGCTTTACAAAAAGACAATGTTTTGTGTCAATAATCATTAAATATTTTAGATCGTAACACCCATACAGACAGTAAATACATTAAACAAACATATATATATATATATATATATATATATATATATATATATATATATATATATATATATATATTCATATATGTTGAAATATATAAAAAATGAATATATTGATTCTATAAAATTAGAAAAGTAATATATTGACTGTAATTATGTATTAGAAAAGTAGTCAACAATGTGTTTTGTTTGTTAATACACACAAATACATGTAAATATACTGACAGACATATAAGAAACAGATGAATATATAAAAATATGTGCCATTAATTTTAATACAAATACAAATAGAAAGAAAATATTTAAACAAATTGGGAATGTTACACGATAAAATATATATTGAAAACATATTGACTGTAATATTGATACAAAAAGGCTATTTGCTTATTGACAGTAAAGTTGCTATAATTGGTAAATTCTAAATTATTCCAAATATATTGCAATATTTTATATATTTTTTTAAATGTTCACAACTTAAAACTATGGCAGATACTGCTCAAGTCCTCAGTAAAGTCCTCAGTAAAGGTAAACATAGTTTAAGTTTTTGTTTATTTTGTTTACTTCCAGAGTGTTTTCACACGCAGCTGTTGGTGAAACAGCCCAGTAGTGTTACACAAGCAGTGTACACAGTGTACATAAGAGGTCATGCAGTGAGTCACAGAGGAAAAGCTGAGCAGATCTCGGCGTCTAATGACTGTTTTTAGCGCTCGTGTTTGGGCACGGCTGCCGGTCGGGAAGGTCTGTGAATGACAGGAGTGAATTATGTGGAAAGCGTGTTTAAGAGGAACGAAGCCGCTGGAGCAGCCGAGCCCGTAAAGCTCTCTCTCTGACTCGAGGGTGTGTTTGAAAATGATCAGCAGCACTTTGGGCTGGTCTGGTTGAAGCTTGTCTTTCTTCATGTTCCAGTGTTGTGTCATAACTCCATTTCAGTGTGAGTGTGAATGTGTGCACTTCCTGTTTCCTCCCACTTCTCATACACACTTCCTCATGGAGGAACCCTCAGCACCTTCTAGATCTTCAGAGAAGGCCTGAAGTTTAAAATACATGTGTGCTGGTATTGTAATAAGACTTAGCTGGAAGTTCTAAAAGCTTAAAACTGAACAATCAGGTGGTATGTAGGTAGACACAGCCAAGCGAGCTATCTCATTGGTCATCAGGAACTGAGCTGAAGGCCTAACATGTCAGACTAACCACAGATATACATAAATAGATGCTGCATTGTCTGTTGCCTGTCAGAGCTAATACAACTACATGTTATGGTTAAATTGGCCATATCTTCCTTATTACTTAACCAACTTTCACCAGATACGTTCTGTTATAAGCTTTAGGTGTACATTAAACTAGCTGGGCTGCATTAAAGCTCTCAGTAGCTTTTATTTCTATTTTAAAGCTGTGATCGTTCTGGTTAGCATTCAGAAAGAAAAGGAAATGTATTCAGTCTGATGTTAAAGACTGAGTGTTCGAGAAATAGTGCAAATGTGGACTGAATATTTCTTAAACTGTTGCTCTGTAATGTTATTGAATGCAGTCATGCACCATTGACGAGCCTGAAACCCAACAGTACATTAATGTATTTATGTATATCTATCAGATTAACCACACATATAATTACACTTAAAATTAAATAAAATGTATATAAGATAAATTAAGCAACAGTAGAGCCGTTCATTGGCTGGTTATGGCTTAATTTCCAACCTGCTGTGAAAACTGGAGAGGATCAGCGACAGCTAACAGACTAAATGCTATAAAACATGTTCTATTCCTGCAGTCACTCCAAATCCAGTCTCTAGATTTTGGGCTCTCAGAGTCTTTATCCTCCAAACAGGTCCCATTTAAGCATCATTAAAAAAAGGAAACAAGCCTGATTGACTCCTTTAGCCTGCTAACTAAAGTTACATTAGCACTAGCCTAGCTTAGCTGGCTACAGCTCAGAACACTGCAGAACAGGTTTAATTTTATTTTTCTGCTGCTCACATTTTCTCTCTTAAACATGATACTTATCGTCTACACTTGTAGCAGAAAAGCAGACAGAAAGAAACCCGTACAGAGCTTTTAGATCTGTAGGCCAGGCTAAGCTAAGCTAGGACAGATGAGCTGGTTATTGTTAGCCTAGCCCACAAGGCTACAGATCAAAACACTGGCTTTCTGTCAGCAGTGACAAGACTTTTCTTCCTCAAATTTGAGTCATAGTTATATAAATTTGCATTAGTGGCTTCTGATAGTCAAAATCAAAGCTGTTCTGTGGTGAACACATAAATATAAACACAGATGCTGCCTGTTTGTTGTTCTATATCTGAGCTAAAATGGGTATATTGGATTGGTTAACATTCACTTGTAAACAATAAGATAAGATTAGATTAAGATAAGATTAATTCTTGTAAGTAAACTGGTCATAACTCCCTTATTACTCAACCAATGTTCACCAGATTTGTTCTGTTATAATCTACAGACACACATTAATCTAGCTGGGCTGTACAGACTGCTCACCATACTTCTTTATTTAGGACTGTGATAGTGCTGGTCAGCTGGAGCCTCAGGAAAAGTATTCAGTCACCTGATGTTAAAAACCAGTGTGTGATTTTTAGTGATCGGTGTTGGGCATTGTTGGATGTGTTTATGACAGCCCAGTATTCTGTGTGATTGTTATTACCTGATAGTAGGAGGATATTGGTCCACTGTTGGGCCACTATTGGAGGAGCTGGTGGTCCACAGTATTAGATTCGTTTCTCACAATTTACTTAGTCATCCCTCATTTCTTAAATTACTAAATCATTTTTACTGTCAGCAACATTTTCGGCTAAATCAATTCATATCTGGCCTAGTCATTACCCTCCAGTGTGGTGACAAGCTACTGTTTTGGTGCCAGCAATGTTGAAATGTGATTCCTCAGAAAGTTGTGACAATGTTATCTAACAACATTCTGACAATAAAGTGGGTCCTAGAATACTTTATATGTTCCATTATATCCATGGAATTTTGCCAGGTTGCTAACAGGTAGAAATAATACCATAAAATAATATTATTTAATAGTGGGACACATTCTGACAACCTTGTTCAAACAACGTAAGAAGCTCCACCTTTTGACAACATTGTAGCCACATTGTAAGAAAATAGAGACTGTTGTAGGTTTGCTGGATATTTTTTCTCTGAGTTTGTAGTATTTGACTTAAGTTTATTTTCTAAAATTGAAGGTTATCTGGGTGGTCCGAAGGTGGACCAGCATTGGCAAACAATCAGTGAGGTGCTGACCTAATCATATGCTCGCTATCTGGGTTGTTTTGTACTGCTTACAGAATAAAAGGTGGTAAACAGTCGCTGGGGTGGGACGTGGACCTTAAACCCACTGTTGTATGTTGATGAATGAAAAATGTATCTGAACTGTACCTTCACTGTGACAGTGCAGAACACGCCTACATACTTTTCAACTCAAAGCACACAGTTGGAGCTTAAAGACCTTGTTGTATCTTTAAAGGTGTATTTGTGCTGATTTCATTGTGGAGGTCTAGCTTTTTTGTGGAATTACTTGTATTTTTAATGGAACCAACAGACCAGCTTGGAGTGGACATCATTTTTATATCACTGTCAGTTTTAGTGGTGGAGTGGTTTTGGTGTGGAGTGAAATGGTCACGATCCATGGAATCATGACAAATATGTTCTGTTGTGCTGCTGGAAGTCAGAACAGGAATAAAATTATAAACTAACAAACAAATAACCTACATTTTCAAGTTTATGGTGCCTTTAAAATAGCAACAGATAGTTAACTGCAACAGCTAATGGTATTAGGCCTACCTATAACTGTATTAGTAGTACAGCTACCTGTATTAGTCCCACACTGTATTAGCTAACTGTATTAGCACTGCAGTGAACTGTATTAGTAGTACAGCTATCTGTATTAGCCCTACACTGTAGCTAACTGTATTAGCAGTACATTTTGCAAAGCATGAAAAAAAATATATATATTTGTATATAATATATAATTTATATAATTTATTTTATATAATATATAATTGATATAATAGTGTGTCTGAAATGTGATTTTATGAATTTGGGTTGATTTGAGTGTCTTTGTTTGTGTTGTTCTGACAGGTATCGACAGTCCTGAGGATATCTGTATTTTATATTCAAACAGAGCAGCTTGTTATCTCAAAGATGGAAATTGTTCAGACTGCATTCAGGACTGCACCAGGTCAGAGCCCACCCACCCACCCAGTCACCTGCTGTAAAACAATAGATGAAGAGAATATTTATCTTTTTTAGCTTTACATCCACTTTGTCACGTAAAATTAATATTTTGGCATGTTGAAATTCCAATTATTATATAAACATTTCTTAGATTTTTCATATTTTTACTTCAGTTTTATTTGCCAAAAGTTAATCATAAATAGAAACATTATTAAAATGTAATAACTTAAAGCAATATAAATATAAATTAATGTAAAATGTAACAATTCGAATTTAAATATTTCAGATTAGTGAATATTGTAAGTATATTTCTTATGTTTATCTGTTCATTCATCCCCGAGTTGAGTCTGAGTAATAACGCTAGTGCTGGCGGCCTGTGAGAGATTAGCGCCCAGTGCTATTAGCTGAGCTAAAACAAGCTTCACCTCCAGACTGTCCACGGTCATTGAGAACTTCTACACTACAGCAATCTCACTGCCGTTTACAGGGCCTTTAGCATGAAAATTGGAATTTACTCACTGTTTCTAAATAATAATAATAATAATAATAATAATAATAATAATAATAATAACTAAAAACTAAAAACTAAAACTAACAGCAGACTTGGGGGGGGTTTAACAACATAATAATTTAATATGATTCTATTAACAGAACAACATACTTCATTCATTTCAGTGTTAATGCTGTTTATTATTTTAAACTAGTTTATATATTTCTGTTCCATATGATGCTATTAGCATTATGACACAGATAAACATAATATTTATAAACATGATTATGTTCAGTATCTCTAATAGGTTTGATAATGTGCCATGTTGTGTTAGAATTAAATGTTGATTGGCTGAACCAAAAGTCATCAGAGTTGCCTAGAAACAAATCCTGTTCCATTAATTCCCATTAAAACTGAACCATGTTTTCCTCCTCCTTTAAAGTTATCATGTGAAGATAGCAGGTTTTGCTCTGACAACAGGGATTATATACTGCAGCCACACGTCATCGTTTTTTTGGGCCGTCGTTTAGGGGAAGGGTTGTGAATGGACATCACCTGCTAATCCATGTGGGTCTGTGAGGTCACTGCAGGACTCGTCTGTATCGGGGATGCACTAACAGATTAGTCCTGATCCCTCTTTCTCTCTCTCTCTCTCTCTCTCTCTCTTTCTCTCTTTCTCTCTCTCTCTCTCTCTCTCTCTCTCTCATCCTATTAACATGCTGCAGAGCCCTGGAGCTCCACCCCTTCTCCCTGAAGCCCCTCCTCCGCAGGGCCATGGCCTACGAGTCGCTGGAGCGCTACAGGAAGGCCTACGTGGATTACAAAACCGTCCTGCAGATAGATGTCAGTGTACAGGCGGCTCATGACAGTATCCACAGGTACGTCTACTGACCAGCAGACACAGTGATCAATATACCCAACAATATACTCTACCCAACAATATACTCTACCCAACAAAATAATAATATACCAACAATATAATAATATACCAACAATATAATATACCCAACAAAATAATAATATCCCAACAATATAATATACCCAACAATATAATAATATACCAACAATATAATATACCCAACAATATAATAATATACCAACAAAATAATATACCAACAATATAATAATATACCAACAATATAATCTACCCAACAAAATAATAATATACCAACAATATAATAATATACCAACAATATAATATACCCAACAAAATAATAATATCCCAACAATATAATATACCCAACAATATAATAATATACCAACAAAATAATATACCAACAATATAATAATATACCAACAATATAATCTACCCAACAAAATAATAATATACCAACAATATAATCTACCCAACAATATACTCTACCCAACAAAATAATAATATGCCAACAATATAATATACCAACAATATAATAATATACCAACAATATAATATACCCAACAATATAATATACCCAACAATATACTCTACCCAACAAAATAATAATATACCAACAATATAATATACCCAACAAAATAATAATATACCAACAATATAATATACCCAACAATAAAATCTACCCAATAATATAATATACCAACAATATAATCTACCCAAAAAAATAATAATAATATACCAACAATATAATCTACCCAACAAAATAATAATATACCAACAATATAATCTACCCAACAATATAATCTACCCAACAAAATAATAATATACCAACAATATAATCTACCCAACAATATAATCTACCCAACAATATAATAATATACCAACAATATAATCTACCCAACAATATAATCTACCCAACAATATAATAATATACCAACAATATAATCTACCCAACAAAATAATAATATACCAACAATATAATCTACCCAACAATATAATAATATACCAACAATATAATCTACCCAACAATATAATCTACCCAACAATATAATATACCCAACAATATAATAATATACCAACAATATAATATACCAACAATATAATCTACCCAACAATATAATAATATACCAACAATATAATCTACCCAACAATATAATCTACCCAACAATATAATATACCCAACAAAATAATAATATACCAACAATATAATCTACCCAACAATATAATCTACCCAACAAAATAATAATATACCAACAATATAATATACCCAACAATATAATAATATACCAACAATATAATCTACCCAACAATATAATCTACCCAACAATATAATATACCCAACAATATACTCTACCCAACAATATAATCTACCCAACAAAATAATAATATACCAACAATATAATATACCCAACAATATAATCTACCCAACAATATAATCTACCCAACAAAATAATAATATACCAACAATATAATCTACCCAACAAAATAATAATATACCAACAATATAATATACCCAACAAAATAATAATATACCAACAATATAATAATATACCAACAATATAATATACCCAACAATATAATCTACCCAACAATATAATCTACCCAACAAAATAATAATATACCAACAATATAATATACCCAACAATATAATCTACCCAACAAAATAATAATATACCAACAATATAATCTACCCAACAAAATAATAATATACCAACAATATAATCTACCCAACAAAATAATAATATACCAACAATATAATCTACCCAACAAAATAATAATATACCAACAATATAATCAAGTGTCTTCTGCAGCGATGAGGCTGATGTAGCTTCCTGCACACGTGTAGATGTTCAGTATCTCTAATAAATCTGATGATGTGGTTTCTCTGACTGTAGGACTCTTATCTATAAACATGGACTGAAGTATGTCAGTACAGCTAAACACAGTAGCAACCTGAGTGTACGTCTAATTGGCTGCTGCGGTTATGCTAAATGTACTTTTGTCCTAGAGTGACAAGACGCCCGTTTTCTGGGGTCAGTTCTTATTTTCTGTGAGCTATTCCCAGCTGGTTGTGTCCCCAGTAATGTCCTCGTTTTTTATATGTAAATTAAAAACAAAGTCCTGCAGCAGTGGCGCCTCACGCTCTGCTTATTTTGGCCTATAGAGGGCACTGCTGCTGCCATCTGCTGACCACTTGCTGGCCTAGTTTTAGAGAACACTGCTATATACACTTTATCAGAAGTGTTCAGTGAGTCCACAACACCACCACTAGCACCTTTTCAGGTGGTATCGCAGGGTTAAATCAGGGGGACGGGTTGGGGGGGCGGGGTTACGGGATTTGAACGGTGGGTATCTGGTCTGTACAGACATACGGTCTACAAATACTACAGCAGTTTATAAACTGCATCACTTTTTCAGCTCCATATATGACGTAGGGTATATGTTCATAGCAGTGTCTCTGTTTCTCCAGAACTGGAGCCCAGCGGGGGTCTTTAGGGTCCGGCTGTTGGACTCCAGCCACAGGTCTTTGCTCTTTTAGCCACTGCCCAAATATCTAACATGAATCACCTTAGTTAAAAAAAACCTTTGTGTGAGTGGATCAGACACAGCACTGCAGTAACACTGACATGGTGGTGGTGTGTCAGTGTGTGTTGTGCTGGTTAGAGTGGATCAGCTGGAGTGTTTAAACACTGTGTCCACTCACTGTCCACTCTGTTAGACACTCCTACTACTTGCTGGTCCACCTTGTAGATGTAAAGTCAGAGACAGTAGCTCATCTGCTGCTGCACAGTTTGTGTTCCTCTAGTTCTTCATCAGTGGACACAGGACGCCGCCCACAGGACACTGCTGTCTGGATACTTTTGGTTGGTGGACGATTCTCAGTCCAGCAGTGACACTGAGGAGGTGTTTAAACACTCCAGCAGCAGCACTGCTGTGTCGGATCCACTCACACCAGCACAACACACACTAACTCACCACCACCACGTCAGTGTCACTGCAGTGCTGAGAATGACCCACCTCCCTAATAGTATCTGCTCTGTGGTGGTCCTGTAGTGGTCCTGATCATTAAAGAACAAAGTAATAAAGTATACAGAGAATCAGATGAACTACAGTCAGTAAGTGGAGGTCCTGTATGGTCAGTGGAGCTGATACAGTGGACAGTGAGTGGAGGTCCTGTATGGTCAGTGGAGCTGATACAGTGGACAGTGAGTGGAGGTCCTGTATGGTCAGTGGAGCTGATACAGTGGACAGTGAGTGTAGGTCCTGTATGGTCAGTGGAGCTGATACAGTGGACAGTGAGTGGAGGTCCTGTATGGTCAGTGGAGCTGATACAGTGGACAGTGAGTGGAGGTCCTGTATGGTCAGTGGAGCTGATACAGTGGACAGTAAGGAGACGTGGCTGGTCAGTGTAAAATAACACAAAGTATGTATCTAAGTGAGATTTGTTATATTCAGTACTTTGGAAGTTTGAGTCACTTGGGAACATTATTATATATAAAAGTTATTTCCACGCAGTAAGCTTTTATTTACTCAGTAAACATTTTATTATTAAATATTAAACAGTATTAATAAAGTAGGTAGTGCTTTTCCATACGTCAGTGTGTTTATTTAACTCTTTCCAAGCTTCTCCTAAACAACCCAGTATTATTATCAGTTCTCATCTAATACCTGCTTTGACTGCTCAGTACTTCATTAAGATAAATCAAGATTTGCTGCTGAAGGAACTGAACACATTCATACAATGTCTGGGGCGTCCAGGAGAAATCTGGAACCTAACTTTGTTCTTCAAACTGGATCAAGATCTGATCTACTTCTCTCACAATAACATATTCATGTTACTTTGTATTGTATGTCTGATTATTTACATCTGTTCTTATCAGATCTGGTGGTGAACACACACTTATTGATCAGATAAAGACTTTTAGACTATCAGCTCAGGAGCATCAGACTTTTACACAGTCGTGTATTTTAGCACTGCAGCGTTCTAGACGGTTCCAACAACCACCACATCTGTAGGTGTTGACGTGTTTGATTGATGTGGATTCAGTGAAGATGCTGGTCAGTACATGTTTTAGTGTATTAGCTGGAGGGACTGCTGAGGTTGGTTGAATCTTCTTGTACTTCATCAGGATCACAAAGCTGCTGATCGAGCAGGACGGGCCGGACTGGAGAGAGAAGCTTCCGGAAATTCCTTCAGTTCCACTGTCAGCGCAGCAGCACCACAGAGATGAGCCCAGCGCCGAGGTTCTCCAGGCCAGAGCGGCCCGAGCAGAGCAGGAGAAAGGTCAGAATAATGTTAATATTAATAATTAATGATAATGTCATTTACTTCTGGTTTAAAGAAACAGCTTCACAGCAGAGCATTGTGCTAACTGGTGGGGTTATCCTAATAACCATCTACTACACACTTACCCCCTGGTCAAAAGTGACCCGCCTGAAGTTTTATTATTTTTATTTAATTAATTAAATACATCATTCGAGCTTCCATGAATTCCTCAGTTTACTTGTTTTTGAATATCACAAATAACATAGAGATACACAGCAGTACATACAGTAACATATAGACACTCAGCAGTACATACAGTAACATAGAGATACTCAGCAGTACATACAGTAACATAGAGATACTCAGCAGTACATACAGTAACATAGAGATACTCAGCAGTACATACAGTAACATAGACACTCAGCAGTACATACAGTAACATAGAGACACTCAGCAGTACATACAGTAACACAGACACTCAGCAGTACATACAGTAACATAGAGACACTCAGCAGTACATACAGTAACATAGAGACACTCAGCAGTACATACAGTAACATAGAGATACTCAGCAGGACATACAGTAACATAGAGATACTCAGCAGTACATACAGTAACACAGACACTCAGCAGTACATACAGTAACACAGACACTCAGCAGTACATACAGTAACATAGACACTCAGCAGTACATACAGTAACATAGACACTCAGCAGTACATACAGTAACATAGAGATACTCAGCAGTACATACAGTAACATAGAGACACTCAGCAGTACATACAGTAACATAGACACTCAGCAGTACATACAGTAACATAGAGACACTCAGCAGTACATACAGTAACATAGAGACACTCAGCAGTACATACAGTAACATAGACACTCAGCAGTACATACAGTAACATAGAGACACTCAGCAGTACATACAGTAACATAGAGATACTCAGCAGTACATACAGTAACACAGACACTCAGCAGTACATACAGTAACATAGACACTCAGCAGTACATACAGTAACATAGTGATACTCAGCAGTACATACAGTAACATAGAGACACTCAGCAGTACATACAGTAACATAGAGACACTCAGCAGTACATACGGTAACATAGAGATACTCAGCAGTACATACAGTAACATAGAGATACTCAGCAGTGCATACAGGTTTAATAGGGTTAAACAATAAAAACATGGTTCTTCAAGGGTTTTATTTAGAACCATGTGTCCTGTAGAGAATCAACTGCAGGCCTAAATGGTTCTTTACATGGTGAAGTGGTTCTACAGATGGATGGAGAATGTGGTTCTATATAGCACCTAGAAGGTTCTCCTGTTATTGCAGATCTGCCAATTCCACAGTTTTATAAACACTCCGACTCCTCAGACCTCCAGTCAGCAATCACTCAGCAGCACTCTGACTATTACAGTAACTGAGAGCAGGAGAAGCTATGAGAAGATATCAGAGTGTGTTCAGATAGCCGGTTTTCAGCAGTAGCACAGGAACGGCAGGTCACAGGAACGTTGGAGGTCAAGTTGAGGTCTGGAAAGGCTAAGAAAACTGAGAGAACCGAGCATCACTAGAACCACAAATCAGGACCCTCAGGAAGGCTGAGCAGACTCTGGAGTGGAGCTGCACTGATCTGCTGGACTGTTACGGGACTGAATATTTAGTGGTTAACTAAAGCCTGCCTAGGCTGCCAGAGCCAGACTTTTAAGACACTTTCAGAAATCGGATCACCTTAATCTAGTATGGGTCTATGCAGGTCTAAGCTGGTTTAAACTGGTTTATGATGGTCTAAACTGGTCTATGCTGGTCTAAACTGCTTTAAGCTGGTCTTTATTGGTCTACACTAGTCTATATTCATCTACGCTGGTCTAAGCTGGTCTGTACTTGTTCAAGCTGTTCTATGTTCATCTAATTTGGTCTACACAGGTCTAAGATGGTCTATACTGGTCTATACTCATCTATGCTAAGTTCATCTGTACTAGTCTACTCTGGTCTTAGCTGGTCTATAATTAGTCTATACTTGTTTAAGCTGCTCTATGTTTGTCTAAGCTGGTCTACACTGGTCTAAGCTGGTCTGCACTGGTCTAAGCTGGTCTAGACTGGTCTAAGCTGGTCTACACTGGTCTAAGCTGGTCTACACTGGTCTAAGCTGGTCTACACTGGTCTAATATCTAATTAATGCAGTTTGAAATAAGGGACAAAACTAGATTTACACTCAGCTGTTCGTACATCTAGAGCTTTGTTAGTGGAGTGTGTAGATACCAGCACTGCCCAGAGACAACAATACATGGTTTGAGCTCTACACTCGTCTAACGCTGTGTCTCAACATCACAATGATTCCTTACGTTGGTAGTGAAGTGT
>CM038703.1:54291633-54369133 GCA_021613375.1 Megaleporinus macrocephalus | reverse complement strand
GTAAGTAGAGCTTTTACACTTTATTATTAAATATTAAACAGTATTAATAGAGTAAGTAGTTCTTTTACACTTTATTATTAAATATTAAACCGTATTAATAGAGTAAGTAGTTCTTTTACACTATTATTAAATATTAAACAGTATTAATAGAGTAAGTAGAGCTTTTACACTTTATTATTAAATATTAAACAGTATTAATAGAGTAAGTCATTCTTTTACACTTTATTATTAAATATTAATCAGTATTAATAGAGTAAGTAGTTCTTTTACACTATTATTAAATATTAAACAGTATTAATAGAGTAAGTAGTTCTTTTACACTATTATTAAATATTAATCAGTATTAATAGAGTAAGTAGTTCTTTTACACTTTATTATTAAATATTAAACAGTATTAATAGAGTAAGTAGTTCTTTTACACTATTATTAAATATTAATCAGTATTAATAGAGTAAGTAGAGCTTTTACACTTTATTATTAAATAATAATCAGTATTAATAGAGTAAGTAGTGCTTTTACACTTTATTATTAAATATTAATCAGTATTAATAGAGTAAGTAGTGCTTTTACACTTTATTATTAAATATTAAACAGTATTAATAGAGTAAGTAGTGTTTTACACTTTATTATTAAATATTAAACAGTATTAATAGAGTAAGTAGTTCTTTTACACTATTATTAAATATTAAACAGTATTAATAGAGTAAGTAGTTCTTTTACACTTTATTATTAAATATTAATCAGTATTAATAGAGTAAGTAGTTATTTTACACTTTATTATTAAATATTAAACAGTATTAATAGAGTAAGTAGTTCTTTTACACTATTATTAAATATTAAACAGTATTAATAGAGTAAGTAGTTCTTTTACACTTTATTATTAAATATTAATCAGTATTAATAGAGTAAGTAGTTATTTTACACTTTATTATTAAATATTAAACAGTATTAATAGAGTAAGTAGTTCTTTTACACTTTTATTAAATATTAAACAGTATTAATAGAGTAAGTAGTGTTTTACACTTTATTATTAAATATTAATCAGTATTAATAGAGTAAGTAGTTCTTTTACACTATTATTAAATATTAAACAGTATTAATAGAGTAAGTAGTTCTTTTACACTATTATTAAATATTAATCAGTATTAATAGAGTAAGTAGTTCTTTTACACTTTATTATTAAATATTAAACAGTATTAATAGAGTAAGTAGTTCTTTTACACTATTATTAAATATTAATCAGTATTAATAGAGTAAGTAGAGCTTTTACACTTTATTATTAAATAATAATCAGTATTAATAGAGTAAGTAGTGCTTTTACACTTTATTATTAAATATTAATCAGTATTAATAGAGTAAGTAGTGCTTTTACACTTTATTATTAAATATTAAACAGTATTAATAGAGTAAGTAGTGTTTTACACTTTATTATTAAATATTAAACAGTATTAATAGAGTAAGTAGTTCTTTTACACTATTATTAAATATTAAACAGTATTAATAGAGTAAGTAGTTCTTTTACACTTTATTATTAAATATTAATCAGTATTAATAGAGTAAGTAGTTATTTTACACTTTATTATTAAATATTAAACAGTATTAATAGAGTAAGTAGTTCTTTTACACTATTATTAAATATTAAACAGTATTAATAGAGTAAGTAGTTCTTTTACACTTTATTATTAAATATTAATCAGTATTAATAGAGTAAGTAGTTATTTTACACTTTATTATTAAATATTAAACAGTATTAATAGAGTAAGTAGTTCTTTTACACTTTTATTAAATATTAAACAGTATTAATAGAGTAAGTAGTGTTTTACACTTTATTATTAAATATTAATCAGTATTAATAGAGTAAGTAGAGCTTTTACACTTTATTATTAAATATTAATCAGTATTAATAGAGTAAGTAGAGCTTTTACACTTTATTATTAAATATTAAACAGTATTAATAGAGTAAGTAGTGTTTTACACTTTATTATTAAATATTAATCAGTATTAATAGAGTAAGTAGTGTTTTACACTTTATTATTAAATATTAATCAGTATTAATAGAGTAAGTAGTGCTTTTACAGTTTATTATTAAAAAATAATCAGTATTAATAGAGTAAGTAGTGCTTTTACACTTTATTATTAAATATTAATCAGTATTAATAGAGTAAGTAGTGTTTTTCATACGTCAGTGTGTTTATTTAACTCTTTCCAAGCTTCTCCTAAACAACCCAGTATTATTATCAGTTCTCATCTAATACCTGCTTTGACTGCTCAGTACTTCATTAAGATAAATCAAGATTTGCTGCTGAAGGAACTGAATAATCATCATCATCATCATCATCATCAGTCTGCATTTGATAAACTCAGACCCTGGTGATCATTCTCAGCACTGCAGTGACACTGACGTGGTGGTGGTGTGTTAGTGTGTGTTGTGCTGGTGTGAGTGGATCAGACACAGCAGTGCTGCTGCTGGAGTGTTAAAACACCTCCTCAGTGTCACTGCTGGACTGAGAATCGTCCACCAACCAAAACTATCCAGACAGCAGTGTCCTGTGGGCGGCGTCCTGTGTCCACTGATGAAGATCTAGAGGAACACAAACTGTGCAGCAGCAGATGAGCTACTGTCTCTGACTTTACATCTACAAGGTGGACCAGCAAGTAGTAGGAGTGTCTAATAGAGTGGACAGTGAGTGGACACAGTGTTTAAACACTCCAGCAGCAGCAATGGTGTGCCTGATCCACTCACACCAGCACACACATCAACAACACACACTAACACACCACCACCACATGCACAATAATAACATACAGTGCTAAGAATGACCCACCTCCCTGATAGTATCTGCTCTGTGGTGGTCCTGTGGGGGTCCTGATCATTAAAGAACAGAGTAATAAAGTATACAGAGAATCAGATGAACTACAGTCTGTAAGTGTAGAAGTGGTCAGACGGTTCTACAAAGCATCTTTTGGTTCTTGCCATCGTGATAGGGTTCTTCAGATTGGTGGAACATGTGCTGTAGATGGTTTTATAGAACTGTCTTTTATTTAAATAAGGTCAGATGTTGTAACCATATCAGAACCCTGTTTTGGTGCTATAGAGAACCACTTCTTTACAAAGAACCCTCAAAGTGCTCCTATATGGTAGGTGGAGCTGGTGTTGCTAATAAAGTGCTCGGTGAGTGTTTGCACGTCTGTACACACTCGTTTGTCTGTAGTGTTTGTTTTGCGAGTGTGCAGATGTGAACAGCTGTGGTTCTCTCCCCGCAGCCCGGCAGGCGGAGGCGCGCTTCACTCTGCTGAAGCAGGACGGGAACGAGCTGGTGAAGAAGGGCCAGTTTCAGAGCGCCATGGAGAAATACAGCGAGTGCCTCAAACTCAAACCCGCCGAGTGCTCCATCTACACCAACAGGTACCTGAGAACCAGCAGCAGCACCTACGCGTCACACCACCAAGATAAGACTTTACTACAGCCCCCAGTGCAAAGGCACACAAGTACACATGGATTAAATACAGAAATAAATATATACACATATATTAAATAGGCTATGTATTGCGAAGAACCTGGCGATACAATACGTATCGTGATACCCGATCACGATTCAATATATCACGATTCAATATATTGATACTGCAAGTCAAGTGATATACTGTGATTTTTCAAATCCTACTATTAAAACACACCACTGTATAAACAGGTTTATCAATGTTTACAATAGCACTGCGCCCTTGTGCTGCTTGTTAATGTTGGAGTGGAGCTGAAAATTGATTACAACACTGCCATCTAGTGGTCAGAGGTTTAAAAACAACACACAATGATTCACTGTCTGCCAGGAATCTGTGTATCGATACTGTGTTTTTGAAAATCAATACAGTATCACTAAACATAATATCTCAATATTCGATATTTTGATATATTCTAACATCCCTATATATTGAAGGTGTGCAAGAACAGTGCAGATGGATGTGCATGTACAGTATTAAAGTAGCAGTGCATTATAACAGTACATAGTACACGCAGTATGTGACAGTGAGCTGGACCAGTGTAGTATGGAGCAGTAGTGGAGTGACGAGTGCAGGAGTACACAGTACTACAGAAGAGTGTCCAGTGCAGTTGGCAGCAGTGCTGATGATAAATAATGGATGAGTTAGAATCCAGAGCTGTATCAGGAGCTCTGTGATAAACAGTACTCACCAGCAGAGCAGCAGTCAGCTTTTAATTATCTGAAAATCTGTTTGAAGGAAACGCAGGATGGCTGCACATAAATGACAAATGGAGGAGTGTGGGTCGGTGTGTCTGTGGATTAGAATTTGGGGGTCTGCCCTGAGTGACTACAGACAGTTTGGAGGGTGTAGGTTAAATGAAACCACAAGGTTTGGGTGAGACTATGGGAGGAACGAGGGATGAATACACTACAAATAGAGGAGTGCAGGTCAGTATGTCTGTGGATTAGTGAGTACAGGCAGTTTGGAGGCTGTAGGTTAAATTAAACCCTAATGTTTGTGTGTAAATGAATGGGACTCTATGGGAAAAAAGAGGGATGGAAAAAAACGACAAACAGACGAGTGCGGGCCAAACCAACACTGCAGTCGTGGTCGGGGGTCTGTCCTGAGTCAGTGTATGTGAAACGGTGTCTGTCGGTGGAGCAGAAGTTCAGTAGATGGGTGTGTACTTTTCCATCCTATTCATTCTCTATGGGAGAAAATTCCGGAAAAATCCTGTTGTTTTCTGGAATCCATGCATCCAGTCAAAAATCTGTATACAAGCCTGATCACACAATCAGACCAGACAGTCTGGAGCTGGAATGGAGCTGATATTTCTAAACTCTGGGACGAGTTATGTGGTGAATATCTGGCAGGAAGCAAAAAACAATAACAATATAGTTGTGCTCTGGTCGTTGTTGTTGTTGTTGTTGTTGTTGTTGTTGTTGTTGTTGTTTACCAGGCTCTAAAATAAGTCTGAATCTGTTATGATCCACGATCACATGCGTACTCAGTGAAGAGTATGGTCACGCTGTACGCTCTACAGAAGATCACACCCACTGGGAGGTGGAGGAACGCTGAACTTGTCAAGAACAGCAGACAGCAGTGGACCCTGCGGAGAGGAATGCTGCCTCCGAGCTTCCGAGTCCATTACTCGTCCACTAACTCCAGACTAATTATAGAGCCTTAATGGAGCTGCAGAGCGGCCCTGACGAGCTTTCTGCTCTGATCAGCCGTCCCAATGTGCTGACTCGCCAACACCCAGCTTTCTAATACTCAGCACCCGTACAGCAGAGGACCAGACCCGATCTGTTTCTCCATAACACAAGATCATATTTACACAATATACCTTCACCAGCTGCTTCATTAACTCCACCTCCTCATATCTCCACCCACTGTCCACTGTATCAGCTCCACTGACCATACAGGACCTCCACTCACTGTCCACTGTATCAGCTCCACTGACCATACAGGACCTCCACTCACTGTCCACTGTATCAGCTCCACTGACCATACAGGACCTCCACTCACTGTCCACTCTATCAGCTCCACTGACCATACAGGACCTCCACTCACTGTCCACTGTATCAGCTCCACTGACCATACAGGACCTCCACTTACTGTCCACTGTATCAGCTCCACTGACCATACAGGGCCTACACTCACTGTCCACTGTATCAGCTCCACTGACCATACAGGACCTCCACTCACTGTCCACTGTATCAGCTCCACTGACCACACAGGACCTCCACTCACTGTCCACTGTATCAGCTCCACTGACCATACAGGACCTACACCCACTGTCCACTGTATCAGCTCCACTGACCATACAGGAGCTCCACTCACTGTCCACTGTATCAGCTCCACTGACCATACAGGACCTCCACTCACTGTCCACTGTATCAGCTCCACTGACCATACAGGAGCTCCACTTACAGACTGTAGTTCATCTGATTCTCTGTAAACTTTATGACTCTGTTCTTTAATGATCAGGACCCCCACAGGACCACCACAGAGCAGATACTTTTAGGGAGGTGGGTCATTCTCAGCACTGCAGTGACATTGAGATGTGGTGGTGTGTTAGTGTGTGTTGTGCTGGAGTGTTTAAACACTGTGTCCACTCACTGTCCACTCTATTAGACACCTTGTAGATGTAAAGTCAGAGACAGTAGCCCACAGGACACTGCTGTCCGGATAGTTTTGGTTGCTACATACACTACAGGGAGGTTGTTCAGTCGTCCTGCAGAGATCTAACGTGGCTGCAGCTCTGAGCCCACTAAACGTGACTGAATCTGTGAAGATCTTCTAAACTATGATGTGTTTTGTCCTCCAGAGCGCTGTGTTACCTCAAACTGGACCGATATGAAGAAGCGAAGCAGGACTGTGACTCTGCGCTTCAGATCGAGCCGGCCAATAAGAAAGCGTTCTACAGACGGGCCCTCGCACACAAGGGCCTGAAGGTAACCGAGCGTTATCAGATGTTAAGTAATAGTGTTGTGTGTTGGTAAGAACTCGTCGATACGATACAATATATATCGTGATACACGTTTAGTTCGGATTATATTGCGATATTGCAATTTTTGAAATCGTGGCATAAAAAACACTAACTATGTATAGGTATGAGCTAACGTTAGCGATGCGCCCTTGTACTACTCGTTTATGTTGGAGTGGAGGAGTCTGAGGGCTGAATGGACCGGTCAGAGGTTTAAACACAACGCGAAATGATCCACTGTCTGAACCATGTACACTACCAATTACAAATCTATACCCAGTTTTTAAGAATCAATACGTCTCAAACACAGTATCACCATATTCCTTATTTACCTACAGCCCTAGTGTGTGTCCTCAAGATTCACTCAGGAGGAATGTTGTATCAGAGGACTCACTGCTTGCAAAAGTGTGCTCACAGTATGTGGGTGTTTCACTGCCCCCTAGTGTGTGTGTGTGTGTATATATCCGTCATAACATTAAAACCACCTCCTTGTATCTCTGTATACTTTGTTACCTTGTTCTTTAATGATCAGGACCCCCACAGGACCACCACAGAGCAGGTACTGGGTGGTGTGAGTGGATCAGACACAGCAGTGCTGCTGCTGGAGTGTTTAAACACTGTGTCCACTCACTGTCCACTCTATTAGACACTCCTACTACTTGCTGGTCCACCTTGTAGATGTAAAGTCAGAGACAGTAGCTCATCTGCTGCTGCACAGTTTGTGTTCCTCTAGTTCTTCATCAGTGGACACAGGACGCCGCCCACAGGACACTGCTGTCTGGATAGTTTTGGTTGGTGGACGATTCTCAGTCCAGCAGTGACACTGAGGAGGTGTTTGAACACTCCAGCAGCAGCACTGCTGTGTCTGATCCACTCACACCAGCACAACACACACTACTAACACACCACCACCATGTCAGTGTCACTGAAGTGCTGAGAATGACCCACCTCTCTAATAGTATCTGCTCTGTGGTGGTCCTGAGGGCTGACACAGTGGACATGAAGGTTTGTTGTATCAGGAATGGATGGATGGATGGATGGATGGATGGATGGATGGATGGATGGATGGATGGATGGATGGATGGATGGATGGATGGATGGATGGATGGATGGATGGATGGATGGATGGATGGATGGATGGATGGATGGATGGATGCTTTATTGATCCCGAAGGAAATTTCCTAATACTGGCCCATCATGCTAAAGGGTCACGTGTGGAGGGTACAATCTTCTGACCACCACAGTGACAAAAGCATCTGATAGTAAAGTTTAGTCCAAGTACTGTACTTGATGGGTCTGTCTCCAACCCTAGTGAGTGTCTAAGTAGGCACTGACTACGTAGGCAGCTGTTATGTACACTAGAAGACTTTTAAAAGACTAAAGTCTGACTCCCTCTCACATCTAAACACTAGTCTCAGACTTTTGGTCTCAGACTAGTCACAGGCTATGATTTTGTAAAGACTGGGGGTCTTTCAGAGTCACTGTTTACGAGATTTAGATTCCTTTAGAGATTATTTCTCATTTATATGATTGAAGCATATTCAGTTAACATATACGGTTCACTGCTAGGCTAATTATAAACACTGTCCAACTTCTTTCTTTTTCCACTCTGTCGTGTCGTGGTATACATGTGAAGACACGTCAAAGAGGCACTCTTGCTCACTCCACAGCTCACTCCACAGCTCCACCAGTTTCTCCTCCTTCTGTACAGTTCAGGAGAACCACAGGAGAACCCTCGCCGGACTCCCCTCCACGATACTTCAGACTTATGATAATATTAAACACGGTTGATTTTATTGGAACGCTCGGACGAGAAACAGACTGACTTAAACCTGCAGTCTCGACCAACTCTAGACCATCGAGATGATGTGAGCCTGACTCAACTCCAGACAACTCCCAAGATTTCATTCCGACTCTGGAAATTTGTCTGCGACAGTAAAATCACTTCCCGTAAGACCAGCACAGATTACTGAGACGCTCTAGTTAGAGAGAGACTGCGTCACGGCTTGTTCCCGCCCACTGCAGCACACCACCGGTGGTTTAGCTGGTTGCTAAGCTACCGGCCTCATCCAAAACAATAGCCCGAGGCTTAAAACTGCGCTAGCATAGATGCTAATGTCTGGAGTATAAAGTGTAAATGGTGAAGGACTCGTTACAGAGTTGATAATAAAAAACTGTTTTGTGTGATTATATGACCAGAAACACATTAAAACTCCAGAGAATCAAAATAATCACATTTTAAAACCACTTCACTGCTCCTAGATTAGCCTGCACTGCATCATGGGATTGTTTTAGCGGCTGAGGAAGAGTTCAATGCTTCTTTAAAATCAGGTGTAAATAAGGTTCCTCAGTAGCAGCATGTTTAAGGTATGTAAGAATTGGGACAGTCTACATGTCGAGAGTGTATACTATGACGTTAAATGCTGCCTATGTAGGGAGCTCACTAGGATTTGAGACAGGTCCCTGGTCTCTCCTCTTGGTCTCCAGCTTCAACTCCCTCTCCACACTTCTACTGAAATGAGAAATGAGCTGGTGTGTCGTGTCTCCTGCAGGATTATCTGTCCTCCAGTACTGACCTGCAGGAGGTTCTGCAGCTGGACCCCAACGTGCGGGAGGCCGAGCAGGAGCTCCAGGAGGTCACGGTTCTGCTGAGGGAGAGTCTACTGACCGCTCAGGGTAATTACACCCAAAACAGCAATTCTAAAGAATTTTTATTAATTTATTAGTTTAGTTAATTGTGTGTATGTGTTATTAGTTTAGTTAATTGTGTGTGTGATTAGTTTAGTTAATTGTGTGTGTGTTATTAGTTTAGTTAGATTGTGTGTGTGATTAGTTTAGTTAGATTGTGTGTGTTATTAGTTTAGTTAGATTGTGTGTGTGTTATTAGTTTAGTTAATTGTGTGTGTGTTATTAGTTTAGTTAGATTGTGTGTGTTATTAGTTTAGTTAGATTGTGTGTGTGTTATTAGTTTAGTTAATTGTGTGTGTGTGTTATTAGTTTAGTTAGATTGTGTGTTATTAGTTTAGTTAATTGTGTGTGTGTTATTAGTTTTTAGTTTGATTGTGTGTGTTATTAGTTTAGTTAGATTGTGTGTGTGTTATTAGTTTAGTTAGATTGTGTGTGTTATTAGTTTAGTTAGATTGTGTGTTATTAGTTTAGTTAATTGTATGTGTGTGTGTGTTATTAGTTTTTAGTTTGATTGTGTGTGTTATTAGTTTAGTTAATTGTGTGTGTGTGTGTTATTAGTTTTTAGTTTGATTGTGTGTGTTATTAGTTTAGTTAATTGTATGTGTGTGTGTTATTAGTTTAGTTAATTGTGTGTGTGTTAT
The DNA here is from genome assembly GCA_021613375.1 of Megaleporinus macrocephalus. Lineage (NCBI taxonomy): Eukaryota > Metazoa > Chordata > Actinopteri > Characiformes > Anostomidae > Megaleporinus > Megaleporinus macrocephalus. The sequence goes on along the minus strand of CM038703.1, from coordinate 54,359,335 downwards.
TAGTTTAGATTGTGTGTGTTATTAGTTTAGTTAATTGTATGTGTGTGTGTGTTATTAGTTTAGTTAGATTGTGTGTGTGTGTGTTATTAGTCTAGTTAATTGTGTGTGTGTGTATTAGTCTAGTTAATTGTGTGTGTGTGTGTGTATTAGTCTAGTTAATTGTGTGTGTGTATTAGTCTAGTTAATTGTATGTGTGTTGCGTGTTTAGTTAGATTGTGTGTGTGTTTAGTTTAGTTAATTGTGTGTGTGTGTTATTAGTTTAGTTAGATTGTGTGTGTTATTAGTTTAGTTAGATTGTGTGTGTTATTAGTTTAGTTAGATTGTGTGTGTTATTAGTTTAGTTAGATTGTGTGTGTTATTAGTCTAGTTAATTGTATGTGTGTTACGTGTTTAGTTAGATTGTGTATGTCTATAATTGTGGCTAGGTTAATCAGATCACACTGTATTAGTAATCAGTGCAGCTGATTGGACGTACACAGTGCAGGGAACCTAAGCGGCCTGTTCTCTGTCCTCCAGGCTGATGGAGTTGGAGAAGGAATACGTAATGAATGGAGAACTGTGGGATGAAGATCTTCCATCAGAGCGAGACACAGTCAACCCACAACAGCAGCAGCACCACTGCAGGAGCTCCAGCCCAAAGAGCTTCCAGCCCAGACGGGGATCATGAAGAAAATCCATGAGGAACATTTCATTCGCTAAAGCAGCACCAGGTTCTGATGTTATGAGGAACCAGAGAAGAACATAGCCAATGAAGAGATTCCTCATAGATCAGCTGGTGAAACCTAAAACTCCGCCCCAAAGAGCTTCACCAGCTCATGTCCCTGATTTACAGATGCATGTTGATTTGCCACCTGACTGTAGCTTCGACTTAACATTACTACAGAGTCACGCTGGAGACTGACTGCACTGATCTTAACAAAAGACGGTTCTTCAAGGGTTCTTCAGCAGAGATAATGGTTCTATAGAGAACCCTCACCACTTAAAAACCATCTGAATTCTTAAATAGTTCTCTGCATGGTGGAAATGGATCTTCAGACTGATGGAAAATGTGTTATGTGGTTCTATATATACCTATTGTAACTGTAGCAGAACCCTTTTTGGTGCTGTATAGAACCAAATACAACACATTCTCCATCATTTTAAGCATGCGAATGGGTCCTTGAGTATATAGAACCACTGTCTTTAATAAAGAACCCCTGAGGAACCATCTTTAAGTGTGTACAAACCTCAGATCCAAAAATCTTTGGGACTGCATGTAAAATGTAATGAAACAGGAATCAGTCGTTAGTAAATTTTGGACTTTTTTATTTTATTTTATTTAAAATATATGCAAATTCCAAATTTGATGCCTGCAACATGTTCCAAAGAAGTTAGCCCTGTGGGGCAGGTACCCCTGTGACACAATACACAGACGCCTTTAACACACAGTCAGAACTTATTTCCTCACGTTATGTTGATCGTTTTAGTTAATTTTTAAATGTTTGAAACAGGATATTTTACATATCGCTCCTTTAATTAGTGTTTGTGGTGTTAAAAATATTCTGTTACGCCGTCATTAACTGTGCAAACACTTCGGAATGTGATGTGAATGTGATTTCCATTTTTATAGATGCATCTGTGCACTCAAAATCAACCTACCCCCATTATAGACCCAGAAATTTGAACTTGATGCCGGTAACAGTCTGGATGCTCTGCTGTTCATATGGAGGCAGCACCGATAACAGTTTTCCCAAGGATTCCCAAACCTAAGTGGTGATATCCACACCAGATCTTAATCTCTATGGGGCCAAAGGTCACAGGAATCCAATTTGTAGTTTTGCCACTTTTCCTTCACATACAAAAACCTCTCTGGATTCTCTGAATCGGATCTTCTGAAGATTATCTCCACCATAATACCTGAAGGCCTTGCAATCTGGCCGAGGGCCTCATTTACCACCCACTCTTAAGAAGAGCAGTCTTATTAAAATCCACTTTTTCACAAAGACTTGGTGTCAACCATGGTGTCATGACGTCTGAGGTGAATTGATTTCTTTAGGATCTTCTTAAAGACGTTTAATAAAAAATTAAAGATGATGTTGGTGATCGACACATCCAACACATCGTCACTCCTCAAGGACTCCAGCCTCACCAGTGATCCTTCACCCTGTTTTGAGTCTTTAACTGCACTGGTCCTAACATTTTTGGAACGTGTTGCAGACATTAGTTTAAAACGAGCTCATATACATTACAATACAATTAAATAATTAATTAAATAAATGCAGTTAATGAGATAAAACATGAATATTTCAGTGTTTATTTGCATTTTCCACATACAGTCCCAGTGTTTTTGGAACTGAGGTCCGTAGCAGGTCGTGGTTTGAATGCTGTGTGTGTATTTAAGACGTGCCTTCATTTGGAATCACCACTACAGGCCATTCAGAGTAACCGGAGTAACTTAAACTGAGTATGTTCTCTCAGGATCGGGGTGAGCGCAGCGCCAGCAGCAGGCCAGCGGATCACTTTACTCCTCGTCCGCTCTACCGACGCTCCGCTCCACCGATACGTCTCGTGCTTTCAGATTAAAAAGTAAACACAGGGCAGGTGGTTCCTGAGGCTCCGCGGGTTCAGCAGTGACTGTAAGATACAGACCTCTGTAAATGTGTACATGAGAGAGTTTAGCAGACGTATGAAAAAAATGTTGAATGTTTCTTTTAGGATGTCAGTAAAATGTAAGAAGTTGCTGTAAATCTTGCAAAAAAATAAAAAAGCTTTCTAAAAATACCACCACTGACGTTCCAGTGGGGATTACTACATAGTACATACATACATCAAACCCAGACTGAGTCCCAAACACCTCCATATCTCTACATAGTACAAACATACATCAAACCCAGACTGAGTCCCAAACACCTCCATATCCCTACATAGTACAAACATACATCAAACCCAGACTGAGTCCCAAACACCTCCATATCCCTACATAGTACATACATACATACATACATCAAACCCAGACTGAGTCCCAAACACCTCCATATCTCTACATAGTACAAACATACATCAAACCCAGACTGAGTCCCAAACACCTCCATATCCCTACATAGTACATACATACATCAAACCCAGACTGAGTCCCAAACACCTCCATATCCCTACATAGTACATACATACATCAAACCCAGACTGAGTCCCAAACACCTCCATATCCCTACATAGTACAAACATACATCAAACCCAGACTGAGTCCCAAACACCTCCGTATCCCTACATAGTACATACATACATCAAACCCAGACTGAGTCCCAAACACCTCCATATCCCTACATAGTACAAACATACATCAAACCCAGACTGAGTCCCAAACACCTCCATATCCCTACATAGTACATACATACATCAAACCCAGACTGAGTCCCAAACACCTCCATATCCCTACATAGTACATACATACATACATACATCAAACCCAGACTGAGTCCCAAACACCTCCATATCCCTACATAGTACATACATACATCAAACCCAGACTGAGTCCCAAACACCTCCATATCCCTACATAGTACAAACATACATCAAACCCAGACTGAGTCCCAAACACCTCCATATCCCTACATAGTACAAACATACATCAAACCCAGATTGAGTCCTAAACACCTCCATATCCCTACATAGTACATACATACATCAAACCCAGACTGAGTCCCAAACACCTCCATATCCCTACATAGTACATACATATATACATCAAACCCAGACTGAGTCCAAAACACCTCCATATCCCTACATAATACATACATACATCAAACCCAGACTGAGTCCCAAACACCTCCATATCCCTACATAGTACAAACATACATCAAACCCAGACTGAGTCCCAAACACCTCCATATCCCTACATAGTACATACATACATCAAACCCAGACTGAGTCCCAAACACCTCCATATTCCTACATAATACATACATACATCAAACCCAGACTGAGTCCCAAACACCTCCATATCCCTACATAGTACATACATACATCAAACCCAGACTGAGTCCCAAACACCTCCATATCCCTACATAGTACATACATACATCAAACCCAGACTGAGTCCCAAACACCTCCATATTCCTACATAATACATACATACATCAAACCCAGACTGAGTCCCAAACACCTCCATATCCCTACATAGTACATACATACATCAAACCCAGACTGAGTCCCAAACACCTCCATATCCCTACATAGTACATACATATATATATCAAACCCAGACTGAGTCCCAAACACCTCCATATCCCTACATAATACATACATACATCAAACCCAGACTGAGTCCCAAACACCTCCATATCCCTACATAGTACAAACATACATCAAACCCAGACTGAGTCCCAAACACCTCCATATCCCTACATAGTACAAACATACATCAAACCCAGACTGAGTCCCAAACACCTCCATATCCCTACATAGTACAAACATACATCAAACCCAGACTGAGTCCCAAACACCTCCATATCCCTACATAGTACATACATACATCAAACCCAGACTGAGTTCCAAACACCTCCATATCCCTACATAGTACATACATACATACATCAAACCCAGACTGAGTCTCAAACACCTCCATATCCCTATATAGTACATACATACATCAAACCCAGACTGAGTCTCAAACACCTCCATATCCCTATATAGTACATACATACATCAAACCCAGACTGAGTCTCAAACACCTCCATATCCCTACATAGTACACACATACATCAAACCCAGACTGAGTCCCAAACACCTCCATATCCCTACATAGTACATACACACATCAAACCCAGACTGAGTCCCAAACACCTCCATATCCCTACATAGTACATACATACATACATACATCAAACCCAGACTGAGTCCCAAACACCTCCATATCCCTACATAGTACATACATATATATATCAAACCCAGACTGAGTCCCAAACACCTCCATATCCCTACATAGTACATACATACATACATCAAACCCAGACTGAGTCCCAAACACCTCCATATCCCTACATAGTACATACATATATCAAACCCAGACTGAGTCCCAAACACCTCCATATCCCTACATAATACATACATCAAACTCAGACTGAGTCCCAAACACCTCCATAGTACCTACATACATCAAACCCAGACTGAGACCCAAACACCTCCGTATCCCTACATAGTACATACATACATAAAACCCAGACTGAGTCCCAAACACCTCCGTATCCCTACATAGTACATACATACAAAAAACCCAGACTGAGTCCCAAACACCTCCATATCCCTACATAGTACATACATACATCAAACCCAGACTGAGTCCCAAACACCTCCATATCCCTACATAGTACATACATACATACATACATACATAAAACCCAGACTGAGTCCCAAACACCTCCATATCCCTACATAGTACATACATACATAAAACCCAGACTGAGTCCCAAACACCTCCGTATCCCTACATAGTACATACACACATCAAACCCAGACTGAGTCCCAAACACCTTCGTATCCCTACATAGTACATACATGCATACATCAAACCCAGACTGAGTCCCAAACACCTCCGTATCCCTACATAGTACATACATACATACAACCCAGACTGAGTCCCAAACACCTTCGTATCCCTATATAGTACATACATGCATACATCAAACCCAGACTGAGTCCCAAACACCTCCGTATCCCTACATAGTACATACATACATACATCAAACCCAGACTGAGTCCCAAACACCTCCGTATCCCTACATAGTACATACATACAAAAAACCCAGACTGAGTCCCAAGCACCTCCATTTCCCTACATAGTACATACATACATCAAACCCAGACTAAATCCCAAACACCTCCATATCCCTACATAGTACATACATACATCAAACCCAGACTGAGTCCCAAACACCTCCATATCCCTACATAGTACATACATACATCAAACCCAGACTTAGTCCCAAACACCTCCGTATCCCTACATAGTACATACATACATACATACATACATACATCAAACCCAGACTGAATCCCAAACACCTCCATATCCCTACATAGTACATACATACATCAAACCCAGACTGAGTCCCAAACACCTCCGTATCCCTACATAGTACATACATACATCAAACCCAGACTGAGTCCCAAACACCTCCATATCCCTACATAGTACATACATACATCAAACCCAGACTGAGTCCCAAACACCTCCATATCCCTACATAGTACATACATACATAAAACCCAGACTGAGTCCCAAACACCTCCGTATCCCTACATAGTACATACATGCATACATCAAACCCAGACTGAGTCCCAAACACCTTCGTATCCCTACATAGTACATACATGCATACATCAAACCCAGACTGAGTCCCAAACACCTTCGTATCCCTACATAGTACATACATACATCAAACCCAGACTGAGTCCCAAACACCTCCATATCCCTACATAGTACATACATACATCAAACCCAGACTGAGTCCCAAACACCTCCATATCCCTACATAGTACATACATACATCCATCAAACCCAGACTGAGTCTCAAACACCTCCATATCCCTACATAGTACATACATACATCAAACTGTAAAGATGGTTAATACTGTAAACACCATCAGCTCCACTGTAAACATCACCACCAGTGTAAACATCTATAGTTCTGTTTTGGCTCACGTTAACTAGCTTTACTGAGAAGTCCTGCTTCACCTCACGTCACTGCCTGTCTGCCTACACGTGTACATGAATTCACAGGTGGGTAAAACCTCAGCCTAACGAGTTTCAGGTCTCGCTGTGGGAGACTGGAGGGGCCTCTGGTGGGTTCCTTCAGTCTGTAAGCACAGAAAAAGAGGAAGGAAGAGAAAAACCGACATACATTTCATCCGTTTCAACTTTGATTCTTTTATTATTATTCCGAAAGACACAGAATGGAGGAACAACACGTCTGTTTTCTCTCTATCTCCAAAAGGCACCATGAGTCAACATAGGTACAAAAAAAGAAAAAAAAAATCACTTGTATTAATCATGAGGTGTTTGACCTGAATGCATTGGTGTGATTTTACCATCATAACCTCCGAACTGAGAGATGTCAGACGTACAGGGATTAAAGTAAACCCGAACCCTTTTGATTCAACCACACAGTCCGAATTAACGACCGTTAACTGTAGCAATACTCAGCAAGGTGCTTCACTGTGAGCGCGTCTGATAAACAGTATAGTCAGTGGTAATCAGATGTATGAGTCAGACACAGTAAACAGAGATAATGATGAAAAAGAAGGCAGATCATTACTTTAGTCGTCTCCGTGTACACGTTTCACAAATATGGTTGAACCAAAAGGGCTGTGGTGCCTCAACCTACCAGAAGAGGGCGCAGACACAAGCTGTATCCAGAGCACCCCACACAGGGAGTCAACACATAACAACCTTTCCGAAAACGGAAAAGAAAGAGAAACACTAAACAAGGTAGAATAGCTTTCAAAAGAAAAACAAATCATTTACAATAATAATAATAATAAAAAAAAGAAAAAGTATCATTGCCTGGTCCCTCTTAGGTTTTATCTGATAAACACCGCTATGAAGGCATCATAACCCCTTTAAATCTGAATTATGAGTAGAAGCGGATCCCTCCAACCACAGATACAACTTGGTCTATATAACTGAGAGATATATATATGGTGTGGTTTTTATGTAAATGTCTGGTACGAAGTGCCTGAAAGCACTATAGCTCACGATTCATGAGGCTCAGGCCAGAAAAAAAAAACCCCAAAAAGAAACAAACAAAAAAGAACCTTAAAAAAAAAAAAAGAAATAAAAATAAACAACCCTCGATCACAGCAACCGTCACTGAAAATAGAGGCATATGTGATTAAACAGCTACATCATCAGCCACCATCCGTATCTGTCCATCACCTGCCGTCTTACATTCGTCTGTTACTTTTCACGAGTTTGCTCCGAGAGTTACGTCGTTCTTGCAAAGCAGCCTTCCAGAACCTGCCGCGCTTTCATTTCCTCCCGCTTTTCCCTCCGCCACATTCTGTGATCAACACCGGCCGACCTGGAAATGAAACAAACTGCCACGAAAACAAACACAAGCTTTGCTTTTTTTTTTTTTTTTTTTTTTTTTTTTAACCTCCTCTGTTATATTTATATATATATGAGAAAAGAAGTCCGTGTGCAATAATCCTCAGCAAGAAAACTGGGCGTGAGGTTAGCTTTAAAAGCTAGCATTTGGGTTAGCTCATCTCCTGCCCTCCTGCTTGTTGTGATGTCACAACCATTGTTTGTTTATTGTCCCCGCCACCTCCCGAATCCCGAGCGCTATATCTCAGTCTGAATGCAGGCGTTGCGTACGGGGCTGGCCGACTGAGGAGGGAGGTTGTTATTACGTTCTTTAGGAGAACCCACGGTAACACTGGGTTCTAGCTCCGGCGTGCAGACCAAGCCCGCGTTCTCCTCTTTGATGTGGCAAAGGGAGCGTTCCCCTCCGCTCGTGGGAGCAACAGCAGCAGCGGTGGTGACGGCGGCCTGGGGCAGGTGAACGGGGGCGGGGCAGTTTTCCAGCCGGTCGTGCTCCACTTCGGGGAGAGGGCTGACCGCCCCGGCCCCGTTCGAAGGCCTGGGGTGAGCGTCGTGGCTGCAGCAGGATGGCCGGCAGGCGTCCAGATCGGAGCAGCTGAACTCTGAGAAGTGGCTGCAGTGCGAGTCGGCCACGGACGGCAGGCTGCCGCTCAGAGACGGCGAGTCGAACTCGCTGGAGTTGGTGCTGCGCTGCTCCAGCAGCTGAGCGTCCATGTCCTCTCGCGTCTCGTTTATTTTCGTGCCGCCGCCTTTCTTGCGCAGCTTGCCTTTGCTCTTCTTCCCCGAGGACGAGGAGGAGGACGAGGACTCCTTGGCCCAGCGTGACGAGCCGCACTTGCCCTCGTGCGGACAGCCGGAGGAGCATGCACCGCCCCCGCGGCCCCCCGTGCTCCCATCGTCCATGCTGCTGCTGCCGCTGTGGTGCCGCAGCTTTCCCAGCTTGGACTCCACGTCCACCTGCACCTCCATGCTGCTGCCGTCTCGGCTAAACACACAGCAGAGACAAAGACAGAGTCAATCTCATGTTATACTCTAGATATAAAGGGGTCCAAACGTCTGTGACCTCCGCTGGAATCATTTTTACTTGGCATTTGAATTTCCTGTCAACTGATGATCTTTGAAAATGCAACATTTCTTAGTATTTGGTGGTGTTTCCCTCTTTTCCTTAAATGACAGTGAGCATTCGAGGTGAAACAAACTAAGTTTATGTTTGAGTGTCTGATCCGTAGATCAGATGCTTCTGAGAGACGTGTAAATGACCAGCCCCTTCAGCCCAGATTTCAGGACTGTAACTGTTAAAATCAATAATAATAATAATATTTATTCTATTTTATTTTTAATTAAATGTGCAAGTTAACGCTGTATTTGAATCACCTTTCTTGACTGAAGTTAGGCACTCTGGGAGGGCAAGTCGGAAGTTGAGGTTCAAAGAGCTGATACTAACACTGCTTTAAACTTTAGAAAAAATAATAACATACAGTAATATAACGGTTTAAAAGCTGTTATCTGCCGCTCAGTGTGCTGTCAGGTGTAAATCTCATTGTGCACTTGTGGCTGTGAAACAATCAGTATCACAGCATGTATCAGCAATCTGATTGGCTGCCACTCTGTTTAATTTAGTCCAGAATAAGAAAGCAGGGCGAAGGAGAAAACCAACATATTTAAATTAAAGCAATTTTGTGAAATTTACTATGGACCTAGAAATAGTGCAGAAACTTCTTTTCTCTAGTTTACTGGTCAGAATTTAAAGTTTAAATGAAAAAAATCTAATGTTTCAATAAAGTCTCAGATATTTGGACTCCACTTTAATCCACACATCAGACCACATGGTACAACATCTGTGAACACCAAGCAAACAGAAACTTGCTATTGCTTTGCATGAAGGCATGTGGTTAGCACCGCGCTAACAGGTGGGGTATAACCCTTCATTACTGGTTGGCTACATTAGCCTCATGGCTCCGGTGCTAAAACTAAAAGAGAGAATTTCAGATGCCAGTCGAGTTTAAGTTGATCAGGTTTATCTGTACTGCATGAGCTGAGCTTCCTGCTGACCTGTCCAGAGGCATGTAGGCATTAAGAATGGATCCAGCCATTGCTTTGGTACTAGCGTTGTCACTGATTGTCCCCAAGCTGACCGTGCCGGACTCTCCGCTCAGACTGCAGCGCTCCTTCTGGACGTCGGCCTGAACCTCCAGCCTGCAGGAGCACAGGAGAGAACATTCAACATCACAAACACCTTCAACTACATTCTCACTGTTTACTGAGTGATTGTACAGCTCGGAAGAAGAAGGACTAACACAGCTATGGATGAATAGTACAGTGACTTGAATCTACTATATATACACATATTTATGTATAGTTGTTTAACTGGTACACACGCTGTCAGCAGGCTGTAGTTTGACGAGTGTTAACCGGTGTAGCTATTCTGTTGAGGTGTGGTGATAAATTGGACCTGTGTTGGTTATTAGAGTTTAGACTATCTTCTTAAAAACATACTAAATAAAGCCACTACATGTTTATACACAGTCACTACAGACAGAAGCACAGTCTAAGTCAAAACGCTGTGCAAAATGTAAATTACCATAAAATGCACTGATGTGCAAACCATTTAAACCCTGTATTTAACTGGAACAAGTACAAATACTGTTTCTGGATCAGTTTTATTTGGTTTCTTCTTTGTACTAACAAGCCAGATGGTTCTCCTATTTATCCCGGAGGAACCGTGATTTATAAAAAGAATTTCAGACTTTGCTACCAAAGGACACTTCACCACGTCTCATCAGTCCATCCTAACTGACCTTAAGCCCAGAAAAGGCGGCGGTGCTGTTTCTGAATCCGTTTAAAGTTTCTAAGTATCATTCTAAGTATACATTTTACACACATAGGTTTATAACCTAATAATAAATTATAAGTCAAATAATACATTTTCTATACTTTCCTGCCCTGACAGACCGTACCGCTGCCGTCCACATCATACTGCTGTCTATGATTACAGACTCTGACATCAGATTTGGGCAAAGTAAGGTGAGAAAAAGCTGTGTAAATATTTTCTGTTGGTTTATTTGTGTACATAGCACTTTTTGTGCCAGGCACTGTAACATAACCCTTTAATAATAAGCTAATAATGCCTAATAATAGGGGATGCCTCAGACTAAACATCTTCCCTGCGTTTACCTGTTAAAGCAGTTGACCATGGCGCTGCCGGACAGGCTGCCGGTGATGCTGGCTCCTGCGAGGGCCATGGTGCTGGCGTTTTCACTCAGGTTGTCTCTCATGGCTCCGATTCGCTCCATGTGACTCCCGCTGGCGCTCAGGCTGCCGGTCAGTCCGCCCACGCTGCCCTCGCCGATACTCGGGTTGTGTCTGGTCTCTGCCACGGAGGTGGTATCTGCACACAGAAGGAGGATCATCACCATTAAGATTAACACTCTGCTAGAGGAGCAGCGCAGGAGCCCGTTTACTGAGGAGACGAGATTACAGAGACTGAAAAGACGAGAACAATAACCAGCATTAGCTCCTCCACCTGGACACGGTTCAGCTCCCGCTGGACTCCAGACTTATTACATCACTGAGCAGCTCACAACTCTAATATCACCAAAGGATGAAGATCATACCTTTTCTTCCTCCACTCCTTTGTTCTGTCTTTATTTACTACATACTAGGGGTGTGATAAAATATTGAAATATCGTGATATGTTTAGTGATACTGTATTGATTCTTAAAAACACAGTATTGATTCTGAATAAACAGCTTACACACAGAGATTCCTGGCAGACAGTGAATCATTGTGTGTTATTTAATTTAATGTACTCCGTATCCAGTTACAAAATATACACACACACACACACACACACACACACACACACACACATATATATATATACACACACACTCACACACACACACACACACACACACACACACACACACACACACACTGAACGTTGCATGATCTCACCTCCTGGTGTGGAACAATCCTGTTTGAATACAGTTTACAGCTGTTTAAAGACTTATCGTTTTTTTAATACGCAACTCAGTAAGTGAGCCTGGCGTGTTACCATGGTAGTGCTACGTACCTGCGTAGTCCCTTTTTACAAGCTCCAGTGCTACATCCTCCCAGGAGGAACAGCGGAACCGTTACACAGACAATACACAATGTCTGTCCCTGACCTCAGACCAAACAGCATTGTTTTATAAGTTTATGCAGCTTATTGATATCAATTGTATTAATGCATTGCTAGCAACTAATTTGTGTGACTACTGACTTCCAGTGTCCTGCACAGTTGTATAACAGCACTGTGTAAATAAATCTTTTGTTTTTGTAAACCATTTTAAAGCTCCAGCCTGTTACGCTGTGTGAATAAGGTCTGAACAGCTGGAGGTCACTGTTCATTTAAAAGTTTAAGAACAAAACAAAAAAAGGCCCTTCAACTATTCACACCTCGTGAAGGTTTACAGCATATTGTTTGTTCCAGAATGTTCCACGCTGGAGAACTGCAGGCATGTGGGCCTTGAGCTAATATTATTTGTTCCTCGTAGGACCAGTGTACGCACAAGGACAGGCTGAAGGACAGAGCAGCCATGTTTCGGTAGGTAAACGAGTGAACAGTGAAAGAAACCTATACAGTAAAAGTACAAAGTGTAACTGAAAATGAAAATTTAACTGCAGCAATATTAAGAACATAGGAAATGAGCTCAATATCTGCCCCAAAATAAATCTCATAGGACATTTATAATTTCTGTATTTCTGCGTTTACCGCGTATACCATTGGTCTGCGTTTACCGCGTATATCGTTGGTCTGCGTTTACCGCGTATATCGTTGGTCTGCGTTTACCGCGTATATCGTTGGTCTGCGTTTACCGCGTATATCGTTGGTCTGCGTTTACCGCGTATACCGTTGGTCTGCGTTTACCGCGTATACCGTTGGTCTGCGTTTACCGCGTATACCGTTGGCATGCGTTTACCGTGTATATGGTTGGTCTGCATTTACCATGTATATGGTTAGTATGCGTTTACCGCGTATACCGTTGGTCTGCGTTTACCGCGTATACCGTTGGTCTGCGTTTACCGCGTATACCGTTGGTCTGCGTTTACCGCGTATACCGTTGGTCTGCGTTTACCGCGTATACCGTTGGTCTGCGTTTACCGTGTATACCGTTGGTCTGCGTTTACCGCGTATACCGTTGGTCTGCGTTTACCGCGTATATCGTTGGTCTGCGTTTACCGCGTATACCGTTGGTCTGCGTTTACCGTGTATACCGTTGGTATGCGTTTACCGCGTATACCGTTGGCATGCGTTTACCGTGTATATGGTTGGTCTGCATTTACCATGTATATGGTTAGTATGCGTTTAAAGTGTATATCGTTGGCATGCGTTTACCGTGTATATCGTTGGCATGCGTTTACCGTGTATATGGTTGGTCTGCATTTACCATGTATATGGTTAGTATGCGTTTACCGTGTATATCGTTGGCATGCGTTTACCGTGTATATCGTTGGCATGCGTTTACCGTGTATATCGTTGGTCTGCGTTTACCGCGTATATCGTTGGCATGCGTTTACCGTGTATATGGTTGGTCTGCGTTTACCGCGTATATCGTTGGCATGCGTTTACCGTGTATATGGTTGGTCTGCATTTACCGTGTATATGGTTGGTATGCGTTTACCGTGTATACCGTTGGTATGCGTTTACCGCGTATACCGTTGGTCTGCATTTACCATGTATATGGTTAGTATGCGTTTAAAGTGTATATCGTTGGCATGCGTTTACCGTGTATATCGTTGGCATGCGTTTACCGTGTATATCGTTGGCATGCGTTTACCGTGTATATCGTTGGCATGCGTTTACCGTGTATATGGTTGGTCTGCGTTTACCGCGTATATCGTTGGCATGCGTTTACCGTGTATATCGTTGGCATGCGTTTACCGTGTATATCGTTGGCATGCGTTTACCGTGTATATCGTTGGCATGCGTTTACCGTGTATATGGTTGGTATGCGTTTACCGTGTATACCGTTGGTATGCGTTTACCGCGTATACCGTTGGCATGCGTTTACCGTGTATATGGTTGGTCTGCATTTACCATGTATATGGTTAGTATGCGTTTACCGTGTATATCGTTGGTCTGCGTTTACCGTGTATATCGTTGGTCTGCGTTTACCGTGTATATCGTTGGTCTGCGTTTACCGTGTATATTGTGGATGTACTGTAAAGTATGTGTATATTGTTTGTATACTAAATAATACTAGGAAGAGCAAAATTCCTTGTGCGTGTGAACATACTTGGTCAATATTTCTGATTTATTTACAAACTGATATAAAGTGTAACAGAATGAAAGTTCAGATATTTACTACTGAATTTTCTACATTTACTGTACTGAATAGAGCAGCTTTAGTAAACTTTAGTAAATCTGCTGTTGAGTGAGTTAAACACACCACCGTGTGGAATCAGAGCTTTGTGACTCTTCTGTGTGTAAACCTGTAATAACTTGTTTTGTTTATTTAGAGTAACAATAAAGCGTGAATGATTCAAAGAGGTAGTTTGTTAAGCAAACGAATTTAAATAAAACTCTTTTTTTTGCATAGCAAATTTACACAACCGCAGCATTCAGCAACCACGATCACATCTGTCTTACGAGTTTACCGGCTGTTTCCTTTACGCGCTTAAAGGTTTTGACCGTTTTAGGATTTACCCACACACTACCACAATAAACAGTGTATTAAAACTAACACACCAACAATAGTCCACTCATTTGTTTAGTATGTAGGACCCCCACAGGACCACCTCAGAGCAGATACTATTAGGGATGTGGATCATTCTCAGCACTGCAGTTAGTGTGCGTGGTGCTGGTGTGAGTGGATCAGACAGCAGTGCTGCTGCTGGAGTGTTTAAACACCTCAGTGTCACTGCTGGACTGAGAATCGTCCACCAACCAAAACTATCCAGACAGCAGTGTCCTGTGGGCAGCGTCCTGTGTCCCCTGATGAAGGACTAGACGAACACAAACTGCACTGCTGTATCTGATCCACTCACACCAGCCCAACACACACGAACACACCACCACCACGTCAGTGTCACTGCAGTGCTGAGAATGACCCACCTCCCTAATAGTATCTGCTCTGTGGTGGTCCTGTGGGGGTCCTGATCATTAAAGAACAGAGTAATAAAGTATACAGAGAATCAGATGAACTACAGTCTGTAAGTGGAGCTCCTGTATGGTCAGTGGAGCTGATACAGTGGACAGTGAGTGGAGGTCCTGTATGGTCAGTGGAGCTGATACAGTGGACAGTGGGTGGAGGTCCTGTATGGTCAGTGGAGCTGATACAGTGGACAGTGGGTGGAGGTCCTGTATGGTCAGTGGAGCTGATACAGTGGACAGTGAGTGGAGGTCCTGTATGGTCAGTGGAGCTGATACAGTGGACAGTGAGTGGCGGTCCTGTGCGGTCAGTGGAGCTGATACAGTGGACAGTGAGTGGAGGTCCTGTATGGTCAGTGGAGCTGATACAGTGGACAGTGAGTGGAGGTCCTGTACGGTCAGTGGAGCTGATACAGTGGACAGTGAATGAAGGTCCTGTACGGTCAGTGAAGCTGATACAGTGGACAGTGAGTGGAGGTCCTGTGTGGTCAGTGGAGCTGATACAGTGGACAGTGAGTGGAGGTCCTGTGTGGTCAGTGGAGCTGATACAGTGGACAGTGAGTGGAGGTCCTGTACGGTCAGTGGAGCTGATACAGTGGACAGTGAGTGGAGGTCCTGTATGGTCAGTAGAGCTGATACAGTGGACAGAGTGGAGATATAAGGAGGTGGGTTGACTGTTATGGCTGATATATTGTATAAAACGTGTTCTGCGTGTGATGGGGATTAGGTATGTATGTTCCACGTCTCCTGTAAGTGTGTGAGGTCTGTGTTCAGTAGTGTGTCAGAATGTGTGTTTAGAATCTGGTCATCCTCGTTAAGGTCACTCACCGGTCGCCGCTGCCCCGCTGCCCACGTTCATGTCGTTTTCGTCATCAAACTCAATCCGCACACCTTTACCATTCCCTGCGGACACGCCACAGCCACCACTGCGGCACAGCGAGATCGGCACCACACCGTACACGTACGCCAACATGATGGGCACTCCGATACCTAACACACACACACAGAGACAGAGACAGAGAGAGACAGAGAGAGAGAGAGAGAGAGAGAGAGAGAGAGAGAGAGAGAGAGAGAGAGAGAGAGAGATGCTCAATGACAAACAAGCCAAAAATCTGTAAACACATGGTTGAATGATACGGCCTCACAAAGATTATAGACCACCAAACAGAACCTGAAGAGGCATATGTTAAGAATGTACTAATTTAGTTATAGTAATATAATAATAATAATAATAATAATAATAATAACAACAACACTATTATTATTATTATTAATAACAATACTACTAACAATGATGATGATAATAATAATAATAATAATAATAACAACAACAGCACTAATTATAATACAATAACAACACCAACAACAACAATACTCAATAATTATGCTGAAGTTGAAAACATGTAGATAGTCAGTAATGACATAGGTGGTATGCATGTGATGTCATAGCTGGTGGGAGTAGTGTAGTGAATAGCGAGTAGTGACTGACTGCAGCATCAATAATGACCACATGAGGCTGCAGTCTGAGTCCACTTGTTAAGATTCTTGTTCTAATTTTTTAGATCCACCTTAAATGGTGCAGGCCTGCGTTACCAGTATGTAACTGATTAACCATTTAAGGTGGAACGAGAAAATCTGAATAGGGGGCTGACATTAGGGGTTAAAGAGTCTTAACCAGACCAACCCAGTTCTCCACAGCAGGTTTAGCCAGATTCAGATCTACTTGGAATGGAGGAACATTTAAGATAATTTGAAGGTTTGTACTGTTTGTACTGTTGAGTCCAGCTCCTTTAATTTAAGCAGCTAATCACTTGCTTCATTCCCTGTTTCCCCGTCTCCTCTAATAAACTCCTCAGAATGTTTCACCACTCAGTCTGACTGGGAGGGCAAAGTCCAGCAAAACAGTGACTTCAATACTCCCAAGTCTATATACTCAGAGAAGCAGGTTATGACAACTTATCACTATGACGACAAAATATCACCACACCGCCCACCCCTGTGTGTATGATCCACCTGATCCACGCTGCCCTAGCACTTATATAATGACTAAATAAAGAAAGAAAGAAATAAAGAAACAGTGACAGCACCAATTAAAATGATAGCATTGAACCAACAGAAGCTGATTACTCTACTGCAGTCAGGCTGTTCATTATTTCTTATCAGCCATAAAAGCCGTGGAAGGCCGGGAAGCCCTTCGCCAACAACAGAACATTTCCTCATAACGGTGTTACACAACAAGCTGACCTTTGTTCTCCAACACCAGCTTAGGAGGAAACTGGACGGTAAAACTGCATCAAGGTTGCGTTTCCTTACCAACGGTGACTGCAGCGACTACTGGTGACACAATAACGGACAGCGTGACTCCACCTGCAATCACCAGGTTCCTCTTGTGCTTCGAGATGTCCTTTCCTTCATAGCGGTTATGAATCTGAAGAGAAGGAATAAAGAAAAATCTGCAGTTAGAATCACATTTTATACCGTCATTACAGAGAACCCTGTATAAACACACCAGCACCCAGTCTCTTTAACGAGTGACTGAAAGGGGAACTCCACCAAGTTATCATGAATTCTGCACAATTATGCCATTGAAAGGGAGTTTTCACTAAACTTTAAGTTATAGATGGTTTTTTTTTGTGAGCACTGAGCTTGACTGGTCTTGACAGTAGGGCTGGGCGATATTGACAAAACAATCTCAATATTTTTTGTCATTTTCTTGATACGATAATAAACAATATTTTATAATATTTAAAATGTGGGAAAGGGAGAGGAGTTTCTGTTGTTGTTGTTGTTGTTGTTGTTGTTAGTACTTGTGCTGCTGTAGTCTTCTTCAGTAAGAGGACCATTACAGTGATCAACTCTGCTGAAACAAACACATCTAGTTTCTCTGTGTCGCTTCTTCTTTGAGTTTCAGTATGGAGGACAGTATTTCAGTGATTTCTTGATTTAGTTGCAGAAGACAGTGTGAGAAATATCTGACACGCAGCTGCTCAGCCTGTCAGCGTCTTCATTATCAGAAGGAATGGATATTTATAACTGCATGCCATCAGCATAGCTATGAAATCTGATAGTGTTTCATAATGACATCATTTGGCAGTAACACATACAAGGAGAAAGTCAAAGGTCCTAAAACTGAACATTGTGGTACACCACAAAAACTGTTAAATAAGGGTGAACAATTATTTCTTTGGTCCTACCACAATTCTATTTACTGATTCATTATATTCTATGTATTATAACAACACAGGTAGTCCCGCCACAACCATGAAATCTTAGCTGATGATTAATTGCTATTTCAATACTTGCGAGTAACAATTTAAACGTCCATTACATGCAACTAATAAAGTTCAACCCAATAACTAGTTGCATTTGCTTGCTGGCTGTGTTGGATTAATATCTAATACTGGATGTATAGTCGACGTGATACACTACACTACTATATCCACACAGTTAATACACCAGCATTACTCAGCACTGACCTCTAAACAGGTCAGCACTGTCTCTATGATACACCTTACTGCTTTGTTATATTTCAGTTTATTTACTCAACACACACTTAACACACTGTTGTAAATCTAACCAATGTGAAAGGTACTGTAGCCTTAAACTAGAGATGGAAGGATCAATTGGCTATGTATTGGTATTGCCCGATTTTTAATCAAAATACGTGATCGGTGATCAGCCGATATTTCTCCAATTTAGCTGACCCCGAGAGCCGATCGATGGCGTTAAACAAATTAGCCCAATTTCTGTATTTATGGCTAGCGTTTCATCCAGGAAGAGGGGCCCTCCGTGGAACCCCCTCTGCCCAGCTCCCTGCAATTCCTATCTGAACCACTAGGTGGAAATACATACCCTTTCATTTTCCACAGACTGACTAAAGCAGCGGTGTTGCGAGGAAAGCATGTAGTCCGTTTGGCAGTGTTTTACTGTACGTGACGCAGACGTATCCAGGGTGTTTTTAAAAATGTGGGAGAACCAAGAAACAAACAACCCAGAACACCGTGCAGACCAGATCTGACCGGTACGAACAGAACAGCAGCAACAATTCAAGATCTACATTTAATGACTGCAAATTTAAAATAACCAGAGTCTGTGTTTAATGACTGCAGTTTTGACAGCATGTATTTAATTAGCTTTTTTGTTTTAAATGAAGGGTCTAAATTGAATGATTGCAGTATTGGTGATATTAGTTTTATTTACTTTGTTTATTTTCTGCTAATTTAGTTAAAAATATTATGCTGTTTTTATACGAGCTCGTTAAAAATAGTAATAAGCCAGTGTAGACCATGTTTCATGACTTGCTTGCACTAATAACTACCTATCGGCTAATCATGCTGAAAGGTGATCGGAATCGGCCTCAAAAACGCTGATCAGTCCATCTCTACCTTAAACCTTTGATCACCAAGTAATTACATGCTGCCGATTATGAAATAACTGTGTAGTCCTAAATGTTAAAGAGCTAAAAATATCATTATATTGTTTGCAGCCCTAACTGACGAGTATACGAGTGCTGTAAATAAACAGGGTTTGCTTCCTATCACTCTCGTTCATGTCCTAGAAAACAACACTGGCATCCCAGCTCTCATATTTAATTTACACACGTTTATTCAGCAGATGCTCTTATCTGAGCAGAGAGCAGATGGCACAGCGACACAATGTAAAACGTTTAAATAAGCTGCACGACAGATAACGGCATGCCAGTCCATCAACAGAAGCTGCCAGTATAAGAATAAATGTGAGCAACACGCAGTAAAAAGTTGGGTGTCTGTCGACGCGTCAGAACAATGTACATGAATTTTAATACAGATGGTTTCTTGGACTTGCATCATGGCCCATATGACAAATACACATATCTTACACTAACTGCACCACCTACGAATGGAAGCCAACGCGGAACCAGGAGACATACGTGAGGTGAAGAGAAACTTCAACCAAAAGCAAAAGCAAAAGAAAATAGGCAATAAAAAATAAAATGACCTGCCTGGAATTCAGACGCTATCAAAACATCACGCAGAAAAACAATGTTTATCTGAAACCAACTAACCTGCAGGCCAAACTACACACCAACTCAGAACACACCAGTCATACAGGCAGAATGTGGAAGAACCAGTTCACTCTTAGAACAACACACACACATTTTGTGCATCACAATTGATCAAGAGTGTCCTAACAACCAAATAGCCCAATAACATCCTTAACTTGGATTGGTGGTCGTACCAGGAGATTTAGACAGAGGACTGAGAATTACTGATAATAGGACTATATGTAAAATAAGCCTCTATACAAAAAAATAGACTTTAATACAAACATTTTTATTCTTTAAAAATCATCTGATACACTTACATTAATAGTGAAATAAACAATATTGTTTGTGAATTGCATAAAATAAAATTCTAAAGTGATTCTAAACTTTTGAGCAGTAGTGTATATATACACACACCTCAAAAATTAATTTATTACAAGGAAACTTAAATAAATTCACACTAAAGTTTAATTTAATAAACTTTAATTCTGGGGTATTTAATTTTACTCCTGTAATTAAGAAGCTCATGTGTAACCTGTCCCGAGCTGACGTCATGCAGTTTATCATCTGTGAGCATTTTCTGAGTTGTTAGGATGGCGGCAGACTATCAGTGCTTGAGTTACAGACGGTACCGCCTGCTGTTTTTATCTCTGTTTGATTGTATGTATGACTGCAAAATGAAAATCCCTGAATTTTTTTTATGTGATATTGTTTTTATTTAGAGGCGCCATAACATTGCTAGTGAAGTGCTTTAGTCTAACTTCAGCAGCTGTTCAGTTTAGGCCACAAGCCCTGTGGTCAGCAATATATTATGTATATAATTAAATGTCTTTTGTGTTATAGTATATAGTATTCACAACATACTATAACCAGCACAAGAAAGAAATGAGCGACTACATTAGACTGTATTTAATCTTTTTAGCTGTATTAGCATCCCATCATTTATATTAGCTGGAGTAGAGACAGACACATACAGCACCTGTTTAAGTTTTAGCACGCATTTAAATTAAAAAACATTACTGAAATAAAATTAAACAGATTATCAGTTCATACCAGAACCTCAGAAATTTTTCTAAATTCTCATAAAAGGTTCAGGAGAGAGTCAGAACTGTTCACAGTGGTGGTGAATGGAACCAGACGTCTAAAAGCTCCTCACAGAAAGTTATTACAGTAGATGTTATAAATACACTGTCTGATTCTGAGACGCTGTTTATGATAGTTTAGAGAAGATCTCAGTCTTAAACTCCATTCATGGTGGAGGGATACATGCAGGACGCTGTGAGGTTCAAATAGTCCCCAAAGAAAACCTAGTATTTTCAGATCTTCCACATTTTACCATCAACATCCAGATAAACTCAGAAGACACGTGTAGCTTCACTGGTGGGTTTCATAGTAAATACAATGTGTAGATTTGTGTTGTAGACATTGAGACCCCTGGTTCCTATCATCACCACTGTAAACACCAACACTGTAAACACCAACACCACTACTGTAAACATCACGACCATCACCACCACTGTAAACAACACCATCACCACCACTGTAATCATCATCACCACCACTACTGTAAACACCATCACCACTGGTAAACAACACCACTACCGTAAACACCATCACCACTACTGTAAACAACACCATCACCATTACTGTAAACAACAGAACTATTACACACCAAAGCACTACAATACCAGGTTTACATTTTAAAAATTAAATAATTCAGATTTTTAAATATTTATAATGAAGTCCACCTTAAGCTAATTAATTAGATGGCACAAACAAATGAGACACTGTGTTTTGAGGAAGACTGTGTTTAAGCTGAGTTTCAGTACACCAACCTCAAATTTGTTTGTTTGGTAGTTGGTCATTACACAGAAGCTACCTCTCCATCTATTCATCCCCCTTTTTTGTTTTTTGATTCACAGCCTGGAGAAAACCAGCGTAACGTCTATATGTTTGTTGAGTATAAAAGCTTGCTTTTAGGTGCCTTTCTAAAGTTCTCACCTCGTTTGCTACTTTCGAGTCTGCAAACCCGTCACCCCCACATTTGCTGAGCTCATCTGTGAAGCTCAGAGGTAGACAGAGATGTAGACGGTGCAGAAACGACTCACACTACGCTCTGCAGCCACACTGGCCTAAACGCTCTTGCTCTGTGGATCGACCTAATTATACAGGGGTAGTGTTTGTGGCTGCAAGTTCAAATTCTGCTTCAACACAAGCGGTAATTTACTTTCTACACAGCAGAAGATTTTATGGACATTGTTTTGGGTTTTTAATGGATTTAGGTACAGACTGAAATTTAGACATGTGTATATATAAGCAGTCACGGTTTCAGCCTGACACAAATATGAAAAGCATTTAGCAGCAAATCTGAATACTTCTATTCTCTCAGCACGTCATAGAAACAAAAGCAGAACATGAACTTCAAACTCTTGAATATCGCTCCTGAGAATATCTGGAATGCAAGACTGACACGGATTAAAAACATCTGCTCAGGCTGTTCCAGCAGCGCACGTCCATAGTCCGTACCAGACCTGTTGTTATTATTGCTAGCGTTGTGTGTTCCAGTAAGAGATCAATCTAAAGAGCCAGTACTCACCTTTCTGCCCACATACACAGGAATACCAATGATCATGGCAGGAATGGCGATGCCAGCGATCAGCGCGATGCCGATGGGTGCGCCCACCAGCGTTCCCAACTGCCAGAGGATTTTCTTCTTCCGGCTCCAGGGCTTCTTACCCCAGAAAGTGCATCCTGAAGGGCTAAGGAAGAATAAGAGGAGAGATACGACTCAAACATCTCAGCAGGTGGTCATGACTCAGCAACAGAGAGGCTTCCAAACCTGTTAACCTGCACGTACTTCTGATTTCACTGCTCACTCTAAATGACTATCGCCCTGTTGCACTCACTTCAATCGTGATGAAGTGCTTCGAGAGGATAGTCATGACTCACATCCGGAAGACCATTCCCAACACTATAGATCCTTTACAGTTCGCATACCGCCGGAACCGGTCTACAGACGACGCAATCAACGCTACTCTTCACAAAGCCCTCACACACCTGGAGGGCAAGGACACATATGTCAGAATGCTCTTTATTGACTACAGTTCAGCATTCAACACGGTCATCCCACACAGACTCTCAGAAAAGCTCCTCACCCTCGGACTGACACCAGCCCTCTGCAACTGGGTGCTGAACTTTCTAACAGACAGACCCCAGTCAGTCAGAGTCGGCAGCTGCACATCCAGCACAAGAACAGTGAGCACAGGGGTCCCTCAAGGCTGTGTGCTGAGCCCCCTTCTGTACACGCTCTTCACATACGACTGCGTGGCCTCCCAGAACAACACCAGCATCATCAAATTTGCTGATGATACTACAGTCATTGGACTGATCACTGGTGGGGAAGAGACAGCGTACAGGAAGGAGGTGGCTGAGCTGGTGGCCTGGTGTCATGACAACAATCTTTCCTTGAATGCAGACAAGACCAAGGAAATGATTGTTGATCCAAGGAGGAAGCGAGAGCTACACACACCCCTGTACATAGGGGAGACTGAGGTAGAGAGGGTGAAAACCTTTAAGTTTCTTGGCATTCACATCAGTGAGGATCTCAGCTGGTCCCACAACACTCAGATCATCATCAGGAAGTCCCAGCAGCGACTGTACTTTCTGAGAAGGCTGAGAAAATTTGGTATGCCAACCAAAATTCTCAGCACCTTCTACAGGAGTATGATTGAGAGTGTTCTTACCAGCTCCATTATCGTCTGGTATGGAAACTCTACTGCTCAGGACAGAAAGGCTCTCCAGCGTGTGATCAAAACTGCACAGTCCATCTCAGGAGCAGCCTTCCCCTCACTACAGAACATCTACCACACCAGGGTCACCAGGAGGGCCCACAACATAATCAGGGACAGTACACACCCCCAGCACACACTCTTCACACGTTTACCTTCAGGCAGACGTTACAGGAGTGTGAAGTCCAGGACCACAAGACTGACAAACAGTTTCTACTCACAGGCCATCAGGCTTGTGAACACCTCACGCACTACCTCTCCAACCTCTCCTTTCTGAACTGGTTTTAACTGGTCTGATTTAAACTGCACCTTACACTCACTTTACTGTCAGAATACTGTTTACATTCACTACTCACACAAACATTATTGTTTACATTCGTTACTTGCAACTTGCACTTTATGGCTGCTGCTCTTCATACTTGCACATAAAAGCACACATAACTTTTATTTTTTATTCTTTAACTATAAAAATATTTTTATCTACTTCAACTTATATTGTTATACTTTGTATATTTTGTATATATATTTTTTATTTCTTTTATTTGTTATCTTATCTATTGGTGAATGGAGGAGCAGCAAAGTAAGAATTTCATTGTACAGTGTAACTGTCTGTTCTGCTGTACATATGACAATAAAACTCTTGAATCTTGAATCTTGAATCTCTTTACTATTTAATAAAGTAGTTCTCAGATACAGACGATCAGCTAAAACAAAGTTTACTCCTTTAGTTTTAGTCCAGGAGCTATAAGACCAGCGTAGCCAACACTTAATGAAAGACTACATCGGCTTTGGAGATCGGCTAAATTGGAGAAATATCGGCCGATCACCGATCACATATCTTGATTAAAAATCGTCCGACACCAATACATAGCCGACCGATCTTTCCATCTCTAACCACCACCACCACCACCACAGTAAACACCATCACCACCACCACTGTAAACACCATCACCACCACCACTGTAAACACCACCACCACTGTAAACACCATCACCACCACCACTGTAAACACCACCACCACTGTAAACACCATCACCACCACCACTGTAAACACCATCACTGTAAACACCATCACCACTGCATACACCAACACTGCATACACCAACACTGCATACACCAACACTGCATACACCAACACTGCATACACCAACACTGCATACACCAACACTGCATCCACCAACACCACCACTGTAAACACGATCAACACCACTGAAATAATTCAGATTTTTAAATAGTTACTGAAGTCTACTTTAAGCTAATTAATTAGATGGCACAAACAAATGAGACACTGTGTTTACTCCTTTAGTTTTAGTCCCGGTGCTCTATGACCAACATAGCCAACGTGTACTCAAAGTCTACATCACACTGATTAGCACTGTATTCACTCAGCGTTGCCAGCTTTTACCATTTCACTCACGATTTTAGGTGTTTTCAAGAACCAGCATCATGACGTTCTTTCTGCATGATGAATCTGATTGTGAAAAATGTGTCCTTTTTAGTTTGATACGCGGTAAGTGTTTGGGATCCGAGGAGTCTGAAAGTCTGAAATGTTTTTATCCCGTTTTTATAATGTATTTTACTCCTTTGTCCTGGTTTTCCATGTTCTGATCACGGGAACTTTAAGCTAATACCAATACGATGTGGTTGTAATTAGTGTTTTAAATCACGTAACAGTGAAAGCTAGCAACCCGGCAAACTGCCTGAATCAGCACACAGCTGCCTCAAATGGAGTCAGATGGCAAAACTACGTAAATCGAGAATCAGCCAATTCTTCTTCCATAGCTCTGTTTTCTCTCCATGGGAGGTAGGTGGTCAAACATTATGCATTAAGCAAAATTAACATGATTTAATTGGTATTTTATTATTAAATAAGTACAAATTGATGGATTATGGGAAAAAAGAATTTAGCTGATCCAATCAATTTTGATTATACGACACAAACGCAGGTCAGTTTTCAGCAACAAATCAGCACAATGTTATCTCTACAGTCATACAGAAGTTAGGCTTTAAAGTGAAAGTTTTTTCAGTTATATTAGTTAAATATTCATTGATAACAATACATCTCAGTATCAGAAACCACATAAACAAATCAATTAGAGATTAAACAACTACAAGTTAGCTCCAAGCTAATCAGAGGAAGCTTCAACGCTCCCGTACTGAAACTAAAGAAGCTGACGGGTGTGCACATGGAGGAGAAATGTGGGATGTCCAGGAATTAAGGTCTTTACGCGAATGTGGATACTCACCTTAAGTAGTGCAGGTCGGAGATTTCTTTCATGCAGAGCCAGCAGAACTCACAGCCACACACAGCACACGTCATGTGATTACAGCTCCCATCGTTCATCTTAATGATGTAGGCAGCACAGCGGGGACAAGGCTTTATATCGTCTGCTGAACGACACAATCACACAATCACACACACAATCACACACACAATCACACTTCTGTAAAAAGCTGCTCAGCAAGTGCTCAACCAGTTAAACTCACCTGAATCAGGTTTACGTTCAATAAACACAGTCATTAGTGAACATTGTTCACTTCTAATCACACAAAATCTAATTCTGTGGCATCTTCATGCCAACTCAGAGCATTGTTGTTTCATCTAGACACTCAGATGACAATGATGATGATGATGGAAGAGGAATGAAGAAACACAGCACGACTCTCTTTAAAGCTCTTTTCACCTGAAAGTCCAGACCATGGCTCATGTTTTTGTCTTTGTTACATTGTACACATCTGATCCAGGGCCCAAGAGCCCATGGCCCAAGAGCCCAGGGCCCAAGCCTCCAGCCTCCAGCCTCCAGCCTCCAGAATAAGCATTGCAGTGAAGGAACAACTAATTTTTGTTACATTATATACATCTGATCCAGCACTCCGGAGCCCTAGTCTCCAGAGCCCAAGATTTGGGACCCCTAGTTTCTGAAGCCCTAGTCTCCAGAGTCCAAGATTTGGGACCCCTAGTTTCTGGAGCCCTAGTCTCCAGAGCCCAAGGTTTGGGACCACTAGTTTCTGAAGCCCTAGTCTCCAGAGTCCAAGATTTGGGACCTCTAGTTTCTGGAGCCCTAGTCTCCAGAGCCCAAGATTTGGGACCCCTAGTTTCTGAAGCCCTAGTCTCCAGAGTCCAAGATTTGGGACCCCTAGTTTCTGGAGCCCTAGTCTCTAGAGCCCAAGATTTGGGACCCCTCATCTCCTGAGCCCTAGTCTCCAGAGCCCAACATTTGGGACCCCTAGTTTCTGGAGCCCTAGTCTCCAGAGCTCAAGATTTGGGACCCCTAGTTTCTGGAGCCCTAGTCTCCAGAGGCCAAGACCCCCGAGCCCCTCATCTCTGGAGCCCTAGTCTCCAGAGCTCAAGATTTGGGACCCCTAGTTTCTGGAGCCCTAGTCTCTAGAGCCCAAGATTTGGGACCCCTCATCTCCTGAGCCCTAGTCTCCAGAGCCCAAAATTTGGGACCCCTAGTTTCTTGAGCCGTAGTCTCCAGAGGCCAAGACCCCGGAACCCCTCATCTCTGGAACCCCTCATCACTGGAGCCCTAGTCTTCAGAGCCCAAGGTTTGAGACCTCTAATTTCTGGAGCCCTAGTCTCCAGAGGCCAAGATTTAGAACCCCTAGTCTCTGGAGGCCAAAACTCAGGAGTACGAACAATTTGTGAGTATTATTAGGCCCATTTATAGAGGAAATCCACACATTTTTCAAAATTCCGATATAATCTGTTCACTCATAAATTAATTCAGACTGGTTTTGGGTGTAATTAACTATAAATTGCAGAGAAACTTCCCAACTCCTGATTTCTTTACAGTGGTGGTAACAGAAACC
Source organism: Megaleporinus macrocephalus (assembly GCA_021613375.1). Lineage (NCBI taxonomy): Eukaryota > Metazoa > Chordata > Actinopteri > Characiformes > Anostomidae > Megaleporinus > Megaleporinus macrocephalus. The sequence continues at coordinate 54,331,496 of CM038703.1, read as the reverse complement.
AGAGGTCACAATGCCAACAATAAGTATTCAGACTTCAGTCACTATTTATCTAACCATCTACTGTAATAACTTTCTGAGAGGGAGCCTTTATAGGTGGACATCTGGTTCCATTCACCACCACTGTAAACAGTTTCCTTGTTTTAAACCTAAACACTCTAAATGAATTTGATGTCACCCATTTGAACATGTATAAAATTTGAAGACTTGGTTATGTTCCCGTTTATCTGGATTTAAGTGGAGTGCAGTCTATAAAACACTTAACAAACATCAGTGCTTTAGGCTTATTATTACTGTGGAATAGAAACTAAAAATAATAAATATTGTAATGCATACTGTGTAAATGTCTTGTGGTATAATGATAATCCAAATATTAATATATATTAATTATTTTATCGACCACCTCTAGTTTGAGTTTTGACACAGTTCTTCTAATGAAGCTCAAATGTCATGACATAGCGCTGAAAGTTAGTGTACTGAAGCTTTCACACTGCTTGTGTTCGCTGTTGTACCTGCAGCTCCGCTCTCCTGGCTGTAGCTGAGTGAAGAAGATCTGAAAGGCCGCAGTCGGAGGCTTTGAGCTCTCTGCTGTCTCGCAGCGTCGCAGGTTTGGTTGGGATGCCAAAGCTGTTTACAGTGGTAACAGAACTCCGTCCCACAGCCTTCGCGGCCACACGTGATCTTTGGGCAGCTGGCACAGCCGAAGGCAATAACTGCATACCTGAAACGTTCAGAGAGAAGTGATAAGAGTTAGAAAGTCATTAGGAAGCATTAAAGCCAACACAGCATGTTGGCTGTCTCTACCAATAAAACACAAACACACTGTTTACCACAGAGGCTGCTCTGCTTCAAACAGTAAATTCATGTTAGATCTGCACAGCACTTAATATACACCCTTGAATCACAGTATTAAAAATAGTCATACTAATAGAAATATGAAGAAACGACTAGATTACAGCAAGAACACCACATCATCACCAGACTAAAACAATTACACTACTCAGTTCAGCAGAGGACGTGGTCTGAGTGACCTGCACATCTGCAAAGCTCCATTAACACTGAACAGTATATATGGGCTTTGGAGCAACATATGCTGCATCCAGACATCATATTCAGGTCTGTTTATTATTTCAGCAACACAATCAACAACGTTCTGCATGTATTTCAGCAGCAGGTCCACAGTAAAAGAGCCAAACTGACCTCCCTACAGTCCAGACCACTGGTCACCCAATGAACCAGACTCCGAACTGTGGAGCAGCTGAAATCTAATACCAAGCAAGACAGCAAATGTCTCCTCAGATCCCAAGCATTTACAGACAGCTGTTAAAAGAACAGCTCTCAAATCAAATCAAATCTAATTTTTTTTTTGTATAGCGCTTTTAACAACTGATGCCACAAAGCAGCTTTACAGGAATTTAGTGATAAGAAAAGTTCAATAAAGCATAAATAAGCCCAAGAAGAAAATAACAACACAAAAGGAAATCATAGAAATCATAGAAAAAAAACAGAAAGCAATCCATTGGCGACGAGGAAAAACTGCCTCAGAACTGGAGGAAGAGACCTTGGGAGGAACCAAGACTCACAAGGGGGGACCCATCCTCCTCTGATCAGACTACTCAAACAGTACTGATATACTGACTCTACCACCTTGTACTTCTGTTCAGCTGCTCAGTTGGGCTTATATAATCATAATATGATATAACTAAGATGAATTATAGTACAGATGAACAGTCAGAGTGATGACAGTTAATGAAGGTAGAAGGTTAGTGGTAACTAGTTAAGAGTCCATGTTAATTTCAATAGATTCAGAACTACAACAACTTTGGTATGATGTATTGGTAGTGTTTTCAAATAAATATAGAATTTAAACAATTGCATCCAGTTCATATTTATATTTTGCTCCAACTACTTGGAAATAGATATTTAAAATTGCCTACAAACAGTGTGGAACCACATACAGACCACTAGGCCCAGATTTTCAGATGCAAACTGAGAACATGACTAAAAACAATTTCTAAAGGCAACGTAAAACTAGTATGAAGTCCAAGATTAAACTTTACCTATCTCTGGGACACTGATGCTTAGAGTTAACTGGTTAATAGATACTGTAATAAAATAATTAACAAAAAAAAAATCACTAAAGCACAGAGGACCTCAGTTTGGGGTCATTAAGGTCATTAACACTCCAGCACTAAAACTCATCAAGAGTGCCCCCCAAACCGAGGGCTGAGACCTCAGATGACTGTACAGGCGTTCACCTGCAGAAGCAGACAGCTCCTGCTATTAATGCCGGTGTTAATCCTCCCGGATGAGGACATCACTCACAGACTCGCACAGCCTTAGTAACCAGCGGACTGTAAATCTCTGACCTCACAAGCATTCAATTCAATTAAGATTCGTCAGGTTATGATTCAATGTACCATGAAAAAAAACAACCCACTGGATTCATAATAAAAGAGATTCTGCTCATGCCCACAGTAAACCTCCACCTGCAGGACACCAAGCACAACCACTGCACACAAAGCTCAGTAGACCCAGCATTCTCATCCATAGCAGACCATTTGAGTGAAGACGTCAGCCCTGGAGCCTCGCTTCTGAAACCCTCAGCCCTGGAGCCTCGCTTCTGAAACCCTCAGCCCTGGAGCCTCGCTTCTGAAACCCTCAGCCCTGGAGCCTCGCTTCTGAAACCCTCAGCCCTGGAGCCTCGCTTCTGAAACCCTCAGCCCTGGAGCCTCGCTTCTGAAACCCTCAGCCCTGGAGCCTCGCTTCTGAAACCCTCAGCCCTGGAGCCTCGCTTCTGAAACCCTCAGCCCTGGAGCCTCGCTTCTGAAACCCTCAGCCCTGGAGCCTCGCTTCTGAAACCCTCAGCCCTGGAGCCTCGCTTCTGAAACCCTCAGCCCTGGAGCCTCGCTTCTGAAACCCTCAGCCCTGGAGCCTCGCTTCTGAAACCCTTAACCCCACACTCTCAGCCCTGGACCCACGCTTCTGAAACCCTTAGCCCTGGACCCTGGATTCTGAAAACCTCAGCCCTGGACCTTTGCTTCAGAAACCCTCAGCCCTGGACCTTTGCTTCAGAAACCCTCAGCCCTGGACCCTTGCTTCTAAACTCTTAGCCCTGGACCCTTGTCTCTACACCCTCAGGCCTGTTTCAACCCAATGCATTGATAAACTAAATTTGCTCAATCGATGACTTAAAAAAAAAAAAAAAAAAAAACAGCCCTAGTGCTGCAGTACTGCCATCCATAATGCTGACCCAATACAAACCTCACCGCTCATGCTGGTGCTTACTTATCTGATGGTAAGAAATGAGTCAGAATGGAAATGAACGGAGGGATGTGGGAGTTAAGAGGCACTGAGTTCAGGAGCTCAATTAGAAAGTGTTTAGGAGCTCATTGCAGCTGATCATGTTCCACTGAACAAGCAGAACAAAATGAGCTTTCTGAGTTATAAACATGCTGAACTCCCACTTAATGGAAAAAACAGCTCACAGCTTTGCTAATGACTACACGTTGTTTACCAGCGTGTGCTGTGGTTGCGCGGGTCCTGATGAAAGTGAAACTATAAAGCTGGGAGTGTGTCTGCTCTAATAATAACAACCTAAAACGTACGATTTAAACAAAACATCTTGTCCTTTCATTTGTGGAGGGCGGGGGAGGGGCTTATCAGACAGTGAGACATTCATCATTCACAGTTCTTAAATGGCCAAAATACCTAATTTAACCTATTATACACACAAAATGTAGTGGACTCAGAACACATGCTGTATTTAGCTTCTTTTGGTTTATCTGATGCTGTCTATCCTTCCACTGTGAGAAGAAATATCAACGCTATGGGGTCTGAAAGGATGTGTAGCTGTTCAAGACGCTCCTCACAAAGAAAAGGAGATACAGACACAAACAAAGAAGCTGCTGCTTCTGTTCTCAGAACAATGGACTGACCACCCCAGAGTCCAGAACCTCAACACCACTGAACGTGTTTGGGGTTATTTAGATGGTGAGAAGCTGAAGCAGCTTCTAAGACTGAACTTTGGAGGTGAGTCTGAACTGAAACTGAGTCTCCTGAACAGAATGGAAGGTGAAACAAAGGTAAAGAGTGAAACACTAAACACTAAAATACCCCTTACTATATTTAGTTGTAATTACATCATTGAGATGTAAACAGAAGGATTCACAGGGGGTTTTGTTGTGAAGTGGTGATGATGGTGTTTACAGTGGTGGCGGTGGTATTTATAGTGGTGGCGGTGGTGTTTACAGTGGTGGCGGTGGTATTTACGGTGGTGGCGGTGGTGTTTACAGTGGTGGCGGTGGTGTTTACAGTGGTGGTGATGGTAACCAGAGGTCTCCCTGTCTATAACACAAATATACACATTGTATTTACAATCAAACCCACCAGTAAAGCTACACACGTCTTTTGAGTTTATATGGATGTTGATGGAAAATCTGGAAAATCTGAAAATACTAGGTTTTCTTTGGGGACTATTTTAACCTCACAGCATCCTGCATGTATCCCTCCACCATTATAAGGCCTATCATAAACAGTGTCTCAGCCATCAGTGTATTTGTAACCATCTACTGTAATAACTTTCTGTGAGGAAGCTTTTAGAGGTGGACGTCTGGTCCCATTCACCACCACTGAACCGTTAGGACTATCTAGAACAGTGCGCTTTACACCGAACCACTCTAAATGACTATACTTACCTCGCAACCATTTAATTATGTAGAAACTCTGAAAGCCCTTTAATTGTTGCTCCCATACGTATTATCCATACCCATATTTCAGATTTTGTTCTTTCCTTTTCCAAAGAGATGTTCTTGTACTACAATTAGGACTTTTTCTTCTTCTGGAAATGTACAACCACCCTCTATCCTCACGTCCACACCTCTATTCTTGGCGGGACCACAGAGAGAGTCCAAACACCCCACCCAAAGTCCAAAGAGTCCAAAGTTCCCACCCCAAACACACCCTCAGTCACAGCTAAGTGAGAGAAGAGCCTGAGGTTCACACTGCAGTGAGTGAAGGGAGGAGAACAAGAAGGCTTAAATAAAGCTGAGATTAGCTCAGAGGAGATGTAATCCAGGAGAGAAGAGCCAATTACTGACCTTACCCCAAAAGCAGACACTCGTGTTTGGAGTTGCTTAATTGCTCATTAAATGATATTAAAATAATACACAATGATAAAATAACTAAAGCACTATTAAAATTAACAGAATGTGAAAAGCTGAAGTGAATAAAAGTATCTGAGATGGTATTATTATATGTTAGACTCTCAGATTCATCAAATCAGCCCCAACTGAACAACAGAAATCCCAACTACAGGCACCTGTTGAGATGAAGTGGGGAGCTAAACTGAAAGCAGAACGCTAACGCTACAGCGAGACGGGCAACAGCGTCAGCTGCCAGATGAATAATAATCAGGACACAGGACTGAAGGCAGCGGACGGCCCGCTGCGCCGCTGTACCAGCCTGATGACAGAGACTCTATTCAGGCTGACAGTGTCACCAGTGTCAGCCCTGAGAAAGTGCTGATGACGGCACATTGCGGTGCTTTTGGCTGGAGACTTTGCACTGAATGTCAAACTCACTGTCATTCTCATCCACACGCAGTAAAATGAGCCTTTTCTGCTAAAAGAATACCTGCATTCCTGATGAACGGCGGCATGCAGCGCAGCGTACGAGACGAAACTAGTGAAACGTCAACAGGTCTCACTATACACTAGCGTGGGAAACAGTTTGATGCTCAGAACTCTGGATATACCAGTTTCGGTGTTGAGTGTTGTAGCTGTTTGTGCATGTACATGTTCTGCAAAGTTCTGGAAGCTCTCTCCCACAGAAACCACTTCTCTCAGCTGCCTGAAACGCCAACCCATTTCTCTGTTACATGGTGACATCATCTCATAACAGTGCTGAGGGCTACAAGCAAGCTTGCCACACACTCACAAAGCAACTACTGGAGACAAGGAAGAACAGACGAGGGCATGCTGATCAGCCAGAGCACATCAGCTCATGGGGAGGCGGGGTTTAACAACACAGGAGCTCTAACAAAGTGTTTAAGACAGACAGTTGGTCTAACTCAAAACCTAGGGACAGTGCAAACCCTGTGTAAGTAGCAGCGCTCTCTTCTCATAAGACGAGATGCTCTAGTTACTCTAGCTACTGGCTACCTGCCGCCTATTCAAAACAATAGCCTAAGGATTAAAAATCTGCTAGCATAATTAGCATAAATAAAATGCTGTTTGTGCGGTTATACGACAAGAAACAAATTAAAAACACTAGAGAGAATCGTAATAGCTTGCATTTAAATACGACTTCTCCACTCGAGGCTTCGCTTTTGTCCACCATGTTGGAAAAAAGTTTTGCCTGTGTTGCATCATGGGAATGCCTTAGCGGCCAAGGAACCGTTCGATGCTTCTTTACAATTCAGCCAAAATAAGGCACCTCAGTAGACAGCATGTTTAAGGTATTGCAAATCCGATTACATCACTTGATTTCTGAGATTTCTGGTCTTCCTTGATCTGCTACACAACCATCTTCGCATTGGAAAAACTTGCCCTCAATCCAATATGCCAGGTTTCAAGATGGTGGCCATGTTCGGGACATAGCCTAAAAGATAGGCCCCCTCACCCGTTACTTACTGGGGTATTCAGATACATTTTCCCTTTCCTTTCTGAAATAAAAGGGTGTCCTGAGACTTTTGACTCACCCTGTATAACACTGTGGTGGAGTCTATGGGTGACCATCTCATTAATAACATTTCCAACCAGACCTGAAGGCAGCATTACTTCTGTTGAAGTTATCATTCATAGTTTAATCAATAATATCTCAAGCTTGCTGGTCAAGCTGTACATAAATATAAATATACCTAATGTTACATTAGTGCATGTTTTTTTCATTCAACAAACTCTAAAGCCTTGGTGTTTTTTTGCTGTGTTTAATATAGTCAAAGGTTTTTGAAGTTTGTTAGTTAGCGAATAATCACAGAATTAGCCAACATTCGCATCACCTGACGCCGTTACCTCAGTGAACGTCCACGGGTCTATTAACAACGATACTTAATATAGGCATCTCTGTGAAAACTCATGCGCTGTGGCATCCCTGCTCTGAAACAGACCATTATGACAGTCTTCATCTCCTCTCTGGACTCCAGCTGTCTACGTTTCATCACACTCATCCTTTCAGCGCACCGCTACGGTACACACACACACTCGTGAGCCGCATTTGAAAGCCTATTTATACACACACGGCCACATACGGGCGGCCAGCGACAGGGAAGAAGACTGACTCCCTTTCAAAAGGCCGGTCGGCTCCGAGTGGCTCACGTGCCTCAGGCAGGGGGGCCAGGAGTGACAAATTTACCCCTCGCAGACAAACACGCAGAGCAGCTGCCCCAGAACGCCGGGGCTGGACTTCACTGGTATCATAGCAAGTGTTTAAAACAAACTGGAAACAAACAATGGAGAAGCTGTCACGTGTCATGGAAAGCCAGACTCACCGCGCTGGCATGGCAACAGGATGTTAGCATAACTCTCGACCCTGATAGCACAGACAACAGCAGGGACTCCACAGCCTCGGCGCAGAACACCCGGCTGGTTTACGACGGTGGGCGTGGCAGCATGTGCTCAGACCTATTTTTATATGACAACATCATGACAGTCTTGTTGTGTCCAAAAGTTTGTAGACACATGGTGATCCAGTTTCTACTAAAAATAGGACTTCAGTACCACAACACTTCTGCCACCATACAATCCCACATCAATATTCAATATTACATACATATCTGTACAAAGTACTGTAATATATTAAATTGTATATATTATTATTGATTATGAAAAACTTGCATTTGAATATTTAACGCTTATTAGCTGTGTAAACTAATAAGAGTCTGTGAAAAGAGCCTTAACAGACTCAGACGGCCGCAAACTGTTCACGTGTGCAAAGTAAAAACTCTGAAATCACAGTAAACACTGCTTCTTCATGTGGTAACCTCCTAAAATTGCAGCCTAACCCAGTAATATTTAAAGAGAAAGGAAAGCTGTGCCAGCACCGGAGAGGCTGTGTTTTTAGTTGCCAGCACCGGAGAGGCTGCGCTTTTAGCCATTACAGCCGGAGAGGCTGCGTTTTCAGCCATTACAGCCGGAGAGGCTGCGTTTTCAGCCATTACAGCCGGAGAGGCAGCCGTTACAGCCGGATAGGCCGCGTTTTCAGCCATTACAGCCGGATAGGCCGCGTTTTCAGCCGGAGAGGCCGCGTTTTCAGCCATTACAGCCGGAGAGGCTGCAGTTTCAGACACTTTCACAGGATATAAACTGTCCTGTTCTAACAATATAGAAATATAGAATGTTTTTCTTTGGACAGCAACGATATTCAGAAATGTATTTAACCAGAATGAGCCACAGAGGCAGGTGAATATATACCTCACTGATGTACTACAGCTGTGTTTGTTCAAATAATTAATCTTTATCTCGTCTACAGTGGACCAGCTGCACTACAACATAAGACACACAGGAAATGTGTGTCAGCTGAACATCACGCTCTCTGCAAACACTGATATGCAATAAAAGTTACAACTGGGCAATAAATAGCTTCTCATTACCTTTACAGTAAACAAACCTCCTACACGCCCAATAAAAACACATCACACCAAGAAAAACAAAGCAGCTCACCTGAACAGGTATTTCTACATTCCACACAGAGTCAAAAGGAATGAGAGAGCATTCTTCACCATTGAACCCGACCACCTTCTGTCGACGTCTGAAAAACTCAACTCCCACTCACCACCAACCAACTCAACCAAATTACTCTAGAGAGTGACCATGTTTGGTATGCTGGAAACAAATATGGCCTACATTACAAAAATTACTGCCACAATGAGCTCCGTAACAAAACCAGATTCTAATGCTTGGTTACGAGTACACTCGGGGGAAAAAACGCAATTCCAGCAAACCTCATCATTTTAATGACACGTAATTAGCTCCCTGAAACTCGTTCAGCAAAGAGAGAGCAGCGTATAAACCTGTTAAAGCCAAAAAAGCTCCCATGTCTGGCTCAGGGTTTCTAAACTTAACTGGAAAGTCTGGTAAGACATCAGACCTACTGAGTCACAACAGGAACAAATAATCTCCCTCATGAAAACACAGAGCGCTTAACTACACAAGCAAAGCCCTTCACCACCGGCGAGCTGGTCCAACACACGCCACAACAAAACAATACAACAGTCTTCAGCCAGAATACATGAGCAGCAGAAACCAGACCAAAGTCTTACACTATATAAGCTGGGCTGTTTTATTTAGTGGCTGCTAGTGGTACAGCAGTAATAGTGCCGGCCTCTCAACAGAGAGATCGTGGTTCCAATCAGTGTTAGGGCTTCATAGCTGTCCATTCTTTAGGGCAGTCGTGGCCTGAAGGTTAGGTATCCGGTTCGATCCCTAGGACCGGCAAGCCATGTGAGCACGGCACCTACTGCTCCCCGAGCGCCGTGGATAGGGCTGCCCACCGCTGTGGGCACGTGTGCTCTGTCCCCTAGTGTTCATGTTCACTAGTGTGTGTGGGAGCATGGCTGTGGGTTTCACTGCACGGATGGATTAAATGCGGAGGGCTAATTCTAAATTCTAAAAATTCCAAGTTCAAACAAAGTTATATTAGTGAAGCGCTCTGAGGGAACAAAATGTGTGTTTACATTGGAGCGGCATGATATGGCCTTTTAAAAAAAAAATCGTAGGTTTTTTCACAATAAACAAAATGGATTTTAGATTTTAATCGACTGTTTTGCAGTTTGAAGGCAGACGCGTTGCAGAGCCCAGGTGTCATTAACAAAATGTAACGTTAAACTCATGTAGGGCCGCATCGTTTGGACGGACCACAGGTCAGTGTTGGCGGCATGATACAACACGTCCTCCTCCTCCAGCTCTCTAGTGATTCTTTGGCGTGTGTTGTTAACCAATTGCGGCAACTTCAGAAAAATATTTGTGTCTTGGTAGCACATACTTCTGGTCTAAAACTTTTACACCTGTCGGACTTTTCCACCGTTTATATGGGCACCATAAACATCGCTATAGCATCTGAGTTTCACTCTAAATTACTTAAGCCCAAAGGGAAGCGTCGGTGGCGGAAAACTATTTTCATGAAAACACATCAGCCTTAACTGTAAATTCAAAGTAATCGATAAAATCAATTTATCGCCTAGCTTTGGTTTACATGTGTCTTTGTCAATGTTCATTTTTAAACACTGTTCTTTTTGTCCAGTGAAAGTTTAATGACCAACAGAAATGCTCGAAAACCACCTGGAATGAAACCTCTGTACACTAACGTACACTGAAAGTCAGCAATCCTTCTGTTCTCTCTGTGAAGCTGCTGTTCTGGAGACATATCAAAAACAGACTAAACTCATTTTCACATCTCTTTATCCTCTTTTACCACAGGCCGCTTTAGTTAGTGTGCCTTTAAGACTAATATGTAAATGAGCTCTGTTCTGATTGGGCATCCTGCATTGCACCTCATTCAACAGGCCGTCGTTTTCACTTGAAATGGCGATTTAACTCAGCACTACAGTGACTCACTATCACCTCTTCAGGTACAAAGTGGTACTCCAGTGACTCACTATCACCTCTTTAGGAACAAAGTGGTACTACAGTGACTCACTATCACCTCTTCAGGTATAAAAGTGGTACTACAGTGACTCACTATAACCTCTTCAGGTATAAAAGTGGTACTACAGTGACTCACTATCACCTCTTTAGGAACAAAGTGCTACTACTGTGACTCATTATCACGTATTCATGTTCAAAGTGGTACTACAGTGACTCACTATCTACTCTTTAGGAACAAAGTGCTACTACTGTGACTCATTATCACGTATTCATGTTCAAAGTGGTACTACAGTGACTCACTATCGTCTCTTCAGGTACAAAGTGGTGTTACATTGACTGACAATCGATTCTGAGGTACAAAGTGGTACTAGAGTGACTCACTATTACCTCTTCAGGTTCATAGTGGTACTACAATCACTTACCATCACCTCTTCAGGTACAAAGTACAAAACCAAGTCTTACCCGCAGTCGGGGGCGGGGCACCAGCGGCAGTCAGGGTCGGCCACAAGCCAGCGACGGAGCATGAACTCCTCGTACTTCTCCATGAGGGCACGATCTCCGAGGATCATACGTATGTCGTGTGGGTTAAAGCGCTCGGAGCACTCAGGGCAGCTGATGTTGACCCTGCTCTCGGAGATCTCGATGCGGAGATACTGTCGAAGGCAGTCGGCACAGGAGCGGTGGTGACAGGTCATGATGTCAGGGAAGCGGTCTCGGGCATGCCGCAGCAGGCAGAGGGGACACTCCAGCAGCTCAGAGGAAGAGGAGGAGGTGGAAGAGGAAGTGGAGGCGGAGGCCACTCCGGGCGCGGAGAGAGAAGAGGAACGGTCCTGAAGCTGCTGCTGATTCTGCTGAAGTTCGGAGTGAACGCTCTCGACGCTGGCGATGCCGTCCACTCCTCCGGCGAGGGCACGCGTCTTGCGAGACTTGGGTTCGCTGCGGCGCCTTCGGAACAGCGAGCGGAGCGAGAGGCGGCGCTTTTTGGGCGTTTTCCTGACGGACGGCAGACTGACGGATGACGCCGCGGAGGGAAGGTCCCTCTCAGAGCCCTGGGCCTGATGGTGTAGACTCATCTCTCCTGCGGGAACGCTGTGGCGGGACTGGGGGGCGTCAACGGCTGCCGCAGGGCCGGGGAAAGAAGAGGAAGAGGAGGAGGAAGAGGAGGAGGGAGAGGGAGGGGAGAAAGGGGGAGGGGGGGACAGGGCTTTCGGAGGAGAGGGCAGGGTGTTATGACATGGTGGTGAACCCTCCGGAAGCCTCTCTGCTGAGCCGGGTGGCTCAGACTGGGACACGTGGGGCAGCTCGGAGTCAGCCTGGCTCTCTGCCGCACCTGAGGAAGAAACAGATGGAAAAATAAGTCTGACTACATTATAACCACATAACGTTAGCTAAAAATATTATCAATGATAAATTTCCAAAAATAAATATCAATTGAAAGGCAAGAAAAGGAGACACAGCAGATAATATGTGCACACAAAGGGAAGCCAGATTCCGGCAGGGAGCTGAAATACACCAGCGCAGTGCTGTGTCTGTCTTAATTTAAAACAAGGGGTTTCAATGTTCAGACACTGCAGAACCAGTGTGTGGTGGTCTTAAGGCTGAGTACTTAATGCACCGTTAGTGTAGCACGAGGAAAAATTATGTGCAACGTCTTAAACCGTACGTGCCAGACCACCCACATGGCTGTGTACTTTCAAATATGCTTGCTTGGCACTTAATTTAGAATAAATGAAACTGAATGGAGGACTGTTTAGCAGCTTCACGGCTACAGGCATGTATATGAGAGCTGTACTATATGGTTTTGGCTGGGACTGGAAGAAGGTGTGTGTGTGTTTAATTTTTACTCATTAAAAAAGAAACTAACTTCCTCTGTAAGACTATAAACTTTTGAAGCTCTCTCAAGTTCCCACGGCTGTCATACAGACTCATAACTCTGGAATAAACCCAATAAGATTTGTTTTTTGGTTTTTTTTGGGGGGGGTATCATAAATTACTTCTATGATGGAGACACTCCAAGATAGAGTGAAAGAGGAAAAAAAAAAAGAGAGATACAGAAATGAGAGACAGAGAATGTTATTCTTATCCAGCCAGAAGCTAAACAGAACGATAAAGAAATAAACAGATTTTTACAATTTCCTGTTCATTATGAATGACAGAACCTGAAATTAACATCAGAACGCCGTTGTTACGTCCAGGCTGCTCGCTGAGCCGCAGGGAGGCGATCCAGGAAAAATCGGAGGCGAAGAGCGCCCAGAGAAACAGATTAACATAATGAAAGGAGCGCAGCAAATCAGGCCTAACATCCACAGACAGACAAGCTCTGAGTCTGAATATGCGAACAGGCTTCGGTTCAAAGCAAACAAGATTCTTGAGCAGGGACATTCCAGGAGCAGAAGAAACAACTTCAACTTCTACACTGTACAGTGTTCTCACAGCGCTCACAGAGAGCTCGCGTACAGTCTCAGAGCTCTCGCACAGAGCTCGCGCAGGGTCTCAGAGCTCTCGCACAGAGCTCGCGCAGGGTCTCAGAGCTCTCGCACAGAGCTCGCGCAGGGTCTCAGAGCTCTCGCACAGAGCTTGCGCAGGGTCTCAGAGCCCTCGCGCAGGGTCTCAGAGCCCTCGCGCAGGGTCTCGGAGCCCTCGCGCAGGGTCTCGGAGCCCTCGCGCAGGGTCTCGGAGCCCTCGCGCAGGGTCTCGGAGCCCTCGCGCAGGGTCTCGGAGCCCTCGCGCAGGGTCTCGGAGCCCTCGCGCAGAGCTCGCACAGGGTCTCACAGCACTCACACAGAGCTAGCACAGGGTCTCGGATCGCTCGCACAGGGTCTCACAGCAGTCTCGCAAAGCACAGAGCCTCTCAGCGCACTGGACTGTAAAAGAGACTGTAAATATGGCATATAAACAGTGCACATAAAGATAAAACTGTATGTGTAAGTAGGCTGTAAGTGCTGATTCACTGAGAAGGCAAACTGTAATCAATTAATCCTTGTTCATTATAATTACAGCGTAGCTTCACAGTTAAAACCCTCCAAACTGTTATAATGTGATTTACAACCTACCACAGTAAAAACAAGCATTACTCAACCCCTGAAGCACATGTGTGCAGTTAATGTCAGGATAAGAGGAGTGGAAAACTGAGCAAAGCTCTTGAGATAAAGCAAAGAGGAGTCTGAAAAAGAGAAAAACCTCTCAGATGAAACAGCAGCACTGTCTGTGTGCCCAGCTGAAGAACTAAGGAGATGAAGAAAAGCCACTTCAGATCCATTTGGCTGACCTCAGCCAGTTCATTAGGCTTATCAGAGCACAGGCCTGCTCTTCTGCTAAACCTCCCAACAGCGAGAGAGATAAACAGGAGAGCGGTAAAGAAAACAAGGGAGCACAAACGGCCACTTAAGTCATGTATCTGCTCCAGGCTGGGAGCCTGAGGGGGCCGGGGCGAGGAGGGTTCACTTAATGGGCGATTAGGGATTAAATAACGAAGGGTTTTAATGACACGCTGTGCATAAAATCCAATTATAACAGCATTTCAGTTTGAAGCTATTCCAATTTCTGATGTGTACGATGTACATGATTAGCTAAAACTGTCTGAGATGTTACAGACGTTTGGATTTTTTAAACTCATGGCATTAAAAATCACAAATTTATTGATGATGAGGAGGAACTAGCACTACCCTTGCTCCGTGTTGATAATTGTGCATTTGGGTTCTATTAGAACAGATTTACTTAATTTAATTTAACCAAAACACAATATTTCTCTTATACTGTACATCTGTGTTCACCCTCACACAGACAGAAACACTGTAAGAGCTCCTGTGTCTAAGCCCCGCCCCCCAATGAGAGCAGTGAGCTCTGATTGGTCAGCTTACCTGTCCTGTTCTGATCTGATTGGCCAAGCTGCACAGCAGTTTCACCCCTACTCGGCCTCAGTAGTTGCTGTGCATTGTATGAGGGTGGGCCAAGTTTGCCCGTAGGCGGGCAATAAGGACCATGTTTACGAGATGATGTCATGTTTAGAACTTTGCAGAACGTTTACATGCACAAACACACTACAGCAGACTAAAGAAAAGAGAGAAACCGGGAAAGCAGAACAGAACCCCTTTAAGCGATAATGATACGAATCTAAAAGCAGATTGAACGGTGTCCCAGTGTAGCCCCTCCAATTTAAGACGAGTCAACGAAGCCAAAAGGTTTTTGTTTTGGTTGGAATGCTCTTAAAGCTGATCTGAAAGCTCATTTTTTAAATAGTTATGTTATAAAGTACCTGACTGTTGTTTTCCTTGCTTAAGCATCAATTTTTGAATCGTAGTGGAATTTAAACCATTTCAAGAAGCAGTCTGTTTGTAAACAGAGGTATTTTGGTCATGCTGCCATATTTAATATCAGGGGAGCAGTAAATCTCAGAGACTTTGTTATGAGTACAGATCGTTCCAGTATGTTCTTCACAAAGTAAAGATTAGTGGAACCGTTTAAGTCCACTTAGCCAATCCATTCTGAATATTATACAAATACAGGTCACAGAGTAAAAACCTGGTAATCAATCGTACTGCTTATTATACAATCAACGTTCTAAACACTGGTGACTAAACACCAAAACACAGCACCAAGTTAAAGTCAACACTAAGGTCACGCAGAATATTCAGTATTAATCCCTAACTATATTTTAGCATTTATAAGTATGTATTAGTATATATTAGTACCAATATTTATCAGTATCAGTACGTATCAGTATTTATTACTATCATCTATTTATCAGTATTGGTTAGTATTTATGAGTATCAGTATTTATCAGTATTAGTATGTACAGCATGTATCAGTATCAATTATTATCAGTATATCAGTGCCAATATTTATCAGTATCAGTATGTATAAGCCATTATCAGTATCAGTATGTATGAGCCTTTATCAGTATCAATATTTATCAGTATGCATTAGTATATCAGTATTACTATGTATTAGCCTTTATTAGTATCAGTATTTATCAGTATGTATAGCATGCATCAGTATCAATAATTATCAGTATCAGTATCAATAGTTATCAGTATCAGTATAATTATTTATCAGTATGTATAAGTATTTATCTGTATCAGTATGTATCAATATTAGTGTCAGTATATAATAGCATTAGTATTATCAGTATATATTAGTATTTATCAGTATCCATATCAGTGTGTATATGTAACAATATGTACCTGTACAGTATTTATGAGTATTAGTATGCATCAGTATCTATGAGCATTAATCAGTACCAGTACTTAATATTCATACATGTGGCCATACATGATGCTGTGATTATTACATAACGTGAAGGAAAGGAGAAGCAGAGAGACAGAACCGTAATAAATCCCAGGGCTGGACGATGCGTCCGTGTGCGTCTGTATCTGAGAGGGTCTCAGACAGTTCATGTAAACACTGGAACAGTTGCTATTTACACCCATAAGAGCCTCACGCTGTTCCAATTACAGACCGCAAACGTTACTACAGTAAACAAACAAACAGAGCCTAAACTGTAAACCCCAGAGGACACAGGCATAATGGTCGAGGAGGAAAGCTCAACACAAACCAGCTGAACTCATTAACCACACTTCTACCTTAAAGCTCAGGACTAGCTGAGGTCATACAGCTTAATGACAGCAAATTGTTCAACAGGATAAATGAACATGGGCTGTAATATCCTCCCCTGTAATGTTTACATCACGACTCTTCAGCAAACAACTCAACGCATAACTTTTTTTATTCTATTAAAAACATAATTAAAAAAAAGTTTCTTTAATAATATACATATGTAGACTGAGAATCTAGTAATACAGACAAACATCACACACAAAGTATCTGAGGATTTTATTTTGGCCACTAAATATTGTATTTTACTGTAATAAAAACCATACGTTCATATTTTATAAAAATTTTTGGATGGGGCATTTTAATGTTTTAAACTTGGACATGAATTATTGATTACTAACAATACATTCTTATTACAGAACACGGGTCCATTTCACCCTCTGGGCAGCATTATTTATTGTTTTGTGTTTTAACTTCTGTGAAGCATCCTTGTTTTTGAGAAAGGTGTTGATTAAATGGCACTGATTATTAGTTTTTATTCTTATTATTATTATTGCATTTTCATAAACTTGTGTTTGCTGCTTCTCCAACTGTCAGCTGAAAAAAAAACACACCAGGGGTTGTTCAGTCAGTTAAAGTTCACCGTAGCCGCAGGCTTCATTCCATCAGCAGGCTGAGCAATTGTGCTTGAGGGAAACCGCTCCCTTTCTCAGGAGTACGGACACACACACACACACACACACACACACACACACACACACACACACACACACACACACACACACACAGATACAGACACACACAGATACAGACACACATACACAGACACACACACATATACATACACAGACAGACACATACGCCAACACACACAGACAGACAGATACATACACCAACACACACAAATATACCCACTCACACACACATACACATACACCGATACATACACACACACCTGCTCTCTCTCTCTCTGTCTCTCTCTCTCACACAAACAAACACACACACACACACACACACAAGCTCCAGTGTTCGTGCTGTCACACGTCGTCCTCTGTGCTTTTCCTGTGCTGGTGAAGCGGCTCAGGAAAAGCAGGCCTGTGTACGGAACGCTGTAGGATTTCTGTAATGAGCTTATTAAAGAATTTCCTGAGACATTCCCTACAGGACAGATTTCCTCACTGCAACAACACACGCTCAGCTTAGAGACCCTGCAGATACGCAACATATCACACAGTATTCACCATCACAATATCCACACACTGACATACTGATACAGAAAATTCTGTACCTAAATAATTATCGCTCAGTCTCGTAAACAGATGTTCAGTTTCAATCAATACGTTGACTTCGACAGTGATTTCTGAGAAAGTGTGGTTTTTTTAGTACCTTCTTTCTAAAGGACAAACTGAAAGTGAAGGCAAGGAGCTGTAAGGGGGGGTGTTTACTGAGCACAGCGGCCTGCTGACTAAACAAGAAGCGCAGTCATTTATAACATGCATACGGAATATAACCCAGACAGCCAATCAGCAGCCGGATCTTGGATCAATAAATGTAGGAACTAATTAATTATAATAACGTATTTAATGTAAAAATGTACTACACTCTTCATAGCGAACTGACAGACAGCTTCTTAGCATTTCTCTTTTTCTTAAGTATCCTTTAAATCACACAAAATATGTTAAACGTCAGTGGAATTCCCCTTTAAACTGGACCAACAAAGCTCCTGTGGACTCCTGGCACCACTGTTGGGACTTTTCTGTCAAACCTTAGACACTGATACCGATACTGAGTAAACAATAATCACAATAAATTCCAAAATCTATCCTGAAACCAATATCGTCAGCACTCTGACCAATCACCAAGAACCCAGGAAAGGCCAAATAACAGACGAGGCATTACTACTAGTTATCATTATCCAACAAAAGTCCATTCTGGTCAAAATATTAGGGCTTAAGCTTTGAGTAACCCCTGTGTGATCATGTATGTGTGAAGAAACTCCAGGTTCTTGCCAATAGACAGCTCTAAACACTGCGTCAGTGAAAGAGAAACAAGACAGCATTGAAAACTTAAGCAGTCGACAAAGCCCAAACAGGAGCAGTGCAGCTGAAGAAATCAGTGATATTTCACAAGAATTTGGCATAAAGAACGAAACAGTTGTTAATACGACTGCAAAGCATGTAGCGATAAAACAGCAACAATTTAGGACAACATACTTCATATCCAAATATATTCCAAACTTGGAATTTGTCAAATTCACACAATACTCATTCCTATGCATCACCTTTTAAACAGTCCCAAACACACCACTGATAAAGACCATTATGTAAAAACACTGTGTGAGCGTCTCCATCACGCTGTTTATTTCAGTATATAGGAGAATACGTTTACACTGCGCATCTTCAGCATGAAAATTGATCACTGGTTAACTTAGAAGGTGAATTTTATCTGATGATTTGATAAACTGTGACAGTGAGTAATTGATAACGAAAGTACATTGATTAGCATAACTTGTGTCGATGTGTTGCAAAGATGGCCATGCATTTAGAGCACAAGCTGCAGCTACAAACAATCACTCGCATGTATCTAAAGTTGTGGGAGTGTTTCACACAGAAACACAACAGTGTGGTGCTCCGTCAGCTCTGCACAGTGGAGATGATCACAACAGTACAACTGCTATACACGAGACCTTGAAGCTCAAACATCCTGTAGCTCTTCGTCAACACAGCAGCAGGACAGCACCTGTTTACCTGTTTATCTTAGCAGATTACTTTAAGATTATTAACTAGACATAGACCGATCAGCATTTTTTAATCTAATTCCGATCGCCGGTCACATTTCAGCAAGACCGACCGGTAGCCGATAACAATCAAAGGCGGGGCTATATGCCACGACAGTGCTACATGCAATTTTTAGCGCAAGTCATGAAACATGGTTGAAACGAGGTTATCTAGCGTTGTTTGTTTTGTGCTAGCTGCGTGTGCTAGCTCTGCTGTTGATACTCACTGTATTCAGCCGCGTGGTGTACTCTGAAGTGCCGTATCAGATCAATAGTGTTAAATGTCCTGGTTCCCCGACGAGACACGCTGATTTTACAGATGTTACAGAATGCCGCTGGCGGGCCAGGAATCAATAATAAATATATTTAAGGATATATCTGAAGATCTACAGTTCCACCAAAGACAATTAAGGTACCATATGAAAGCTTAGAATCTCTACTTTTTGGTCGTTTTGTCATCTTTTGGCCAATCTGGACATATTACACATTAAACGAACGGGGAGATCCTCAGGATTATGATGGCGTAAGCTATTATACTCTGAAATGTAGCAGTATTGAAATAAAAAATAAAGAATAGCTATTCCGAAAAGTAACACGCCCCCTAGCGCCGCCGCAACTTCCACGTTGTTGCGACGCGTAAAGGCTCTTAGCCGCCACAGGGATACTCCACCAAACTCCAACCCAGCCACATACCTCAGACTTTCAGCTTCAAAACAAGACCAAACTTGTGTTTTTCCATCAATAATCTGCCATTTTGTGGAAGGAGTACTCCGGAAATCCGACAGATCAGAATAAAAGCCATCGAATTGAAAAATTTATTAAAATATCTTCCATTTCGAACTCGGCCATTTTTATGGCCATTTGTATTTTCAAGCGGAAATTGGTAAAAAAGGGGGGGGAGGGGTCAAGATAAGAGGTTAATCGTCCAGTGTAGATACCGAAGGCTGTTCTCGATACCGCGGGAGCTTTAAAACATACGTACCTGCTTCTCAAAGCAACCTTCTTACTCTCTGCCAGAATATATAGTCCACAAACTATATATAGTTATATATATATAGTTGTAGTTCGTGAGGCGTGTAGGCTTTGTGGCCTTTGTGCTACGTGTCAACCATTTATAGATGGCGTGCGTTTAAGGTAATTCCTTGTGGATTCTATGTGGAAATACCCTATGGGATCAATAAAGTATCAATCTGCCTCTATATCTTTTTAGTGCTAACGATAGTAAATAGTAATAACAGTAGTGTGGTAGTCTTGGGCTGCACTAACTTCATGCTTCTAAATCTCAACTGTCTATTTATCTTTTGGCTCTCACAATAACATTAACTTGAGGCCACAACAACAACAACAACACAAACACACACTCACACCAAACACACAGCCAGCCAAGGCCTCCAAACTACTGTCAACTGAACGACTAAAATAAACCTTCACTCATTTAACCGCGATGTAATCCAAAACCATTCCAAGCTAACCAGAAGAAAACACAGCCTTAACCAGGAACAGCTATATAACACAGACAGTGGCTGACACCACGACCAACAGAATTCATTCAACCTTACTCGTTAAATAAAACCTCCCCAAACAAACACAGCCATGTTTGTGGTGATATTAGAACTGAACATGTAGAGCACCAGCCTGAGACACATTTACAACCATTATTCAGAACACAGACCATTTAGAATAAGTGCATAAAACTGTTTCTCACCTACATTACTAACCTACTAACTACACTCTCTGCTGACTTCTTAAAAGTTCTACATAATGCTCTGTTCTAGATACAGTCAGAACCTTTCACAGTGGAGGTGAATGGAACCAGACATCCACCTCCAAAAGCTCCCTCACAGGGCACAAATCAGCAGAGCCAGTAACACTCTGTTACTGGTGAGCCACGCAATGAATTACAGTGAACATTGCAGCGAACCACCATCACAAACGTGAGTGATGGCGAATGCTGAAACGTGATCTAAACTCTTGCGGCCTCTCGGCACATATTTGAATTATGGTTGCTGATGTAAATTCTTTGTCTGAGCTGGGTGCACGTCTGCGTTGGGGCGGCTCAGTAGTGGCTGTGTTTTGTATGTATAGGTACTCTGTACTGTGACGTATTTGTGAGAAAAATGTTGTATCAGCGCGGGTCTCTGAACTCGTTTTTCTCCCCATGATAAGGGGGCATTACTGGTTAATATTTTCAGAATAGCACAAATACGACATTACTACAGGCCAATACCGAGTACTGATACAGAGTTCCATTACCTATACCAACCCTATCTAAACTTACTAACCTGTAAGTCCTGACATCTACACAAATAATAAAAAATAAAAATAAAATTACAAATAAAATATACTCGACTTGACTTAACACACACACAAACACACACACAAAGACAGATAAACGTCTGGCTGGTAGTGTACCTAAAACGTTAGACTTGTAAATGTGTGTATGATTATATATTTACAATATTACGTTTATATAATTAATAACAAAAATCATATTTAACAGTGTAAAAATATCTTTACTGTGTAAAACAGTTAAAAACAGAACTGAACAGTATGTATATAAAGTTGTGGTGTGAACATGTGACACCCAGCAGCTACTCGGGCAGCTGAATGTTGTTTCACATCTGAATGTAAGGAGTGTGTCTTGTGCACAGCTTTGCGTAGTGTCTCTGAGTGTCAGGCTCTGCTGGAGTTTAGTGAATATCACTGTAGGTGGGGTTGGTGGACTGATATGCTATGCTGAAGGCTATCTTTACGCTGAGAGTCCAATTAATATAGACTAATATTAACCCAGACTGTAAGAGCTATGTTAAGTTCTGTGTACTGGTGCTCATGCACGTGTCACCGTGTGTGAAGATTATGTAGTGCTTTATGGTGATGGCCATTGGTCTCGGTCCTTAGCGCATTAGTTTGCTGCGCATGCTGTACTTGGCAATGTCATCAAACCACAGAACACATTTAAGAGTCATTACATTTTAGCAGAAGTTAACAAACATGAGAATATGATTAATAATGAACAATATATCTATAGATATGTCTTAAATAAAGTAAAAATAGATAACATTTTAAGATAAGACATTAAATAGTGAAAGCTCCAGTGCATGAGTGTGCTCAATTTTACCAGGTGACTTGAACATCTTTTTATAAAGAGTTGTGTATGCATAGAAAATAAACAATAAAAAGGCTGGTATTTTGAGAGCATTCTTTCCTGAACTTAATGTTATAAAGCTGATTTCGGTGCATCTGTTCAACACACATTTTTTTTTTATTAGTCAGTC
Source organism: Megaleporinus macrocephalus (assembly GCA_021613375.1). Lineage (NCBI taxonomy): Eukaryota > Metazoa > Chordata > Actinopteri > Characiformes > Anostomidae > Megaleporinus > Megaleporinus macrocephalus. Next base: position 54,309,312 of record CM038703.1, on the reverse strand, counting down.
TACTAAGAGTATGAAACACCCGCCTCACTTCCTGTTTGAACGCAGAATGCAGATGCATCTCAGGCTAATCTGAGCAAAGCTTCATTCATGAGTATGAATGAAAGAGGAGATTAGTCTGTTGGCTTGCTCAGCCGACCCAGACACTGCTCATTCACCTGAGCTGTGTAGATCAGACTGTATTTAGATTTAGCTGCAATTAACCAGTGATAACCCTCAGACCTTCTAAGTTTAGCTCCTCCTCTAATCCCAGCGTCAGGTAGGGCTGAGGTGAGTAAGCAGAGACGAGGACAGATACGACCGATGCACCCATAATAAGTAGGAGAGACAAAAATATTAAATCTAATTAAGTTCAGTTCAGTTTTATTATTGTCTCTCAGAGAAAATCAGCACCTGTGAGTCGCCAAGCGCAGGTAACGGTAGATAAAGTAGTTCAACCCGCCAACCACACAACATAAAAATCACAAATATAATTAAATAATGTAACTGTAACAGTGATTTGTGACATTTAACAACGTAGATTCAATCACAAATGTTGTTTTACTTTAACACAAGGGGTTACCAGACAAGTGCACAACGCTAACAGTCAATCACAGCAGGCTATAAACTAATAATTCAGTACATTCGTCAATAAAAAGCAGGTCTTAACAACAGTTAATAAAAGATATGACAGCACAATAAACTTCTCCCTTTTATACACATAATAAATATCAGTTCACCATACACTGTAGTGTAAACGTCAGTAACACGGAGAGTACAAGTGAGTGTGGTATAATTTACCAAAACAAATAAATAAAGTACTGAAGTGTCTCTCCCCATCGCCCAGCTCCACCGCTGACTTTACTAGAAGGATCCAATCAACCACCCAGGTTCCATACTTGTTTTACGGCTACAGTTATTATAAAACTATATGTTTATAATACAGTTTTCCCGTTGCAGCACAAAAACGTACTAAAATTTAAAAATGTTTACAGGAAATAAAGGAAAACGGCCAAACAGTTCTAAAAGGGTAATTAGAATTCTGTAATCTGTTACATTTCAAAAGCAACCTTATCAATACCCGAGTATCCTTAAATAATAGTTGGGTTGGGACACATGTTACTGATGTGTGTGTGTGCGCGATAGGGATGCACCTAACGATTAATTTCCTTAATCAATTAACCTAACAATTCTTTTTTCGATTAGTTGATTAGTCTAAAAACTAACAATTTTTAGATAACTCTAACTTGAGTGTTAGGAATTAAAATATATAATTAATTAGGACTGGGCGATATATCGAGTTTTTAAGAAATATAGATGTATTTTTATATGACATATAAAATGAGACAATATCGTTTATATCACTATAGTCTGTGTGCTGCAATTATACCTGTAGAGCCATCAGTCCACTTTTCTCTCTCTCTCAGTTTGTCTCAACTTCACATTGCCCTGCCTACATATATAAAAATAGATTGGGAATTAAACCTTCGCTGCAGGGGGCTCAGAAGTATGAGGAAAACGCATGGCCATCCTAGACTTGGTACCTAGTAACCTTAAACGCACATGATCTATAAATGGTTAAAAACACTAAAAAGACTACTTTAATGCTATACACCTGATTTCAATGCACCAAACACAGAAGCACAGGAGCCACTGACAGCTGTCCCCCTACAATCCTTAAACCAGAGTAATGTTCCATCAGACAGATGTCTCTTGTAGATTAGTTGTGAAATATGAGTTTTCTTTTTGTATCATACAGTAAAAACAACAGCAGCGTGACGTGTTTGGTTTCATCTGCATGACACTGTGAAATCACATGTTCTCTAATGTGACCACTGTGCTTGTACACTTGGCGCGGTCACACAGCTGGAACGTCATACAGTGCAATACTAATATTAAAGCTCTCGCACTCATGTGACCCTTCGCATCGCTAATGTTGAAATGTGCTGAATCCACAAGAAAAACAAAATGTGACCCCCCATCTACTGGGAATGCTGTCACAAGAGACCATTTACTGCATGTTCTGCAACTTTTCTACCAAGAAAAACAGTTACCTAAACATTTTGTGCTCGCAAGAACACAAAGGGTAAATATGTGAAAAAAATAAATATATATATTCTCAAATTTATACTGTATCTTGGTTAAGACAGAAGCAGAGCTGGCGTCCTTTAAAAACTGATGCATTGTTAATGCCAGGGCAATATTAACAAAGAAATCTAAAAAAAAAGAAAAGACGTATGTGGTCATCATGATGCTTAACTTTGGCTCGGTCACACATGGACGTTTGAGTTGAGTTGAACTGAATGAATTAAGCATCATTACAGGATCTACATGAGCTGATAACCTGAGTACGGACATTAGACTCGGACTTCGGAGAGAAAAGCTGTGTCTGTGCTTCACTATCTGAAACAATGTTATCTACTCGCCCTCTGACTGTGTTTACATTAGTGACGGGTACAGTCCCGGCAGCGCCATCAAACAAATTTCATAATCACTGCCGGCTGCAGCGCCAGGAGCCAGATAAGTGGAGATACGGCCATCCCATAGCGTTCAACGACTGAACCGGCTCCAAACGAGATTAGATTAAAATCACGCTCTGATAAACTGCTCGCCGTCACATCCCACACGTTCATACCACAGAGGGAAGATTCATTTACCAGCAACACAATGGAAATGAAGACTCTTCCTCTCAGTCAGGCTGCTAGACTCCCTTCACATGACTCGACCGAGGTAGCCCAGCGACTAGGACCGACTGAGTTAAAGAGAAACGGTACAGCAGAAAAGCCCAGGTCACTGTAAAAGGCTAACATGTGCTCCGAGAGACAGAAGGCGGCGAAGTAGAGCTGTGATAATGGCTAAATGATTAAAACATAAGTCATTGTGTTGTTTACAGTTGCAAATATTTCTAACAATTGCTCAAGCACAATTAAAAACAACACTTTACTGGACTCAACAGATTCAAATCAAACTTTTCCTTCAGGTTACACTACTGGATAGTTTCCCTAGACCCAAACTGAACCAAAACTTACATTAAATGGAACTTAAATGGAAAACAGAAAATGTTTACAGTTTAGTCCATGTCCAAATAACAAACCCTGTATGTCTATATTCCTTTAAGGTATGCAATCCGCTCAAAAATGGAACTGTAGATCTGCACGAGACTTATTTATTAGGGGTGTGATGAGATCTCGAGAGATTGGAAAGTGACGATTTTCCTCATTAAGCTTGAAAAAAATCAGTTGAGTGGTATGAACTTGTTAAGCGGGAGCACAGTAGCAATTATGGGTGTAAGAAAATATTAATATATCGAATATCAGGACATTGTTAAGTGATACTGAATCGATTCTCAAAAACACAGTATCCAAACACAGATTCCTGGCAGACAGTGGATCAGTGTGTGTTGTGTTTAAACCTCTGACCACTAGATAACAGTGTTGTAATCAATTTTCAGCTCCACTCCAACATTAACAAGCAGCACAAGGGTGCAGTGCTATTGTAAGCATTGGCAAACCTGCTCATACATTGGTGTGTTTTAATAGTAGGATTTGAAAAATCGCAATATATCACTTTGCTTGCAGTATCGTAGTATATCGCTATATATTGAATCATGACTGCCGTATCACAATACGTATTGTATCGCCAAGTTCTTGCCAATTCACAGTCCTAGTAGCAATGTTTGTGAGTGCGAGAGCTCAGCAGTCAGAGCAGCTCTCAGCAGAAGAAGTATGTATAGCTGGTCATTTACGGAGGGAAAGTGTAACGTTGTTGGGGTTGGAAGAAATTTGCATAGAAGATGCTGCCGCTACATTTAAGTCGTACATCTGGCTGCATTTGGGGTTCCTGGTGAAAACAGTACACAGTAACAGAACGACAGACAAGGCACAAACTATTTATAAGCACTGTAAGAAAACCATGCTGTACACCATGGCTAACACAAGCACTATGCCAAAGCACTTACACGACACTTACAAACGCCTTCGGACCTCAGCATCCACAGTCAAGTGATACAGCCCCGGCAATAACAAGAGACACAGGAGTTTTCATTGCAGCTGATATGAGGCCGTTTCCTGTAGTGGAGAAAACAGTCCTCAGGCGACTCCTCCGCACTTTGGAACCAAAACGCTCTTATTTTGCTCACACTTTCAAGAGACTCAGTCATAAAGGAGAGAAGCCAGTCTGCTGAGTATGTGTTTTTGACTTTGTCAAATGAACCTCCATTTTTCCAGACATAGTTTTCATCTTTGAAGTTTGAAGTTCTCATGAAACCAATATCATGACTCCTCTCATCTTGTGATAGATAGACATAGTCATACAAACAGATAAACGGACAGACACAGTGACAGACGGACAGACATAGCAATAGATGGACAGACATATTGACAGATGGACAGACATAGCAATAGATGGACAGACATATTGACAGATGGACAGACACAGCGATAGATGGACAGACACAGCAATAGATGGACAGACGCAGTGACAGACGGATAGACATGGCGATAGATGGACAGACATATTGACAAATGGACAGACACAGCAATAGATGGACAGACAGACACTTCATTGCTCCCAGAGGGAAATTTAAGATCTCTGCATTTAACCCATCTGTGTAGTGAAAAAAACTAGGGGGCAGTAAGCAAACCTGCCCGGAACGGTGGGCAGCCCTACCACAGCACCCGGGGAGCAGTCAGGCGTGCTTTGTTCGAGGGCACGTTAGTCGCGTCCTGACGGTTCATGGGATCGAACCGGCAACCTTCCTGTCACAAGGCTTCCCTAACCTCCAGCCCCATTTATTTATTGCCACTCCCACCAAAAAACAGCTCTACTCATCGCACTACCGTCTGCAACGTAGGAAATATCTGTACAGTATTCGCAGCTTTATTCACAAATAAATTACCGTCTCCTGAATGCAAACGCATGACAGACAGGTTTTAGTGGACAGCACTCTGAAAGAAAGGCCAGTACACGACAACTGAGGTCAACGAGTTTATACTGAAGGCACTGTAAGTGGCGTGAGGGCACACGAACCCATAATTACTCAACTGCAAAGCTGCCAATCCTGCACAGTGTCGCAACACATTCTATAAACTTTCTGTTTGCATAATATTAATCAATATTTACATCACTGTACAGACAGGATCTAATATGCCAAGTAGTACTGATGCACAATGTTGGGCAGCGTTAGGTTCGTTAAGCTTTATCGCATTTTTAACTGGGAATAAATTTGAGATCAATTTTAATTAATTAAGTGTGTAACTGATAATATATATCGCTTGCAGGTTTATGGAGACTAAATTAATGAGGTTAAATGCAAATTAATGCATTTGTGGGTGGAGCTCTCAAGGGCTGTGCAGCTTCATGTAAAAGCTACCGCCTTGGTCTCGTTCTCAGCCTGCGAGGTCAGTCTGTTTCCGTTTTAAACCATTTGCATTAAGAAGACATGAGGAACATTTCATTGGCTGAACTCTGTGGTAGGACCTGGCGCTGAGAGAACGCTGGTATGGGCGAGCATCGCTGCCAAAAGCCACAGGTTTGTGTCTGGTCCTCTGAAATCCAAGTCTAGCAGCCCGCCAAACTCTGTTCTCTGGCAAAATAACACACTGTCCTTTCCCTGCTTCCCTCTCTGTTACTGTTTGCTTCTCTTAACAAATGTTTGCAGTGAGGCAAAAAAAGAATACATGGACAGGGTTCAGGGATGTCTGTAAGCCTTGAGCTGAAGAACGAAACTGCCAAGCAAACCTCCAGGCCTGGACGTTAAACTAAAACAGTGTGTCAGGGATTAAAGAGCCTATATGTGATGGAAAACTGAATTTCTCATCGTTATGAAATTGCTGTAGTATGAAAACGCTGTTTAATAACTAGGGGCGTAAGAAAAGATCAAAATATTAATGTGTCGTGATACTGTATTGATTCTCAAAAACACAGTATCGATACACAGATTCCTGGCAGACAGTGGATCAGTGTGTGTTGTGTTTAAACCTTTGACTCCCAGATGGCAGTGTTGTAATCCATTTTCAGCTCCACTCCAACATTAACAAGCAGCACAAGGGCGCAATGCTATTGTAAGCATTGACAAACCTGTTCATATAGTGGTGTGTTTTAATAGTAGGATTTGAAAAATCACAATATATCACTTTGCTTGCAGTATCGCAATATATTTTGCGATATATTGAATCGTGACCGCGATACATACTGTATTACAAGGTTCTTGCCCATACACAGCCCTATTAAAAACATCCCAACCTACTCTTTAGTCCAGTAAAAGACATTTATGCTTTATGAACATGACACAAATCAGTAAAGAGTTAATTTTCTACATCCTTTCCAAAATGAATATTGCTTCTGATAATCCCCCGTCAAGGTTTCATGATAAATGTACCAGTACAATTTTTCCAAAATCACTTGGAAATAATTCTGATTCCATTGACTTACCTTGAAAGTAAAGGTTTTTGGTCTATCCTGAAATACTTGTTTTTTTTCCTCTGGACAGCAACAACATAGTCTTCAAGGCAGATTTACAAAAAAAAAATGTAGTATGTTTAACTGTAAGGAATAAAAGAGACATGCGCGTGACGACAGAGATTAAAATTTGGATTCCTTAAAGAACACTGAATCTGACTCTGGGTCCACAAATGTAGTATATCAATACTCTATCTAACATAATTAACCTATAAGTGCTGATATTTGTGACGTTATTAAGGTCAAATTTGTTCTGTGTCACAAATAAATCATTCTAAGCTTCACTGAGTGGCATTTACTTCTCAGATTCTTAAGAAAATCTTGTGTTTTCACTACATAATTAGTTTTTACTGTTATAGAATTAGCAATAAAAATCATGTTTATAAATATAAAATATCTTTATTATGTGAAAATGTTATAAACAGGGCTGAACAGTATGTAGATAAACCTGTGGTGTGAATGTTACTCCCAGCAACTTCCCTGGCAGAAAAACAGAGCTGAATGTTGTTTCAGGTCTGACTTTGTCAAGTTGTTTGTCTCGTATGTGCTTCTCATTCACTTGGCTACATCTCAGACTCTGCAGGAGCTTACCAAATATCAACGTTCTTCATGCGTTCTTCAGCATTTGCAGTGCTTCTTGTGCCTGGTTCAATTGTTACTGCTGAGCGATGCAGCTGACCAACAGAGATGAACTGCAGGTGGAGCTACTGGACACACTAGCCTAGCTAAATGAGGACTAAAATGCTAACATTAGTCTGCAAGCCTGGCCGTTCCTTCCTCAGACATTCTGGTTACTAGCTGCTGTAGTGAGTTTTTCCTACCAAATACTGCCGTACAGATTTAGCCTAGACCTAAACCGCAGTGCTGGGATTATATCACCATGTCAGCATCGTGATACACTAAAGTGATATGGTTAAAGACTGATCAAACCAAAATATCTTTTTTTAGAATTATATAAACACACAGATGCATCACGTCAACCACAGAGGAACTGCAATTGGCCAGGACTCTCACAGGACCCAGTAAACAACACCACGATTGGTTAACACACTGTACACACTGCAGCCAACTTTGACACCAGTACTGCACTGGCCAATATCTCAGCAACCACCAACAAACAGAACACTAACCATATTGTACAGTGCATGACTTGCCATCCCCGGCTGTGTTAATCAATGACCATTTACAGCCAGGCCTATTAAGACAGAGAACGCTATGAATCATACCGGTCACCAAGGGATTATGACAGTGACGACTGTCTGACACCACCTGGATGCAGCATTTGGCCACCAGTGACTTCACACCTAGACAGAGCTTTTAAATACCAGCTGCTCACTGCGAGTAGACAACATGGCAACATCATCATAACATATACAAACATTATCTACACCAGGAGTGCACAGGTCTGAACTCAATACATACAAACAGATTACCATTACCATAAACAATAATACACACTGCCTACATGCACTGGACAACCAGTCTTCTAATGTGACCAGGCAAAAGATACACTGGGGTACCAAATTTACAAAGCAGTTAGTGTTACATGATGGAATCAGAACCATATCTCTACCAATGCACACATACAATCTGATACATAAAGTTTTGTTTGATGATTTAAACATTGAATTAAGTTTACTGTGTTATTAACATGTGCTGACGTTGCGTGCAGGGTCTCTGCCAGTATACTTGCCCATAACGTAACCGTGTGGGACTGGAGAGGCAGAGCTGTGTATTGGCAAAAACATAGAGATACGATACACATCACGGTAGGAGGTTGTGATCTGATATACAGCAATACATGACAATACTGTAAGAGAGGCGATCTATAACTACTTTTAAAAAGTACAATATCAAATAAAACACCAAGATAAGCATAGGTTGCTAATGCTATCCTTGCACCTTTACATTACTTGTTTACGTTGAAGTGGAATGGTGAGAAACACTGCTCTCTTACAGTTTAAATGCAAAACAGAACGTACCACTGACTATCACAAATGTTTGATTGCAAACTACTGATTAAAGTGTTTTCAAGAATCAATACAATATCATAAAACATACTGTAATAATCGATTCTTGATACCCAGGTGACGTTTTAAAAGACGTAAGACAAAATTAATTTGTGGGTTTGATGAAGACTTTCTTTCTTTGTTTATTTACACTATAACATCATTCAACCAGCAAACAGCTCTGCTTTAATTTTAAACTCCATCTGGTTCAGGCTAAGTAGTAAGTCACCCTTAACGCTAGCAGTATCATAGAACTTTAAACATCGGCCACTTGTGTTTGCACATAGAGAAATTTGCCCTCTGCATTGACCCCTTCCATGCAGTGAAACACCCACATACACACACACGCTAGGGGGCAGTGAGCACATTTACCGAGAGCGGTGGGCAGCCCTATACACACTGTCCAGGGGGCATCTGGGTGTTCAGTGCATCGGTCAAGGGCAGGAAACCGAACTGGCGACTGTCCAGCCCAAGACTGCTCCAGTGAGCCAGTCAGTGTTTACCTCACTCACAGCTTCACAGATTCACACGAGGCGTAGAGGAGATTTAAGGTGTGCAGTCACAAGCCCTGCTTCAGTGCTATAACCTGCCCTCGCCCACTTTGACTCACCACAGGAACGTGAGAAGCACCTGTGTTGCACAAGCGGCCACTCGTGGCTGACAAGGAGGAGATGTGTACGGGAACAGAAGACGCAAGCACTCTGCTGGGTTACCGTCAGCGAGTTAATCAGCAAACTTTTATTAAAGTTTAAACGTGATTCACATCTTAATTGCTTTGTCTGGCTATAAACTCTGCTGTGGCTTTTCTGAGCTAGCCAGCAGAGTAAAGTGATGAAGTTATAGGAGTCACGCTTAAGAGATGGAGATGAAGCAAACTAAGCCTAGCACTTCAAAAGGTACTGCTTCAGCCTGTAAACAGATTTATACACCATTATTATCTGGTTTAAACAGGAATACACATCTGATAGCAACTATTTCTAAGCAAACTCTGTAGATGAAGGAGACACTCGTGCACACCAGAGCAGCTCGTTGAATAAACTTTATATTAGCTATACAACGGACCTTAGGAGGGCACCAGGAGTTCCCCAGAGGAGTTCAGTACCTTTTATAAATCATCGCCGTCCAAACAAAATAGGAACTTTACAAGAAAGAACAAAACTGTCTTTACTTGTAATGTAAGTCAATGGAACCGGAAAGTTTCCCCCAAGTTATTTGGAAGCATTTCTATTGGTCCATTAACCACAAACTTTTCATACAGTGTAAACATCAGCTGGTGAATTCAACTGATGTAGAAAAATAAAAATATCACAATACTGAATTTTGTCAATACTGACCAGCAGTGCTGAACAATGTGAGGCAAATACCTTACTGTGATTTTAAACTGCAATTCTTTTTTATAAATTAAAAATCAGGCTTGTTATCATGTTATATTCATATATTATGTTCAAAAACTCAATAAAAACTTTAATTACCAAAAAAATCAGGCTTGTTTCTTTTCACCTTCTCTGACCTCAGGCTTCAAGGTAGTGCACCAGACAGCCAGTAAGTTGTGGTTGTGATGTCTGCTACTGGTCTTACTCATTTACAGGCAGATCAAAAGCTCTGTTATTAGGTTTATTTTCCTATGTTTGATTATGTAGGCCATAAAGCTGTACTTCATTCTAGACTGGGTCTTGTTCAAACATGTTTTGACTTTTAAAGAAATACCTTAACTTCTATCTGATATTAAAACATTATCTCTCTATACATACACACACACACACAAACACACACTATACCATGAGCCATAATATTAAGTCAACGTCTTTGTTATCATATAGGATATAGGAGCTCCACTTACAGACTGCAGTTCATCTGATTCTCTGTATACTTTATCATGTCAGTGTCACTGCAGTGCTGAGAATGACCCACCTGCCTAATAGTAGCTGCTCTGTGGGGGTCCTGATCATTAAAGAACAGAGTAATAAAGTATACAGAGAATCAGTTGAACTACAGTCTGTAAGTGTAGCTCCTGTATGGTCAGCGGAACTGATACAGTGGTCAGTGAGTGAAGATATAAGGAGCTGGTTTTAACATCTGATTGGTGTATAGAAAAATATTTGAATTCCTTAAATGGGTTTTAAAAAGGCAATTACACAGCACTGCACCAAGCAGCGCCAAATTCTGAAGACAACATGTAAGTGGGGCGAGTGCTTCACTCAGCGAGAGTGTTGAAAATGGAAAACATCTGTCACCTCTGCCGAAGTTTTAATACTACCTCTAGTACTGATTCTACCATAACATACAGGATCCTGCTTTACTAAGCCACCTGACTGAGAGAGCATTTCCAGTGTTCCCATAAAGCTCATAGTGTTCTCTCATTACGACAGAAGAAAACATACCCAAGACTTTGATTAAGGTCAAGAAGCAGCATGAGGGCGAAAAAAATCATAAACACAGAGAACTACATCTCCAGAGCTCTTAGACCAAATTTTCCACGCCATAAACACTCAGGCAGCCGTGGAAAAGAAAACGAGATCGTTTATGGGCTTCTGATGAGCCAAAACAAGGCCAACTTGCCAGGAGACAAAACATGGTAGTCCTCCATAATACAAGTTTCCCCTAAAGGTCACGCCTTTTTTGGTTCAAACCCACTTATGGTTAAATTAAACATGACAAAAAGCCACAGAATTGGCTCAGATTGGTTTAAAAAGTGGTGAAAATTTTGTTACAACCTGGTGTTGGTTTAGCACACACGGAAATTAAGAGGTTAAGCGATAATTTAAGGGGATTCGTTTTCATTATCTGGTCATATAGATCGTTGCGTCCCCCAACTGACATTTGCAGAAGAGGAAATGGACACAGATCAACACATTACACACCCTACAGCGATGGAGAATAAGCGGCTTCCATATAGGCTTTAAATGCTGATCCGCTCTTTCACTGCGGTGCCAGACTGCTGAGAAAACAGAACTGAAGTCCAACAGTCAAAAAAAAAAAAAGAAAGAAAAAATCTTCTGCATTTAGAAGAACTGGCAGGTTTACAACTGTTACCAAACATACAAATCTGAGTCAGATCTTAAATCTGTTTCAGGGAAATGGAGAAATACACATAAGGAGAAAGACGAATCAGATATTTCCCCAAGCTCAGTTTCAGTTTCAAACCTGCAGCTGATATACAAGCGGTTAATTGTGATGTTGCTTTTTCTATTTTTTTTAGCACCATGCGTGTTAGATAACGAGCATTAGCACCTGTGACATAATGCTAATGCCTAGGCGATCTAGCACCAGAAGTTAGAGCTTTGGTATAAGTACTGCCAACCAACCACAAGATAAAACAATAACCATATCACACTACAATACGTTAAAGGTGCCATAGACGCATTTATTCAGTATTTAAATCATTCACTTGATCTTCTACATAGAATCTACATCTACATCTTCTACATTTACACCCTCTGATTTGGTCCTAGAATAAAATGAGCTGCCAGTTTTGGTGAGATCATGAATAATTAGATGAGCTTTGCTCTAAATGCTAGTTACTCTGAGCTGCTAGTGTCTAAGGTCACCTATACTAGCTACTCTCTTTGATCTGTACATCAAACACAAAGTAGATTAAAGGTGTCTCTGTGAAACTTTCAGTTTAAGATGATCTGCTTCAACCAGCACACAGTGATCCACTCACACAGCATGGCTGCTACTTCCAGTCACTGTTGGGGTTGTGGTGCTAATAAAGGTGGAGCTGCTCGTCTCTTCAGTCTCTTCAGTGTTGAACGCTGAGCTGAAGCTGCTCCATGGTGTCCGAGTGTTGGAGAAACTGTCCGGAGTGAAACGTACAGACTGCAGAGTTAAAGTTGTTCAGGATTCCGTTAAAGACGTTGGAAGTTCAGCAGCTGGTTTTGGGAATTCTCCGTTCCACCTTAAACTGTGCTGTGGTTCCATTCTGGCGTCTGTACGAGCTGCAGTGTTTAAGGTGGAACATTAGATGAAGAATGTGGAGAAGAGGATCTTCAGGCTGGTTTAAAGATGAACATGTAGCTCTGACAGTTGGGTTGTTTGTTGGGACAGAATGAAAAATGATTTGTGTTTGAAGAACAGAGTTTGAGCTTCAGGTTATGTACAGTTCTGAGTACTGAACTCTCACTATTACACTATATAACAGTGTAGTATTACATTCTATGGCACCTTTAACATAAATAACATGATGATGGTTTGCATCTGTTTCACAGAGCACCACAACATTCCCTGATTAGGCAAGATTTTAAAAAATCCAGCCCCGTATAAACAGAAGTAGGGATAAAGTGCAACACCCTTCTCTGAAACTTCATCATGCTTTCAGTATTACGACAGTGAAATCCCGGGAGGAAGTTGGAGGAAAGATTAATGCTGAAATCTCTCGTGGCAGGATCAATGCAAAACCCAGCGACACCAGGCAACACAAACAGGCTCTTATGAAGGGCTTTATATGCCTCTGAGGAGGTGATCATTACCGTGATAAACCACACCATGCCATAAAGTGCTTTCCTGAGTATACTGTTGGGGTTGATTATATGCGGAACAGGTCCTGTTTAATTGGCTCTGAAGCAGCACAGCATGTGAGACATTTCTTCTACATCACCCAGCTCTACTTTCAGAAACCAAATATACAACCTTACCAACGCCCCCGTTAAAGGGGAACTCCGGCAAATTAAATGATTAACATGTCAGCAAAGTGGTATGGTGTGAAATGCTGTGTATGGAACCAGACGTCCAACTCCAAAATCCCCCTTACAGAAAGCTGTAACCGTAAATGGTTATGAATACGCTGCCTGATGTCCGAGACTCTCTTTTATGATGCTGTGGAGAAGCATTTAGGCCTTAAACTGCATTCAAAGTGCATTGATACATGTAGGTTGCAGTGAGGCAAAACAACCCATCCCAAGTAATTACTATTTTCAGATTTTCCAGCATGTTCCATATAAACTCAGACAGTACGTGTAGGTTCACTTGTGGGTTTAATAGTAAGTGAAACGTGTATATTTGTGTTTTAGACATGGAGACCCCTGGTTCCCATCGCCACTACCACCACTGTAAACACCATCTGAACCATCTCACACTGTGAATCTCTCTGTTTACATACCAAACACTCAATCATATCGATTTAAATAAAACAGTTAACAGCTAACGCTACTTCACCACATTAACAACACACGTATGCTACCAAGGTAAAGGCCAACAGCTTCATGAATCAATCCTGAGAACGTCTGAGCTGGTTTGCGAGCAAATCCAACAAGTTTAAACACATTACAAGTACATTAACAGCAGCGTTAGGTCCAGCAAGCTAGCTAACACAGCAGCGGTACAGCACGACCTCACAACTCAGCCAAAGCCTTTCAGCTGACCTTTCTTTCACACGAGGCTTTCAGTTTACACCACTTTAGAGCTCGCATCTTCGCACAAACGCTAAAACAATAAATCAGAATTCGGCGACGTGAGCGTAAGGAGAGATATGCGGCTAGTTAGTTGTGCTAGCTACCTGCTAACACAGCCACAGGCCTCCTTGGAGCGGTTTTGTTTGAGCTGCTGCTGTTAAACTCGACCGCAGATTAACATTTCTTTAGACCGGGGTTAAAAACGAGACCAGGCCGCTTTAGAACAAGCGGTTGGGTGCTGTTGAGCGGACACGCCGAGCCCGTCTTCAGCGCTTTGTTTGGCGAGCTGATGTTTGTGCTAGCCGTGCTAACGTTAGTTAGCTACCAGGCGACGGTTGGCCGCCGCAGCTGAAGTTGGGAGAAAACGCTGAGGTAATTTTTTCACGTTTGAGCCAAAATCTTACCTTTCGAGTCACCCACGTAACAGCATTTCATTCCAGTTCGCGGGTAGAGGCGACAGACACTTAAGCCAAGCGGGGAAAACCGAGATTTAAACTGTTTTAATAGTTCGTCGCTCCTCAGCTGAAAACTTAACGACTGCTCTCGCCCGTCCGCTGAGCGCTCGCTCCCTCTCTCTCTCTCTCTCTCTGACTCACTGTAACCGCGCCTCTCTCGCTCTCTCCCCGGCTCCGTCCCGATTCACGCTCTAAGCTCCACGCCCCGCCCTCCCAGTGCGCACTCCCGTGACGTAGGCCGAGGGCGGGCTAATGGCTATCAAGGGAGCGAGTTCGTATACGCAAGGGTTTAACGTGAGACAATTGGGACTCCGCTTCTCAGACCGGTTAAAAACTGTACATCTCGCGAGAGCTTGGGAATGCAGGGCTTCAGTTCAAAACTAAACCATGTAAACCAGCCTAAATTTAATCTCAGCACAAATCTTATCATAGAGCTTAATAAAGAGAGAACACAGAACTGAACATACACAATATAAATCCTGCTTTTACAGAAGAGGGAGGATAAACCAGCCTGAAGTCCCTCTTCTCCACATTCTTTATCTAATGTTCCACCTTAAACACTGCAGCTCTATTTAAGGTGGAACGGAGAATTCCCAAAACGAGCACATCTTTAACAGAATCCTGAACAACTTTAACTCTGCAGTCTGTACATTTCACTCCGGACAGTTTCTCCAACACTCGGACACCATGGAGCAGCTTCAGCTCAGCGTTCAACACTGAAGAGACTGAAGAGACGAGCAGCTCCACCTTTATTAGCACCACAACCCCAACAGTGACTGGAAGTAGCAGCCATGCTGTGTGAGTGGATCACTGTGTGCTGGTTGAAGCAGATCATCTTTAACTGAAAGTTTCACAGAGACACCTTTCATTTACTTTGTGTATCTTATTATTACAGTAGCTCTGTGCAGCTCTCCTTCGTCTGTTCTCCACTTTGTCCACTGCCTTCCGAGCTGCAGTGGCCTTCCAGAGTGCTTCACATGTTCTCAGGAACTCTGGACCATGACTAACCACTAGCACTGACAGGTTTCGCTGTCCTCCAGCAAGTCTCCCCTGTCCCAGTCTCTTCTTCGCTGCTCTTCTGTGACTGTGCCATAGTGCCATTACCCACCAGTCAATCCCACTTCTGACACCAGTGTGACAGCCATCAACTGAAGACAGCAACACTGCACCACTACCCCACTAACCAGCCCCACAGCCCAGCACAGGATAGCCTGTATACACCTAGCAGGACAATACCATGTTATGATATTATTATTAGTATTATTATTATTATTATTATTATTAATAATAATAATAATAATAATAATAATAATAATAATAATAAATAGAGCTGTTCAAATCACTTGGTAGAGAAACCCACATACGACACACACACACACACACACACACACACACACACACACACACATAGTCGCTGTCCAGAAGAGTCTTTACTTTCAATGTAAGTCAGTGGAACCAGAATTTATTTCAGCCTATTTTGGAACATTTCTATTGGTCCATTCATCACGAAACTTTAAAGCAGTATAAAGGGCAGCTGTTGTGTTCAGATGACGTAGAAACAAAAAAATTGTGAATTTCTTTGGACAGCGATGATACATTTGGCCTGTCAATCAGCTCTTAGGTGTGATATTTTCATATGTTTCACACACGCTGCTCAGATTTCCTTCCCCGCTCGGTCCCCGACTGCTGTTGTGCTCTAAGGTTTGTGGGTTTTTCTGGAGCTCCTCTGTTGTGTAGCTATTTCTGTCAGCGCCGGTTTTTCTCAGTACTCAGCTGCACCATAGCGTTTGCAGACGCAGTGCTTTGATCTGCGCTCTGCAATGTTACATCTGACAGAGTTCCAGGAACGATACACCCTGACCTCCATCAGTCCCACCCACCACAGAGGCACCAGGGCAGGTGAGTCCAGACCTGTGACGGGTACTGTATCACTGATTATGTTTTAGAGTCTATTCATAATTGTGTTGTAAAGTTGGCCATAAACGAAATTCTGGACACTTTGAACCAGGTATCAGACCTGGATGGTGATCTTAATCCCTTAATAGCCCTTTTTGGTGTCCACCCAGGGGCATCAGTATCAGTCACCTCTCAAAGGGTTCATGCTTTTACCACATTGTTGGCTAGACGTACCCTCCTACTTAAAGGGAACCCCGGCTGGTAACACTTATAAGCCTTAATATGTTGTAATGACTCTAAATTGTTAAGATTAGTGAGTTTAATGTCTTTGTCTTGGTTCCCCAACGAGAGACGCTGATTTGACTAATTTTAAAAATGTCCTGGATGAGTTTGAGTCACGTACGGTAAGCACTGCCAGACGGACGATGTTTTCTATCAGCGCATGCAGTTAAACTGTTCTGGCGACGCCGCTGCTTTAGTCAGTCTGTGGAAAATTAAACGGTATGTTTTTCCACCTAGTGGTTCAGATAGGAATTGCAGGAAGCTGGCTGGAGGGGGTTTCGCGGACGGCTCCTCTTCCTGGATGAAATGCTCGCTGGAATTAGAGAAATATCGGTCGATTAAAAATCGTCTGATACCGATACCCGATACATAGGTGATCGATCCCTCCAACTCTAATTTAAATAATTATAGGATGTGTTTGCTGTCTGAACTGATGAGGCACAATTTGAAGATCCTGTCAAAAACTATGTGAGCACCGTGAGTTTCACTGAGTGTTTATTAAACAGGAGGTGTTCAGCACTGACTAGTCCATGATACACGCAATAAAGCATATTGTGATATAATTTATCACAATATTGATACATATCATCATATTTTCCATAAATACTGTAAACGTACACTGATACTGTGAATATATATATATATATATATATATATATATATATATATATATATATATATATATATATATATATATATATATATATATATTGGGCTGACATGTGGTATATAAGCTGATGTATTGTATACATTATATACTGACTAACATTAATTCATTATTAAATTTTGCTTTAGAGTTTTTAATTTCAAGTGTTTAAGCAAAAGCTTTCAAATCTTTGAACCACAAAGCCAGGCGTTTAGTGGGGCGGGTGTTTGGGCTGCTAGATAATCACTTCCTGCTACTCAAAGAAAAGGAGCATTGAATGTAAAACAGGAAAATGGTCTCTGTATGGTATGTGATACTCGGCCTGTGTGTAACAGGAGCTGATGTTTTTATGTCTGTCGTTAAATCCACTGCTGTTACTGTTTTTATTACGCAGCCCCTGATCTGGACCCTGACGGGCCGTGTTTCTCCTCTGTAGGTGCACTGTCGAGTCGACGCCCCCTTATTTACAGATAGTCGCAGCGGAGGCATCACAAAACACCTCGATCACCTCCACTTAGCACGTGAAATAATCTGCACCTCCACACACAAAGAGACGCTCACGCGCC
>CM038703.1:54109133-54284133 GCA_021613375.1 Megaleporinus macrocephalus | reverse complement strand
GTACTAGTGAGAGTTCAGTACTCAGAACTGTAAACCTGTAATAACGCTGTTATATAGTGTACTAGTGAGAGTTTAGTACTCAGAACTGTAAACCTGTAATAACACTGTTATATAGTGTAATAGTGAGAGTTCAGTACTCAGAACTGTAAACCTGTAATAACAGTTATATAGTGTAACAGTGAGAGTTCAGTACTAATAAAGTATTTACTAAATACAAATAAAAGCTTTAAATAAAAGCTTAATGTACATATAAAAATAGCTTTTTATATATAATAATGTCCCCAAGTGTCCTAAAACTTGAGCACTGTATTGTAATACTGAGATATGTGGGTAAAGGGTATGACTAGTGGACAGTAAGGTGAGTATTTCCCAGCAGTGCTGCCCGAGTGGTCAGAGAGGGGACGCGTGTGATTTGGTCCTGTTTGTTCGGAGCGACGCTGAAAATAACTCACAGGAAGTGACATGTTAACGGTCATTGTGTCCGTCCGCACGGAGCCGGGCGGGAGTGCCCCGGGCCTCCAGCGTCTGCAGAGGCCTCTCCGCACAGGAAGTGATGTAGGGTGAATGGAAAGCTGCACTAGTGGCTGAAGAGAGGAGCGCGAGCAGGTTCCTGCAGTGGAGGCGGCGTGTGAGTCTCCTGAGAGCAGCAGAAGTCTGGAGCTGAAGAGCCAGACTGAGCTTTTCTGGTTCCAGGGCAGGACAGCAGCTGTTTGAGGTATTTTGGTGGCTGTGATCTGCGTTAACCACATCACACCACTAAATCTGGAACACTGGACACCCAGAGTTCCATACGGGTCCTGTTACACTAAGATAAACTGAAATTATATATATATATACATACATACACACACACATACATACATGTGTATGTGTAGTGTAATAGGTTTTGGTTGAGTTTAAACATTGAAACATCCAATCAGAACTGTTTTCTCGGTGGGATGTAGGGAGAGACAACTGAGCTCGCTCGCTCATTGGTCAGGACTTCAGGAGCTGGACTGAAGGCCTGATACATCAAATTAACTAACAGAATAATTAGGAATCGACCAATCATGTTCTGATTTACAGATGAGGAACAATGATCAATCCTTTTGGAGGTTCTAGATACAGTACATCACAGACTGAATACAAGCCATGGTCTAAGCTTCCGGGTGGTTGTTAGGAATGATAAACAACAGCAGCAGCAGCTCTGTGTCAGGAGGGTTTACTAAGAGACTGACTGTAAAACTGATACATACAGATCACATATATATATATTAATGTTTGTTCATGATTCAGAGAAGAATTTAGAACTATTTGCCGCCTCCACATTTAACCCATCCACGCAGTGAAACACCCACACACACATAGTAGTGAACACACACTAGGGGGACTGAAATGCCCACATGCACACACTAGTGAACACACACACTAGGGGACAGTGAATCACTCATATACACACACTACAGGGCAGTGAAACGTCCACATACACAAACACTAGTGAACATATACACACACACATTCATATACACTAGGGGCAGTGAGCACACTTGCCTGAAGTGGTGGGCAGCCCTATCCACAGTACCCGGGGAGCAGTTGGGGGTCAGGGGTCTTGTTCAAGGGCACTTCAGTCGTGTCCTGTAACTTCATGGGATCAAACCAGTAACCCTCTGGTCACAAGGCTGGTTCCCTGCCCTCCAGCCCACGACCGCCCCCAAAACATAGAATATCTATATGAGCTTCATGTGACTGTTAGCTCACTGCTAATATACTAACAGAGTCCCATAGAGGAGCTAGCGACAGTCAGTCACCCATACAGTCCAAACTGAAGGTCCAGCTCTAATAGTCATGGCCATCACTGCCGCTCACTACGACCCACATGCTGTGGACCAATCAGAGTGGAGGGTTTTGCTTACAGCTTGTATCTCTGCATCAGTTCAGACGCCTGTGTTTATTAACGTACTTGATCACTGAGAGCTGCATCGTGCTTGTTATCAGAACAGCCGCGCTGTAAATAAGATCATTAGCTGCGGCTGATAACGGAATCCCAGCGGACGCTGAGCGAGCCGAGCCTGCACGTCCCACGAGTCTGTCCCCAACACACCCGGAGCCACGTCAACACACTGCAGCAGCATTCACCACACCAGGACACGCCTCCTCTGAACTCCGCCCACGCATTCCTTTACTTAGAGGGTCTTCACACCAGAATTCAGTTTCCAGTCCTGGATTTTGGTGGGTATGGCACCAGGTGGTCAGGCCCTGGAATGGAACCACAGCACCGTTTAAGGTGGAACAAAGAATTCCCAAAACAAATTCCCTAATTCCTTTAACTCTGCAGTCTGTACGTTTCACTCCGGACAGTTTCTCCAACACTCGGACACCATGGAGCAGCTTCAGCTCAGCGTTCAACACTGAAGAGACTGAAGAGACGAGCAGCTCCACCTTTATTAGCACCACAACCTCCAACAGTGACTGGAAGTAGCAGCCATGCTGTGTGAGTGGATCACTGTGTGCTGGTTGAAGCAGATCATCTTCAACTGAAAGTTCCACAGAGACACCTTTCATCTACTTTGTGTTTGATGTCCAGATCAAAGAGAGTAGCTAGTACAGGTAACGTTAGATACTAGCAGCTCAGAGTAACTAGCATAGCTACCTAAATAGTATATGGGCGGAGCTTATTTACACAGAGGCTCATTTTATTTTGTCTATTTCGCTTCTGTCTGATTATCATCACCGCTGTAAACTAGCCAATCAGAGAAGAGCTCATCTAATTATTCATGATCTCAACAAAGACAGGAGAGTAAATCATAAGAGTGTAAATGGGTGTGGAACCACACCTGGGCAACCAATGACACACATACCTTCTCTGTAGAACATCTGAACTATTTAAATCCTGAACAAATACAATATATATATACATATATCATAATATAAAACCAGAACAAACACAACACACACCAACTGTCTTCAACCAACAGTGTAGTGGTTAGTATGGTGGTGAAGTGGTTAGTATGGTGGTGTAGTGGTTAGTATGGTGGTGTAGTGGTCAGTATGGTGGTGTAGTGGTCAGTATGGTGGTGTAGTGGTTAGTATGGTGGTGTAGTGGTCAGTATGGTGGTGTAGTGGTTAGTATGGTGGTGTAGTGGTTAGTACGGTGTAGTGGTTAGTACGGTGGTGTAGTGGTTAGTACGGTGGTGTAGTGGTCAGTATGGTGGTGTAGTGGTTAGTACGGTGGTGTAGTGGTTAGTATGGTGGTGTAGTGGTCAGTATGGTGGTGTAGTGGTCAGTATGGTGGTGTAGTGGTTAGTACGGTGGTGTAGTGGTCAGTATGGTGGTGTAGTGGTCAGTATGGTGGTGTAGTGGTCAGTATGGTGGTGTAGTGGTTAGTACGGTGGTGTAGTGGTTAGTATGGTGTTGTAGTGGTTACTATGGTGGTGTAGTGGTTAGTATGGTGGTGTAGTGGTTAGTATGGTGTTGTAGTGGTTACTATGGTGGTGTAGTGGTTAGTACGGTGGTGTAGTGGTTAGTATGGTGTTGTAGTGGTTACTATGGTGGTGTAGTGGTTAGTATGGTGGTGTAGTGGTTAGTATGGTGGTGTAGTGGTTAGTATGGTGGTGTAGTGGTCAGTATGGTGGTGTAGTGGTTAGTACGGTGGTGTAGTGGTTAGTATGGTGTTGTAGTGGTTACTATGGTGGTGTAGTGGTTAGTACGGTGGTGTAGTGGTCAGTACGGTGGTGTAGTGTTTACTATGGTGGTGTAGTGGTTAGTATGGTGGTGTAGTGGTTAGTATGGTGATGTAGTGGTCAGTATGGTGGTGTAGTGGTTAGTATGGTGGTGTAGTGGTTAGTATGGTGGTGTAGTGGTTAGTATGGTGGTGTAGTGGTCAGTATGGTGGTGTAGTGGTCAGTATGGTGGTGTAGTGGTTAGTATGGTGGTGTAGTGGTCAGTATGGTGGTGTAGTGGTTAGTATGGTGGTGTAGTGGTTAGTACGGTGTAGTGGTTAGTACGGTGGTGTAGTGGTTAGTACGGTGGTGTAGTGGTCAGTATGGTGGTGTAGTGGTTAGTACGGTGGTGTAGTGGTTAGTATGGTGGTGTAGTGGTCAGTATGGTGGTGTAGTGGTCAGTATGGTGGTGTAGTGGTTAGTACGGTGGTGTAGTGGTCAGTATGGTGGTGTAGTGGTCAGTATGGTGGTGTAGTGGTCAGTATGGTGGTGTAGTGGTTAGTACGGTGGTGTAGTGGTTAGTATGGTGTTGTAGTGGTTACTATGGTGGTGTAGTGGTTAGTACGGTGGTGTAGTGGTTAGTATGGTGTTGTAGTGGTTACTATGGTGGTGTAGTGGTTAGTATGGTGGTGTAGTGGTTAGTATGGTGGTGTAGTGGTTAGTATGGTGGTGTAGTGGTCAGTATGGTGGTGTAGTGGTTAGTACGGTGGTGTAGTGGTTAGTATGGTGTTGTAGTGGTTACTATGGTGGTGTAGTGGTTAGTACGGTGGTGTAGTGGTCAGTACGGTGGTGTAGTGTTTACTATGGTGGTGTAGTGGTTAGTATGGTGGTGTAGTGGTTAGTATGGTGATGTAGTGGTCAGTATGGTGGTGTAGTGGTTAGTATGGTGGTGTAGTGGTTAGTATGGTGGTGTAGAGGTCAGTATGGTGGTGTAGTGGTCAGTATGGTGGTGTAGTGGTTAGTATGGTGGTGTAGAGGTCAGTATGGTGGTGTAGTGGTTAGTATGGTGGTGTAGAGGTCAGTATGGTGGTGTAGTGGTTAGTATGGTGGTGTAGTGGTTACTATGGTGGTGTAGTGGTTACTATGGTGGTGTAGTGGTTAGTACGGTGGTGTAGTGGTTAGTACGGTGGTGTAGTGGTTAGTACGGTGGTGTAGTGGGTTAGTATGGTGGTGTAGTGGGTTAGTATGGTGGTGTAGTGGTTAGTACGGTGGTGTAGTGGGTTAGTATGGTGGTGTAGTGGGTTAGTACGGTGGTGTAGTGGTTAGTACAGTGGTGTAGTGGTTAGTACGGTGGTGTAGTGGTTAGTATGGTGGTGTAGTGGTTAGTATGGTGGTGTAGTGGTTAGTATGGTGGTGTAGTGGTCAGTACGGTGGTGTAGTGGTTAGTATGGAGGTGTAGTGGTTAGTACTGTGGTGTATTGGTCAGTATGGTGGTGTAGTGGTTAGTACTGTGGTGTAGTGGTTAGTACGGTGGTGTAGTGGTTAGTATGGTGGTGTAGTGGTTAGTACGGTGGTGTAGTGGTTAGTATGGTGGTGTGGTGGTTAGTACTGTGGTGTATTGGTCAGTATGGTGGTGTAGTGGTTAGTACGGTGGTGTAGTGGTTAGTATGGTGGTGTAGTGGTTAGTACGGTGGTGTAGTGGTTAGTACGGTGGTGTAGTGGTTAGTATGGTGGTGTGGTGGTTAGTACTGTGGTGTATTGGTCAGTATGGTGGTGTAGTGGTTAGTACGGTGGTGTAGTGGTTAGTACGGTGGTGTAGTGGTTAGTATGGTGGTGTAGTGGTTAGTACTGTGGTGTAGTGGTTAGTACGGTGGTGTAGTGGTTAGTACGGTGGTGTAGTGGTCAGTATGGTGGTGTAGTGGTTAGTACGGTGGTGTAGTGGTTAGTACGGTGGTGTAGTGGTTAGTACTGTGGTGTACTGGTTAGTATGGTGGTGTAGTGGTTAGTACTGTGGTGTAGTGGTTAGTACGGTGGTGTAGTGGTTAGTACGGTGGTGTAGTGGTTAGTACTGTGGTGTAGTGGTTAGTATGGTGGTGTAGTGGTTAGTACGGTGGTGTAGTGGTTAGTACGGTGGTGTAGTGGTTAGTACTGTGGTGTAGTGGTTAGTATGGTGGTGTAGTGGTTAGTACGGTGGTGTAGTGGTTAGTACTGTGGTGTAGTGGTTAGTATGGTGGTGTAGTGGTTAGTACGGTGATTTTGTGGTTAGTACAGTGGTGTTGTGGTTAGTATGGTAGTGTAGTGGTTAGTATGGTGGTGTAGTGGTTAGTACGGTGGTGTAGTGGTTAGTACTGTGGTGTAGTGGTTAGTATGGTGGTGTAGTGGTTAGTATGGTGGTGTAGTGGTTAGTACTGTGGTGTAGTGGTTAGTATGGTGGTGTAGTGGTTAGTATGGTGGTGTAGTGGTTAGTACAGTGGTGTAGTGGTTAGTATGGTGGTGTAGTGGTTAGTACGGTGGTGTAGTGGTTGGTGTAGTGGTTAGTATGGTGGTGTAGTGGTTAGTACGGTGGTGTAGTGGTTAGTACGGTGGTGTAGTGGTTAGTATGGTGGTGTAGTGGTTAGTACGGTGGTGTAGTGGTTGGTGTAGTGGTTAGTATGGTGGTGTAGTGGTTAGTACGGTGGTGTAGTGGTTAGTACGGTGGTGTAGTGGTTAGTACTGTGGTGTAGTGGTTAGTATGGTGGTGTAGTGGTTAGTACTGTGGTGTAGTGGTTAGTATGGTGGTGTAGTGGTTAGTACGGTGGTGTAGTGGTTAGTACGGTGGTGTAGTGGTTAGTATGGTGGTGTAGTGGTTAGTACGGTGGTGTAGTGGTTAGTATGGTGGTGTAGTGGTTAGTACTGTGGTGTAGTGGTTAGTATGGTAGTGTAGTGGTTAGTACGGTGGTGTAGTGGTTAGTACGGTGGTGTAGTGGTTAGTATGGTGGTGTAGTGGTTAGTACGGTGGTGTAGTGGTTAGTACGGTGGTGTAGTGGTTAGTACGGTGGTGTAGTGGTTAGTACGGTGGTGTAGTGGTTAGTACGGTGGTGTAGTGGTTAGTACTGTGGTGTAGTGGTTAGTATGGTGGTGTAGTGGTTAGTACTGTGGTGTAGTGGATAGTATGGTGGTGTAGTGGTTAGTACGGTGGTGTAGTGGTTAGTACGGTGGTGTAGTGGTTAGTATGGTGGTGTAGTGGTTAGTACGGTGGTGTAGTGGTTAGTACTGTGGTGTAGTGGTTAGTATGGTAGTGTAGTGGTTAGTACGGTGGTGTAGTGGTTAGTACGGTGGTGTAGTGGTTAGTATGGTAGTGTAGTGGTTAGTACGGTGGTGTAGTGGTTAGTACGGTGGTGTAGTGGTTAGTATGGTGGTGTAGTGGTTAGTACGGTGGTGTAGTGGGTTAGTACGGTGGTGTAGTGGTTAGTACGGTGGTGTAGTGGTTAGTACTGTGGTGTAGTGGTTAGTATGGTGGTGTAGTGGTTAGTACTGTGGTGTAGTGGTTAGTATGGTGGTGTAGTGGTTAGTACGGTGGTGTAGTGGTTAGTACGGTGGTGTAGTGGTTAGTATGGTGGTGTAGTGGTTAGTACGGTGATTTTGTGGTTAGTACAGTGGTGTTGTGGTTAGTATGGTAGTGTAGTGGTTAGTACGGTGGTGTAGTGGTTAGTACGGTGGTGTAGTGGTTAGTATGGTGGTGTAGTGGTTAGTACGGTGGTGTAGTGGTTAGTACGGTGGTGTAGTGGTTAGTATGGTGGTGTAGTGGTTAGTACGGTGGTGTAGTGGTTAGTACGGTGGTGTAGTGGTTAGTACTGTGGTGTAGTGGTTAGTATGGTAGTGTAGTGGTTAGTACGGTGGTGTAGTGGTTAGTACGGTGGTGTAGTGGTTAGTATGGTAGTGTAGTGGTTAGTACGGTGGTGTAGTGGTTAGTACGGTGGTGTAGTGGTTAGTATGGTGGTGTAGTGGTTAGTACGGTGGTGTAGTGGGTTAGTACGGTGGTGTAGTGGTTAGTACGGTGGTGTAGTGGTTAGTACTGTGGTGTAGTGGTTAGTATGGTGGTGTAGTGGTTAGTACTGTGGTGTAGTGGTTAGTATGGTGGTGTAGTGGTTAGTACGGTGGTGTAGTGGTTAGTACGGTGGTGTAGTGGTTAGTATGGTGGTGTAGTGGTTAGTACGGTGATTTTGTGGTTAGTACTGTGGTGTTGTGGTTAGTATGGTAGTGTAGTGGTTAGTACGGTGGTGTAGTGGTTAGTACGGTGGTGTAGTGGTTAGTATTGTGGTGTCGTGGTTAGTACGGTGGTGTAGTGGTTAGTACGGTGGTGTAGTGGTTAGTATGGTGGTGTAGTGGTTAGTACGGTGGTGTAGTGGTTAGTACGGTGGTGTAGTGGTTAGTAAGGTGGTGTAGTGGTTAGTACGGTGGTGTAGTGGTTAGTATGGTGGTGTAGTGGTCAGTATGGTGGTGTAGTGGTTAGTATGATGGTGTAGTGGTTAGTATGGTGGTGTAGTGGTCAGCACTGTCTCCTCACAAGTCGATCTGGGTTGGAATCCCTGACCACTCAACTGGTCGTGTAGTGTGACCCAGGCATTAGGTGAGTGTGTGTTGGTCATGTGATGGACTGGTGACCTGTCCGTGGTGTACCCTGCCTTCGCTCCAACCCAGCCCCGGTAAAACAGACCGGAACACCTCATGAAACTCCGTCACTCATCTCACAGACTACAAACTCTCCACAAGGGGGCGCCGCGAGAATCCTTTTGATTCATATAATCTTTGTGACGTCCAACAGCTTCATCCATCATCACTTCTCTTGTCTGTACGTAGGTGATGAAACAGGTAACCGGGTGGAAACTTCGACCTCCAGGTTTGATTGTTTACAGCAAATAAACTTCTCTGAGCCGCCAACGCGTGACCAACGGCTGAGCGGCGACTGAAACGAGGAGAAAATGAACCAGGAGGCTCGTCTGTGGCAGAAGAAAAGCTCCTACTGGTCTGATCTGCTTCTCCGGCTGTGACTCTGGAGCGCCGCGATCACCGCGCGATAAGATCACAGTGGAAACGACTCCGCACACTTTCCACCTCCACTGAACTCCGGTCGGGCTGATGAAGCTGTTGATGTGTTTTCCATTAATAACGGCTGACTGTGTACTCTCAGAGGAGAGACAGGCTCCGCCCCCTGCAGTGGAAAGCGTTCGTATAGCTCTGCTGTAATTACCGACACTATCGCCGCCGCAGCGCTAAGTCAATACGAGCTGCTCTGCTTCAGTGACGTCATCAAGTCCCACATCAAACGTGTGTTTTCTCTCGTGTGCGCCAGGAAACCGCACGACAGCGGCATGATGGGATGTAAAACAGCTGCACACACTGGAGCTGCTCCCAACACCTGAACTACATGAGTGTGTGTGTATATATAAATATAAATATATATATGTGTGTGTGTATATAGCCATCAGTCATTATTTCCAGAATATTTACACATACACACACTCCATACTCTACATTAACTCTTTGAAGCCTGAACAATTGCCTGAAAATTCTATTTCTTTGAAAATGAAGTGTCTCTAATAATAATAATAATAATAATAATAAAGTAAAATAAATAAATAACTAAATAAATAAAAGTGTATCTCCTGAAGGAAGCGCAGGATGTGCAGCTTAAGCAGTGTAAGAAACAAGGAACAAAAACCACAGATAGAGGAGTGTGGTTCTTTTATAAATATATATGAATTTTTTTCAAACTGTCTAAAAAGAATATTTACATTAAAATTTTGTAAGATAGTTTTGTGTGTAATAATTCCGTATGTATTTTAAAATACATCTTTTTAAAGGTTGTGTAATTTCTGGTCAGTCTTAGACGGTTATTGTACAGTTCTGTACGTTCACATGGCCTAAATATATTTTATATACTGCACACAAAGATTTAATCAGCATGACTGTAAAATGCTACTTTAGCACCCTCTGCTGGCTACACAGCCACAATGCACTGTTTTTACTGCAATACAGGCAATTTTTATTTCTCTAATCTTTCAGTCCTCAGTCCACATACCCTACTGCTATAAGATCACCGTGACCCCCGGCACTCAACCATCACTGCTAACGGCCTCTAAAGCTATAGGATCACCATGAATGACCTTTAACACTAAAAGATCACTGAACGGTCTCTGAAGCTGAAAGTTGTTAGAAGGATTGATTCTGTAAATATACTCGAGATGTTTTTTTTTAAGAACTTCTTTTTTGAACAGGGTTTTATCATGCAGCTCTGATTCTTCTCAAGTGAAGGTCCCACAGGATTAGAGAAAAAGCTACTGGTTCCAGTTAAACAGGCAGAGTGGACAGGTCAGTCTGTAAACAGTCTGTGCTAGGAGTGCCTTTAATGGGTCTATATCCCACAATCCTCTTCTATTTTACTGTTGGACTCCGTTCTACTGGTGTAGCTTTACATTCGCTAAACAGTTACAGCTCAGATTATACACGATCACCAGCTACACACGATCACCAGCTACACACGATCACCAGCTACACACGATCACCTAACTCTCTTCCTCTCTCTCAGCTACAAACTCCTTCAGCTCCAGCCTCCACAGTACTCATCCTCAATACTGGGATCTTTAAAACACTGGACTGGATTAGACATTTGATTTTAAAACACATTTACTTAAAAACTGGGCCTAACGATGACCACTGAGGTCTGACTTTCACATTGTTTTCACATGTTGATTTAGTGACAAATACTATATAAAAATCACTGCATGAATACTTTATGTAAATACTCAGACATCTGAAACAATTTAATGAAATATTATTTTATGAAAATGTGAGTATAAAGTTCTCCGGCTCAGCCTGCTAACGTAATAACTTAAACAAACCAGACGAGAGCTAACACTAAAATGATAATTACAGTTTTATTATTGCAATGATTAAAACCATCTTCTACAATCTGTTTATAAGACCACTGAGGAATCCTTTCACCAGTGGTGATTGTGTCTACAGTGGTGGTGATTGTGTCTACAGTGGTGGTGGTGTTGTCTACAGTGGTGGTGATTGTGTCTACAGTGGTGGTGATTGTGTCTACAGTGGTGGTGATGTTGGTGTCTACAGTGGTGGTGATGGTGTCTACAGTGGTGGTGATGGTGTCTACAGTGGTGGTGATGTTGTCTACAGTGGTGGTGGTGTTGTCTACAGTAGTGGTGGTGATGGTGTCTACAGTGGTGGTGATGGTGTTTACAGTGGTGGTGATGGTGGTGTCTACAGTGGTGGTGATGGTGTTTACGGTGGTGATGATGGTGTTTACAGTGGTGGTGATGGTGTTTACAGTGATGGTGATGGTGTTTACAGTGGTGGTGATGGTGTTTACAGTGATGGTGATGGTGTTTACAGTGGTGGTGATGGTGTTTACAGTGGTGATGATGGTAACCAGGGGTCTCCATGTCTACAACACAAATCTACACATTGTATTTACTATGAAACCCACCAGTGAAGCTACACGTGTCTTCTGAGTTTATCTGGATGTTGATGGTAAAATGTGGAAAATTTGAAAATACTAGGTTTTCTTTGGGGACTATTTGAACCTCACAGCGTCCTGCATGTATCCCTCCACCATGAATGGAGTTTAAGAGAAAGTTATTACAGTAGATGTTAAACACACATCTCTGAGACACTGTTTATGATAGTTTAGAGAAGATTTTGGTGAGGAAGCTTTGAGGTGGACGTCTGGTTCCATTCACCACCACTGAACGGTTCTGACTAACAGAACAGACCTGCTCTGAACATCTTAACCGCCTACTTCTGCAGAAAAGTTGCAGCTTATTTCACCAGTTAGTGTGTAATCTTCAAATAGAAGTTTAAATGCATTAACTTGTTTGTGTTGTGTGTTTATATTTATTAGTACAGCTCGTCTACTGAGAAAAAAAAACAGATGCACTTTTTACCAACTGCATGCTCAGCAGGTAACTAGGCATGGTTTGAACGCTGGTGATGCCACAGCCAGACACTAACAGCACATCTGTATTTTGTTGATTTTGCCAAATTTACTGCTCAAGGTTTTATAAACTTTAAACAAAGCTGTTACTCTTACATCTTCCACAAGGGGGAGCCAGTACGTTACAAAAGGGGTATTATAGGAAGATAGGAAGAGCATTGCATCAATGACCCTGTCTGTGAAGAATTTACTGTAATAAGAACAGTGCTGTGTGTAATTGTGTATATATATATATATATATATATATATATATTAGTTTATTCTGTACACAGGAAATGTTAATGATTTAGAAACAACTCAGACGTGCAGATATTTTAATTACTTTATTCAAGCAAGCATATTTTCAATTTGAGAACTTTCACAGATGCCGGTGTAAATCAGTCCTCCACTCTCCTCCCAGGACACACCAGGCTTTCCCAAAGTAAAAGGAGTAAAATAAGGAATGCTATAGAGCTGTATCCCCTAGTTTTTATGGAATTTCTTTAAAACACCAGATTTTCCATTTTTTACTTTTTCCGTTTTTCTTTTTTTCTGATTTTTTAAAGATAATGGACGAGGCCTAGCACTCTTCTCTAGACCTGGCAGAATCTAGTTCAGTCTTTTTCCTTTTTTTAAAATTGTTTTAAATCTTTTTGCAATGTTTTGTGTTTTTTCAATGTTTAAATTTCCCCCCTCGGTGAAGCAAGTTTCGAAGTTCCGCCCCTGTGGAGAAAGAAAAGCAGCTGTGAGAAACGGAGAGCAGCGGCTCTGATAACGAGCTGTATAGACAGTACAGACGTAAGAGAACAGGAACCTGTGCTACCTCGGCTTAGACGCTTGGCACACCGGCAGAGTTGGTCACGTTCTTCTGAGCGGCTTCTTTAGCCTGGTGGGCCTGGAGCACAGCAACGGCCTCATCAACCTGAAACACATTACACCACATTTAGACAGCATACCTAACCCCTCACACACAGCCCGCCGACCCCTCACACAGCCCCCGCCGACCCCTCACACACAGCCCCCGCCGACCCCTCACACACAGCCCGCCGACCCCTCACACACAGCCCCCGCCGACCCCTCACACACAGCCCCCGCCGACCCCTCACACACAGCCCCCGCCGACCCCTCACACACAGCCCCCGCCGACCCCTCACACACAGCCCCCGCCGACCCCTCACACACAGCCCCGCCGACCCCTCACACACAGCCCGCCGACCCCTCACACACAGCCCGCCGACCCCTCACACACAGCCCGCCGACCCCTCACACACAGCCCCCACCGACCCCTCACACACAGCCCCCACCGACCCCTCACACACAGCCCCCACCGACCCCTCACACACAGCCCCCACCGACCCCTCACACACAGCCCCCACCGACCCCTCACACACAGCCCGCCGACCCCTCACACACAGCCCGCCAACACCAACCCTTTTTACACACCCACCAAAGCCAACTCCTAACACACACCCGCCAACCCCTCACAATACACCCCCACTGTTCTCTGAACAGCACACACTTTCATAAGAGCTGCAAAATCCTCACTGCACTAAAGAACTGAGCTACTGACCAATCAGTTCCACAGTGCATTTCCTCTTAGTCATCTGTCTCCCCCGCTGCACTAACGGGCCCCTCCCACAGCCCCACCTGCCGCACTAACGGGCCCCTCCCACAGCCCCACCTGCCGCACTAACGGGCCCCTCCCACAGCCCCACCTGCCGCACTACCGGGCCCCTCCCACAGCCCCACCTGCCGCACTACCGGGCCCCTCCCACAGCCCCACCTGCCGCACTACCGGGCCCCTCCCACAGCCCCACCTGCCGCACTACCGGGCCCCTCCCACAGCCCCACCTGCCGCACTACCGGGCCCCTCCCACAGCCCCACCTGCCGCACTACCGGGCCCCTCCCACAGCCCCACCTGCCGCACTACCACAGCCCCACCTGCCACACTACCACAGCCCCACCTGCCACACTACCACAGCCCCACCTGCCACACTGCCACAGCCCCACCTGCCACAGCCCCACCTGCCACAGCCCCACCTGCCACAGCCCCACCTGCCACAGCCCCACCTGCCACAGCCCCACCTGCCACAGCCCCACCTGCCACAGCACCACAGCCCCACCTGCCACACTACCACAGCCCCACCTGCCACACTACCACAGCCCCACCTGCCACACTAAGGGGTGCACACCTAAACTTTTCCAAAGTAAACTCAGCCAGTTAAACTTTAGCGTTCATGTCTTCACTACAGCAGTAAGTAAAATACATCACTAATGTATTTTACTGACGTACTCCGTGGTTGTTGCACCCAAATTGTGCACTGAAGGTACTGAACAAACAGGAGTCATAGCTCTGAACCTCTGAGGCCTGGGAGACCACGGTATATTCTGGAAGTCTATATAAAAACCAAATACACAGCTGTTTATAATCTGAAATGAATTAAATGAATTAAACAGGACTGAATATATTAATGGGCTGGTTTCTCAAACAGCCCAACATTTAGTCTCCAGTATTTTCAGAAATCAATCCAATCTACTATGTGTACATAGCCCTATTTATCCCCAGCATCTACAGAACAAGACACATGGGGCCCATGGACCACCTCCTCACTGTAGCAGCCATTTTGGCCAGTGTAGCCCACCGAAGGGGCTGCACTGAATTTGACAAAGCTGCAAACGAGCATGTTTACCTACAGAAGGAGCAGCATTACAAACCATTCTCTTACTGTCAGTAAAGAACAGAGGAATAAATACACATCTAAATAGCCACCTTAGAGCGCAGAGACTCCGGAGACTCCAGCATGTGCAGCAGCTCAGAGTTGTCGATCTCCAGCAGCATACCAGTGATCTTTCCCGCCAGGGTGGGATGCATGTTCTGGATCAGTGGGAAGAGACGCTCACCTGGAAAAAAGAAAGGAGGAAATTCATGCATCATGTTAAATGTTTAAGAAACAGCGAGAGTGCAGTAGAGGAAAAAAACAAAAAACAAAAAAACAGTAGAGAAATCATTCTAAACATAAACATCATTCAGAATTAATCTAACCATGAGGTACAGAACACAGCTCAAACAGGAAAAACACTTTTTACTAATCAGTATTGCCATTCCTAGTCAAATTCATTGACTTTATGGCAAAACAGCTAAATTTTTATGACTTAATGAACAGAAACAGACAGATAAGAAATTATTTTTTCTATTTTATCATGTTAGTCTTAATCAGCAGATACATTAGACTTCATATCTACATTGAAGCGATTACCAACTAATAACAACCAGGAAGATAAACTGGTGCAGAAAAATCAAGTAACCATAATATCCACTCAACATGGAAAACTGCTACAAATAGTATTTTGATAAACGGAAACTAAACTCAGACATTATCACTTGGCCCGAATCCTCTGGTTCTCCAGATAGGGAACAGATTAAATGATATTCCAAGAATTCTGGACCCCATGGGAACCCTGAATATCCATTACGATGTAAGAAAATATTGAAATATTAAATATGGGGATATGTTTAGTGATATTGTATCGATCCTCAAAACAGGATTGATACACAGATTCTGGCAGACAGTGAATCATTGTGTATTGTGTTTAAATCTCTGACCACTAGATGTCAGTGTTGTAATTCATTTTCAGCTCCACTCCAACATTAACAAGCAGCACAAGGGTGCAGTGCTATTGTAAGCATTGATAAACCTGTTCATACAGTGGTGTGTTTTAATACAAGGATTTGAAAAATCACAATACATCACTTTACTTGCAGTATCGCAATTTATTAAATCATGACCGCTGTATCTCGATACGCACTGTATCGCCAGGTTCTTGAAAATACACAGCCCTAATATCTATACACCATGTTAATATTGGATATCTATATATTATGAAAGTTATCTTTAAGTGCCACTCACCCAGCATCTGCTTCTGCTCTTGTGGAGGTGCTGCGGCCAACATGGAGGCCGTGAGCGGCTCCTGACCCTGCACGTGCACAGCAGGCTGAAGTAAAGAAGGAGGAAAAAGCAAAAATCACACATTAGCCTTTAACCTGGAGTGGACCTACAGCATGTTCCAGTGAGCTTTGTGTGTGAAGGCTTACCTGCTGCATTGAGACCTGAGGCTGGGTGTTCATATGCTGCTGTGGGTTGCGCACTCCTGCTGCGTATTTGTACTGCGGCACGTTGCGCACCGGAGCTGCGGCGGCGGCAGCTGCAGCAGTCGCAGGCCGTGGGCCCATTGTCTGCGCAGCTGGGGAAGAAGAGACGGATGTTAATAAACACATTTACAGCACAGTGCTAACAGGAGA
The DNA here is from genome assembly GCA_021613375.1 of Megaleporinus macrocephalus. NCBI lineage: Eukaryota > Metazoa > Chordata > Actinopteri > Characiformes > Anostomidae > Megaleporinus > Megaleporinus macrocephalus. The sequence goes on along the minus strand of CM038703.1, from coordinate 54,268,222 downwards.
TGATCCTACAACTAAATTACAAACTCAAGGTGGCATATGCTGTGAAGTTGGACCAATAAGAAAAATGAATGGCTGAACTTACCAACGCGCTGAGTGGACATCATGCGGGGCACCTGTGAGGCAGGCCTCATGGCACTGAACGTCTGAGGCCTGGGAGCCGATGGCCTCATGGTGGCTGGCATATTCTGGAAGTCTACAAGAAAAAAATAGCTGCTTGTCATCTAAACAATGGACGGACAACACAGCCGAGCTACGAACTTAAACAGGACTGAATATATTAATGGGATGGTCTCTCAGAGCTACATTTAGACTCAAGTTTGTTTTTTTTTAAAACTTAATCTGCAGAAACATGTACGTAGCCCTATTTATCCCCAGCATCTACAGTACAAGACACATGGGGCCCATGGACTACCTCCTCACTGTGGCAGCCATTTTGGCCAGTGTAGCCCACCGAAGGGGCTGCACTGAATTTGACAAAGCTGCAAACGAGAGTCAACTGGAGAAATAAAAATACATACAAAGCCTAAAATGCAGTATCTGAAGTCCAAACCAGGTGCAACCCATTTCTGAAGGAACTGGCCCAAAACATAGATCAGAATAACACCCGTGTCTACGGGGCTACTTACGTTGAGGTCTGACACCTTGGGTAGTCCAACGTGGGCTTGGTCGGAGCTGGGCCAGCTGACTTGTAGGATAGTATGCAGCTCTGTTCTGGGCCTTGGGATGAAAACCAGATCAACGTCACAAAACAAGTATATGTATATAATATAATAGAGGTGGACTATATGGCCTTTAAAAAAAAAAATTGATTTTTTTTTTTACCAAAAATTCAATTTTAGATTTTAATTGATTTTTTTGCTGTTTGAAGGCAGACGCTTTGCAGAGCCCAGGTGTCGTTAACAAAACGTTTCATTAAACTATATAGACCAAAAGCTGGGATTAGTGCAGCAGCTATCAATTACTTTAGTAATAGCGTATTCTAGCATTTATATGATTGAGTAATCTGATAAAAAATATATCTTAAATTAAAGAGCAATAATCAATATATAAAAGATTTCTTAACATTCAGTTAAATTGCATATAGTACAGCTTTAAAGAAAACATTTTAATAATTATTATTTAAATTTATTACAAGACCTATATATCATACTGTAAGTTCACAAGACTGTCTACTGTACAGTCAGTTACTAGACTGAAGCCTGTCCTACACTTACTGCAAACAAACTAAACTGAATATTCTCGCTGTACTGGATTTGGTGCATTTTAGGCTCCAAATTGCTACAAACACCACCTGATATTTAGTTTACTGTGTATTTTATGCATCACTGTGATGGAAAAGTGTGTGTAAAGGGTTTGTGAGGGTGTGTGTTTTTTTTAACTATGATCAAAAAGAGAATGTGAATGAAGTTCAGGCTTTTATTTTTGTGGTTATGTTCTTAAGCAAAGCTTAGATCATTTACGGACATAACTCTCCATCATACCTACATGTTGCCTGGCAACACTGCAAGCACGCTGTGCATCAGTAAAAGTTATGCATTTGAAACAGAGCGCTGTGTATGGTTATATGGACTAAAAGAATCTTCAAGGCAAAGAATTTGCTTTGATTTTTTGTAATAGTTACTCGAATTCCTTGAGAAATCGTTTTAACTCTAGTTGGGATGCAAGAGTAAATAACCAAGCGATCATGTGCAGTAATGTTCATAAATACTTAACCTTGATGCAACTGAACAGCTGTCAGAATACAAGTCACTGCTGCCACGAATGCTTTTACCGCTTACAATAACAATAAGAGAACAGTAGTGCCAAGCACTAAAACATTCCTGAATAAATAGCTTTGATTAAATATTAATGTAAGGTACAGCTGAGCTATAAAATTAAACAGAACTAAACATTATTGGGCTGGTCTCAGAGCTACATTTAGACTCAAGTATCCTCAGAAGTCAACCATATCAGCAGAAACATGTACGTAGCCCTATTTATCCCCAGCATCTACAGTACAAGACACATGGGGCCCATGGACCACCTCCTCACTGTAGCAGCCATTTTGGCCAGTGTAGCCCACCGAAGGGGCTGCACTGAATTTGACAAAGCTGCAAGCGTGATAAATAAGGAGCCGTTTCCCGATAACCAAACCACTATTATAAAGTTAAGTAACCACAGTGTGCCTGCGTAGTTAATGATATACTGAAAACCACAGAGTGTCATACTTATGAAAATGCTGACCTGCGGAATGGCAGCCATGAAGTATCCGGACGGTGGAGCAGCCTGGTATGGGTTGATGACAGGGTTGGGCACAGCACGGACGCTGGCCATCCTCTGCATGTACTGGTTGGTGAGGTGGGCCTGGCGCTCCTCTTTACGCTGAGCCAGAGCGACGTACAGGGGCTTAGTAGCCACGATGCGGCCGTTCATCTCCGTCACAGCCTTGGTGGCCTCTTCAGGGGACGAGAAGCAGACGAACCCGAAGCCCTTGCTGCGGCCTCCGTCCATCATAACCTAAAGAAGACAGAGCATGTTCGTTATGAGGCCTAATTAAATCCTGATGGAATGTGGAATGATCTACAAACTCAGACGACTTGCATGTTTCATGATCTTCCACTTTAGGTTGCTGCAGGTGCTGCTTGGCATCATATTCTGTTCTGCGCTTGAGGTGAAGGACTTGAGTAGTAAAGGGGGACGTGGGGACGTGAATTTAAGGAGGGAACTGAGTGGATTGAAACGATTCTCCCTGCATGCACTGTTCTGTTCAGTAAGTGTATATATAGGCTGGTAATGCTGGTAAGCATCAAACACGTCTTAATCGTGAAAGACTTGACTTAATCGAAAACTACAAATCAGTAAAAGCTAGAAGATGCAGCTTCTGCCACAGGGCTGTAAACTAAAATGTTGTGGCAAAGTAGGTAATGCAGGATGACCAGTTGTTTGTACAGTTAATTATATCCAAAACACTATTTTACTCTAATACACAGAAAACATTTGGTTTTATGAATCTTTAGAATCTGTATGAGTCAGAAGTTCATTAGAATATCAGGGCCACACCAAGACCATGCTCAGATAAAAAAAACAGCATGTATTCTCATATTTCCATTGTGTTATATTACACACATCTTTAGAAATACATTAAATATATACACACTATTAAGGGAGTTTTCACACATGTAGTTTGTTTCACACGTCCAAAACAGTTAATGTTTTTGTTTAGTGGGAGCATTTCCCCCCTTGGTTTGGTTTGTTTTCACACAGACAAAATCCTAAATGCACCAAAATGCACCCCAACAAACCACAGGAGCACACAGTGTCCTCTGATTGGTCAGAGCTGTCTGGTGCTGGAAGGTAAGCAAGAAGGTAAACACAGGGAGAAGATCCGGTTTTCCTAAACTTGTGGCGGTACTTAGTGGGGCGAACGCTCCTGGGAGCAGAGATGTTACTAGGTGGTTAGGTACTTAGCCAGTCCTCCAGAGGGAACACAGGAGACGGCAGGTCCAGTGCAACGGAGACCATTTATTGGGATAGGGAGCCCCCACACTCCAGGATAACATCAGTAGGCAGAGAATACAGGCTACATCCTAGAGCTAACCACCATACATGCGTACCCGTCAGCATCACTACTCCCTCGAGTCTGAGCAATTAACACTGTAGTGCGCATGCGCTTAGTCTAAGGCACTTAGTGACCGTCAAACTACTGCACATTTCTTGTTCAGCTCAGACTGGACCAGCAGTAGAGGTGGCATCTGTTCATAGCTGTAATAATAATAATAATCTGGGCAGTACATCAAACTACAGTACAGTTCCTCCACTGTAGGACTAATAAAGGATTCTTATACCTGCAGAACACCTTAAGCACTTCAAGAGCACATCTTGAATACACTGAACTGCTCCAGACTTTGCGAAGACGAGGTGCTGCTAAAGTGATCCAGTCCTCTGTTTACACAATATACTGCATCCCATAATGCAAAGCACATCCAGCTACAGAAGCTGTTTATCTCATACCTCGGATCGAGGTCTGATCATGTTTTCACCACAGACAAACTGCTCCGGAGTTCATTTGGAACCGGACAGAGAAAACCTCCTCTTGAGGGTCTCTGTGCGGTTGGTTTGATCCGCACTCAAGAGTGATTACTGTTTTCACACCTGCCAAAACTAACCGCACCAAGACCGAACCAGAGTCAGTTTTAACCGGACTAAACAGTGCTGGTGTGAAAACTAAGAGCGAAGCTATTATAGAAAATTCTAATGTATTTTTTAAAACTAATAATTTAGTGTGGAACCTGGGATCTTTAAGCCAAAGCAAATTGGTTCGTTGACCAACAGTTGATGCACACACTGTAGTAAGATATCTACTGGATGAGAAGCTTTGTATTTGCATATATTTAATATTAACACAGTTACCTTGGCACTGGTGATGGTTCCAAAAGGAGAGAACTCTTTGCGCAGACGTTCGTCATCGATGCCATCGTCAAGGTTCTTTACATAGAGATTGACACCCTAGAAATTAAGCATAAGATCTTTTCAAGCACTGCAAATCTAATATTGACAACTGACCTACATAGAAGAATTACATAGTAGTTACTTAAGGCAAGTCCATCATCCTAACCAAATCATTTAAATCAAATATTTAAAAAAACATTCAAAATAAAACTAATCTTTAATTCACTTATTTCTTATTTTTGCTCTCACTGTTAAGGGAATAAGGTTACAGTGGTTGTATGCAGCCCTATTTATACCCAGTACCTACTGTACAAGAACATGGGGCCCATGGGCTACCTAATCACTGTGGCAGCCACTTTGGCCGGTGTAGCCCACTGAGGGGGCTGCACCGAATTTGACAAAGCTGCAAGAGCCCAAGGTACCACATTTTAAAATCAGACTGACCTGATAACGTGTCATACGATCCTGCTTCATCTGCTCAAACTTGCGCTTGAGTTCTGTCTGACGCTCCACCTTCTTCTGAGCACGACCGACATAGATCAGCTTCCCGTTGAGTTCTTTTCCATTCATCTCATCCACAGCCTGGAGCGAAGACCAAAGAATTTGTTAACACAGAACATCTCTCTCCCCATTTCTTAAACAGCATAACGTAACCCATTAAAATCATCTGCTGAATAAAACAGTATTTAAGGAGCATCTTCACAACTTTTCTCCAAACACCGCTATGAATTAATATACATGATTACGCAAATTGAAGACTCTACTGTGCAGCAAACATCAGCTGAGCTACGATGGATTTGACTAATAATAAAATTACTAAACTTTTGTATAGATATACAGAGAACACTTTCCATGGAACAAAGGTTACATTGATGTTGCACTATCTTACACAGCCCTGAACACAGATCTACATAAACTGTTATCCAGCAGGAGTAAACCTCTCAAAGGCAAAGCACCAGCTAATATGAAAATTTCAAACAAAAGAGCTGAATCTGAGTTTCTAACTTATTAAAAGTCAGAAAACATTTTATTTGTTACAAAGTCAAGAAATATGGCTTTAGACTGTTTCCGCCTGCTGTTCAGCAACTGCTGTAGGCGTTATGCATGTGACGTAGATGGTGGACAACAGTGCTGGAAGATGCACTTACGGTAATACACAATGACAGAAAGGTGTTTTTGGCTGCAGTAATTGGATGTACAGTGGACCCCCGTACACCGACGACCCAAAGACCCCTAAATATCCAGAAAGTTACTAAACCTGTCAACTTTAAACCAGGCACCCTGGAAAGCACCCCCCTCTCACTCCATCATCTGTAGATCATCTCAGTCTGAAGATTATCTCTATGGGACGTAGGCTTCCACGACGACTGGATCTTAAGTCTGGCTCTGTTCCAACAGTATGGGCGTGTAGGAAACCAGTGAGGAGTTCAAGAGCCTCCGTGTACGTGGAGGTAAACCAGCTAAGCTCAGTTACTGAGACTGCTTTAGCTGATGTTAGCTAACGTTAGCTTCACTTGCTAAGTTCGGTGGTGCTAAGCTAACGTAGCTGAATTATGAAGGTTTATAGAGTCGTATGAGAGCGAGTTCCACTTTGATCATATCTACAACAATAACTGTACCTCTATCTGAGTGTAGCTGGTTGCTAGGCTGGTTGCTAGGCTGTTGTCATGAATAATGTTGGTTATTTAGCTAGATACTGTTTACACTCAGGATGAGCTGCTGTTGTGGGTGTGGTTTGACTAAAAGTATCAGGACTAAGTGATATGGTGGTCTAAAAGTATCAGGACTAAGTGATATGGTGGTCTATTTCTATATTACAGCTCTTTCATATTCAAATTCAGAAACATCAGAATCTGAAGTAGTGCTTGAACATTGTCAGTCCCAGTCAGTCATAATGCTGTTGTACCGCAGCGCTGTTCACTGTTGCTCACCAGTGACGTCACACGATAGTGTTCAGGAGTTTCTGTAGCAAGCTCAGGGTTTTTTCCATCAATTTAATTAAAATCATCTATTTTAGAGGACTTTTAATTAAGGAGGAAATTTCATTTCAAGTCACATTTATATATTTTCAGTCTCTAAAGCAATGTGAAATCACCAGGGGGTCCATGAGTGGTGCTTGGCCTTGAACATAGATTTATCCAGGAGGAGCGAACCATTTAATAATAACCCAAACCCTTCAAGAACAGTTTCTCAACCAGCTCTGCACTTTAGAATCTTCCCTGCTCCCAACGCACCAGCTCCCAACACACCAGCTCATTAACTGCACATTGTTCTGCGTAAGTTGGTGTGTTGAAGCATGAAACACTGAAAATGAGCAGAACAATGAGCCTACATGACCAGAGGGAGAAACACTGCCTTTGAAGCACTAACCTTCTGAGCATCCTCGTGCCTCTCAAAGCTAACAAAGCCGAAGCCTCTGGATTTGCCGCTGTCGTCAGTCATCACACGGATACTCATGGCATTGCCTAGAAGACAAAACACTCTGTACCGCTTGGCTGACTTGGATAAGCTGCATGACTAGGGCTGTTTATCCAAAGTTACAATAGCAACAATAGCTTAAAACTAGAGATGGACCGATCAGCGTTTTTGAGGCCAATTCCGATCGCCGATCACCTTTCAGCACGATCGGCCAATAGCTGATACAGATCAAGGACGGGGCTATATGCCATGGCAGGGCTACGTGTAGTTATTAGCGCAAGCAAGTCATGAAACATGGTCTAAACTGGTTTAGTACCATTTAACGATCCCCAATACTGCAATCATTTAATTTAGACCCTTAATTTAAAACGAAAAAAGTAAAAAATGGTCATTAAATGCAGACTAGTTATTTTAAACAAAAACTAATCATTTAACGTAGATCTTGAATTGTTGCTGCTGTACTGTTCAGATCTAGTCTGCACAGTTCACCATCGATTGGCTCTCGGGATCTGCTCAATTGGAGAAATATCAGCAAATCACTGATCGCATATTTTGATTAAAAATCGTCTGATCAATCCTTCCATCTCTACTTAAAACATTTTTTGAGAGGTCAAACTCACCATATTTGCTAAAGACCTCCTTCAGTTTCTCATCATCCATGTCCTCCCCAAAATTTTTGATGTACACGTTGGTAAACTCCTTTGCTCGTGCTCCAAGCTCAGCTTCGCGTTCTTTGCGAGACTTGAAGCGTCCCACAAACCTGCAGTTACATTCAGTTTAGAAACGAGGACTGCACCATAATAAGCACTTCGCTATGAAACCAACATTCAGGCATAAAACGTTGCTATACAAGGCTTTTTTTTACAAGACATAAACAATGCATGTTAGCTTCTATACACGTAGTGGTTAACAAGTGACAGTCCAATTGACCAGTACATACTCTGCCCACAACTGCATATCTATTGTTCTCAGCTGGAATAGGACTGACATTACAGAACGGACGTTAAACCTATGAGAAACTATTGCAAATACTTCAACAGCCAGACTGTTGAAAGGCCACCATCAGACCAGGAGAATCCATTAGCATGGTAGTTAATTCAGTGCTGCCAATTCTAACCAGTCTAGCTTTGATCAGTAACATGCTCCAAAAACTGTGTGCTGCAGTCACTTGTTACACCATCCGAGTTTCTTCTCTGACGTCCTCGTAAATCTCATCCAATTTCACAACCACTGCTACACAAGAATGCCTTTGTGGGCAGAGCACTGCTAGTTTAAGACGCTGAGGCCGAGACCACACTTACACTTTTCTGTCATTGAGCAACATGCCGTTCATTTTCTCAATGGCTCTTTCGGCGGCCTCCTGGGTCTCGAAGTGAACAAAGCCATAACCTTTTGAGCCATTTTCATCACAAACCACCTTGGAGAGAAGACAAAGGGGAGCAAACGCAGATCAAAGTCATGCGACCACCACAAGCGCTCGTGCAATCGGAGGAGACGCAAACGATTAACAGTCCACCAGAGCCTCCAGGTCTGCTTACCTTGCAGGACAAGATGTTGCCAAAAGCAGAGAATGTGTCATAGAGCGCCTTGTTGTCAATTGACTTGTCCAGGTTTTTAATGAAGATGTTGCCAACTCCACTCTTCCTCAGTGAAGGGTCGCGCTGAGACCACATGATGCGGACTGGCCTGCCCTTGATCACATCAAAGTTCATTGTGTCCAAAGCACGCTCAGCTAAAACCGGAGAAGACAAAAGAGAAATGTTTGAGTTATTTACAGAGGGCACAATTACAGGGCAAGTCATGCAGATGCAACAAGAAATGGCAACAAACAAGCATCTGAATTTACAGAAGTAGTTCTAAGTTCTAACTTCAGATTTTATCTGAAGAAAGTACAACATTTCTATTGGTCCAACTGTCTCAAATATGCATCAGCATGTATAGCACAACTGTAGAACTAAAGTTATGATATTTTTTTAAACCACAAGTTGAAACAGTAATACTAAGTTTAGTTGTTTAAAGTTGTTTAATGTGTCCACTAACAGATAGAAATCTTGGAAGGGTTATGGGGGAGTGACTAACAACGAGCAGAGATGGACCGATCAGCGTTTTTGAGGCCGGTTCTGATCGCCCATCACCTTTCAGCCAATACCGATCAAGGGCGGTGCTATATGCCACAGCAGGGCTACATATAGTTATTAGCGCAAGCAATACATGAGACATGGTCTAAACTGGTTTATTACCATTTTTAACAAACTCATATGAAACTAGTTTTGTTTAATTTTAAACAAAATTAACAGTTAATAAACAATCAAACAAATATCCCCAATACTGCAATCATTAAACGCAGACTCTGGGTTATTATAAATGAAAAGCTTATAGATAAAAAAACATCCGATACCAATACATAGCCAATTGATCCTTCCATCTCTAATAACGATAAATCTAAGTATGATAGACGTACACTTCACCACTTTTCTACAAGCAGCTTAGAGTAACCAGTAATCCAGAGTACTAACCCACCAAAACTATTATGTCTATTATTAATTCATTCACAGTTGATTTATCAAAATGACTTCATTTTAAAATCCTAGAAAAACTTCATGGGGCTAAAATGCTACTTTAACACCGTGCTGGCCCTGGGGTGACCAACTCTAAGGTCATAGTCGTGACCTGTTGTGTGGTGTGACGTCAGGGCAGAAAGTGGTTTTCTACATGAGTATTTTGAGAGGTTGTGATGGTGCTTCTCATGCTAAAACTTTAAGGACCTTTTATCAAGTATCAAATATTGGTCATGGGGGGAAGCAGAGCACTGTGGTACTGAGGTCAACCCAAACACTAAAAAGTTGTGTCTCAATACTTTTGCATTAAGGTCTTATCCTTTTCATATTGCTTGTGCTTTGTCTTGCTGTCCATCTGCTGTCAACCAAAGACGGATGGGTTCCCCTTTTGGGTTTCCCTTGGTTCCTCAAGAATTCTTCCTCTTATTCTCAGTTTTTCTTGCCACTACCACACTTTACTCACTGGGAGGCCTCCACCCAGATTTTCTGTAAATCTTCTTGATATCAGTTATAAATACCTCTATATAAACTCATATGCTTTGCTTTCTTAGGTTGGCGTGTACCTGGAGTAAAACCTTACATAGACAGCAGCAAATTACAGTTCAGTTTCACTTCCTGCCCTCCAGCCGGATTTTAGTTATTACGAACACAAACATTACATAATTATCATTATATTGTTGCACAAAAACTAATACTGACATATTTGCTACCCAGATACTGTAGGTGACTTCACCCTGCTTGAATAGTTCCAATAGTATGTGTAAACAGTAACACTAAGGCTAATTGTAAATTCAGTATCTGTATAAAACACGTTTTGAACTGTACGGGCGGGCTATGCTTCAAGCAGCACATGCAGATTGTTGTGTGCACTGCATTCCAAATCAGCAGAGAGGATTTATCTATAGCTCAAACAGCCAATCAGATGGATTCCTGCTGTCAAGACCAATGAGGATCAAAACTATTAAACTTAACTTACAGCTGTTTTGACATGAATCAAAACCTGTTCTCCACTGCAGCACTAATCTAAACAAAGTTAGTTATGTAGTTAGTGTAACCTACTAATATTAGTTATCAACTAGATAGTACAGTATCAGACTCCAAGCTAAAAACATGTGCTCTGAATAGAAGACGTTTCTCACCCCCAAACGTTGCTGATCAAATACCTTTAAACATTAAATACCAAATAACTTAACACACTGCAGATCTGAAGCAGAGCTACAAGGTAAGTCACTGGAAAATATGTGGGATGCCAGGTTTCCATTACTTCCAATAGCCATGCAGCTGCAACACCACTATAAAAAAGACTGACATTTGGGATGAGTAGAAAACGTTATTTTCTGACAGACCCTCCTGTTTGGGTGGACTGCATAAACTTATCTTGCTCTGACACTTTCTGGTCCTCCACCCAGATCAGGCCTCCTTTCAGGTCTAACTCAGACATGCAAGCCAAGGCCATGCATCATGTCTTTACTCATCATGAAGGAAAATGAAGGAGTTTTGGCTTTATTAAATGAACTGCCCACACAGCTGAGTGACCTCCTCAAACTCTCCTATGATTCAGTATGTGAGCACGATAAAGCTGCTCCTTACTAATAAGCTTAACACGTGGTTTGCAGCTAGCAGGCCCTTGCTGGACAGACCCAAACCCTCTTTATACACAGGGAAAGATCTCAAATGTGCTTTCAGGCCATTAACTACCAAAAGCAACAATACAGTGGGGTAAAAAGCAGCACAGTTTCTGTACACCCTAAAAATGCATTTATATAAACTGATAAGCTCCATAAAATGAAATTAACTCTGTATTAAACTATAACAGAGTATTAGAAGACACCAAGGCTCTCGGGGGCGGCACAACCTGTGACCTTCCACTTGAATTAATCACCACCAGCACGTGCCACCTCCAACGAAAACCTGGCGAACACAAAGATGCTAACTTTTAGAAGCACTAAGAGTTGACACCCTTATGTCAGCCGAAAACAAGCCAGAACGCTGAGCAGGACATCCAGGCCCAGGCTCGGCCGCGTCCAATGCAGCGGGCGCCAGTGCGCCACTAACCCGAGTGACACTCACCGTCTGCCGGCTGCTGGAAGTTGACGTAGGCGTAGCCGAGCGAGCGGCGGGTGATCATGTCTCGGCAGACGCGGATGGAGAGGATGGCCCCAGCCGGGCTGAACTTCTCATACAGCATGGCCTCGGTCACATCCTGGTGGAGATCCCCGACGTACAGGGAGGCCATGGGGTAGCTGGGAGCGCCGGGGTTCATCGCCGATGTCGGGCCGAACTCGAGCGGAAAAAAACGAGATTTGAATTTTTATACGCTAACGGTCGAGCCCCGCTTTAGCGAGCGAGCTAACGTGTCGAACCTTAAAACGGGCTTATTTTTAAAAAGCTCCTCGCGTTAAAACCGCCGCCCGATAGCCAAATAACAGCGTATGGTTAAGAAATTAAGAGCTAAATTAAGAAATTTAGGATTTTGGTAAGAAAACGGGTCGCTAAACCGAAACAAATCAAGGCCTTCACGAGCTTCGGGGTTCCAGAGTTGCCGTTGAGCTAAGTTTCTCCTCCCTATGTGCCGAGTTCAGCTCCTGCTTCACCGATTAGTTTTCTTACAAAAAGAAAAAAAAGAAAGGATTTTTTAAGAGTTTTTAAGATTTTTTAATTTTTTTTTGTTTTTTAATTTTTTTATATAATGTGTGCCGAGTCAGCAGCACACACGCACTCACACCGCACTAACAGCCGGGGGGTTTCGGGGAGGGACGACGTCGCAGCGCAGTGGTATTTATACCGCAGCGCTACGTCATCGGGAACGAACTATTCTCACCCAATCGGGGGGGGCGGCGTGTGACACAGAGCAAAATACACTGTTAAACTACAAAACACCTCGCGGTTTTCTTAATAAAATACGTTATATTTGTCATATATAAAATATAAAACTGACTAAAAAAGGAATTTATACTTCTCTTTTTACCTTTTAATCTCTTCCATCTGATCTGTCTCCCCTATATGTCTTTGGGCTGAAGGATGAGTCTTTTTTCTCTCGAAATCGTAATTTTCCGAATCGCATGTTGTCATCAACGTGGTTTTAAAGGAGCAACATGTAAACTAGTTAAAATCATTCTACAATTAACTAAAATAGTATAAATGTAAAGAAATTAAGAAATCACTAATAAAATCTGACAAATAAAACCCTTATAAACAACGTTTGGCTCAATAATACACTAAAAACAATTTATTTTGCTTGTTTTGGCGACCAGGCTTACACAAATCTACATAATGGGGACAGGTGGTGGAGCTATAGCGCCACAATATCATCAACCTTTTCCTGTTCGAGCTGTAAACCAGCAAGCGCCTGTATAAACGTGTAACTTAGCATCATAAGTTATAGCATTCATATTTTCTCATTCATTCCTATTTATGAGCGTCTTAATTGTCTTTACATGAAAAAAGCAATTTGTTGTTTTCTTTTCTGTCTGATCTGTTTGATCTGTCTGATCTGTCTGACTGTGGGGTTCTTTTATACTGAAATAGCGTTTTTCAAATGTAAAGTTTTTGAAAATTACAGCAACATTGTCTTAAATGAGCAATATGTAAGATTTGGAGTTAACAAACATTCCAAAATGAACTCAAAATGATCAACAGAGTGTGAAGATGTGAGTTTTAAAGATGTCTATGAGATTCTTTACAGCAGACGAGAGACCAAAACAAACACATTTTAGGAGCGATGTTGAAACTTTACAAAATGAAAGATCTCCTAGGTGATGTATGTTTACCATAAAAAAAAAATCAAATTTGAGTTTGACGCTACGTTTATGTCACATCTTATTCTGAGTTATTTACTGAGTGTATAAATCTGATTACTGCACATGTAGATCCAGTTTTTCATCGTTATCCATTTTCTGATTACTCAAATTCATGTAAACACAGTGACCGGATTACGGACTAATTCTGATTTGTGCAGTTATCGGATTATTAAGTGCATGTAAACATAAATATCTAATGAAGTTAGCATGCTAACCAGCTAGCCACGCTCATCCTGTCTCGCCAGTTTTCACAATATCCAGATTGTCCGGTCTGATCGTGTAATTCGGGGTTGGGTACAGCTTTTTGATTGGATGCACAGATTCCGGAAAACTACAGATATTTTCTGTAATTTTCTCCCATAGAGAATGAATAGGATGGAAAAGTGCACGTCCATCTACTGAACTTCTGCTCGTCCGACAGACACCATTTCACATACACTGACTCAGGACAGACCCCCGACCACGACTGCAGTGTTGGTTTGACCCGCACTCGTCTGTTTGTGTTTTTTATCCCATCCCTCTTTTCCTCCCATTGAATCCCATTCATTAGTGTTCCCACCCAAACAACATGGTTTCATTTAACCTACAGCCTAGATTTGAGCCCAGAGCAGATCCCCAAACTCTAATCCACAGACACACTGACCCACACTCCTCTATCTGTCGTTTATTCATCCCTCGTTCCTCACACTGCTTAAGCTGCACATGTCCTGCGTCTCCTTCAGGACATACACTCTAGTTATATTTGTACTTGTTTAACTATCCGGTGTGGACCAGAGGAGGATAGGTTCCTCTTTTTGAGGCTCTCGAGGTTCCTTCCTCAGAGTCAAGGCTAGAGCGTCCCTATTCTGAGAAATCTGTTCTGCTATGTCCTTTGTATGACCTCTGGTGACCCCAGGACGCTTCCCATAACCTTAGGAACGTGTTAAAATCTTATTATACTAATGTTGGTTCATTTCAATGTTTATTTCAAGCCATCACAATCAACTCTACTGGAACTCTGAAGGTTTAGAGTTCCAGTAAATATGACCAGTTCCAGTAAGTCTCTTTCCTGAATGTCCCTGATCAACCAGCTCAGTCAGCTTCATTCCACAGAGAGTGATGATAGCTATGCAGGTCACTAGGATTCAGTTTGAGACTCACATTCTCGTTTAATTCCTTCGATTCTGCGAGAAGCTGATGAGTCAAGTGAACAGATAACACAGCAAAGTGTAACAATAGCTTATAGACTTATAATAAAAAATAATAAACAAATAATAAGAAATCACTTCCTATAATTTTAAGTGGGAGGTGAATAAACGGCTCAGCGTGCCGGGACTGTATGGAAATGAAAGTGCTCCGTCAGGTTTCTGATTACATCACAGCCTGTTGCTTTGATCAGGTTTGACATGGTTTCCAAGAAGACGGCTGATCAAGCTGACTACTTATCAGGTGATCAGATAGGGCTTGTGAGCATGACAGGGGCATAGAGCCATAATAATCTATACACCTATTAACAAAAACATACAAAAAAACATGAAACTGTATGTGTGTGTGAATGTAATGATAATGTATGTGATACAGTATTAGTTCTCTGGAGGGGTGAAAACTTCACCACTGGACTCTGGATCAGTGAAACATGTTCTCTGTAGTGATGAATCACACTTCACTATCTGGCCCAGAGGTTTAATCCAGGAAATAATAGGTGGAGAGGGATAATGGTATTAGAGGGTTTCAGGGTTTGGACTCGGACCCTCAGTTCCAGTGAAGGTGATATTAATGCTACAGTAAAGTTTGGTGGAGGGGGGATAATGGTCTGGGGAGGGGTTTAGGGTTTGGGCCTGGACCCTCAGTTCCAGTAAAGGTGATGTTAATGCTACAGTAAAGTTTGGCGGAGAGGGATAATGGTCTGGGGGGGTTTCAGGGTTTGGACTCGGACCCTCAGTTCCAGTGAAGGTGATGTTAATGCTACAGTAAAGTTTGGTGGAGGGGGGTTATTGGTCTGGGGGGGTTTCAGGGTTTGGACTCGGACCCTCAGTTTCAGCTGAAGGTGATGTTAATGCTGTAGTAAAGTTTGGTGGAGGGGGGTTATTGGTCTAGGGGGGTTTCAGGGTTTGGACTCGGACCCTCAGTTCCAGTGATGATGATATTAATGCTACAGTAAAGTTTGGTGGAGAGGGATAATGGTCTGGGGGGGTTTCAGGGTTTGGACTCGGACCCTCAGTTCCAGTGATGATGATATTAATGCTACAGTAAAGTTTGGCGGAGAGGGATAATGGTCTGGGGGGGTTTCAGGGTTTGGACTCGGACCCTCAGTTCCAGTGAAGGTGATGTTAATGCTGTAGTAAAGTTTGGTGGAGGGGATTATTGGTCTGGGGGGGTTTCAGGGTTTGGACTCGGACCCTCAGTTCCAGTGAAGGTGATGTTAATGCTGTAGTAAAGTTTGGTGGAGGGGGATTATTGGTCTAGGGGTGTTTCAGGGTTTGGACTCGGACCCTCAGTTCCAGTGAAGGTGATGTTAGTGCTACGGTAAAGTTTGGTGGAGGGGGGTTATTGGTCTGGGGGGTTTCAGGGTTTGGACTCGGACCCTCAGTTCAGCTGAAGGTGATGTTAATGCTGTAGTAAAGTTTGGTGGAGGGGGTTATTGGTCTGGGGGGGTTTCAGGGTTTGGACTCGGACCCTCAGTTCCAGTGATGATGATGTTAATGCTGTAGTAAAGTTTGGTGGAGAGGGATAATGGTCTGGGGGGGTTTCAGGGTTTGGACTCGGACCCTCAGTTCCAGTGATGATGATATTAATGCTACAGTAAAGTTTGGTGGAGAGGGATAATGGTCTGGGGGGGTTTCAGGGTTTGGACTCGGACCCTCAGTTCCAGTGAAGGTGATGTTAATGCTGTAGTAAAGTTTGGTGGAGGGGGGTTATTGGTCTGGGGGGGTTTCAGGGTTTGGACTCGGACCCTCAGTTTCAGCTGAAGGTGATGTTAATGCTGTAGTAAAGTTTGGTGGAGGGGGGTTATTGGTCTAGGGGGGGTTTCAGGGTTTGGACTCGGACCCTCAGTTCCAGTGAGGGTGATGTTAATGCTACAGTAAAGTTTGGTGGAGGGGGGTTATTGGTCTGGGGGGGTTTCAGGGTTTGGACTCGGACCCTCAGTTCCAGTGAAGGTGATGTTAATGCTACAGTAAAGTTTGGTGGAGGGGGATTATTGGTCTGGGGGGGTTTCAGGGTTTGGACTCGGACCCTCAGTTCCAGTGAAGGTGATGTTAATGCTACAGTAAAGTTTGGTGGAGGGGGGTTATTGGTCTAGGGGGGTTTCAGGGTTTGGACTCGGACCCTCAGTTCCAGTGATGATGATATTAATGCTACAGTAAAGTTTGGTGGAGGAGGGATAATGATCTAGGTGGGTTTCAGGGTTTGGGCTCGGACCCTCAGTTACAGTGAAAGTGATGTTAATGCTACAGTAAAGTTTGGTGGAGGTGGGATTATTGGTCTGGGGGGGTTTCAGGGTTTGGACTCGGACCCTCAGTTCCAGTGAAGGTGATGTTAATGCTACAGTAAAGTTTGGTGGAGGGGGGTTATTGGTCTAGGGGGGTTTCAGGGTTTGGACTCGGACCCTCAGTTCCAGTGATGATGATATTAATGCTACAGTAAAGTTTGGTGGAGAGGGATAATGGTCTGGGGGGGTTTCAGGGTTTGGACTCGGACCCTCAGTTCCAGTGAAGGTGATGTTAATGCTACAGTAAAGTTTGGTGGAGGTTGGATAATGGTCGGGGGGTTTCAGCGTTTGGACTCGGACCCTCAGTTCCAGTGAAGGTGATATTAATGCTACAATAAAGTTTGGTGGAGGTGGGATTATGGTCTGGGGCTGTTCAGGGTTTGGGCTTGAACCCTCAGTTCCAGTGAAGGTGATTTTAATGCTACAGTAAAGTTTGGTGGAGGGGGATTATTGGTCTGGGGGGGTTTCAGGGTTTGGACTCGGACCCTCAGTTCCAGTGAAGGTGATGTTAATACTACAGTAAAGTTTGGTGGAGGGGGGTTATTGGTCTAGGGGGGTTTCAGGGTTTGGACTCGGACCCTCAGTTCCAGTGATGATGATATTAATGCTACAGTAAAGTTTGGTGGAGAGGGATAATGGTCTGGGGGGGTTTCAGGGTTTGGACTCGGACCCTCAGTTCCAGTGAAGGTGATGTTAATGCTACAGTAAAGTTTGGTGGAGGGGGGATAATGGTCTGTGGGGTTTCAGGGTTTAGGCTCGGACCATCAGTTCCAGTGAAGATGTTAATGCTACAGTAAAGTTTGGTGGAGGGGGATTATTGGTCTGGGGGGGTTTCAGGGTTTGGACTCGGACCCTCAGTTCCAGTGAAAGTGATGTTAATGCTACAGTAAAGTTTGGTGGAGGGGGGATAATGGTCTGGGGGTGTTTCAGGGTTTGGACTCGGACCCTCAGTTCCAGTGAAGGTGATGTTAATGCTGTAGTAAAGTTTGGTGGAGGGGGATTATTGGTCTAGGGGGGTTTCAGGGTTTGGACTCGGACCCCAAGTTTCAGCTGAAGGTGATGTAAAGTTTGGTGGAGAGGGATAATGGTCTGGGGGGGTTTCAGGGTTTGGACTCGGACCCTCAGTTCCAGTGAAGGTGATGTTAATGCTGTAGTAAAGTTTGGTGGAGGGGGATTATTGGTCTGGGGGGGTTTCAGGGTTTGGACTCGGACCCTCAGTTCCAGTGAAGGTGATGTTAATGCTACAGTAAAGTTTGGTGGAGGGGGGTTATTGGTCTGGGGGGGTTTCAGGGTTTGGACTCGGACCCTCAGTTCCAGTGATGATGATATTAATGCTACAGTAAAGTTTGGTGGAGGGGGGTTATTGGTCTAGGGGGGTTTCAGGGTTTGGACTCGGACCCTCAGTTCCAGTGAAGGTGATGTTAATGCTGTAGTAAAGTTTGGTGGAGGGGGGTTATTGGTCTGGGGGGGTTTCAGGGTTTGGACTCGGACCCCAAGTTTCAGCTGAAGGTGATGTAAAGTTTGGTGGAGAGGGATAATGGTCTGGGGGTGTTTCAGGGTTTGGACTCGAACCCTCAGTTCCAGTGAAGGTGATGTTAATGCTGTAGTAAAGTTTGGTGGAGGGGGGTTATTGGTCTGGGGGGGTTTCAGGGTTTGGACTACGACCCTCAGTTCCAGTGAAGGGTGATGTTAATGCCACAGTAAAGTTTGGTGGAGGGAGGATAATTGTCTGGGGGGGTTTCAGGGTTTGGATTCGGACCCTTAGTTCCATGAAGATGGTGTTAATGCTGCAGCACACAAAAACATTTTACACAGTACTATACTTCCAGGAGCAGTTTGGGGACGAACTCCTTCCTGTTCCAGCCGGACTGTGTCCCTGTCCCAGCTCCAAAAAGACCTGGTCTGACCTCAACCCCACTGAGCACCTATGGAACGTTGATTGCATGCTAATTGCTCTTTACAGTTTTAAGGTTCCTTATTATGGGCATGAAGTTAACTACAGAATGACACTATGACTAGAGTTCTATCTGCACAGTAATAATTAATCACACTGCTATTCGAAGGGGAACTTCACCAATATTTCAAAATTTCTGCTAAAAATTAAATGGTTAACCAAGTTAATTCAAAGTGGTTCGGCATGAAACTCTCTTTTCTAGATACAGTCAGATCTGTTCACAGTGGTGGTGAATGGAACCAGACGTCCTCCTCTAAAAGCTCCTCACAGAAAGTTATTACAGTAGATGTTATAAATACACTGTCTGATTCTGAGACGCTGTTTATGATAGTTTAGAGAAGATCTCAGTCTTAAACTCCATTCATGGTGGAGGGATACATGCAGGACGCTGTGAGGTTCAAATAGTCCCCAAAGAAAACCTAGTATTTTCAGATCTTCCACATTTTACCATCAACATCCAGATAAACTCAGAAGACACGTGTAGCTTCACTGGTGGGTTTCATAGTAAATACAATGTGTAGATTTGTGTTGTTGACACGGAGACCCCTGGTTACCATCACCACCACTGTAAACATCATCACCACTATAAACACCATCACCACCACCACTGAAAACACCATCACCACCACTGTAAACACCATCACCACTATAAACACCATCACCACCACTGTAAACATCCCCACCACTGTGAACACCACCACCACTGTAAACATCCCCACCACTGTGAACACCACCACCACCACCACTGTAAACATCCCCACCACTGTGAACACCATCACCACTATAAACACCACCACCACGACTGTAAACATCCCCACCACTGTAAACACTACCATCACCACTGTTAACACCATCACCAATGTAAACACCATTACCACCACTGGAAACATCCCCACCACTCTAAACAACATCACCACCACTGTAAACACCATCTGAATCATCTCACACCAAAACACCTCAAACACTGAATTATGCTGAAATTTGGACAAATAGGTGATATTGCCCTTTAATATTAGTATTGGATTATATACCCGCAGCACAGGCCAGGCCAAAGTGCTCTGTAACTGTTTGTATTCACCACTAGGGGGAGATAAAGTCTACCAAAAAAAAGCAGAACCTTTAACCCTTTCATGTCCACCCACTGTGATCAGTGTAATAGTGTAAAATACCACAGAGCTTGTTCTGATTTGTCTGAAGAGTGATACTCTGTGTGGTTATGCACTGAATGAACATCTAACAGAAGCGTTTAGATGTTTTTTTGGAATCTTCAGGCTTTGTAGTCAGTAGTCTAATGTAACCATGTGACTAAATTCAGTATAATAAGTGAAATAAAGTCACTCTGTAGCTGCATGGTTTGAAAGATCTCCGAGCTCAGGCACGTCCAGAGAACATGCAGTCCTATTTCAAGTACAGACAGATTCATAAGAAGGTGCTGAATCACAAGCTTCACTGAAAACCCTGATAAGTAGAGTACATACTAAAACCCTGATAAGTAGAGTACATACTAAAACCCTGATAAGTAGAGTATATACTAAAACCCTGATAAGTAGAGTATATACTAAAACCCTGATAAGTAGAGTATATACTAAAACCCTGATAAGTAGAGTATATAATAAAACCCTGATAAGTAGAGTATATACTAAAACCCTGATAAGTAGAGTATATACTAAAACCCTGATAAGTAGAGTATATACTAAAACCCTGATAAGTAGAGTATATACTAAAACCCTGATAAGTAGAGTATATAATAAAACCCTGATAAGTAGAGTATATACTAAAACCCTGATAAGTAGAGTATATACTAAAACCCTGATAAGTAGAGTATATAATAAAACCCTGATAAGTAGAGTCTACTGTATATATATAAATTATACATGCAGTTAAATACACTCAGACTTTTTCATTTGAATAAACTAAGTATAATATATAATCACACAAATAATACTCCTGCAGAAACCTGGGTGTCTAAGTATATATAACTACAGCAGTATATTATTTATTATATTGTTTATATATATAATGTTTATAATGCTCACAAACTGAGATTCTTTCACAAAGACAGAACCACAAACTCCAACACTAACATTAGAGTAGATGTCACAACTGGCAGTAGTTCTGGTCCGGTTACAATCAACCTGACCCCTCAGTAGAGTCACTAGGACACCTAAACATGTAAAGCAGCATTTCACCCACATATAACATGCAAATGTGTTATTTGTTTGTAAACATCCTTTCAAGGAAATATATTATTTCTAATAAACAGAAATAAATATTAATTTCTATCTATATTTCAGTGGAAAGCTGGTCTCAGTCTCAGCGGCCGTGAAGAGTGAAGCCCACTAGGACGACCACGCCTGAGATACTAGCGAGCTGTGAGAGTATAGACTCTGATCAGCCTCAGATTTCTGGACTTCTTTTCACATGTAAACAAACCTGTTTAGTCAGAAACTCAGCCAATCAGACTCATCAGGCTTTGTACCCCTGTGATAACCTGGGAGTGCAGTGACCATGGTGGTCACCCCTGCTGAGCTGGTCCACCTGGGGTCACAGACGCTGCTCTATTGGCTGAAATGTGCTACTTTGATAGTGTGTGTGGTGCTGGTGTGAGTGGATCAGACACAGCAGTGCTGCTGCTGGAGTGTCCACTCACTGTCCACTCTATTAGACACTCCTACTACTTGCTGGTCCACCTTGTAGATGTAAAGTCAGAGACAGTAGCTCATCTGCTGCTGCACAGTTTGTGTTCCTCTAGTTCTTCATCAGTGGACACAGGACGCCGCCCACAGGACACTGCTGTCTGGATAGTTTTGGTTGGTGGACGATTCTCAGTCCAGCAGTGACACTGAGGAGTTTAAACACTCCAGCAGCAGCACTGCTGTGTCTGATCCACTCACACCAGCACAACACACACTCTAACACACCACCACCAGGTCAGTGTCACTGCAGTGCTGAGAATGACCCACCTCCCTAATAGTAGCTGCTCTGTGGTGGTCCTGTGGGGGTCTTAATGTTTCATGTTTCAGATTTTACCATTCATTTCATATGTTGAGCTGATAAGATCACCTGTAATAGAAACTCTGTATTAGAACAGAAGGGTGTTCTCAAACTTATGGAGCTCAGTTTATTATTATTTATTATTTTTATGGTAAACAGGAACATCTCTTAAGACAGCTGCTTACATATTTTATACTATATGACATTAAATTAATATTTTCCTTTTAAAATTGTGTTTAAAGTGTAAAATGTAATTTAATTTTTCTGTTCCACCTTAAATTGGAAAGGCACCATTTAAGGTGGAATGGAAAGTTCGAGTGCCCGTGTCTGGGTGTCTCGTTATCTGACTCACCCTGAATAAGCACTGACTCTCACTCATGTATCTGTGAATCACTCAGGATACCAAGACATTCCCACACCCAGCCATGTGAAGCATTCCTGAGTCATTAGCTGGAGCGATCTGTGCCCATCCCAGAGCTGAGCTGCCCGAGGGCCTGCAGCCCCACCCAGAGAGGAGGAACCTTCTAGAACACTCAACCATTTAACACACTGAACCACAAGAGGCACTGCCTCAACACACTGAACCACAAGAGGCACTACATTACAGCCATTTAATCATATTAAAGGGCCTACATTCTTCTATTTAGTATATTAGTTTCAGATAAAGTGGCAAGTTAGTGGGAATACATGATCGGTGTTTCCAATAAAGTGGCCTCTCAGGGGAAGCACAAGGTGGGTGTTTCTAATAAAGTGTGCAGTTAGTGGAAGCACAAGGTAGGGGTTTCTAATAAAGTGGCCAGTTAGGGGAAGCACAAGGTGAGTGTTTCAAATAAAGTGGCCAGTGGGTGTAAGCACAAGGTAGGTGTTTCTAATAAAATGGCCAGTTAGTAGAAGCACAAGGTAGTTGTTTCCAATAAAGTGGCCAGTGGGTGGAAGCACAAGATAGGTGTTTCCAATAAAGTGGCCAGTGGGTGGAAGCAAAAGGTGGGTGTTTCTAATAAAGTGGCCAGTTAGGGGATGCACAAGGTGAGTGTTTCAAATAAAGTGGCCAGTGGGTGGAAGCAAAAGGGGGTGTTTCTAATAAAGTGGCCAGTTAGTGGAAGTACAGGATAGGTGTTTCTAATAAAGTGGCCAGTTAGTGAAAGTATAAGATAGGTGTTTCCAATAAAGTGGCCACTTAGGGGAAGCACAAAGTGGGTGTTTCGAATAAAGTGGCTAGTGGGTGGAAGCACAAGGTAGGTGTTTCCAGTAAAGTGGCCAGTGGGTGGAAGCAAAAGGGGGTGTTTCTAATAAAGTGGCCAGTTAGTGGAAGTACAGGATAGGTGTTTCTAATAAAGTGGCCAGTTAGTGAAAGTATAAGATAGGTGTTTCCAATAAAGTGGCCACTTAGGGGAAGCACAAAGTGGGTGTTTCGAATAAAGTGGCTAGTGGGTGGAAGCACAAGGTAGGTGTTTCTAATAAAGTGGCCAGTTAGTGAAAGTATAAGATAGGTGTTTCCAATAAAGTGGCCACTTAGGGGAAGCACCAAGTGGGTGTTTCGAATAAAGTGGCCAATTTGTGGAAGCACAAGGTATGGGTTTCCAATAAAGTGGCCACTTAGGGGAAGCACAAAGTGGGTGTTTCGAATAAAGTGGCCAATGGGTGGAAGCACAAGGTATGGGTTTCCAATAAAGTGGCCATTTAGGGGAAGCACAAGGTGAATGTTTCTATTAAAGTGGCCAGTTAGTGGAAGCACACAGTAAGTGTTTCCAATAAAGTGGCCAGTTAGTGTATAGGATGTACAAACAGGGACAGTGACAGTTTTATGTATGGCGCAGGTAAAGGTAAAGGTAAAAGTAAAGGTACAGGTACAGGTACAGGTACAGGTAAAGGTACAGGTACAGGTACAGGTACAGGTAAAGGTAAAGGTAAAGGTAAAGCTAATGGTTCTTGAATTACCCTCAAATATAGTTTGACCCATAAGCCCCCCGCCCGGAGGGAGACGCGCCTGGGCTACTGAAACTGGTGCAGTGCTCTGAAGTCTCCGCACATGCTCAGTGAACGGCTCCAGGGTGGCTCCTCTGAGAGTACGTGGCCCAGATGCTGTTCCTATTAAACAGAGTGACTGAGGGGTGGCGCCGCAGAGCAGGACACACAACCAGCACTCAAACTTAAAGAGCCCATATCATAGAAAACTGACGCAGTAGCTGGATTTGGTTATTAAGACTCTCCAGACTCGAATGAATGATGATGTTTTCTCTGCTCTCGATTCCTCCGTTCACCTTCACGCTGATGATACAGATCTTCATGCTGTGGGCTCCTCTCCAGAGGCTCTAACTAACTCTCTCCAAGAGCTCAACCCACCCTGAACCTTCTGATAACCTCTAAAGCTCATGTGGTTTGGAGAGTTCTGTACCTCAGACAGATCAAACTGGACTCACTCTCTATGATATTAAAGTAATCAGGTCACTGAGTATAAGTACTGGACAGTAGTTAGTCGTTCCCGGTTCACACCAGTAGGCTACAGTCCCTGGTGAAGTCTAAAGTTGGTTGTTTATACAGAATGAGGGCCTCACTAAGTCACTCAGCTGCACTCACTGTGGTCCAATGACTATCCTCCCTGTGCTAGATACGCTCCATCGTTCCGCCATTCGTTCTCTTTAATACTCAGGACGGCTCTCTTTACTGCTCAGTAAGCTGGACATCGATTTTTTTCTATTTAATATTTTCATTAATACACATTTAAGCTAATACAGGTAAGAAACTGAGTCACTGCTTTGTTAATAAGTTTTGATGGACTTTTATTTTGAATTCAGAGGCTGAAATAACAGTGAAGCGTAAGCCTCGCCCAAGGACGGATTAAGGATAGTCTTGGCCCCTGGGGAACCCCCCAGGGGCCCAGGCGCCTCTCAGGATCAAGGGTAATGGTATGCCCTGCTCTTCTCTAGGGCCCCCTGGTAGGGGCTCTCATAAGTTGAAGTCAGAGCAGTGCCACAATGCCTCATCCATTTTTATAAGGGGCCCAAAAGCATGGCAAAGCCCCCCAAAAGCATAGCTAGGGTCCAAAAGCATGGCTAGGGGCTCAAAAGCATGGCTAGGGGCTCCAAAAGCATGGCTAGGGCCCCCAAGAGGTCAAAGTCCCTAAAAGTCAGAGGATCCTTAAAATGGAGGGCCCTCAGAAATAAAAATATATTGTATCATAAATGTTGATAGGCATTTCAAAATGTTTTGGGCCCCCTGACCTCAAGGGCCCTTAGGCGCTGGCCCCACTGGCCTGGTCAGTAATCCAGCCATGGCCTCGCCCTTTTTTTCGTTTGCTCGCTGATGCAAGAGGTAGCCTCTCTTCAGTTGCTCTTCTCATTCGATATGAACGGTTGTGTTGTGGTAATATGAACTATGGATACATATTCTAGACTCTGTTAGGGTTTGTGAGGAGCTGTGTTTATTGGAATGTAAACTATGTGTTTATCCATGTTTTGATATTTGTGAATCCATTAAACTGAATATACATTGAACACTGCTGGCGGTAAAAAGCCAGCTAGACCACATGCAACACTTGATGGTTGTTTATTGTAGACTTCTCAATACATTATTTTACAATCTTAGTTGTTGCTGTAAATTAACTTACACTGCATTGAGAACGTATAGAGTTAAAAGTGTATTATATACACTACCGCTCAAAAGTTTAGGATCACTTTAGAATTTCATTTCATGCAATTTTCATGCAATTCACAAACAATATTGTCCATTTCATAATTAATGTAAGTGTATCAGATGATTTTTAAAGAATATAAATGTTTGTATTAAAGTCTATTTTTGTATAGAGGCTTATTTTACATATAGTTCTAGTATCAGTAATTCTCAGTCCTCTGTCTAAATCTCCTGGTACGACCACCAATCCAAGTTAAGGATGTTATTGGACTAATTGGTTGTTAGGACACTCTTGATCAATTGTGATCACAGCTGAAAAACATTCTACTAATAAGTGAGTATAAAAGGGAACAACATTCTAGGTTAGTTTAGTATCTGAAGATCAGCAGTTGATGGCTTGCTGACCGACTCACAATGACCAGAAAGAAACAACTTTCTTTAGAGACCCGTCAGTCCATTGTTGTGTTAAGGAAGAAGATACTCCATTAAAACAAGAACATCTCACTGTGATCCCAAACTTTTGAGCAGTAGTGTAGTTATAACTAGGGTTGAAAAATTCTGGGAAATTCTGGGAAGTTGGGAAACGTACCATAGGAATTAACAGGGATTAACAGGAATATTTGAAGTTGAAGGGGAGAAACTTACATATAGTTGATAAAAAAATACACTTAAGTCGAATCTTGGCTAAAATGATTTGATGCGATACCAAAACAGTTGAATAGTAAAGCTGCTTCTCAATCCCACCCAGACACATGATCCACTACTAGAAACCCGAAACTCTCCAGTACTGAAAGAACACATCTGGACCAGAGGACTACCTGCAGTCAGGTGAGTTCTGACCAGGTTCAGATCTTTACTGACAGTAACAGCACTGAACCATTTAAGCAGGTATTAGATCAAGGTGTGATCTCACAGTCTCTCACTACCTGATCGATATTAGAGGACCCATATACACAAGGTGGGTATTTCTAATAAAGTGGCCAGTTAGTGGAGGCACAAGGTGGGTGTTTCTAATAGACTGGCCCATTTTGTGGGAATACAAGGTAGGTGTTTCTAATAAAGTGGCCAGTCAGTGGAAGCGCAAGGTAGGTGTTTCTAATAAAGTGGCCAGTAGATGGAAGCACAAGGTGGGCGTTTCTAATAAAGTGGCCAGTTAGTGGTAGCACAAGGTGGGCGTTTCTAATAAAGTGGCCAGTTAGTGGAGGCACAAGGTGGGTGTTTCTAATAGACTGGCCCATTTTGTGGGAATACAAGGTGGGTGTTTCTAATAAAGTGGCCAGTTAGTGGAGGCACAAGGTAGGTGTTTCTAATAAAGTGGCCAGTTAGACAAAGCACATGGTGGGCGTTTCAAATAAAGTGGCTAGTTGGTGGAAGCACAAGGTAAGTGTTTCTAATAAAGTGGCCAGTTAGTGGAAACACAAGGTGGGTATACCTGCAAGATCTTCCTATTATGAACCACCACGTTTATTCAGATCACAGGATGCTGGTTTTCTATTGGTTCCTGAAATTCAGAAGACCTCATTGGGGGGAGGAGTTTTTTCCTACAAAGCCCCCAAACTGTGGAATAATCTCCCAGTTAATGTTCGGGACTCAGACAGTCTCAGTCTTTAAGTCTAGACTGAACACAGACTGGTTTAGTTTAGCTTCTGGTGATTAGATGAGGGGAGGAGTTCTGGGGGTCCACAGACACAGAGGTTTATGGTAAACTGAGATGTTGGTGCTGTTGTTCCACCACTTCACATGATCACACAGGTTTGTTGACGTTGCAGTGGGGGGACTCCAGTCTTACTGCCCCCTCTGGCTTGCTCACAGGGGACATATGCTTTGACTTCATGTCTTCATGTCGAGTCTAGTTTATTTGTGTAGCTTTTCATAACGATGTTGTCTCAAAGCAGCTTTACAGAAGTTCTGAAAACAGACAGTTACTACATACACCCCCCCAGTGAGCAAGACCACCTCCCTCAGACTGGAGGAAGAAACCTTGGGAGGAACCAGACTCACAAGTGGAGACCCGTCCTCCTCTGATCAAACAGTATTTACAGTTAAATAAACTAAACACCAAAGAAAAGAGTCTCTGTTTGAAATCTGGATAGTAAAGCTTTAGAAGCTGCACAGGTAGAGGCAGTCTCTGACTGAGGCAGTCTCTGACTGAGGCAGTCTCTGACTGAGGCAGTCTCTGACCGAGGCAGTCTCTGACCGAGGCAGTCTCTGACTGAGGCGGTCTCTGACTGAGGCGGTCTCTGACTGAGTCTTTATGTAAAGTGGGCGTGAGCTGAAACAGTCCCATCCTATCTCAGTGCTGGTGAATCTGGATGGTACAGTGATGTAACTGAGGGTGTAGCAGTAACACAGGAGAGCTGGCTGGTGATGGTGGGGAGGAGGTCCTGCTGATCAGTCCTTCAATTTTATAGTCGATATGGAATTTGCCAGCTGATAAAACTGATAAACTGGACTGATGTTCTCAAACTCCTGTAAAGCTGCTTCATGACAACACTGTTGTGAAATAAACACTCGTGCAGGTTCACTGGTGACTTTGATGGTGCATAAACCAAAGAAATAAGGAGAACAGAGACGCTGGACGTTGTTTGTTTTGTTTTTATTTCACTGAAATCACGTCCCACCCCAGTAAGAATGAAGAATTACGGTGTTGGGAATGAAAAAGACACGACTCTACTGCAGCTAGCCCAACAGCAACGACCTCCGTTTACCCCGAATAACTGCCCTCGGCCTCATGCATTCTAGGCGAGTATCAAAAGACAGAACAGAACGAAGCTCTCAGTACAAAAAGAAACAAACTCTCCTAAAACAGTCACTAGATAGAGAAGCAAGCTCCTGTAAAAGAATCACCGCGGAGAAGTTACAGTATAGCAACAGAACGCATCACGTCCTCGTGCGCACTCGTGCAGCGCCTCGAACAAGGCTCGCACGCCCTGTGGAGAGACACACACCCGGAAAAACCTGGAACCAACATCCTTTTCTGTCCCTCAACAACGAACACGACTGCAGTCTAAAGCCCACGCCAGCCCGACGTCTAAACACTCTCTCTCTCTCATTCACTCTGTCTCACTCTCTCTCACTCTCTCGCTCACTTTCTCGCTCTCTCGCTAACTCTCTCGCTCACTCTCTCTCTCTCTCACTCTCTCTCTCTCATTCACTCTCTCTCACTCTCTCGCTCACTCTCTCGCTCGCTCACTCTCTCGCTCACTCACTCTCTCGCTCACTCTCTCGCTCACTCACTCACTCTCTCGCTCACTCTTACTATCTCGCTCACTCTCTTGCTCACTCTCTCTCTCACTCTCTCTCGCTCGCTCACTCTCTCGCTCTCTCTCTCTCACTCTCTCTCACTCTTGTGTTGGTTTCTCGGTGTAAACCACAGATGCATCAATGTTTCATGTAAATATGAAGCACATAAACACACACTATACTAAAAAACACCCCCTCCCTCGCTCCGGGGCGGGGCTGCACGATACACACCCTCTCCTAACCATCGCGCCGATACCGATATCACACAAACGGGAATCCTGAAACACGTCCTAAGACGTCATAACACAGCGAATCAGGCGCTGAGCTGAGATAACGAGGCGCTCGGGGCCAAAATGTTCATCGTTTATAGAAAATATTCACAAAATTTCAGCTGCGGTCACAGAAAATAACGTAGATGAGCTCAAAACTATTTCTATCATCTTATCCGGGCTAATATTTACTAATGTTAATAGAGCGTCTATCAAACAACTGCCAATTCTGTTCGTTTTAATAGTCGTTTAAAAACAAATAAACACCTGCAGTCACACGGCATTGATTTTCTAAGAGTCAACACATCCTCATCCTGTCTACACAAAACAAACACACCTCTATGTGTAATATATATATATATATATATATATATATATATATATATATATATATATATATATATATATGGCATATAGAGGCCATACTGTGTGTCTCCCAGTGTGTTAAACTCAGTGATTGTGTAGTAAAGTGTGTAGTAGTGTGTCTCTGTAGAGGATGTGTAACACTTAGAACATCAACACAACATCATATGACTCCGGAGTATCAATCACGACGTGCTGTGAAGTAACTGGAATCGGTGTGTGTAATCGTGCAGCCCTGCGTTTGTGCCAGAGGAACCGTAAGATCTCCAGACAGACCCCTGCCTGAAAACACACACTCGCTCAGGTACACACACACACACACACACACACGCACACACACGCACACACACGCAGACAGGCGGCAGAGGCTGGTGAGGAGTAGAGAGCGAGTCTCTCAGTGTTCTTTGAAGCGCTGACTGGAGTTGGTGGCGTTAGTTTTCTCGGCCCTCCTCCGTGTCCTCCACGTCGGCCTGATTGTCTGAGGTCCACAGCTGAGGACAAACAAGAGGGACACACAGCCGTCAGGGCGGGCAGGAGTGGGCGGGGCTGGAGTGAATATTTACATAATGTTAAAGGGCTCATATGCTACATTTCCTCTCTGTAAGCTCAGGCTGGTTGTGTTACTGTGTCTTTAAGACCGAGATGAGGACCTTCACCTGACGTAGTTCACCTGAATTACCTGACAACAAATACACCGTTTAATATACCAGTAATCAGGTGAAGCCAGTCCACCACATGACCAACACACACTCTCACCTACGGGCAGTTTAGAGTGACCAATGAACGGAACATGCGGGGTCTTAAAGGGACAGTACTAGGAGCAGCCTGTTTGAGGAGATGTACAGAACGTGGTACGTGGAGGAGACAGAAGACGGACTCACTGTCAGGTTGTCTCTGAGTAGCTGCATGATGAGCGTGCTGTCTTTGTACGAGTCCTCGGTTAACTGGTCGAGCTCAGCAATCGCATCGTCGAAAGCCTGAAAAAACAGAACACTCGTTAACAGAACTCTCTCGTTAACAGAACTCTCTCGTTAACAGAACTCTCTCGTTAACAGAACTCTCTCGTTAACAGAACACTCTCGTTTAACAGAACACTCTCGTTAACAGAACTCTCTCGTTAACAGAACTCTCTCGTTTAACAGAACACTCTCGTTAACAGAACTCTCTCGTTAACAGAACAAGCTCGATAACAGAACTCTCTCATTAACAGAACAAGCTCGATAACAGAACAAGCTCGATAACAGAACTCTCTCGTTAACAGAACACTCTCGTTAACAGAACACTCTCGTTAACAGAACACTCTCGTTAACAGAACAAGCTTGATAACAGAACAAGCTCGATAACAGAACTCTCACGTTAACAGAACACTCTCGTTAACAGAACACTCTCGTTAACAGAACAAGCTTGATAACAGAACAAGCTCGATAACAGAACTCTCACGTTAACAGAACACTCTCGTTAACAGAACACTCTCGTTAACAGAACTCTCTCGTTAACAGAACACTCTCGTTAACAGAACTCTCTCGTTAACAGAACACTCTTGTTTAACAGAACTCTCTCGTTAACAGAACTCTCTCGTTAACAGAACTCTCTCGTTTAACAGAACACTCTCGTTAACAGAACTCTCTCATTAACAGAACAAGCTCGATAACAGAACAAGCTCGATAACAGAACTCTCTCGTTAACAGAACACTCTCGTTAACAGAACACTCTCGTTAACAGAACACTCTCGTTAACAGAACACTCTCGTTAACAGAACAAGCTTGATAACAGAACAAGCTCGATAACAGAACTCTCACGTTAACAGAACACTCTCGTTAACAGAACACTCTCGTTAACAGAACAAGCTTGATAACAGAACAAGCTCGATAACAGAACTCTCACGTTAACAGAACACTCTCGTTAACAGAACACTCTCGTTAACAGAACTCTCTCGTTAACAGAACACTCTCGTTAACAGAACTCTCTCGTTAACAGAACACTCTTGTTTAACAGAACTCTCTCGTTAACAGAACTCTCTCGTTAACAGAACTCTCTCGTTAACAGAACACTCTCGTTTAACAGAACTCTCTCGTTAACAGAACTCTCTCGTTTAACAGAACTCTCTCGTTAACAGAACACTCTCGTTTAACAGAACACTCTCGTTTAACAGAACTCTCTCGTTAACAGAACTCTCTCGTTTAACAGAACACTCTCGTTTAACAGAACTCTCTCGTTAACAGAACTCTCTCGTTTAACAGAACACTCTCGTTAACAGAACACTCTCGTTTAACAAAACACAATCGTTAACAGAACAAGCTCGATAACAGAACCCGCTCGTTAACAGAACACTCCAGTTAACAGAACAAGCTCGATAACAGAACCCGCTCGTTTAACAAAACACGCTTGTTAGCAGTCGCGCTTCATCAAATCAGCGGCAGTCAATGATTCTATTGATTTCATTCACTGATTCTATTGATTTCATTCACTGATTCTATTATTTTCATTCACTGATTTATTTGATTTAATTTATTTTATTTATTGATTTCATCCACTTGTTGCACAAACTGCACTTTACTCAGCAGTCCTCATCTCCACTGCACACTTCCGTCTGTTTTATAGTGTAAAATTAAATTTGTGTGTATCATGTACCTTAATTTCTATTTATTTCATTCTTTTTATTCCCATCTTTATTATTAATTATTACTTGTTTGTATTAATATTTTAGATACCCTATAATATGTTATTGTTTCATGTGAGCTGCAGTCGTCAAAGCATTTCACTGCTATTCATACCGCTTATGACTCTGTACGAGACAAATAAACATAGATCTGATTTAAAACTGAAAATTGTTCCTCTTCAAAATCATGACTTTTCAGTTCATCACTCCGAGTTTCTCCTCATTAATATCAAATCAGCTGCATCCGCGTAAAAAGTGGGTCAGCTGTGTTTCGGATGGTTTAATCTCTGCTGACTGACTGACTGACAGGCTGTCTCAGTTAAAATAAGGTCGAGTCTAATATCAGGATCATCAGGACTCTGTAAGACCACCAGGATGACCACCATCAACAGCAGTGCGATGTATTTGAATAAAGCATGCTGAGTATTGTAGTGAGAGAATACTGATGAACGAACACATGAATATTATATAATATTCAGAAGCTGATGATGTTAATAATATATATGTATATAGCTGTGTCCTGGACATACACCCCCGAGCTCCTCCTCTCACCTTCTTGGCGAGGTCGCAGGCCTTCTCGGGAGAGTTGAGGATCTCGTAGTAGAAGACGGAGAAGTTGAGGGCCAGGCCGAGCCGGATGGGGTGAGTGGGCTGCATGTTGTCTTTACTGATGTCGAACGCATCCTGATAGGCTTGCTGTGACTTCGAGATGATGTCTAGAGAGAAAACACAACAACAAACACAAACATCAACCAGAGAACAAACACCTACAGCACGAGAGCCTTCTACAACACCTGTGGGCTGCGGCCCCCCAGTGGGCTCTGGCGGTATCGCTGGGGGCCAAACATCTGCTACAATATAGAGATTTAAAGTAAAGTTGAACTTAAAATGTGACAAATATTGTTTTGTTGTTGACAAAGTGTAATACCATAACTATATGGAGCTCTGTGATTGGTCCAGGTAAAGCAAGTTTATTAATAAGGCACTGTTTATATGCTTCGGTCATTTAAAGTGCTTAACAAATAAAAACATATGAAGATAATTAAAAGTAAAAGTAGAAAGATCCAGGACGAGAGACAGTAAAACATGATAAAAACTTAAAAAATAGATATTAAACTTTTTAAATTAAATCTGAACTGAAATTAAAGGACAAAACAGAATTAACAGCGTAATAAACTAACAATTTGAACTTAGCTGCTCAAACACTTTAAGCCTGGATTTAAAAGTATCTAGTACCGGGTTCTTCTGGTTCCATTTAAGAGCAGCACAGTATCTAAACGCACAGTACTCTAAAGTTACTGTTTCTATTGATTTCAGTCACTGATTTTATTGATTTATCGATTTTATTAAATGATTTTAATGATTTCAGTCACTGATTTTATTGATTTATTGATTTTAGTTAATGATTTTATTAATTTCAGTCACTGATTCTATTGATTTATCGATTTAATAAATTATTTTATTGATTTCAGTCACTGATTCTATTGATTTCAGTCACTGATTTTATTGATTTATTGATTTTAGTAAATGATTTTATTGATTTTAGTCACTGATTCTATTGATTTCAGTCCCTGATTTTATTGATTTATTGTTTTAGTAAATGATTCTATTGATTTCAGTCACTGATTGATTCTACTGATTTCAGTCACTGATTTTATTGATTTATCGATTTTAGTAAATGGTTTTATTGATTTCAGTCACTGATTTTATTGATTTATCGATTTTAGTAAATGCTTCTCCATGTTTAGTCTTTACTTTAGGCAGGACTAACTGACCGGTTCCTACTGATTTGAGAGTTCTGCTCATATCACTGCAGCATAGCGGATACATACGCTGGTCCGACACCATTCAGTGACTTATAGACCAGTAACAGAACCTTACAGTGTATCATACTGGTATCCAGTGTAAGGATTTAAGAACGGAGGTGACGTGTTTCCTTCTTTTTACTCCTAGTGAAACTCTAGCAGCTGAATTCTGAATCAACTGAAGCTGATTGACTGGAGACCATTACAGTGATCAACCCTCGGACCCTCGGTGGATTCTAATACAGAAATGCCTTCATACATAAACCAGCTCACTTTTAAACCTCATGAAACTCCTCCATCAGGCTCTTCATAACCAGCCCCTGTATCTCTGGAGACAAACTCAACTAAAAACTGCTGAGCTCTGAAAAAACCTCACGCCAAACGATTTACATAGTTATGAGTCAAACAATCAACAGCAGTAACAACATTATCTTGTTAGGTGAGTCAGAAACAACAATTAGATCAACCTTACGGGTCACGCCAGCGTTTTTGTGAGGGTCAGCATTCGCTAAGGTTAGACACACATACCAAATACATACCATTAGGTTGAATGTATAACTCTAAATGTAGGAATTGTATATAAACTGAGTTACAGTTTCTCATTAGGTTGAATGTATAACTCTAAATGTAGGAATTGTATATAAACTGAGTTACAGTTTCTCATTAGGTTGAATGTATAACTCTAAATGTAGGTATTGTATATAAACTGAGTTACAGTTTCTCATTAGGTTGAATGTATAACTCTAAATGTAGGTATTGTATATATACTGAGTTACAGTTTCTCATTAGGTTGAATGTATAACTCTAAATGTAGGTATTGTATATATACTGAGTTACAGTTTCTCATTAGGTTGAATGTATAACTCTAAATGTAGGTATTGTATATAAACTGAGTTACAGTTTCTCATTAGGTTGAATGTATAACTCTAAATGTAGGTATTGTATATATACTGAGTTACAGGTTCTCATTAGGTTTAATGTATAACTCTAAATGTAGGTATTGTATATAAACTGAGTTACAGTTTCTCATTAGGTTGAATGTATAACTCTAAATGTAGGTATTGTATATATACTGAGTTACAGGTTCTCATTAGGTTTAATGTATAACTCTAAATGTAGGTATTGTATATAAACTGAGTTACAGTTTCTCATTAGGTTGAGTGTATAACTCTAAATGTAGGTATTGTATATAAACTGAGTTACAGTTTCTCATTAGGTTGAGTGTATAACTCTAAATGTAGGTATTGTATATAAACTGAGTTACAGTTTCTCATTAGGTTGAATGTATAACTCTAAATGTAGGTATTGTATATATACTGAGTTACAGGTTCTCATTAGGTTTAATGTATAACTCTAAATGTAGGTATTGTATAATAAACTGAGTTACAGTTTCTCATTAGGTTGAGTGTATAACTCTAAATGTAGGTATTGTATATAAACTGAGTTACAGTTTCTCATTAGGTTGAATGTATAACTCTAAATGTAGGTATTGTATATAAACTGAGTTACAGTTTCTCATTAGGTTGAGTGTATAACTCTAAATGTAGGTATTGTATATAAACTGAGTTACAGTTTCTCATTAGGTTGAATGTATAACTCTAAATGTAGGTATTGTATATAAACTGAGTTACAGTTTCTCATTATGTTGAATGTATAACTCTAAATGTAGGTATTGTATATAAACTGAGTTACAGTTTCTCATTAGGTTGAATGTATAACTCTAAATGTAGGTATTGTATATAAACTGAGTTACAGTTTCTCATTAGGTTGAATGTATAACTCTAAATGTAGGTATTGTATATAAACTGAGTTACAGTTT
Organism: Megaleporinus macrocephalus; assembly: GCA_021613375.1. Taxonomy (NCBI): domain Eukaryota; kingdom Metazoa; phylum Chordata; class Actinopteri; order Characiformes; family Anostomidae; genus Megaleporinus; species Megaleporinus macrocephalus. The sequence continues at coordinate 54,232,813 of CM038703.1, read as the reverse complement.
CTCATTAGGTTGAATGTATAACTCTAAATGTAGGTATTGTATATATACTGAGTTACAGGTTCTCATTAGGTTTAATGTATAACTCTAAATGTAGGTATTGTATATATACTGAGTTACAGGTTCTCATTAGGTTTAATGTATAACTCTAAATGTAGGTATTGTATATAAACTGAGTTACAGTTTCTCATTAGGTTGAGTGTATAACTCTAAATGTAGGTATTGTATATAAACTGAGTTACAGTTTCTCATTAGGTTGAGTGTATAACTCTAAATGTAGGTATTGTATATAAACTGAGTTACAGTTTCTCATTAGGTTGAATGTATAACTCTAAATGTAGGTATTGTATATATACTGAGTTACAGGTTCTCATTAGGTTTAATGTATAACTCTAAATGTAGGTATTGTATATAAACTGAGTTACAGTTTCTCATTAGGTTGAGTGTATAACTCTAAATGTAGGTATTGTATATAAACTGAGTTACAGTTTCTCATTAGGTTGAATGTATAACTCTAAATGTAGGTATTGTATATAAACTGAGTTACAGTTTCTCATTAGGTTGAATGTATAACTCTAAATGTAGGTATTGTATATAAACTGAGTTACAGTTTCTCATTAGGTTGAATGTATAACTCTAAATGTAGGTATTGTATATATACTGAGTTACAGGTTCTCATTAGGTTTAATGTATAACTCTAAATGTAGGTATTGTATATATACTGAGTTACAGGTTCTCATTAGGTTTAATGTATAACTCTAAATGTAGGTATTGTATATAAACTGAGTTACAGTTTCTCATTAGGTTGAGTGTATAACTCTAAATGTAGGTATTGTATATAAACTGAGTTACAGTTTCTCATTAGGTTGAGTGTATAACTCTAAATGTAGGTATTGTATATAAACTGAGTTACAGTTTCTCATTAGGTTGAATGTATAACTCTAAATGTAGGTATTGTATATATACTGAGTTACAGGTTCTCATTAGGTTTAATGTATAACTCTAAATGTAGGTATTGTATATAAACTGAGTTACAGTTTCTCATTAGGTTGAGTGTATAACTCTAAATGTAGGTATTGTATATAAACTGAGTTACAGTTTCTCATTAGGTTGAGTGTATAACTCTAAATGTAGGTATTGTATATAAACTGAGTTACAGTTTCTCATTAGGTTGAATGTATAACTCTAAATGTAGGTATTGTATATATACTGAGTTACAGGTTCTCATTAGGTTTAATGTATAACTCTAAATGTAGGTATTGTATATAAACTGAGTTACAGTTTCTCATTAGGTTGAGTGTATAACTCTAAATGTAGGTATTGTATATAAACTGAGTTACAGTTTCTCATTAGGTTGAATGTATAACTCTAAATGTAGGTATTGTATATAAACTGAGTTACAGTTTCTCATTAGGTTGAGTGTATAACTCTAAATGTAGGTATTGTATATAAACTGAGTTACAGTTTCTCATTAGGTTGAATGTATAACTCTAAATGTAGGTATTGTATATAAACTGAGTTACAGTTTCTCATTATGTTGAATGTATAACTCTAAATGTAGGTATTGTATATAAACTGAGTTACAGTTTCTCATTAGGTTGAATGTATAACTCTAAATGTAGGTATTGTATATAAACTGAGTTACAGTTTCTCATTAGGTTGAGTGTATAACTCTAAATGTAGGTATTGTATATAAACTGAGTTACAGTTTCTCATTAGGTTGAATGTATAACTCTAAATGTAGGTATTGTATATAAACTGAGTTACAGGTTCTCATTAGGTTGAATGTATAACTCTAAATGTAGGTATTGTATATATACTGAGTTACAGGTTCTCATTAGGTTTAATGTATAACTCTAAATGTAGGTATTGTATATAAACTGAGTTACAGTTTCTCATTAGGTTGAGTGTATAACTCTAAATGTAGGTATTGTATATAAACTGAGTTACAGTTTCTCATTAGGTTGAGTGTATAACTCTAAATGTAGGTATTGTATATAAACTGAGTTACAGTTTCTCATTAGGTTGAATGTATAACTCTAAATGTAGGTATTGTATATATACTGAGTTACAGGTTCTCATTAGGTTTAATGTATAACTCTAAATGTAGGTATTGTATATAAACTGAGTTACAGTTTCTCATTAGGTTGAGTGTATAACTCTAAATGTAGGTATTGTATATAAACTGAGTTACAGTTTCTCATTAGGTTGAATGTATAACTCTAAATGTAGGTATTGTATATAAACTGAGTTACAGTTTCTCATTAGGTTGAATGTATAACTCTAAATGTAGGTATTGTATATAAACTGAGTTACAGTTTCTCATTAGGTTGAATGTATAACTCTAAATGTAGGTATTGTATATATACTGAGTTACAGGTTCTCATTAGGTTTAATGTATAACTCTAAATGTAGGTATTGTATATATACTGAGTTACAGGTTCTCATTAGGTTTAATGTATAACTCTAAATGTAGGTATTGTATATAAACTGAGTTACAGTTTCTCATTAGGTTGAGTGTATAACTCTAAATGTAGGTATTGTATATAAACTGAGTTACAGTTTCTCATTAGGTTGAGTGTATAACTCTAAATGTAGGTATTGTATATAAACTGAGTTACAGTTTCTCATTAGGTTGAATGTATAACTCTAAATGTAGGTATTGTATATATACTGAGTTACAGGTTCTCATTAGGTTTAATGTATAACTCTAAATGTAGGTATTGTATATAAACTGAGTTACAGTTTCTCATTAGGTTGAGTGTATAACTCTAAATGTAGGTATTGTATATAAACTGAGTTACAGTTTCTCATTAGGTTGAGTGTATAACTCTAAATGTAGGTATTGTATATAAACTGAGTTACAGTTTCTCATTAGGTTGAGTGTATAACTCTAAATGTAGGTATTGTATATAAACTGAGTTACAGTTTCTCATTAGGTTGAATGTATAACTCTAAATGTAGGTATTGTATATAAACTGAGTTACAGTTTCTCATTATGTTGAATGTATAACTCTAAATGTAGGTATTGTATATAAACTGAGTTACAGTTTCTCATTAGGTTGAATGTATAACTCTAAATGTAGGTATTGTATATAAACTGAGTTACAGTTTCTCATTAGGTTGAATGTATAACTCTAAATGTAGGTATTGTATATAAACTGAGTTACAGTTTCTCATTAGGTTGAATGTATAACTCTAAATGTAGGTATTGTATATAAACTGAGTTACAGTTTCTCATTATGTTGAATGTATAACTCTAAATGTAGGTATTGTATATAAACTGAGTTACAGTTTCTCATTAGGTTGAATGTATAACTCTAAATGTAGGTATTGTATATAAACTGAGTTACAGTTTCTCATTAGGTTGAATGTATAACTCTAAATGTAGGTATTGTATATAAACTGAGTTACAGTTTCTCATTAGGTTGAATGTATAACTCTAAATGTAGGTATTGTATATATACTGAGTTACAGGTTCTCATTAGGTTTAATGTATAACTCTAAATGTAGGTATTGTATATATACTGAGTTACAGGTTCTCATTAGGTTTAATGTATAACTCTAAATGTAGGTATTGTATATAAACTGAGTTACAGTTTCTCATTAGGTTGAGTGTATAACTCTAAATGTAGGTATTGTATATAAACTGAGTTACAGTTTCTCATTAGGTTGAGTGTATAACTCTAAATGTAGGTATTGTATATAACTGAGTTACAGTTTCTCATTAGGTTGAATGTATAACTCTAAATGTAGGTATTGTATATATACTGAGTTACAGGTTCTCATTAGGTTGAGTGTATAACTCTAAATGTAGGTATTGTATATAAACTGAGTTACAGTTTCTCATTAGGTTGAGTGTATAACTCTAAATGTAGGTATTGTATATAAACTGAGTTACAGTTTCTCATTAGGTTGAATGTATAACTCTAAATGTAGGTATTGTATATAAACTGAGTTACAGTTTCTCATTAGGTTGAGTGTATAACTCTAAATGTAGGTATTGTATATAAACTGAGTTACAGTTTCTCATTAGGTTGAATGTATAACTCTAAATGTAGGTATTGTATATAAACTGAGTTACAGTTTCTCATTATGTTGAATGTATAACTCTAAATGTAGGTATTGTATATAAACTGAGTTACAGTTTCTCATTAGGTTGAATGTATAACTCTAAATGTAGGTATTGTATATAAACTGAGTTACAGTTTCTCATTAGGTTGAATGTATAACTCTAAATGTAGGTATTGTATATAAACTGAGTTACAGTTTCTCATTAGGTTGAATGTATAACTCTAAATGTAGGTATTGTATATAAACTGAGTTACAGTTTCTCATTAGGTTGAATGTATAACTCTAAATGTAGGTATTGTATATAAACTGAGTTACAGTTTCTCATGTACAGAGAGCTTTTCTACTGTATACAGTCTCTTGACTAAACTCACACCCTTTGCTCGCTCTTACTGTTGCCATGGCGATGGCTGACCGCAGTGGATGACTGGGTTTTGGCACCAACTTCTGCTGCTGTTCACCTTCCTGAACCAATCGAGCCTTCACGAGGCAGCAAACTGTACAGCATCACACACCTCATTACAGAAAACTACTACCATGGTACAGGGCAATTCCTCCCAAATTTCTGCATAACAAAATTAACAAGTTAATTTAGTGTGAAACGCTGTCACAGTGGTGGTGAATGGAACCAGACGTCCACCTCTAAAAGCTCCTCACAGAAAGTTCTTACAGTAGATGTTATAAATACACTGTCTGATTCTGAGACGCTGTTTATGATAGTTTAGAGAAGATCTCAGTCTTAAACTCCATTCATGGTGGAGGGACACATGCAGGACGCTGTGAGGTTCAAATAGTCCCCAAAGAAAACCTTTTCAGATTACTGAATCTGGTTTATTAAACTAAGCCAGCGTCGTTTTTTAATCAATCATCAAACGGCTGCACCTCCTACAGCAGCGCTGCTCCTTCACAGCCAGTTCCAGAAACACAGACTGAACATCAGTCGCAAAGAAAACACGGCACTTGACTCAACGCTGTGTTTACATAATGCTGTTAGTCATATTGTGGGTGCAGCGCAGCGGCGAGGACGCAGCACAGATAACGACTTTCACTGCGCTCTGATTGGCCCTCGAACACACTAGAAATTATGGATGAGCATTCGGAGTCAGGGTGTCCACATGACTTAATGACACCCGACTGAGTTAATTATGATATTCAGTTAATTACATACTGATCACATACAAATATAGAATAAAACAACACAGAGAACCGACTCGTACAGTCACAGCCGAAGGCACACAGATATTTTTGTAAATTTTTATTTCTCTATATCTCTATAACAGCTGAACACAGTCCCCCGTACACTCCTACAGTGAACACAGTCACCCCTACATTCCTACAGTGAACACAGTCACCCCTACATTCCTACAGTGAACACAGTTACCCCTACATTCCTACAGTGAACACAGTTACTCCTACACTCCTACAGTGAACACAGTCACCCCTACATTCCTACAGTGAACACAGTTACCCCTACATTCCTACAGTGAACACAGTCCCCCGTACACTCCTACAGTGAACACAGCCACCCGTACACTCCCACAGTGAACACAGTCACCCCTACATTCCTACAGTGAACACAGTCACCCTTACATTCCTACAGTGAACACAGTCACCCCTACATTCCTACAGTGAACACAGTCACCCTTACATTCCTACAGTGAACACAGTCCCCCGTACACTCCTACAGTGAACACAGCCACCCGTACACTCCCACAGTGAACACAGTCACCCCTACATTCCTACAGTGAACACAGTCACCCTTACATTCCTACAGTGAACACAGTTACCCCTACATTCCTACAGTCAACACAGTTACCCCTACATTCCTACAGTGAACACAGTCCCCCGTACACTCCTACAGTGAACACAGCCACCCGTACACTCCCACAGTGAACACAGTTACCCCTACATTCCTACAGTGAACACAGTCACCCCTACACTCCTACAGTGAACACAGTTACCCCTACATTCCTACAGTGAACACAGTTACCGCTACATTCCTACAGTGAACACAGTTACCCCTACACTCCTACAGTGAACACAGCTACCCGTACATTCCTACAGTGAACACAGTCACCGATACATTCCTAAAGTGAACACAGTCCCCCGTACACTCCTACAGTGAACACAGCTACCCGTACATTCCTACAGTCAACACAGTTACCCCTACATTCCTACAGTGAACACAGTCACCCGTACACTCCTACAGTGAACACAGTCACCCCTACATTCCTACAGTGAACACAGCTACCCGTACACTCCTACAGTGAACACAGTCCCCCGTACATTCCTACAGTCAACACAGTTACCCCTACATTCCTACAGTGAACACAGTCACCCCTACATTCCTACAGTGAACAGTCACCCCTACATTCCTACAGTGAACACAGTCACCCCTACATTCCTACAGTGAACACAGTCACCCCTACATTCCTACAGTGAACACAGTTACCCCTACATTCCTACAGTGAACACAGTTACCCCTACATTCCTACAGTGAACACAGTTACCCCTACATTCCTACAGTGAACACAGTCACCCCTACATTCCTACAGTGAACACAGTTACTCCTACATTCCTACAGTGAACACAGTTACCCCTACATTCCTACAGTGAACACAGTTACCCGTACATTCCTACAGTGAACACAGTCACCCCTACATTCCTACAGTGAACACAGTTACCCCTACACTCCTACAGTGAACACAGTTACCCCTACATTCCTACAGTGAACACAGTTACCCGTACATTCCTACAGTGAACACAGCTACCCCTACACTCCTACAGTGAACACAGTCACCCCTACATTCCTACAGTGAACACAGTTACCCGTACACTCCTACAGTGAACACAGCTACCCCTACGTTCCTACAGTGAACACAGTTACCCCTACGTTCCTACAGGGAACACAGTTACCCCTACATTCTTACAGGGAACACAGTTACCCCTACATTCCTACAGTGAACACAGTTACCCCTACGTTCCTACAGTGAACACAGTTACCCCTACGTTCCTACAGTGAACACAGTTACCCCTTTGTTCCTACAGTGAACACAGTTACCCGTACACTCCTACAGTGAACACAGTTACCCCTACATTCCTACAGTGAACACAGCTACCCCTACATTCCTACAGTGAACACAGTTACCCCTACATTCCTACAGTGAACACAGTTACCCCTACATTCCTACAGTGAACACAGTTACCCGTACACTCCTACAGTGAACACAGTTACCCGTACACTCCTACAGTGAACACAGTTACCCCTACATTCCTACAGTGAACACAGTCACCCCTACATTCCTACAGTGAACACAGTTACCCCTACATTCCTACAGTGAACACAGTTACCCCTACACTCCTACAGTGAACACAGTTACCCCTACATTCCTACAGTGAACACAGTCACCCCTACATTCCTACAGTGAACACAGTTACCCGTACATTCCTACAGTGAACACAGTTACCCCTACACTCCTACAGTGAACACAGTTACCCCTACATTCCTACAGTGAACACAGTTACCCGTACATTCCTACAGTGAACACAGCTACCCGTACATTCCTACAGTGAACACAGTTACCCCTACATTCCTACAGTGAACACAGTTACCCCTACACTCCTACAGTGAACACAGTTACCCCTACATTCCTACAGTGAACACAGTTACCCGTACATTCCTACAGTGAACACAGCTACGCGTACATTCCTACAGTGAACACAGTTACCCCTACATTCCTACAGTGAACACAGTTACCCCTACATTCCTACAGTGAACACAGTTACCCGTACATTCCTACAGTGAACACAGTCACCCGTACATTCCTACAGTGAACACAGTCACCCCTACATTCCTACAGTGAACACAGTTACCCCTACATTCCTACAGTGAACACAGTCACCCCTACATTCCTACAGTGAACACAGTTACCCCTACATTCCTACAGTGAACACAGTTACCCCTACATTCCTACAGTGAACACAGTTACCCCTACATTCCTACAGTGAACACAGTTACCCCTACATTCCTACAGTGAACACAGTTACCCCTACATTCCTACAGTGAACACAGTTACCCCTACATTCCTACAGTGAACACAGTCACCCCTACATTCCTACAGTGAACACAGTTACCCCTACATTCCTACAGTGAACACAGTTACCCCTACATTCCTACAGTGAACACAGTCACCCCTACATTCCTACAGTGAACACAGTCACCCCTACATTCCTACAGTGAACACAGTTACCCCTACATTCCTACAGTGAACACAGTTACCCCTACATTCCTACAGTGAACACAGTCACCCCTACATTCCTACAGTGAACACAGTTACCCCTACATTCCTACAGTGAACACAGTCACCCCTACATTCCTACAGTGAACACAGTCACCCCTACATTCCTACAGTGAACACAGTTACCCCTACATTCCTACAGTGAACACAGTTACCCCTACATTCCTACAGTGAACACAGTTACCCCTACATTCCTACAGTGAACACAGTTACCCCTACATTCCTACAGTGAACACAGTCACCCCTACATTCCTACAGTGAACACAGTTACCCGTACACTCCTACAGTGAACACAGTTACCCCTACGTTCCTACAGGGAACACAGTTACCCCTACATTCCTACAGTGAACACAGTTACCCGTACACTCCTACAGTGAACACAGTTACCCCTACGTTCCTACAGGGAACACAGTCACCCCTACATTCCTACAGTGAACACAGTTACCCGTACACTCCTACAGTGAACACAGTTACCCCTACGTTCCTACAGGGAACACAGTCACCCCTACATTCCTACAGTGAACACAGTTACCCGTACACTCCTACAGTGAACACAGTGAAAACTGTAGACCTGCAGCTGCGGCTCATGCGTGTCAGGGCAGAACCCCCTCTCTCTCCTCTCTCATGCTTTCTTTCACTCTCTCTCTCACACTCGTCCACCCTCTTTCTTCTCTTTAACGCTCTCCCTCACTCTCAGTCTCTCTCGTCCTCTCTCTCTCTCTCTTAGTCTCTCCCTCACTCTCAGTCTCTCTCGTCCTCTCTCTCTCTCTCTCTTAGTCTCTCCCTCTCTCTCAGTCTCTCTCGTCCTCTCTCTCTCTCTCTCTTAGTCTCTCCCTCTCTCTCAGTCTTTCTCTCTCTTCCTCAGTCTCTCTCTCCCTCTCTATCTCTCTCTCTCCTTCTCTTTCTTAGTCTCTCTATCTCTCTCTCTTTCCTTCTCTTCCTTAGTCTCTCTATCTCTCTCTCTCTTTCCCTCTCTCTCTCCCTTAGTCTCTCTATCTCTCTTTCCTTTGTCTCTCTATCTCTCTCTCTCCCTCTCTCTCTCCCTCTCGCCCTTAGTCTCTCTTTCTATCTCTCAGTCTCTCTCTCGCCGTCTTTTTCTTACTCTCTCTCCCTCTCTTAGTCTCTCTCTCTTCCCCTCCCTCTCTCTCTCTCTCTCTCTCTCTCTCTCTCTCTCTCTCTCTCTCTGTGTGTGTCAGAGTTTCCTGTGTGCTGACTCAGTGTTGTAACAGGTCACAGCTTGTGCTTCTCCACCCTTCAGAGAATGAATGGAGGAGAAAGTGTCTGTGCTGCTCAGACGCGTCGCTGTCTGAACAGAAACCTGCAGCTTCGTTTTCATCTGATTTTATTTTTCTACGTCTCTGAAACACACCGGCCTCTATAATAATAATAATAATAATATGTATTAAAAATAAGTGGAACTTCAAAACTGTTATTAAATGCAAATAAATTATCTGTAAATATTATATAATTCCTGAAGTAGAACTGATTAATTAACAGTCTGACATTAATAAGTGCTTATAAATAATATATTCAGGTTAAAAACTGTTAAACAACAGCTACCAGATACGGTAATTATTACAAATTTTATTGAAAGTTACTGTACTGTAAGTTACAGTGTCCACTGTTTATTAAACATGATCATTTAAAAAAAATATTATGTTGAATATCGGGACTTTATATTTTGTGATACTGTATCGATTCTTGAACACAGTATTGATACACAGATTCCTGGCAGACAGTGAATCATTGTGTGTGGTGTTTAAACCTCTGACCACTAGATGGCAGTGTTGTAATCCATTTTTAGTTCCACTCCAACATTAAAAAGCAGCACAAGGACGCAGTGCTATTGTAAACAGTGATAAACCTGTTCATACAGTGGTGTGTTTTAATAGTAGGATATAAAAATCACTGTATATCACTTTACTTGTAATATCGCAATAAATTTATTGTGATATATTGAATCGTGAGCGCTGTATTACAATATGTATTGTATCACCAGGTTCTAGTCTTATAACACGTTGTTGCTGTGAATTGAGATCATTAGTATCTGATCATATTCCTTAATTATAACATCTCTTTTAACAGAAATATTACATTAATTAATTAATATTTAATACATTACTTAAGAAATGCCTTATAACTAATTTGCAGAAAATCTTTATAAAACATAAAAACATTTATAACAGTTATTAATTCGCTTTCAAGTGTTGTTTCGGTTTATTATGGTGTTATTAATTGCTTATAAATAGTTAAGAAGCGTATATTCATAAATCATCATTATTATTAAATACGCTCACTGCTGAGGTTCTGCTGCTCAGGGTTACGTAGGCTGTCTGCAGTGGGTGGTATGTGTGGAGGCAGGTGGTCACATGACCGGCAGTATAATCAATAATGGCTGGTTTTCAGAAGAACATACTGTGATACGTTCTTCTGGACTCCATGCAGGTGCTGACAGGACGCTGGTGAGAGGAGACGTGTGAAGCTGCAGAGAGAGTCAGTCCTGCAGCTCTCTGACCCAGACAGCATCGCCGCGGTAACTGTACGTTACACAACTCGCCTACAGCATCTCGCCCAGCTCAGCGCTGAATCACTGAAGAACCGCTCTCACCAGGAGAACATCAACACAGCCTCCACCAATAACCAGTCTCCAGCTCAACTAGGCCCCGCCCACACACGCATCTGGTCATCCTATCCACTGCATCTCCACACACAAACACCGTCCACTGCATCTCCACACACACCGTCCACTGCATCTCCACAAACACCGTCCACTGCATCTCCACACACACCGTCCACTGCATCTCCACACACAAACACCGTCCACTGCATCTCCACACACAAACACCGTCCACTGCATCTCCCCTAACACCGTCCACTGCATCTCCACACACAAACACCGTCCACTGCATCTCCCCTAACACCGTCCACTGCATCTCCCCTAACACCGTCCACTGCATCTCCCCTAACACCGTCCACTGCATCTCCCCTAACACCGTCCACTGCATCTCCACACATGAAGAAAGATTTGAACTGAACTGAAACGTCCTTCTACTCGAGAACTACCTTCTCCTTCAGATGTCCTTCTACACAAGAACTACCTTCTCCTCCAGATGTCCTTCTAGTCAAGAACTACCTTCTCCTCCAGACGCCCTTCTAGTCAAGAACTACCTTCTCCTCCAGACGTCCTTCTAGTCAAGAACTACCTTCTCCTCCAGACGTCCTTCTAGTTAAGAACTACCTTCTCCTCCAGACACCCTTCTACTCAAGAACCACCTTCTCGTCCAGAAGTCCTTCCACTCAAGAACTACCTTCTCCTCCAGACATCCTTCCACTCAAGAACTACCTTCTTATCCAGACGCTCTTCTACTCAAGAACTACCTTCTCCTCCAGAAGTCCTTCCACTCAAGAACTACCTTCTTCTCCAGACGTCCTTCTAATTAAGAACTAACTTCTGCTTATTCTGAGTGACAGTAAACGACATAAACCACAGTCATTCTGAGGGAGTGTAATAGCGCCCCCTATGTGGAGAATCACTTCTTGCCCTCTATCTGCAGTTAACACCACAGTGACACAGTGACGAGAGCTCCAGAGCTGAAGCTGAAGATCTGACTCGTCTCGGCTGATGGACTACATTAAAGCTGGGAAAACCATGTAAACAAACCTTTATAGAAAAACTAATATCTTCGCAGACTCACCTTTCTTTTCATCTCCCATCGCCACCTCCGCCAGGTAACGGTAGTAGTCTCCCTTCATCTTCAGGTAGAACACCTGGCTCTCCGCCGGAGACGTGCTGCGGATCAGGAACTTATCCAGCAGGTGCTGCAGAGAGAAGAACACACGTCCACATACGGTATTATAGCCTAAAAACTAAAACTTTTAAAATAAAACAGTTAATTAAACATCGATAAAGAGCTTTTAACGAGTTCACACAACAGCGTTATATATGTATTTATATATGACGGCGCTGTAGCAAATAGGTTCACCTACTTGGTCCTGCACGGCATAGCAACTGTAACTATGGCCAGGATACCTTTAACACTTATATGCACAGTTTGTAAGCTTTTTAGGAAACGTGAATGGAACCAGACGTCCACCTCTAAAAGCTCCTCACAGAAAGTTCTTACAGTAGATGTTATAAATACACTGTCTGATTCTGAGACGCTGTTTATGATAGTTTAGAGAAGATCTCAGTCTTAAACTCCATTCATGGTGGAGGGATACATGCAGGACGCTGTGAGGTTCAAATAGTCCCCAAAGAAAACCTAGTATTTTCAGATCTTCCACATTTTACCATCAACATCCAGATAAACTCAGAAGACACGTGTAGCTTCACTGGTGGGTTTCATAGTAAATACAGTGTTTATATTTGTGTTGAGACCCCTGGTTACTATAACCACCACTGTAACCACCAACACCACCACTGTAAACATCATCACCATCACTGTAAACACCATCACCACCACTGTAAACATCATCACCATCACTGTAAACACCATCACCACCACTGTAACGACCACCATCACCAGTCTAAACATCATCACCACCATCACTGTAAACATTATCACTGTAAACACCATCATCACCACTGTAAACACCATCTCACATCAAACACACTCTAAATCTCTTTGTTTACACCCCAAACACTGAATTATGAAGGAAATTTGAAAACTCGGTGGAATTCCCCTTTTACTGTATGTGATATTCTGATGTAAGAATCTATTAGTGTTTTGTTTTTATTGTTTATTAGTTTTTATTTAATGTTTACAGTGAAGTGTTTAGTACTGAATCACTGTCAGTCCTGAGTTTCAGTACCCGAGCACGTCCTCCACACTAACAGCACTGATCCTGTTAACGCTGCTGCACAACCTGAACACAGCACCTCCTGAACACAGCACCTCCTCGCAGATCTGCACCATCTGTGTATAAGGAGGACTCGGAGCGGCGCCAGCGCTTCTGTATCAGCCCACCTTTGACCCCGGTGGGCTTTATTTACAGGATTATGTAAGAGAGGGGAGACGCAGACTACAGCGCTTGTAAGAACACATAACAAAACCACAAGCACTCAGCAAAACACTGATCAGACCTGATCTGAGAACAGTGTGGGGGCGTGACTAATGAGCAGCTTGATTGACAGTTCCCTGTCCAACACTCCTAGCTGGCTCCGCCCCTCATACAGAACTAACATCACTGTTTAGTTTTTAAAAGACGATAACTGGACCAAAACATACAGACGGGTGGAAGGAATGAAGGGATGAAGGAACAGTGTTGGTGATGATAAAGGAATGAAGGGATGAAGGAACAGTGTTGGTGATGATAAAGGAATGAAGGGATGAAGGAACAGTGTTGGTGATGATAAAGGAATGAAGGGATGAAGGAACAGTGTTGGAGATGATAAAGGAATGAAGGGATGAAGGAACAGTGTTGGTGATGATAAAGGAATGAAGGGATGAAGGAACAGTGTTGGTGGTGATAAAGGAATGAAGGGATGAAGGAACAGTGTTGGTGATGATAAAGGAATGAAGGGATGAAGGAACAGTGTTGGTGGTGATAAAGGAATGAAGGGATGAAGGAACAGTGTTGGTGGTGATAAAGGAATGAAGGGATGAAGGAACAGTGTTGGTGGTGATAAAGGAATGAAGGGATGAAGGAACAGTGTTGGTGATGATAAAGGAATGAAGGGATGAAGGAACAGTGTTGGTGGTGATAAAGGAATGAAGGGATGAAGGAACAGTGTTGGTGATAATAAAGGAATGAAGGAATGAACAGTTTTGGTGATGATAAAGGAATGATGGGATGAGGGAACAGTGTTGGTGGTGATAAAGGGATGAAGGGATGAAGGAACAGTGTTGGTTATGATGAGGGGATGAAGGGATGAAGGAACAGTGTTGGTGATGATAAAGGAATGAAGGGATGAAGGAACAGTGTTGGTGGTGATAAAGGAATGAAGGGATGAAGGAACAGTGTTGGTGGTGATAAAGGAATGAAGGGATGAAGGAACAGTGTTGGTGGTGATAAAGGAATGAAGGGATGAAGGAACAGTGTTGGTGATAATAAAGGAATGAAGGAATGAACAGTTTTGGTGATGATAAAGGAATGATGGGATGAGGGAACAGTGTTGGTGGTGATAAAGGGATGAAGGGATGAAGGAACAGTGTTGGTTATGATGAGGGGATGAAGGGATGAAGGAACAGTGTTGGTGATGATAAAGGAATGAAGGGATGAAGGAACAGTGTTGGTGGTGATAAAGGAATGAAGGGATGAAGGAACAGTGTTGGTGGTGATAAAGGAATGAAGGGATGAAGGAACAGTGTTGGTGGTGATAAAGGGATGAAGGGATGAAGGAACAGTGTTGGTTATGATGAAGGGATGAAGGAACAGTGTTGGAGATGATAAAGGAATGAAGGGATGAAGGAACAGTGTTGGTGGTGATAAAGGAATGAAGGAATGAGGGAACAGTGTTGGTGATGATAAAGGAATGAAGGGATGAAGGAACAGTGTTGGTGGTGATAAAGGAATGAAGGGATGAAGGAACAGTGTTGGTGATGATAAAGGAATGAAGGGATGAAAGAACAGTGTTGGTGGTGATAAAGGAATGAAGGGATGAAGGAACAGTGTTGGTGATGATAAAGGAATGAAGGGATGAAGGAACAGTGTTGGTGGTGATAAAGGAATGAAGGGGTGAAGGAACAGTGTTGGTGATGATAAAGGAATGAAGGGATGAAGGAACAGTGTTGGTGATGATAAAGGAATGAAGGGATGAAGGAACAGTGTTGGTTATGATGAGGGGATGAAGGGATGAAGGAACAGTGTTGGTGATGATAAAGGAATGAAGGGATGAAGGAACAGTGTTGGTGGTGATAAAGGAATGAAGGGATGAAGGAACAGTGTTGGTGGTGATAAAGGAATGAAGGGATGAAGGAACAGTGTTGGTGGTGATAAAGGGATGAAGGGATGAAGGAACAGTGTTGGTTATGATGAAGGGATGAAGGAACAGTGTTGGAGATGATAAAGGAATGAAGGGATGAAGGAACAGTGTTGGTGGTGATAAAGGAATGAAGGAATGAGGGAACAGTGTTGGTGATGATAAAGGAATGAAGGGATGAAGGAACAGTGTTGGTGGTGATAAAGGAATGAAGGGATGAAGGAACAGTGTTGGTGATGATAAAGGAATGAAGGGATGAAGGAACAGTGTTGGTGGTGATAAAGGAATGAAGGGATGAAGGAACAGTGTTGGTGGTGATAAAGGAATGAAGGGATGAAGGAACAGTGTTGGTGATGATAAAGGAATGAAGGGATGAAGGATCAGTGTTGGTGGTGATAAAGGAATGAAGGGATGAAGGAACAGTGTTGGTGGTGATAAAGGAATGAAGGGATGAAGGAACAGTGTTGGTGGTGATAAAGGAATGAAGAGATAAAGAAACAGTGTTGGTGGTGATAAAGGAATGAAGGGATGAAGGAACAGTGTTGGTGATGATAAAGGAATGAAGGGGTGAAGGAACAGTGTTGGTGATGATAAAGGAATGAAGAGATGAAGGAACAGTGTTGGTGATGATAAAGGAATGAAGGGATGAAGGAACAGTGTTGGTGATGATAAAGGAATGAAGGGATGAAGGAACAGTGTTGGTGATGATAAAGGAATGAAGGGATGAAGGAACAGTGTTGGTGATGATAAAGGAATGAAGGGATGTAGGAACAGTGTTGGTGATGATAAAGGAATGAAGGGATGAAGGAACAGTGTTGGTGATGATAAAGGAATGAAGGGATGAAGGAACAGTGTTGGTGGTGATAAAGGAATGAAGGGATGAAGGAACAGTGTTGGTGGTGATAAAGGAATGAAGGGATGAAGGAACAGTGTTGGTGGTGATAAAGGAATGAAGGGATGAAGGAACAGTGTTGGTGGTGATAAAGGAATGAAGGGATGAAGGAACAGTGTTGGTGATGATAAAGGGATGAAGGGATGAAGGAAGTGTTGGTTATGATGAAGGGATGAAGAGTTCTGTTCTTTTCTCTGAAACTGGAGAACGTTTGTACTGTCATCGTCTGCCAACCTCACCCATTACCTTATTCACCAGCGCATTCCTCCAGCTCCCGTCTAAACAGCAGCACGGGAAACGACAGGAATGTTACAAGCGTGAGGAATTTTCTTGTGACATTTCATTCTGGCAGTGAGCCAACCAAAACCACACAGCAGCAGAACTCACACCTACAGCAAACCCATCTGTACTGTTAGTCTCACCAGCTACATACAAAACACTCTACAATCAACAGACTGTAATACTCTACAGGAAGCGTAGGGGGCGACGGTGGTTCTGACAGACTGTAATACACTACAGGAAGCGTAGGGGGCGACGGTGGTTCTGACAGACTGTAATACTCTACAGGATGCATAGGGGGCGACGGTGGTTCTGACAGACTGTAATACTCTACAGGAAGCGTAGGGGGCGACGGTGGTTCTGACAGACTGTAATACACTACAGGAAGTGTAGGGGGCGACGGTCGTTCTGACAGACTGTAATACACTACAGGAAGCGTAGGGGGCGACGGTCGTTCTGACAGACTGTAATACTCTACAGGAAGCGTAGGGGGCGACGGTGGTTCTGACAGATTGTAATACACTACAGGAAGCGTAGGGGGCGACGGTCACTCTGACAGACTGTAATACACTACAGGAAGCGTAGGGGGCGACGGTCACTCTGACAGACTGTAATACACTACAGGAAGCGTAGGGGGCGACGGTGGTTCTGACAGACTGTAATACACTACAGGAAGCATAGGGGGCGACGGTGGTTCTGACAGACTGTAATACACTACAGGAAGCGTAGGGGGCGACGGTCGTTCTGACAGACTGTAATACACTACAGGAAGCGTAGGGGGCGACGGTGGTTCTGACAGACTGTAATACACTACAGGAAGCGTAGGGGGCGACGGTGGTTCTGACAGATTGTAATACACTACAGGAAGCGTAGGGGGCGACGGTCACTCTGACAGACTGTAATACACTACAGGAAGCGTAGGGGGCGACGGTCACTCTGACAGACTGTAATACTCTACAGGAAGCGTAGGGGGCGACGGTGGTTCTGACAGACTGTAATACACTACAGGAAGCGTAGGGGGCGACGGTCACTCTGACAGACTGTAATACACTACAGGAAGCGTAGGGGACGACGGTCACTCTGACAGACTGTAATACACCACAGGAAGCGTAGGGGGCGACGGTCACTCTGACAGACTGTAATACACTACAGGAAGCGTAGGGGGCGACGGTCACTCTGACAGACTGTAATACACTACAGGAAGCGTAGGGGGTGACGGTGGTTCTGACAGACTGTAATGCACTACAGGAAGCGTAGGGGGCGACGGTGGTTCTGACAGACTGTAATACACTACAGGAAGCGTAGGGGGCGACGGTCACTCTGACAGACTGTAATACACTACAGGAAGCGTAGGGGGCGACGGTCACTCTGACAGACTGTAATACACTACAGGAAGCGTAGGGGGCGACTCACCAGCACGTCTTTGCAGATGGACTGCAGCTCCGACTCGATTTTCTCCCGGTACTCTTTGGCCATCGCCTGCTTGTCGCTGCCCTCTGTCTTCTGCTCGATGCTGGAGATGACCCTCCAGGAGGACCGGCGGGCGCCCACCACGTTCTTATAGGCCACGGAGAGCAGGTTCCTCTCCTCGTCCGACAGCTCCTCTCCCAGCTCCGTCACGGCCTTCATGGAGGCGGCCATGTCGTCGTAGCGCTCGGCCTGCTCAGCCAGCTTAGCCTTCTGCACGTGCTGACTCTTATCCATCTCTGCTGAGGTCCTACATCAGAGACAAAAACACACACCGTTAAACACGGAGACTGTTTATAGTTTAGAGAAGATCTCAGTCTTAAACTCCATTCATGGTGGAGGGATACATGCAGGACGCTGTGAGGTTCAAATAGTCCCCAAAGAAAACCTAGTATTTTCAGATCTTCCACATTTTACCATCAACATCCAGATAAACTCAGAAGACACGTGTAGCTTCACTGGTGGGTTTCATAGTAAATACAATGTGTAGATTTGTGTTGAGACCCCTGGTTACCATCACCACCACTGTAAACATCATCACTACCACTGTAAACACCATCAGCACCACTGTAAACATCATCCCCAATACTGTAAACAACACCACCACCACTGTAAACACCATCACCATCACTGTAAACATCATCACCACCACTGTAAACATCATCACCATCACTGTAAACACCATCACCACCACTGTAATAATCATCCCCAATACTGTAAACACCACCACCACTGTAAACACCATCACCATCACTGTAAATATCATCACCACCACTGTAAACATCATCACCAACACTGTAAACATCATCACCACCACTGTAAACATCAATACCACCACCACTGTAAACAACACAATCACCACCACCACCACCACTGTAAACACCATCACCACCACTGTAAACATCATCCCCAATACTGTAAACACCATCACCACCACTGTAAACATCATCACCACCACTGTAAACATCATCACCACCACTGTAATAATCATCCCCAATACTGTAAACACCACCACCACTGTAAACACCATCACCGTAAATATCATCACCACCGCTGTAAACATCATCACGAACACTGTAAACATCATCACCAACACTGTAAACATCATCACCACCACTGTAAACATCAATACCACCACCACTGTAAACAACACCATCACCACCACCACCACCACTGTAAACACCATCACCACCGCTGTAAACATCATCACGAACACTGTAAACATCATCACCACCACTGTATGTGTAGTAGTGTGTATCTTTTTATATTATATTATAATGTGTATTGATCTATTCACCAGTTCACTATACGCCAGCACCCTATTCATCTATTCACCAGTTCATTATATGCCAGCACCATATTTATCTATTCACCAGTTCACTATACCAGCACCCTATTCATCTATTCACCAGTTCATTATACGCCAGCACCCTATTCATCTATTCACCAGTTCACTATACGCCAGCACCCTGTATGCCAGCACCCTGTATGCCAGCTCTTTATTCATCTATTCACCAATTCACTATACGCCACCACCCTATTCATCTATTCACCAGTTCACCATACGCCAACATCCTATTCATCTATTTACCAGTTCACTACACGCCAGCACTCTGTATGCCAGCTCCCTATTCCTCTATTCACCAGTTCACTATTCATCTATTCACTAGATCCATATACGCCAGCAGCCTATACATCTATTCACCAGTTCCCTTTTACGCCAGCACACTATTCATCTATTCACCGGTTCAATATACGCCAGCACCCTATTCATCTATTCACCAGGTCACTATACGCCAGCTCCCTATTCCTCTATTCACCAGCACACTATTCATCTATTCACCGGTTCAATATACGCCAGCAGCCTATACATCTACTCACCAGTTCCCTTTTACGCCAGCACACTATTCATCTATTCACCAGTTCACTATACGCCAGCACCCTGTATGACAGCTCCCTATTCATCTATTCACCAGTTCACTATATACCAGCACCCTATTCATCTATTCACCAGGTCACTATACGCCAGCTCCCTATTCATCTATTCACCAGTTCACTATTCATCTATTCACCAGTTCACTATTCATCTATTCACTAGATCCCTATTCGCCAGCAGCCTATACATCTATTCACCAGTTCACTATACGCCAGCACCCTATTTATCTATTCACTAGTTCCCTATTTATCTATTCTCTAGTTCCCTATTCATCTATTCACTAGTTCCCTATACGCCAGCAGCCTATACATCTACTCACTAGTTCCCTATACACCAACTCCCCATTCACCTGCTCCCTATACAACAGCTTCCCATACGCCACCTCCCCATAAGCCAGGTTCCCATTCGCCAGCCCCCTTTAAGCCCTCTTCCCATTCGCCAGCTCCCTATAAGCCCTCTTCCCATTCGCCAGCTCACTATAAGCCCTCTTCCCATTCGCCAACTCCCTATAAGCCCACTTCCCATTCGCCAGCTCCCTATACGCCCACTTCCCATCCGCCAGCTCCCTATAAGCCCTCTTCCCATCCGCCAGCTCCCTATAAGCCCTCTTCCCATTCGCCAGCTCCCTATACGCCCACTTCCCATTCGCCAACTCCCTATAAGCCCACTTCCCATTCGCCAGCTCCCTATACGCCCACTTCCCATCCGCCAGCTCCCTATACGCCCACTTCCCATCCGCCAGCTCCCTATAAGCCCTCTTCCCATTCGCCAGCTCCCTATACGCCCACTTCCCATCCGCCAGCTCCCTATAAGCCCACTTCCCATTCGCCAGCTCCCTATACGCCCACTTCCCATCCGCCAGCTCCCTATACACCCACTTCCCATTCGCCAGATCCCTATACGCCCACTTCCCATTCGCCAGATCCCTATACGCCCACTTCCCATCCGCCAGCTCCCTATAAGCCCACTTCCCATTCGCCAGATCCCTATACGCCCACTTCCCATTCGCCAGATCCCTATAAGCCCACTTCCCATTCGCCAGATCCCTATACGCCCACTTCCCATTCGCCAGATCCCTATACGCCAGCAGCCTATACATCTATACACTAGTTCCCTATACGCCAGCACCCTATTCATCTATTCACTAGTGCCCTATTCATCTATTCACTAGTACCCTATTCATCTATTCACTAGTGCCCTATTCATCTATTCACTAGTACCCTATTCATCTATTCACTAGTGCCCTATTCATCTATTCACTAGTTCTCTATATGACAGCTCCCTATTCATCTACTCACTAGTACACTATTTATCTATTCACTAGTACCCTACTCATCTATTCACTAGTTCTCTATATGCCAGCTCCCTATTCATCTATTCACTAGTTCCCCATACACCAGCTTCCCATTCACACGCTCCCTATACACCCACTTCCCATTCACCCGCTCCCTATACACCAGCTTCCCATTCACCCGCTCCCTATACACCCACTTCCCATTCACACGCTCCCTATACACCCACTTCCCATTCGCCAGCTCCCTATACACCCACTTCCCATTCGCCAGCACCCTATACACCCACTTCCCATTCGCCAGCTCCCTATACACCCACTTCCCATTCGCCAGCACCCTATAAGCCCACTTCCCATTCACCAGCTCCCTATACACCCACTTCCCATTCGCCAGCTCCCTATAAGCCCACTTCCCGTTCGCCAGCTCCCTATACCCCCAGTCCCATTCGCCAGCTCCCTATAAGCCCACTTCCCATTCGCCAGCTCCCTTTGCAGCATCCCCTTATACACAAACTCCCTATTCGCCAGCGTGTAGGATATAAAAAAAAAACCAGAAAGCTTTTTTTTGTTATTGAGACCAGAAGGTGGCGCTACAGCACAGAAGACACATGAAACAGACTGTAAAGCGATCACAAGAGTGTCTTCAGGACGCATTATCTACATCATTCATCTGCACCCTGAAGTGACTCCTAACAGGAAGTGAGCGACCACGCCCCTCTGCCTTTTTACATTTCCCACAATCCCTTGCCTCAGCCATCACCCAGACCCTGAATCTCTGAATATTTTCAGCAGCTAATCTCTAATAAACTGGGACTGTTTGAACATAAATTAATCATAAAGATGAAAGAAAAAAGAACTTTTCTTCTTCTTTTCTTTGTTATCAGCCCTTCAGCACAAACCAGAGCCCTACAGTGAAAAGAGACCACACTGCTTCTGTCTGAACAAGAAGGAAGGAGCGTGAGCGTGACGTCTCCATTCAAGCCCTGTGGTGTGAAGTGTGTGGATGAGTCGGCCCACCACGCCCAACAGGGTCTACCTGCTGCAACAGGAGAGCCCGACCTGAGGGCAGGGCTGATCCGGGAAGCCGACACACATTATGCAAACTGAATTCAACCTAACATGCATGAAGCGAAACTGGGAGCGAATCCGGGCAAGGGGTCTCACCTGGGCCGGTTAATCCCGTTCCCTGTCCTTCCTGAACAACGAGCACGGCTTTTCTCCTTATGGAGGCCAGCCAGAGTGATACTACAGGAATTTCTATAGGGATTCCTACAGGGATTACTGGGATACTGATAATCCGAGTGGATTACTCAAACAGGAATATGCTGTATTATAATAGAAGCAGCTCAGGAATATTTTTTATATATATATATATATATATATATATATATATATATATATATATATATATATATATAAACAGATACTGTAAGGGCTCCAGCTGATCTGTGCACTGCAAATGAATGGATAGACAATGTGAGCAGTAATGAGTAATAACCTACAACATGTGACCATAAACAAAGAGAAAGATTAATAAAAGAATTAAACTAATAAAAGAATATTTAAATTTTAACAAGCCAGCAGTGCTGAGATGAGATCAGCCCTGTGTTGAACTAGGAGAAAGAAAGCCTCTCCTCTATAGTAGCTGTGTCTGGTGATCTCCTCCAGCTCCACAAGAAGAAGAAGATCCTCCTCCTCATACAGATCTGCTGCTTATAAGCATTTCTAATCTGACCCGGCATGCAGAAGCACCCACAGAGTTAATGCCCCTGCTGTTTATCCCCTCCACCATTACCGAGCCATAATAACCGTATTGTCTTTATGAGAGATGCTGCTCACACAATAAAGCCCTCACTGCATCACTGACCTGCTCGCGACTGAGCCACAGGAGAAAGGCAGGCAATGAAACTGACCCGAGATCGGCGACGGAGAAGCAAACAGGCGTCCTTGTCCCGACAGCAGGAGCGGAAAACGGGGCGAAACGGCTGAGAGAGTTCTCCGGCTCTGAGCAGGGCGTGTATGTGCGCCGAGCTGCTTCACAGCTGACAGTCACCAGGAGCTGGGCGGATGTACGGGGTTTCCCACCCGCTCAACACTTGCGCGCGGCAGGGGCGACAGCGGGGAGGGCGTTGTTTTGCCGCCCCACCCGTTTTTCAGCCCCCCTCCGACAGGCCCCGCCTCCCGCACCGCGATTGGCTACTCGTGAGCTGTTCGCCAATAGTGAGAGCACATGAGGAGCACGGAGCCAATCACAAAGCAGACGAAGCACCGCCATCCAATCAGAGCGAAGGCGGCGAGACTGGCCTTGAAACGGGTGGCTTAAAAAAAAGGTACGCGCTGCGAGTCGTGACGTCAAGCGCTGCCAAGGCAACGGCGCTGCTGATTGGCTGGAGAGACTAACCGACAGTTTTAAAACCCATAGTGTGTTTCATAATCATATTTTAATATAACGATACGAGACTCACATCTTCACTCACTGTCCACTGTATCAGCTCCACTGACCATACAGGACCTCAACTCACTGTCCACTGTATCAGCTCCACTGACCATACAGGACCTCCACTCACTGTCCACTGTATCAGCTCCACTGACCATACAGGACCTCCACTCACTGTCCACTGTATCAGCTCCACTGACCATACAGGACCTCCACTCACTGTCCACTGTATCAGCTCCACTGACCATACAGGACCTCCACTCACTGTCCACTGTATCAGCTCCACTGACCATACAGGACCTCCACTCACTGTCCACTGTATCAGCTCCACTGACCATACAGGACCTCAACTCACTGTCCACTGTATCAGCTCCACTGACCATACAGGACCTCCACTCACTGTCCATTGTATCAGCTCCACTGACCATACAGGACCTCCACTCACTGTCCACTGTATCAGCTCCACTGACCATACAGGACCTCCACTCACTGTCCATTGTATCAGCTCCACTGACCATACAGGACCTCCACTCACTGTCCACTGTATCAGCTCCACTGACCATACAGGACCTCCACTCACTGTCCACTGTATCAGCTCCACTGACCATACAGGACCTCCACTTACAGACTGTAGTTCATCTGATTCTCTGTATACTTTATTACTCTGTTCTTTAATGATCAGGACCCCCACAGGACCACCACAGAGCAGATACTATTAGCATGGCTGGATTACTGGACTGGGCCAGTGGGGCCAGCACCCAGGGGCCCTTGATGTCAGGGAGCCCCAGGGGGGGCTGGCCCAAAACATTTTGCAATGCCTATCAACATTTATGATACAACATTATTTCTGAGGGCCTCCATTTTAGGGATGCTCTGACTTTTAGGGACTTTGACCGCAGGGCCTCTTGGGGGCCCTAGCCATGCTTTTGGGGTCTCTACCCATGCTTTTGGGGCCCCTAGCCATACTTTTGGGGTCTCTACCCATGCTTTTGGGGCCCCTAGCCATACTTTTGGGGTCTCTAGCCATGCTTTTGGGCCCCTTATGAAAATGGATGAGGCATTGTGGCACTGCTCTGACTTCGACTTCTGGCTATTAAGGGTCCTAGGAAAGAGGGGGGCATAATTTTAGAGGGCCCTGGTCATGAGAGCCCCTACCAGGGGGCCCTAGAGAAGAGCAGGAACCCATTAGAGGGCCCTTGATCACAAGGGGGGTGGGTTGGGGGGGGTGGGGGTATCCAGGGGCCCAGACTATCTTTAATCCGTCCCTGACTATTAGGGAGGTGGATCATAATATATATTATAATATATAGAACGCTCTTATATATTGTCCACTGTAGTGCTGACTGTAGTATTTAACAGCATTTATCAATCGGAGATAGAAAATATTAGAATAATGTACTTCATATATATATAAGCATTATTTAAGAGGAATACGTTTGATGCTGATGTTAACATGTTTTCTAGACTGGTAAGGAGTGAAAAGAGAAGGAGGAAGAGCATTTTCCTGGTGATATACTGCCCCCTAGTGATTGGAGTGTAGATTTGAGAGGTTTTATATATATAACCTGTTTAAAGGAGCAATATGTATTTGGTATGTGCTTGTCTTGAATCTATGTGTATTTCTACATGTACAAATGTACATAATATTATATATTATTTTTAATATTCTGTCCATTTATGCACAACATATGCAATGAAGTGAGTGATTCTTGGGATGTGGATGATGTTGGTGGTCATGCACCACAAACCCTCTACAGACAGAAATGGCCAGTTGTGGCTTTACGTCATGCGGCTGGACGGCTGGACGGGAAGGAAGGAGTGGGTGAGGAAAAGGCTGAAATGTGATTCAGCACAGCTGACACGGTAGCAGCCTGGGGGTTCATTTTTTGTTTAAGGATGTTGTGTGGACTGAAAACTGACCAATCCTTCCTTCCAGTCTCGCAGGCCTCCTGACCAGCCAGAGGGTCACTTCCTTTATAGGTCACGCTGATGTGAATGGAGTTCCTGCTGCAGGATGGAGTGTATTTGAGATGAAAGTTACTCTCAGATATTACTATTTCACAGAGTATCAGTAATACTTAACACAGTATCAGTAATATTTCACACAGTATCAGTAATACTTCATACAGTATCAGTAATACTTCATACAGTATCAGTAATATTTCACACATTATCAGTAATATTTCACACAGTATCAGTAATACTTCATACAGTATCAGTAATATTTCACACAGTATCAGTAATACTTCATACAGTACCAGTAATACTTCATACAGTATCAGTAATATTTCACACATTATCAGTAATATTTCACACAGTATCAGTAATACTTCATACAATATCAGTAATATTTCACACAGTATCAGTAATACTTCATACAGTATCAGTAATATTTCACACAGTATCAGTAATATTTCACACAGTATCAGTAATACTTCATACAATATCAGTAATATTTCACACATTATCAGTAATATTTCACACAGTATCAGTAATACTTCATACAGTATCAGTAATATTTCACACAGTATCAGTAATATTTCACACAGTATCAGTAATACTTCATACAGTATCAGTAATATTTCACACAGTATCAGTAATACTTCACACATTATCAGTAATATTTCACACAGTATCAGTAATATTTCACACATTATCAGTAATATTTCACACAGTATCAGTAATACTTCATACAATATCAGTAATATTTCACACATTATCAGTAATATTTCACACAGTATCAGTAATACTTCATACAGTATCAGTAATATTTCACACATTATCAGTAATATTTCACACAGTATCAGTAATACTTCATACAGTATCAGTAATATTTCACACAGTATCAGTAATACTTCATACAGTATCAGTAATATTTCATACAGTATCAGTAATACTTCACACAGTATAAGTAATACTTCATACAATATCAGTAATATTTCACACAGTATCAGTAATACTTCATACAGTATCAGTAATGCTTCACACATTATCAGTAATACTTCACACAGTATCAGTAATACTTCATACAATATCAGTAATACTTCACACAGTATCAGTAATACTTCATACAGTATCAGTAATGCTTCACACAGTATCAGTAATACTTCACACAGTATCAGTAATACTTCATACAATATCAGTAATACTTCACACAGTATCAGTAATACTTCATACAATATCAGTAATATTTCACACAGTATCAGTAATACTTCACACAGTATCAGTAATACTTCATACAATATCAGTAATATTTCACACAGTATCAGTAATACTTCATACAGTATCAGTAATGCTTCACACAGTATCAGTAATACTTCACACAGTATCAGTAATACTTCATACAATATCAGTAATACTTCACACAGTATCAGTAATACTTCACACAGTATCAGTAATACTTCATACAATATCAGTAATACTTCACACAGTATCAGTAATACTTCATACAATATCAGTAATATTTCACACAGTATCAGTAATACTTCATACAGTATCAGTAATGCTTCACACATTATCAGTAATACTTCACACAGTATCAGTAATACTTCATACAATATCAGTAATATTTCACACAGTATCAGTAATACTTCATACAGTATCAGTAATGCTTCACACATTATCAGTAATACTTCATACAGTATCAGTAATATTTCATACAGTATCAGTAATATTTCACACAGTATCAGTAATACTTCATACAATATCAGTAATATTTCACACAGTATCAGTAATACTTCATACAGTATCAGTAATACTTCATACAGTATCAGTAATATTTCACACAGTATCAGTAATACTTCATACAGTATCAGTAATACTTCACACAGTATCAGTAATATTTCACACAGTATCAGTAATATTTCACAGTTTCAGTAATATTTCACACAGTATCAGTAATATTTCACACAGTATCAGTAATACTTCACACAGTATCAGTAATACTTCATACAGTATCAGTAATATTTCACACATTATCAGTAATACTTCATACAGTATCAGTAATATTTCATACAGTATCGGTAATATTTCACAGTTTCAGTAATATTTCACACAGTATCAGTAATACTTCATACAGTATCAGTAATACTTCATACAGTATCAGTAATATTTCACACATTATCAGTAATATTTCACACAGTATCAGTAATACTTCACACATTATCAGTAATACTTCACACAGTATCAGTAATACTTCATACAGTATCAGTAATATTTCACACAGTATCAGTAATACTTTACACAGTATCAGTAATATTTCACACATTATCAGTAATATTTCACACAGTATCAGTAATACTTCATACAGTATCAGTAATACTTTATACAGTATCAGCAATGCTTCACACAGTATCAGTAATACTTCATACAGTATCAGTAATACTTTATACAGTATCAGTAATGCTTCATACAGTATCAGTAATATTTCACACAGTATCAGTAATACTTTATACAGTATCAGTAATATTTCACACAGTATCAGTAATACTTCATACAGTATCAGTAATATTTCACACATTATCAGTAATATTTCATACAGTATCAGTAATATTTCACAGTTTCAGTAATATTTCACACAGTATCAGTAATATTTCATACAGTATCAGTAATATTTCAGTTTCAGTAATATTTCACACAGTATCAGTAATATTTCATAAAGTATCAGTAATATTTCAGTTTCAGTAATATTTCACACAGTATCAGTAATATTTCATACAGTATCAGTAATATTTCAGTTTCAGTAATACTTCATACAGTATCAGTAATACTTTATACAGTATCAGTAATATTTCACAGTTTCAGTAATACTTCATACAGTATCAGTAATACTTTATACAGTATCAGTAATGCTTCATACAGTATCAGTAATATTTCACACAGTATCAGTAATACTTCATACAGTATCAGTAATGCTTCATACAGTATCAGTAATATTTCACACAGTATCAGTAATACTTCATACAGTATCAGTAATGCTTCATACAGTATCAGTAATATTTCACACAGTATCAGTAATACTTCATACAGTATCAGTAATACTTTACACAGTATCAGTAATATTTCACACAGTATCAGTAATACTTCATACAGTATCAGTAGTATTTCACACATTATCAGTAATATTTCACACAGTATCAGTAATATTTCACACAGTATCAGTAATACTTCACACAGTATCAGTAATACTTCATACAGTATCAGTAATATTTCACACAGTATCAGTATCACTTCATACAGTATCAGTAATATTTCACACAGTATCAGTAATACTTCACACAGTATCAGTAATACTTCATACAGTATCAGTAATACTTCACACATTATCAGAAATATTTTACACAGTATCAGTAATATTTCACACAGTATCAGTAATATTTCATACAGTATCAGTAATACTTCATACAGTATCAGTAATATTTCACACAGTATCAGTAATACTTCACACAGTATCAGTAATACTTTATACAGTATCAGTAATATTTCACACAGTATCAGTAATATTTCATACAGTATCAGTAATACTTCATACAGTATCAGTAATACTTCACACAGTATCAGTAATACTTCATACAGTATCAGTAATATTTCACACAGTATCAGTAATATTTCACACAGTATCAGTAATACTTCATACAGTATCAGTAATACTTCAGTTTCAGTAATATTTCACACAGTATCAGTAATATTTCATACAGTATCAGTAATATTTCACACATTATCAGTAATACTTCATACAGTATCAGTAATACTTCACACAGTATCAGTAATACTTCACACAGTATCAGTAATACTTCATACAGTATCAGTAATATTTCACACATTATCAGTAATATTTCACACAGTATCAGTAATATTTTATACAGTATCAGTAATATTTCATACAGTATCAGTAATATTTCACACAGTATCAGTAATACTTCATACAGTATCAGTAATGCTTCATACAGTATCAGTAATATTTCACACAGTATCAGTAATACTTCATATAGTATCAGTAATATTTCACACAGTATCAGTAATATTTTATACAGTATCAGTAATATTTCATACTGTATCAGTAATACTTCATACAGTATCAGTAATGCTTCATACAGTATCAGTAATACTTCATACAGTATCAGTAATGCTTCATACAGTATCAGTAATATTTCACACAGTATCAGTAATACTTCATATAGTATCAGTAATATTTCACACAGTATCAGTAATATTTTATACAGTATCAGTAATATTTCATACAGTATCAGTAATACTTCATACAGTATCAGTAATACTTCATACAGTATCAGTAATACTTCATACAATATCAGTAATATTTCACACAGTATCAGTAATACTTCATATAGTATCAGTAATATTTCACACAGTATCAGTAATATTTTATACAGTATCAGTAATATTTCATACAGTATCAGTAATACTTCATACAGTATCAGTAATACTTCATATAGTATCAGTGGTATTTCACACATTATCAGAAATATTTCACACAGTATCAGTAATACTTCATACAGTATCAGTAATACTTCATACAGTATCAGTAGTATTTCACACATTATCAGTAATATTTCACACAGTATCAGTAATACTTTATACAGTACCAGTAATATTTCACACAGTATCACTTCATACAGTATCAGTAATATTTCACACATTATCAGAAATATTTTACACAGTATCAGTAATACTTCATACAGTATCAGTAATATTTCACACAGTATCAGTAATACTTCATACAGTATCAGTAATATTTCACACAGTATCAGTAATACTTCACACAGTATCAGTAATATTTCACACAGTATCAGTAATACTTCATACAGTATCAGTAATATTTCACACAGTATCAGTAATACTTCATACAGTATCAGTAATGCTTCATACAGTATCAGTAATATTTCATACAGTATCAGTAATACTTCATACAGTATCAGTAATATTTCACACAGTATCAGTAATATTTTACACAGTATCAGTAATACTTCATACAGTATCAGTAATACTTTATACAGTATCAGTAATACTTCACACAGTATCAGTAATACTTCATACAGTATCAGTAATATTTCACACATTATCAGTAATATTTTACACAGTATCAGTAATACTTCATACAGTATCAGTAATACTTCACACAGTATCAGTAATACTTCATACAGTATCAGTAATATTTCACACAGTATCAGTAATATTTTACACAGTATCAGTAATACTTCATACAGTATCAGTAATACTTCACACAGTATCAGTAATACTTCATACAGTATCAGTAATATTTCACACAGTATCAGTAATATTTTACACAGTATCAGTAATACTTCATACAGTATCAGTAATACTTTATACAATATCAGTAATATTTCACACAGTATCAGTAATACTTCATACAGTATCAGTAATATTTCACACAGTATCAGTAATACTTCACACAGTATCAGTAATACTTCATACAGTATCAGTAATACTTCATACAGTATCAGTAATATTTCACACATTATCAGTAATATTTCATACAGTATCAGTAATACTTCATACAGTATCAGTAATATTTCACACAGTATCAGTAATATTTCACACAGTATCAGTAATACTTCATACAGTATCAGTAATATTTCATACAGTATCAGTAATACTTCATACAGTATCAGTAATGCTTCATACAGTATCAGTAATATTTCACACAGTATCAGTAATACTTCATATATTATCAGTAATATTTCACACAGTATCAGTAATATTTCACACAGTATCAGTAATATTTCACACAGTATCAGTAATACTTTATACAGTATCAGTAATATTTCATACAGTATCAGTAATACTTCATATATTATCAGTAATATTTCACACAGTATCAGTAATATTTCACACAGTATCAGTAATACTTTATACAGTATCAGTAATATTTCATACAGTATCAGTAATATTTCATACAGTATCAGTAATACTTCATACAGTATCAGTAATACTTCACACATTATCAGTAATATTTCACACAGTATCAGTAATACTTCATACAGTATCAGTAATATTTCACACAGTATCAGTAATACTTCACACAGTATCAGTAATATTTCACACAGTATCAGTAATATTTCACACAGTATCAGTAATACTTTATACAGTATCAGTAATACTTCATACAGTATCAGTAATATTTCACACAGTATCAGTAATACTTTATACAGTATCAGTAATATTTCACACAGTATCAGTAATACTTCATACAGTATCAGTAATATTTCACACAGTATCAGTAATACTTCATACAGTATCAGTAATACTTCATACAGTATCAGTAATATTTCACACAGTATCAGTAATACTTTATACAGTATCAGTAATATTTCACACAGTATCAGTAATACTTCATACAGTATCAGTAATATTTCACACAGTATCAGTAATACTTCATACAGTATCAGTAATACTTCATACAGTATCAGTAATACTTTATACAGTATCAGTAATATTTCACACAGTATCAGTAATACTTCATACAGTATCAGTAATACTTTATACAGTATCAGTAATATTTCACACAGTATCAGTAATACTTCATACAGTATCAGTAATACTTTACATCAGTACAATGCTCAGTTAGGACCTGACGCTACAAGGCTAACGCTAACTAGTAATGGAAGGCCCATCAGTTATCATGTTGCTAACTGCAGGGCTAACCCTCTGCGTGTGGAGAAGGTTATTAATCTCTAATAAACCTGATTATATGATTTCTGATACCGTACGACTCACATTTATTAATAAACATGGACTGAAATATATTAGCAAAGCTAAACATTTACTTTCCCCATTTTAGAGCTAATACCGTCAGACTAAACTAAATAAGCAAGTATGTTGTTTTCCTTAAACAAACTGTAGTATTTTAAAGGGAAATTCCACCACTTTCTCAGAATTTCAACATAATTCAATGTTTATCATGTAAAATGTCTAAATGAGAGACTTTTTATAGTATATAGACATTTTATTTACATATTATCAAACCCACCAGTGAACCTACACATGTTCTTTGAGTTTATATGAACTCAAAATTTTTGTTTTAAAAATTACGTTTTCTTTGGGGACTATTTGAACCTCACAGCGTCCTGCATGTATCCCTCC
Organism: Megaleporinus macrocephalus; assembly: GCA_021613375.1. Classification (NCBI taxonomy): domain Eukaryota; kingdom Metazoa; phylum Chordata; class Actinopteri; order Characiformes; family Anostomidae; genus Megaleporinus; species Megaleporinus macrocephalus. Next base: position 54,200,103 of record CM038703.1, on the reverse strand, counting down.
ACCATAAATAGAATTTAAGACTGAGATCTTCTCTAAACTATCATAAACAGCGTCTCAGAATCAGACAGTGTATTTATAACATCTACTGTGAGAACTTTCTGTGAGGAGCTGTTAGAGGTGGACGTCTGGTTCCATTCACTAACACTTGTTTTGGAGCGTCTCACACAGATCCACTCTGAACGACTCTGTTTACATATAAAGCGTCTAATTATGCAGAGAATTTGGGAAAACGCCGCATGCCGCAGGTTCTGACGGTGCTGTAGCTCAGCTACACTAGTGTTTGGACTGACCACAGGAGTGTCCAGACTGTTGACTGGCCAGTGTACACTGAAGTAACAAGCAGAGCGCTCCTGAAAGCAGCTCCACTCGTTCAGACTGAGGGACACGAGAACCTGTGAACTGCACTGTAAAGAGGATGTGAGGAGGCTGGAGGTTGAAGGTGCTCAGAAACTGGAGCAGAGGACACGGGCTTGTTCTAATAAAAGCACAGCTTCTATTATCTTCTGCTCAGCCTCCATGGGGGGTGCGGTGGGGGTGGGGGGCGTTCTATTTTTTAACTGTCACATGTTTCCTCTATGGACCAAACTGTTGATGAAGTAACCCATTTCACACGTACTGCCGTGCAGGCCAGCCAATATGATTTTCCTGCTAATCAATTCTGCATTAAAGGGCCATATCACCAAAAAACTAAATTTCTTTGATATCCTGCTATTCAATTCTGCCTTAAAGGGACCATACCACCAAAAACGAAATTTCTTTGATATCCCGCTATTCAATTCTGCCTTAAAGGGCCCATACCACAAAAAACTAAATTTCTTTGATATCCTGCTATTCAATTCTGCATTAAAGGGACCATTCCACCAAAAAACTAAAGTTCTTTGATACCCTGCTAATCAATTCTGCATTAAAGGGGCATTCCACCAAAAAACTGAATTTCTTTGATATCCTACTAATCAATTCTGCATTAAAGGGCCCAAACCACCAAAAAAATGTTTTTTTTATATCCTACTAATCAATTCTGCATTAAAGGGCCTTTACCACCAAAAAACTAAATTTCTTTGATATCCTGCTAATCAATTCTGCATTAAAGGGCCATTACCACCAAAACATTAAATTTCTTTGATATCCTTCTAATCAATTCTGCATTAAAGGGCTCATACCACCAAAAAACTAAATTTCTTTGATATCCTGCTAATCAATTCTGCATTAAAAGGCCCATACCACCAAAAAACAAAATTTCTTTAATATCTTATGAAACAACAGATTTATGTGGTACGTAAACACTATGTTAAAGGGTCTATATGTATCTTATGTTAATTTTCTGTTTTTATCTCTTATAATTAAACAGGGTCTTGTTGTTACTGCACCTCTAAGACAGATATATTTAAATATCCTCTTTAAAAAGCAGTCCGGTTCCATTTTTTATGATTTTTAGTTTTCTATGACATTTGAACACGACAGCCGCCGTTTACATAGCGTGAAAAGTTCAGGATGAATGGACCAATTGAAATGCTCCAAAATAGCTTGAAAAAAATTCTGGTTCCATTAACTTACATTAAAAGTGAAGATTGTTTTGTGCTCTACTGTAAAGTTATGATTTTGGAGATACTTCTTTTTTCTGTAGGGAGCAGCAATATAAAATTTGCTGTCTTTGTGACATCACAAAAACAGTGTAATCCAAACAGGCTGACGTATGTAAATGAGCTCTGTTCTTATGGGCATAAAACACTCCTCATAACTTATTGTGAGTGGGTGGGGCTGCACGGCTGTAGGCTGAACAGGTGGATACAACAACAACAACAACAACAACAACAATAATAATAATAACAATAATAATAATAACAATAATAATAATAACAATAATAATAATAACAATAATAATAATAATAATAATATAGGTAAATACATTGTTTTTTATGACATCACAGCATGGTTATGGACTATGTGGTATATTTTGAGGTTTTTACAGGTTTTTAGGAAAGCAAAGAACTGTTTCAATTAAAGAGCCCATATCATATAAAACCACATTTCTCTGACTGTATAAGAAATAATAATACTGTCAAAGTTTAAAATGAGTCCACGCCTGGAAAATAAGCGCAGAAACATGGAAATGTATACATTTGTAAATTGTGTTTTATGTCACAAACAAACATATTTACATATATCCACCCAATCATCACGCAGCAGCCTAACCCCGTCCACTCAAAAGTTATAAGAAGTGTTTCAGGTTGGAAGAGGCTCAATACAATACAGCCAATCAGAACAGAGCTTATTTACATATGTCAGTCTTGAAGTCGTATTATTATTAATAAATTAAGTCCTCCTAGATTATTTGTGATTGACTTTATTATTATTAGTATTAGTATGGTGGTGTAGTGGTTAGTATGGTGGTGTAGTGGTTAGTATGGTGGTGTAGTGGTCAGTATGGTGGTGTAGTGGTTAGTACGGTGGTGTAGTGGTTAGTATGGTGGTGTAGTGGTTAGTATGGTGGTGTAGTGGTTAGTATGGTGGTGTAGTGGTCAGTATGGTGGTGTAGTGGTTAGTACGGTGGTGTAGTGGTTAGTATGGTGGTGTAGTGGTTAGTATGGTGGTGTAGTGGTTAGTATGGTGGTGTAGTGGTTAGTATGGTGGTGTAGTGGTTAGTACGGTGGTGTAGTGGTCAGTATGGTGGTGTAGTGGTTAGTATGGTGGTGTAGTGGTTAGTACGGTGGTGTAGTGGTTAGTATGGTGGTGTAGTGGTTAGTACGGTGGTGTAGTGGTTAGTACGGTGGTGTAGTGGTTAGTATGGTGGTGTAGTGGTTAGTACGGTGGTGTAGTGGTTAGTACGGTGGTGTAGTGGTTAGTACGGTGGTGTAGTGGTCAGTATGGTGGTGTAGTGGTCAGTATGGTGGTGTAGTGGTTAGTATGGTGGTGTAGTGGTTAGTACGGTGGTGTAGTGGTTAGTATGGTGGTGTAGTGGTTAGTACGGTGGTGTATGGGTTAGTACGGTGGTGTAGTGGTTAGTATGGTGGTGTAGTGGTTAGTATGGTGGTGTAGTGGTCAGTACGGTGGTGTAGTGGTCAGTATGGTGGTGTAGTGGTTAGTATGGTGGTGTAGTGGTTAGTATGGTGGTGTAGTGGTTAGTACGGTGGTGTAGTGGTTAGTATGGTGGTGTAGTGGATTAGTACGGTGGTGTAGTGGTTAGTACGGTGGTGTAGTGGTTAGTATGGTGGTGTAGTGGTTAGTACGGTGGTGTATGGGTTAGTACGGTGGTGTAGTGGTTAGTATGGTGGTGTAGTGGTTAGTACGGTGGTGTAGTGGTTAGTACGGTGGTGTAGTGGTTAGTATGGTGGTGTAGTGATTAGTACGGTGGTGTAGTGGTTAGTACGGTGGTGTAGTGGGTGGTATGGTGGTGTAGTGGTTAGTATGGTGGTGTAGTGATTAGTACGGTGGTGTAGTGGTTAGTACGGTGGTGTAGTGGTTAGTACGGTGGTGTAGTGGTTAGTATGGTGGTGTAGTGGTCAGTATGGTGGTGTAGTGGTTAGTACGGTGGTGTAGTGGTTAGTATGGTGGTGTAGTGGTTAGTATGGTGGTGTAGTGGTTAGTACAGTGGTGTAGTGGTTAGTACGGTGGTGTAGTGGTTAGTATGGTGGTGTAGTGGTTAGTATAGTGGTGTAGTGGTCAGTATGGTGGTGTAGTGGTCAGTATGGTGGTGTAGTGGTTAGTATGGTGGTGTAGTGGTTAGTACGGTGGTGTAGTGGTTAGTACGGTGGTGTAGTGGTTAGTATGGTGGTGTAGTGGTTAGTATAGTGGTGTAGTGGTCAGTATGGTGGTGTAGTGGTCAGTATGGTGGTGTAGTGGTTAGTATGGTGGTGTAGTGGTCAGTATGGTGGTGTAGTGGTCAGTATGGTGGTGTAGTGGTTAGTATGGTGGTGTAGTGGTTAGTACGGTGGTGTAGTGGTTAGTATAGTGGTGTAGTGGTTAGTATGGTGGTATAGTGGTTAGTACGGTGGTGTAGTGGTTAGTATGGTGGTGTAGTGGTTAGTATGGTGGTGTAGTGGTCAGTATGGTGGTGTAGTGGTTAGTACGGTGGTGTAGTGGTTAGTACGGTGGTGTAGTGGTTAGTATGGTGGTGTAGTGGTTAGTATGGTGGTGTAGTGGTTAGTATGGTGGTGTAGTGGTTAGTAAGGTGGTGTAGTGGTTAGTACGGTGGTGTAGTGGTTAGTATGGTGGTGTAGTGGTTAGTACGGTGGTGTAGTGGTTAGTGTGGTGGTGTAGTGGTTAGTATGGTGGTGTAGTGGTTAGTATGGTGGTGTAGTGGTCAGTACGGTGGTGTAGTGGTTAGTACGGTGGTGTAGTGGTTAGTATGGTGGTGTAGTGGTGATGGACTGGTGATCTGTCCATGGTGTACCCCACCTTCACCCGATGACGCTGGGATTGGCTCCAGCCCCACTGTGACCCCGACTAGTGGGATAAAGTGGAAGATGGATGTGAGCATATGGGCCCTTTAAAGCAACAGTTTTCCAAAAATCCTGCCTCCTGAGGTCTGATCATGTTTATAGTAACAGAGTCAGAGTACGGAAGGACACGTGACGCGTCTCGGCTGAGAAACTGTTTTTAGGGTAAAAGGAAGGAAAACTGGCTGAATTAGATTTTCTGCTGAACTGTCTCTTTAAATCAGGGCTGGGCCGGAGGAGCCCATAAGATCAGAGTGAGTCCCTCTTTTCCCAAATCCAGGGCTGGTGATTCCAGTAATTCCAGGCAGACCGGCAAGAGGAGGCATGAATGTGTGCGTGAGCCGGAATGTTACACAAGAATCGCAGCACAAAGCAGAAACATACAGTATCAGCCTGTAGTTTTTTTAAATGAGCCTGAATTGCGAGAAAATTGGCTGCTGCCACCTTGTGGACAAAGTCAAATGCAGCAGTTCTTACTCAACAGGTTTGAAGGGGAACTCAACCAATTTTTCAAAAATTCTTCCAAAATTCAATGTTTGTAGTGGTGATGTTTACAGTGGTGGTGATGGTGTTTACAGTGGTGGTGATGGTGTTTACAGTGATGGTGATGTTTACAGTGGTGGTGATGGTGTTTACAGTGGTGGTGATAATGTTTACAGTGGTGATGATGATGTTTGCACTGGTGGTGGTGATGGTGTTTACAGTGGTGGTGGTGTTGTTTATTGTGGTGGTGGTGTTTACAGTGGTGGTGTTGTTCTTTACAGTGGTGGTGATGGTGTTTACAGTGGTGGTCTTGTTATTTACAGTAATGGTGAAGATCTTTACAGAGATGGTGTTGTTTAAAGTGGCGGTGGTGATGGTGTTTACGGTAGTTGAGTTGTTTATAGTGGTGGTGGAGTTGTTTACAGTGGTTGAGTTGTTTATAGTGGAGGTGGAGTTGTTTACAGTGGTTGAGTTGTTTATAGTGATGGTGATGGTGTTTACAGTGGTGGTGTTGTTTACTGTGGTGGTGATGGTGTTTACAGTGGTTGAGTTGTTTATAGTGATGGTGATGGTGTTTACAGTGGTGATGGTGTTTACTGTGGTGGTGATGGTGTTTACAGTGGTGGTGATGGTGTTTACTGTGGTGGTGATAATGTTTACAATGGTGGTGATGGTGTTTACAGTGGTGGTGGTGTTGTTTACTGTGGTGGTGATGGTGTTTACAATGGTGGTGTTGTTTACTGTGGTGGTGATGGTGTTTACAGTGGTGGTGATAATGTTTACAATGGTGGTGATGGTGTTTACAGTGGTGGTGATGGTGTTTACAGTGGTGGTGGTGTTGTTTACTGTGGTGGTGATGGTGTTTACAGTGGTGGTGATGGTGTTTACAGTGGTGGTGATGGTGTTTACAGTGGTGGTGTTGTTCTTTACAGTGGTGGTGATGGTGTTTACGGTGGTGGTCTTGTTATTTACAGTAATGGTAAAGATCTTTACAGAGATGGTGATGTTTAAAGTGGTGGTGGTGGTGACGGTGTTTACGGTGGTGGTGATGGTGTTTACAGTGGTGGTGATGTTTACAATGGTGGTGATGGTGTTTACAGTGGTGGTGATGGTGTTTACAGTGGTGGTGGTGGTGTTTACTGTGGTGGTGATGGTGTTTACAGTGGTGGTCTTGTTATTTACAGTAATGGTGAAGATCTTTACAGAGATGGTGATGTTTATAGTCTTGGTGATGGTGTTTACGGTGGTTGAGTTGTTTATAGTGGTGGTTGAGTTGTTTATAGTGGTGGAGTTGTTTATAGTGGTGATGGTGTTTACAGTGGTGGTGATGTTTACAATGGTGGTGATGGTGTTTACAGTGGTGGTGATGGTGTTTACAGTGGTGGTGGTGGTGTTTACTGTGGTGGTGATGGTGTTTACAGTGGTGGTGATGGTGCTTACAGTGGTGGTCTTGTTATTTACAGTAATGGTGAAGATCTTTACAGAGATGGTGATGTTTATAGTCTTGGTGATGGTGTTTACGGTGGTTGAGTTGTTTATAGTGGTGGTTGAGTTGTTTATGGTGGTGGTGGAGTTGTTTACAGTGGTTGAGTTGTTTATAGTGGTGGTGATGGTGTTTACGGTGGTTGAGTTGTTAATAGTGGTGGTTGAGTTGTTTATAGTGGTGGTGGAGTTGTTTATAGTGGTGGAGTTGTTTATAGTGGTGGTGGAGTTGTTTATAGTGGTGGAGTTGTTTATAGTGGTGGAGTTGTTTACAGTGGTTGAGTTGTTTATAGTGATGGTGATGGTGTTTACAGTGGTGGAGTTGTTTACAGTGGTGGTGGTGATGTTGTTTACAGTGGTGGTCTTGTTATTTACAGGAATGGTGAAAATGTTTACAGTGGTGGTCTTGTTTTTTACAGTAATGGTGAAGATGTTTACAGTGGTGGTCTTGTTATTTACAGGAATGGTGAAGATGTTTACAGTGGTGGTCTTGTTATTTACAGGAATGGTGAAAATGTTTACAGTGGTGGTCTTGTTATTTACAGGAATGGTGAAGATGTTTACAGTGATGGTCTTGTTATTTACAGTAATGGTGAAGATGTTTACAGTGGTGGTCTTGTTATTTACAGGAATGGTGAAGATGTTTACAGTGATGGTCTTGTTATTTACAGTAATGGTGAAGATGTTTACAGTGATGGTCTTGTTATTTACAGGAATGGTGAAGATGTTTACAGTGGTGGTCTTGTTATTTACAGTAATGGTGAAGATGTTTACAGTGGTGGTCTTGTTATTTACAGGAATGGTGAAGATGTTTACAGTGGTGGTCTTGTTATTTACAGGAATGGTGAAGATGTTTACAGTGATGGTCTTGTTATTTACAGTAATGGTGAAGATGTTTACAGTGGTGGTCTTGTTATTTACAGGAATGGTGAAGATGTTTACAGTGATGGTCTTGTTATTTACAGTAATGGTGAAGATGTTTACAGTGATGGTCTTGTTATTTACAGGAATGGTGAAGATGTTTACAGTGGTGGTCTTGTTATTTACAGTAATGGTGAAGATGTTTACAGTGGTGGTCTTGTTATTTACAGGAATGGTGAAGATGTTTACAGTGGTGGTCTTGTTATTTACAGGAATGGTGAAGATGTTTACAGTGATGGTCTTGTTATTTACAGTAATGGTGAAGATGTTTACAGTGGTGGTCTTGTTATTTACAGGAATGGTGAAGATGTTTACAGTGGTGGTCTTGTTATTTACAGGAATGGTGAAGATGTTTACAGTGATGGTCTTGTTATTTACAGTAATGGTGAAGATGTTTACAGTGGTGGTCTTGTTATTTACAGTACTGGTGAAGATGTTTACAGTGGTGGTCTTGTTATTTACAGGAATGGTGAAGATGTTTACAGTGGTGGTCTTGTTATTTACAGGAATGGTGAAGATGTTTACAGTGATGGTCTTGTTATTTACAGTAATGGTGAAGATGTTTACAGTGGTGGTCTTGTTATTTACAGGAATGGTGAAGATGTTTACAGTGGTGGTCTTGTTATTTACAGTAATGGTGAAGATGTTTACAGTGATGGTCTTGTTATTTACAGTAATGGTGAAGATGTTTACAGTGGTGGTCTTGTTATTTACAGTACTGGTGAAGATGTTTACAGTGGTGGTCTTGTTATTTACAGAAATGGTGAAGATGTTTACAGTGGTGGTCTTGTTATTTACAGGAATGGTGAAGATGTTTACATGAAGTCAGAGATCTCACATGCTGTACTTTACATGCTCTCAATATATTTAAGTGCTTTGGTAACCAACTAGGTCAAAACACAGAAAACTCTAGACTCTGGACGACAAAAGTGTTTTACTAGGCCGCTGCCATGGTAACGGTGCATCCTAACACCGCCCTAGAAACACCCCCATCCTTCTGGTCCTGAGGACATTTTCAAACACACAGTCTTTGAGTGTTTCTGGGATATAAAGAACAGACGTGAATAAGTCATACAGTCACACAGAGAGAAAACTCAATACCTCTGTCTATAGCTAAAGGACAAGTCCACCAAATAATGTACCAACAGGTTTCTTAATGCTTACAATAAGAATGAAACTAAGGTAGCATGATGCTAACTGCATGTCACCCCTGCCACAAACTGGTAAATTGTGGTGGTGTTTACAGTGGTGGTGATGATGGTGTTTACAGTGGTGGTGGTGGTGTTTACAGTGGTGGTGATGATGGTGTTTACAGTGGTGGTGGTGATGTTTACAGTGGTGGTGATGGTGTTTACAGTGGTGGTGATGGTGTTTACAGTGGTGGTGGTGATGTTTACAGTGGTGGTGATGGTGTTTACAGTGGTGGTGATGTTTACAGTAGAGGTGATGTTTACAGTAGTGGTGGTGGTGTTTACAGTGGTGGTGATGGTGTTTACAGTGGTGGTGATGTTTACAATAGAGGTGATGATGTTTACAGTGGTGGTGATGGTGTTTACAGTGGTGGTGGTGTTTACAGTGGTGGTGATGGTGTTTACAGTGGTGGTGATGGTGTTTACAGTGGTGGTGGTGGTGTTTACAGTGGTGGTGGTGTTTACAGTGGTGGTGATGGTGTTTACAGTGGTGGTGATGGTGTTTAAAGTGGCGGTGATGGTGTTTAAAGTGGCGGTGATGTTTACAGTGGTGCTAATGGTGGTTAAAGTGGCGGTGATGGTGTTTACAGTGGTGGTGATGGTGTTTACTGTGGTGGTGATGGTGTTTACAGTGGTGGTGGTGATGTTTACAGTAGAGGTGATGATGTTTACAGTAGTGGTGGTGGTGTTTACAGTGGTGGTGGTGTTTAAAGTGGCGGTGATGGTGTTTAAAGTGGCGGTGATGTTTACAGTGATGCTAATGGTGGTTAAAGTGGCGGTGATGGTGTTTACAGTGGTGGTGATGGTGTTTACAGTGGTGGTGGTGATGTTTACAGTAGTGGTGGTGGTGTTTACAGTGATGGTGTTTACAGTGGTGGTGATGGTGTTTACAATGGTAGTGATGATGTTTACAGTGGTGCTAATGGTGTTTATAGTGGTGGTGATGGTGTTTACAGTGATGTTGTTTACACTGGTGGTGATGGTGTTTACAGTGGTGATGATGGTGTTTACAGTGGTGGTGATGGTGTTTACAGTGGTGGTGATGGTAACCAGGGGTCTCCATGTCTACAAAACAAATCTACACATTGTATTTACTATGAAACCCACCAGTGAAGCTACACGTGTCTTCTGAGTTTATCTGGATGTTGATGGTAAAATGTAGAAGATCTGAAAATACTAGGTTTTCTTTGGGGACTATTTGAACCTCACAGCGTCCTGCATGTATCCCTCCACCATGAATGGAGTTTAAGACTGAGATCTTCTCTAAACTATCATAAACAGCGTCTCAGAATCAGACAGTGTATTTATCACATCTACTGTAAGAATTTTCTGTGAGGAGCTTCTAGAGGTGGACGTCTGGTTCCATTCACCACCACTGTGACTCTCTAGAACTGAGCTTTTTCACACTAAACCACTCTGAATGATCTATCGTATCAATTTAGTTATGAGGTATGTTTGAGAATAAGATAAATGATAACTATTTGGCCAAACTATTAGACTTACAGTAAAGAAAGGATGAGAGACGCGTGGTGTACAAGTCATTAAACAAAGTTAAACTTTATTAAAATGTTATATTACATTGGTGCAGAAACCAGGTGACAGAAGCATGAATCTCATCTTAAATATTGATGCAATATCTCTCTTTGAAACATCTCCAGTGAATGATCAGAACTTCTGCAGCGAAAAAAAAAATTAAAGATTTACAGTCACTCCTGGCTACGTCCAGTGATTTCAGAGAAACACCTTTAAACACCTCAACGTTTATTCAATCCAATCACCGCTTTGATCACAGAAACTCAAATAGAAATGAGCCTTTACCACAGGAAGTTTAGCCAAACCAACGGCGCAATTACCACAACCAAAAAAAAACAAATAAAATAAACAAAAACATCAGACCCACTGAAACCAGCGCAGGACTGCGGTCAGATGGACAGAAGCCGTAACCGCTCAGCCGGTCAGCTTCTCTCCACGAAACTCGCCACAGACGCTAATAAAGGACAGACTGCAGATTGAGGTAATACATTGATCTGACGTTTTTGCCGAGGCTGGAGCCATCATTCTCAAACAGTGTACCAGTGAGGAGCGGGCGGGGGGCTCAGGGTCAACAGTCTTTGATCCGACAGGAGTAGTGCGGGGTCCGGTACCGAAGCAGTGGCTTTTCCTTTAGGCTTCGACGCCCTCCAGCTCCGGGGGGAGGGGGCTCTTGGGATGCTTGCTCTCGAAATGCTGCTTGAAGGTTTTAGGATCGGGCATCTGCGACTAGAACAAAGACAGAACATGACGGGTCAGACTCCAAGTGCATTCCTGATCATGTTAAGTGACAGTTTGAGTCTGATGTTTGCTTTAGCTCTGGAGCTACAAGGCTAATGTAGGCTGGTAATATTTACACCCATAATGACTGATCATGTGGTTTCTGACAGTGCAGGACACACTGTTGGCTAAACAACCAGCAGGAGGCGCCGTCTTAAAGTGTTTCTGTATATAACAAGCCTACAGTAGAGCACCATGTGACTAATGGGCTGAAGCTGCATGTTGATATGGTTGAATGATCACGTCCTGTTCACACAAAAAGCTAAACATACTGCGTTACCTTTAGAGTGTGTGTGCGTTTATTACATACATACATACATACATACATACATACATACATACATATATATATAGAGAGAGAAAGAGAGATCTACTGTAGTATACATACATATAGAGCTGATTTACTGTAGTATATATACATATAGAGCTGATTTACTGTATTATATATACATAGAGTAGATTTACTGTAGTATATATACATATAGAGCAGATTTACTGTAGTATACATACATATAGAGCAGATTTACTGTATTATATATACATATAGAGCAGATTTACTGTATTATATATACATAGAGTAGATTTACTGTAGTATACATACATATAGAGCTGATTTACTGTAGTATATATACATATAGAGCAGATTTACTGTATTATATATACATATAGAGTAGATTTACTGTAGTATACATACATATAGAGCTGATTTACTGTATTATATATACATAGAGTAGATTTACTGTAGTATATACACATATAGAGCTGATTTACTGTATTATATATACATTTAGAGCAGATTTACTGTATTATATATACATATAGAGCTGATTTACTGTATTATATATACATATAGAGCTGATTTACTGTAGTATATATACATATAGAGCTGATTTACTGTATTATATATACATAGAGTAGATTTACTGTAGTATATATACATATAGAGCAGATTTACTGTAGTATACATACATATAGAGCAGATTTACTGTATTATATATACATATAGAGCTGATTTACTGTATTATATATACATAGAGTAGATTTACTGTAGTATACATACATATAGAGCTGATTTACTGTAGTATATATACATATAGAGCAGATTTACTGTATTATATATACATATAGAGTAGATTTACTGTAGTATACATACATATAGAGCTGATTTACTGTATTATATATACATAGAGTAGATTTACTGTAGTATATATACATATAGAGCAGATTTACTGTAGTATACATACATATAGAGCTGATTTACTGTAGTATATATACATATAGAGCAGATTTACTGTAGTATACATACATATAGAGCTGATTTACTGTAGTATATATACATATAGAGCAGATTTACTGTATTATATACACATATAGAGCAGATCTACTGTAGTATATACATATAGAGCAGATTTACTGTATTTTATATATACATTTAGAGCAGATCTACTGTATTATATATACATTTAGAGCAGATTTACTGTAGTATATACACATATAGAGCAGATCTACTGTATTATATATAAATATAGAGCAGATTTACTGTATTATATATACATATAGAGCAGATCTACTGTATTATATATACATATCGAGCAGATCTACTGTATTATATATACATTTAGAGCAGATTTACTGTATTATATATACACATATAGAGCAGATTTACTGTATTATATATACATATAGAGCAGATTTACTGTAGTATATACACATATAGAGCAGATTTACTGTATTATATATACATTTAGAGCAGATTTACTATATTATATATACATATAGAGCAGATTAACTGTATTATATATACATATATAGCAGATTTACTGTATTATATATATACATATAGAGCAGATTTACTGTATTATATATACATATAGACCAGATTAACTGTATTATATACACATATAGAGCAGATTTACTGTATTATATATACATTTAGAGCAGATTTACTGTAGTATATACATATAGAGCAGATTTACTGTATTATATATACATTTAGAGCAGATTTACTGTAGTATATACACATATAGAGCAGATCTACTGTATTATATATACATTTAGAGCAGATTTACTGTAGTATATACACATATAGAGCTGATTTACTGTATTATATATACATTTAGAGCAGATTTACTGTAGTATATACACATATAGAGCAGATTTACTGTATTATATACACATATAGAGCAGATTTACTGTATTATATATACATTTAGAGCAGATTTACTGTATTATATATATACATATAGAGCAGATTTACTGTATTATATATACATTTAGAGCAGATTTACTGTAGTATATACATATAGAGCAGATTTACTGTATTATATATACATTTAGAGCAGATTTACTGTAGTATATACACATATAGAGCAGATCTACTGTATTATATATACATTTAGAGCAGATTTACTGTAGTATATACATATATAGAGCAGATTTACTGTATTATATATACATTTAGAGCAGATTTACTGTATTATATAAACATTTAGAGCAGATTTACTGTAGTATATACATATAGAGCAGATCTACTGTATTATATATACATTTAGAGCAGATTTACTGTAGTATATACACATATAGAGCAGATCTACTGTATTATATATACATTTAGAGCAGATCTACTGTATTATATATACATATAAAGCGGATCTACTGTATTATATATACATATAGAGCAGATCTACTGTATTATATATACATATAGAGCAGATTTACTGTAGTATATACACATATAGAGCAGATCTACTGTATTATATATACATTTAGAGCAGATTTACTGTAGTATATACACATATAGAGCAGATCTACTGTATTATATACACATATAGAGCAGATTTACTGTAGTATATATACATATAGAGCAGATCTACTGTATTATATATACATTTAGAGCAGATTTACTGTAGTATATACACATATAGAGCAGATCTACTGTATTATATATATATATAGAGCAGATTTACTGTAGTATATACACATATAGAGCAGATCTACTGTATTATATATACATATAGAGCAGATTTACTGTAGTATATATACATATAGAGCAGATCTACTGTATTATATATACATATAGAGCAGATTTACTGTATTATATATACACATTTACAGCGGATTTACTGTAGTATATACATATAGAGCAGATTTACTGTAGTATATACACATATAGAGCAGATCTACTGTATTATATATACATACAGAGCAGATTTACTGTATTATATATACATATAGAGCAGATCTACTGTATTATATATACATATAGAGCAGATTTACTGTATTATATACACATATAGAGCAGATTTACTGTAGTATATATACATATAGAGCAGATCTACTGTATTATATATACATATATAGCAGATTTACTGTAGTATATATACATATAGAGCAGATCTACTGTATTATATATACATTTAGAGCAGATTTACTGTAGTATATACACATATAGAGCAGATCTACTGTATTATATATATATAGAGCAGATTTACTGTAGTATATACACATATAGAGCAGATCTACTGTATTATATATACATATAGAGCAGATTTACTGTAGTATATATACATATAGAGCAGATCTACTGTATTATATATACATATAGAGCAGATTTACTGTATTATATATACACATTTACAGCGGATTTACTGTAGTATATACATATAGAGCAGATTTACTGTAGTATATACACATATAGAGCAGATCTACTGTATTATATATACATACAGAGCAGATTTACTGTATTATATATACATATAGAGCAGATCTACTGTATTATATATACATATAGAGCAGATTTACTGTATTATATACACATATAGAGCAGATCTACTGTTTTATCTATACATACAGAGCAGATTTACTGTAGTATATATACATATAGAGCAGATCTACTGTTTTATCTATACATATAGAGCAGATCTACTGTTTTATCTATACATATAGAGCAGATCTACTGTTTTATCTATACATATAGAGCAGATTTACTGTATTATATATACATATAGAGCAGATCTACTGTATTATATATACATATAGAGCAGATTTACTGTATTATATACACATATAGAGCAGATCTACTGTTTTATCTATACATACAGAGCAGATTTACTGTAGTATATATACATATAGAGTGGGAAGAAATTCACCAGACAAATACTGAGTTTAGTGCTTCAGTCTGTAACTTTCACAAGGAACAAAAACAGTCATGGTCAACCCACACATTCAAAACCACAGAGGAGCTCCTGAGAAAGAGGAAATCACCCCATCATCTCATGTACACTTAATCCTGACTGAATGGGACCTTGAATAGAATGACTTTACGATAGTTTTGAGAGGATTTTGGACTCAAACATATACATTTTTATCCATTAATGGTGGAAGGACACGTAAATCAAAACAGCCCGCAAGTAAAACCTAATATTTTCAGGTGTTCCACTGTTTTACCAACATGCCATTAAAACTCATGTGCAGGCTATAATGCAGGTGTGAATATAATGCATATATTTGTGTTGTAGACATGGAGACCCCTGGTTCTCATCACCATCACCACCAACATCATCACCACAACTGTAAACACCATCACCACCACTGCAAACAGTCACCACTACTGTGAACAGTCATCGCCACTGTGAAACCCACTCTGGTTCTCTCAAGCACTCTATTACACTGTGAATTTTGAAGATCAGCATGTCCACACAGTAGCATTATAAAGCTTTCAGTTCGCTCGACTGGCTACAAAGGAACGTAGACGACTCGTGCTTTGGTAAGTTCACTAAGCTGGAAAGCGTCTGGTGGGTCCAAGTACTGTTTTCACCCCAAACCTCTGTTTCGTTTTCTGTATTCAAAGCAGCCGAAACTTGAGATTAGCTCCTCTAATCCTGGAGAGGTGAAGGCGTTGGCGCTCGAACATGTCTGATCTTTTCTTGAGAACAACAGTTCACGTCATTGAGCGTGTTTACGCACGACTGAGGCTCAAAAACATCTGAACCATCTACCCAAAAGCTCCAACAGCACAAACTCTCAGTCCTCATCGTTAGAGTGAAATTCCACCCACGTTCTACACTGCTTTCCTTTTAGGAATAAAAATGTAATGGCTGAAATGCTTTAGCAGTTTGATCACTCTGTATTAGTATCTGAGCTATTTAGGACTTGTAGTTCACTGAACCAAGCAGAGAAACCATGTGGAAAGCACAAATTAATAAACCACCTCTAAAAGCTCCTCACAGAAAGTTCTTACAGTAGATGTTATAAATACACTGTCTGATTCTGAGACGCTGTTTATGATAGTTTAGAGAAGATCTCAGTCTTAAACTCCATTCATGGTGGAGGGATACATGCAGGACGCTGTGAGGTTCAAATAGTCCCCAAAGAAAACCTAGTATTTTCAGATCTTCCACATTTTACCATCAGAAGACATGTATAGCTCCACTGGTGGGTTTGATAGTCTACTTAGACTCTATGTTCTAGACTGGCCCCAATCGTCACTGCTGGACCGGTCCAGCTTTTTCAGTACGCAAGTGTTTAGTGTCCACACAACCTTGGATGCAGTGTGTCCATCAGCTCACCAACATCCTTTAGCACAAGACCACCACTGTACACGTCCCGCTATTCATTAAAAGCTCCATTCAGACTTTATTTTAGATCCTGTTTGTGACACTGATCTGCGTTTTTGTCTGAATCTGAACTCAGACAGAAGAAACGTAAGCAGCAGCAGCTACATACATTTCCTCCAATGCTCCAACTGAATCATGGGATAGCACAGTGTGTTCCTTAAAAATGTATATACCCGTCATCCGGGTAGCGTTCCTGTACTGCTAGTTGAAAAATGAGCATTCGGACACACTAGTTGTGCTCGCCTACTAAGCAGTAACAAAGTAGGAGATTTGGGACGCACCCATGGTGACCCGTAGTTCCCATGACCACCACTATAAACATTACCACCACCACTGTAACCATCATAACCGAGACCACCACCGTAAACACCATCACCACCACTGTAAACACCATCACCACCACCACCGTAAACATCATAACCACCACCACTGTACACATCACCATCACCACCGTAAACATCATAACCACCACCACTGTACACATCACCATCACTACTGTACACATCACCATCACCACCACTGTAAACATCACCACCACTGTAAACATCACCACCACTACCACTGTTAACACCATCACCACCATCACTGTAAACACCATCACCACTGTAAACAACACCACCACTACCACTGTAAACATCATCACCACTGTAAACACCACCACTGTAAACAACACCACCACTACTGTAAACACAACCATCACCACCACTGTAAACATCATAACCACCACCACTGTACACATCACCATCACTACTGTAAACATCATAACCACCACCACTGTACACATCACCATCACTACTGTAAACACGATCACCACCACTGTAAACATCACCACCACTGTAAACATCACCACCACTGTAAACATCACCACCACTACCACTGTAAACATCACCACCACTGTAAACAACACCACCACTGTAAACAACACCACCACTACCACTGTAAACATCACCACCACTGTAAACAACACCACCACTACCACCGTAAACACCATCACCACCACTACCACTGTAAACACAACCATTACCACCACCGTAAACACCACCACCACCACTGTAAACACCATCACCACCATTGTAAATATCACCACCACTGTAAACACCACCACCACCACTGTAAACACCATCACCACCACTGTAAACACCATCACCACCATTGTAAATATCACCACTACTGTAAACACCATCTGAACCATTTCACAATCTCTGTTCACACCTCAAACGCTGAATTATAGGAACTTTAGGAAATAAATTA
This sequence comes from Megaleporinus macrocephalus, assembly GCA_021613375.1. NCBI lineage: Eukaryota > Metazoa > Chordata > Actinopteri > Characiformes > Anostomidae > Megaleporinus > Megaleporinus macrocephalus. The sequence continues at coordinate 54,182,415 of CM038703.1, read as the reverse complement.
GGTGGAATTTCCCTTTAAACACTGAGGAACAGTCTCTCGGCCTAATCCCAGACAGAATGAGTATTATACTGTATTACACTTAAAGAGTGAGCTTGATCCACGTCTGGGCCCTTAAACCATTAATATATAGTTCAGTTTTGAATGTAAGTGCTTCTTTATGGGTCCTCAGAGACTTTACTATACTAACACGATCAGTCCTGAAGGTAAAGCTGTTTAGTATGTGGGCTGAGAACACACGAGCAGTCCTGATCACAGCCAGCGCAGGCTCAGTTTAAGAGTCACACTGTGTTTGATAAACAGAAGGAATTCTGGGAACACAACAGCATCTCTAGCTTCAGTAGGACCCACATCCAACAGAACAGGTTGCCAGATTCATTATGCAATCTCCAAAACACTGCAGGGGAAACGGTAAATTGGTGGAAAGTCTAAAAATAGGATCCTCTGCTCTGTTCCGTTTACAGCAAACCAGTGGACGAGCTCATCCACCGCTGTAAATCCAACCTTCCAGAGCAAATCATTAAAAATGACATATATTTTTTAATGTACAGCCTAAAATAAATATGTGAACTGATTTTAACATGTAAGGCTGATTCTCACAGGACACAGTTCCTGTCTGGCACCTTGTAGTGCATTAAATTCTGTGTTTGAACTTCTTTACTGTTTGTTTGAGCCTTGTTTTAGCAGGAAGAACTCTGAGGACACGTTCTGCTGTATGGACTAGTGGGGGGAGGGGAACCGGGTGAGTGGGTTTGTGGGTTTGGCAGAAAGGGGAGACGGGAGCGCCACATTGGAAGCTCCTCCAGCAGCTCTACATGTAAGTGCCATGTAACCAGGTTAGACAGACTTTTGGTGATAATCTAGCATAGAGATGGTCATTTTGGAGAAATTCTTCTACCGCCGACTGCAGCCAATCACAGTCCACACACTAACTTTCATTCAAGTCAATAACTATCGTCTCGTTTAATCAGCTGCTGATGTTCAACATTAAATTCTCATATTTATAAACTCTCCACACTAAACCTACAGAGCATGTGGAATTCTGTGTTCCCTCCACAGCCTACAGAATTAAATAGTATAGACTGGGGGCAGCAGGCCAAAATACATTATTATTATTATTAATAATAATAATAATAAAAAAAATAAAAAATCTTTATTTATAAACCATTTTCATACTGGTGGCAGCTCAAAGTGTCTTGCACACAGTTTATTGATCAGTACCAGCAGAAACTGAGTCCTAATCATCCAAACAGATCAGATTTATAAGCATAAGAAATGAGTTATGTTTATAAACGTGTAGTAAAAGTGACTGAGTTACAGACAGATGTTTATAAACGTGTAGTAAAAGTGACTGAGTTACAGAGAGACGTTTATAAACGTGTAGTAAAAGTGACTGAGTTAGAGAGACATTTATAAACGTGTAGTAAAAGTGACTGAGTTACAGAGAGACATTTATAAACGTGTAGTTAATGTGACACTGAGTTAGACGTTTATAAACGTGTAGTAAAAGTGATTGAGTTACAGAGAGACGTTTATAAACGTGTAGTAAAAGTGACTGAGTTAGAGAGACATTTATAAACGTGTAGTAAAAGTGACTGAGTTACAGAGAGACATTTATAAACGTGTAGTTAATGTGACACTGAGTTAGACGTTTATAAACGTGTAGTAAAAGTGATTGAGTTACAGAGAGACGTTTATAAACGTGTAGTAAAAGAGACTCAGTTAGAGAGAGACGTTTATAAACGTGTAGTAAAAGAGACTCAGTTACAGAGAGACGTTTATAAACGTGTAGTAAAAGTCACTGAGTTACAGACGGATGTTTATAATCGTGTAGTAAAAGTGACTGAGTTACAGAGAGACATTTATAAACGTGTAGTAAGTGACTGAGTTAGAGAGACGTTTATAAACGTGTTGTAAAAGTGACACTGAGTTACAGAGAGATGTTTATAAACGTGTAGTAAAAGTGGCTGAGTTACAGAGAGAAGTTTATAAGCGTGTAGTAAAAGTGACTCTGAGTTACAGAGAGATGTTTATAAACGTGTAGTAAAAGTGGCTGAGTTACAGAGAGAAGTTTATAAGCGTGTAGTAAAAGTGACACTGAGTTACAGAGAGATGTTTATAAACGTGTAGTAAAAGTGGCTGAGTTATAGAGAGAAGTTTATAAGCGTGTAGTAAAAGTGACTGAGTTAGAGAGATGTTTATAAACGTGTAGTAAAAGTGACTGAGTTACAGAGAGACATTTATAAGCGTGTAGTAAAAGTGACTGAGTTACAGAGAGACATTTATAAGCGTGTAGTAAAGGTGACGCTGAGTTAGAGAGACGTTTATAAACGTGTAGTAAAAGTGACTGAGTTACAGAGAGACATTTATAAGCGTGTAGTAAAGGTGACGCTGAGTTAGAGAGACATTTATAAGCGTGTAGTAAAGGTGACGCTGAGTTAGAGAGACGTTTATAAACGTGTAGTAAAAGTGACTGAGTTACAGAGAAACATTTATAAGCGTGTAGTAAAGGTGACGCTGAGTTAGAGAGACGTTTATAAACGTGTAGTAAAAGTGACTGAGTTAGAGAGACATTTATAAACGTGTAGTAAAAGTGACTGAGTTACAGAGAGACATTTATAAACGTGTAGTAAAGGTGACGCTGAGTTAGAGAGACGTTTATAAACGTGTAGTAAAAGTGACTGAGTTACAGAGAGAAGTTTATAAACGTGTAGTAAAAGTGACTGAGTTAGAGAGACATTTATAAACGTGTAGTAAAAGTGACTGAGTTACAGAGAGACATTTATAAACGTGTAGTAAAAGTGACTGAGTTACAGAGAGACATTTATAAACGTGTAGTAAAAGTGACTGAGTTACAGAGAGAAGTTTATAAGCATGTAGTAAAAGTACTGACGTTCTGTGATGAAGCAGGTTCTAGATTATTTGGAACTTTATAGACAAGTACAGAAGTTTAGAGTCTGTTCTATGTAACAAAAAACATTAATAATACAAAATGCATAACAATGTTTAGTTTATCTGAGATGTAAGTTAGAACAGACAAAACAGAACATACAGCGCCACTAATACTAATATTTAAATATATTATATTACTACTAATAATAATCCTACACCAACGATTTTACACAGTGTTTTACAAGCTGCAGTATATAAAGAAACACAGAGCCGGCCAGTCTTCTATAAGTTACTCCAGATATCCTCAATATGGTACTGTGACATAATTTATCATGATAATGATGAAATATAGTCCTTTTGCCGACCCCTAGTAAACATGTAAACAAACAAATTCAGAGGGGTTCAGTGTGAAGCGCTTTGTTCTAGAGAAAGTGTTCACAGTGGTGGTGAATGGAACCAGGCGTCCACCTCTAAAAGCTCCTCACAGAAAGTTCTTACAGTAGATGTTATAAATACAATGTCTGATTCTGAGACGCTGTTTATGATAGTTTAGAGAAGATCTCAGTCTTAAACTCCATTCATGGTGGAGGGATACATGCAGGACGTTATAAAGGAAGCTGTGCTTTGTTTAAATAGTGCTCATATTTATAAACCCTCGACTACCGGACATGTGGAATTGGGTTCTCTGTCTTATAGAAAACCAGCCTCTTTACTAAGGAACCACTGAAGACCCATCTCTGTAAGTATAAGACACTATTAATAATAGACATGGTTCTTAATCAGCTGATGAGGTGAATCTGTCTGTAACTGACCCTGCAGACCCCACAGGTGAAGACCAGAGCGGCCTTGGCTGCCGTTTTCTGGTCATGTCCTTTAGACTTCTTGATCTCCGCCTGCTTCTTGGCGTTCTTCTGCTGGGACTGAATCTTCTGGTGTCCGCGAGCCATGCTGTCTCTAACAACCAAAAGAAAAACAAACAATTTTAATGCTATGTGACTTTCACTGAGCTACGAGACGAATTCTCAGCAGCAGCTTGTGAGCACCTCCAACTGGGACGTATTTTCAATGTACACAAACAAAAGCTTAAAGGGGAATTCCACCAATTTTTAAAAATTTCTACCTAGTTAGTTGGTTAAGACAAACAAAAGCTATTCAGAAAGGTTTGATGTGAAATGCTTAGTTCTAGAGAAACTTGTAGATCTGTTCACAGTGTTAGTGAATGGAACCAGACATCCACCTCTAAAAGCTCCTCACAGAAAGTTCTTACAGTAGATGTTATAAATACACTGTCTGATTCTGAGACGCTGTTTATGATAGTTTAGAGAAGATCTCAGTCTTAAACTCCATTCATGGTGGAGGGATACATGCAGGACGCTGTGAGGTTCAAATAGTCCCCAAAGAAAACCTAGTATTTTCAGATCTTCCACATTTTACCATCAACATCCAGATAAACTCAGAAGACACGTGTAGCTTCACTGGTGGGTTTCATAGTAAATACAATGTGTAGATTTGTGTTGTAGACATGGAGACCCCTGGTTCCCATCACCACCACTGTAAACACCATCACCAGTGTAAACACCATCTGAACAACTTTACATTGAATAATTGTGAAACACTGAAAAATTAATTTCTGGTGTGCATCTCCTTTACAACCCACTGTGTTTGCCTTTCTGCCAGTAAAACCTGCATATCAAAACCAACAGACTAACACGGTGAGCTCATTTCTTCCAGTCAAAGAGTGGCTTATCTCAAAACTCTCTCTCACCAGCCTGCACTACACTCGTTAACCAATCAGAAACCAAGGGAAAAGAACAACTGCCCAGGGCCTCCACTGGGACCTTCACAGATGGCGAACAAACGCAAATAGAGGTCTGACGGTGGCGAAATCATGGGAAAATCTCATGATGGTTAGGATTACTGCTCAGACCACCATTTAGATGTGTCATACACTGAAAAACGGTATTTACACTGTCACGGTAGAATAATCAAGAGTTCAGTCCTCAGAACTGTACATACCCTGAACCTCAAACTCTGATCTTCAGATACAAATCCTGCTTTTACAAAAGAGGGAGGACAAACGGGCCGAGCTCCAAATCCTACACTGTTACGTAACAGACTGGTTAAAATTTACACCCCCAACATTTACACACAACCACAACACCAACCAGCAACCATAACATTTACACACAACCACAACACCAACCAGCAACCAGAACATTTACACACAACCACAACACCAACCAGCAACCAGAACATTTACACACAACCACAACACCAACCAGCAACCAGAACATTTACACACAACCACAACACCAACCAGCAACCAGAACATTTACACACAACCACAACACCAACCAGCAACCAGAACATTTACACACAACCACAACACCAACCAGCAACCAGAACATTTACACACAACCACAACACCAACCAGCAACCATAACATTTACACACAACCACAACACCAACCAGCAACCAGAACATTTACACACAACCACAACACCAACCAGCAACCAGAACATTTACACACAACCACAACACCAACCAGCAACCAGAACATTTACACACAACCACAACACCAACCAGCAACCAGAACATTTACACACAACCACAACACCAACCAGCAACCAGAACATTTACACACAACCACAACACCAACCAGAACATTTACACACAACCACAACAACAACCAGCAACCAGAACATTTACACACAACCACAACACCAACCAGCAACCAGAACATTTACACACAACCACAACACCAACCAGAACATTTACACACAACCACAACACCAACCAGCAACCAGAACATTTACACACAACCACAACACCAACCAGCAACCAGAACATTTACACACAACCACAACACCAACCAGAACATTTACACACAACCACAACACCAACCAGCAACCAGAACATTTACACACAACCACAACACCAACCAGAACATTTACACACAACCACAACACCAACCAGAACATTTACACACAACCACAACACCAACCAGCAACCAGAACATTTACACACAACCACAACACCAACCAGCAACCAGAACATTTACACACAACCACAACACCAACCAGAACATTTACACACAACCACAACACCAACCAGCAACCAGAACATTTACACACAACCACAACACCAACCAGAACATTTACACACAACCACAACAACCAGAACGGTGGTGAAGAAATCCAGTGTTCCAGGCTGTGAAGGGAACGTCGCCACTTTTCATAACTTCCCAACAAACAACCCAACTGTCAGAGCTCCATGTTGATCTTTAAAGCAGCCTGAAGTTCCTCTTCTCCACATTCTTCATCTAATGTTCCACCTTAAACACTGCAGCTCGTACAGACGCCAGAATGGAACCACAGCAGCGTTTAAGGTGGAACGGAGAATTCCCAAAACCAGCTGCTGAACTTCCAACGTCTTTAACCGAATCCTGAACAACTTTAACTCTGCAGTCTGTACGTTTCACTCCGGACAGTTTCTCCAACACTCGGACACCATGGAGCAGCTTCAGCTCAGCGTTCAACACTGAAGAGACTGAAGAGACGAGCAGCTCCACCTTTATTAGCACCACAACCTCCAACAGTGACTGGAAGTAGCAGCCATGCTGTGTGAGTGGATCACTGTGTGCTGGTTGAAGCAGATCATCTTCAACTGAAAGTTCCACAGAGACACCTTTAATCTACTTTGTGTTTGATGTCCAGATCAAAGAGAGTAGCTAGTATAGGTAACCTTAGACACTAGCAGCTCAGAGTAACTACCATAGCTAACTAAATACTATGTGGGCAGAGCTTATTTACACAGAGGCTCATTTTATTTGGTCTGTGCTGCTTCTGTCTGATCATCACTACCGCTGTAAACCAGCCAATCAGAGCCGAGCTCATCTGATTATTAATAGGACCAAATGGTAGGGAGTGAATTGGTGTGTGGAACCGGATCTAGCCGGCCAAAGTCACATACACATACCTTCTGTGTGATTTGAGAACATAATGAAAATACTGAATAAATGCTTATATGGCACCTTTAAGTAACAATAACAATAAGAAGTATATGTTTCTAATACTCTGAAAGGACAAACATCATGGGTAAATCAATATTCCATCATCATAAATTTGAAAAATCTTGTTTTAACAGGGTTTACAGCTTCTCAGTATGTAGAACGATGAATAAAAAATATTGTATTATATTATATATGAATAATAAAGCATTTATGGTGCATTATATGAGTTCCCAGTGATTAAATCTCAGAGGAAATATCAATATTGTGATAGTTTATAGAGTGAAAATGTCTTGTAATGTCATATTTTTGCAATATTATCTATAATTTGTAGGTAAAATGTGTATATTATTCGAGAAGTAAGATTCTTGACGGCTTTGTGTGACGATAAAGAGCTAAACTAAGCCAACTTACGAAACATTGGAACAAGCAGCTGCTGAAGCTAACATAAACCTCGCTGAAAACACTAAAACTACGTCCTTCATACACAATTCATGTGCCTTATTCACATCACAGACAACTATTGTCTCAATTTGAGCTCAAATACACCAGAAAGACAACTTTAATCCGATATCTAGACCTAAAAACCGCGAGTACACAGCTGTTAGCCTGTTAGCCAGCGTTAGCCGTAGCCTGTTAGCCTTAGCCTCACTGTCAACGCGCCGCTGCCGCCAAACACCAACTTTAATTCGACACGGTTTAGCTTCCTACCTTATCTTACCACGAGATACGAAGACTAAGGTCGCTAAACGCTTACTTGGCGAAGGGAGAGACGATTCCAGCGGAGAGATTTGAAGGCTGAAGGCTGATGTCTGTGAGGTGACAGCTGTTCGAGCGCGCCGCAGTTTCCTACTCTGCTGTTAGAACGAACCAGCGCCCTACTCACTTCCCCTAGACACTCGCACGAGGGAGGGAGCCTAGAAAAGGGGGCGTGTTCCTAATTTTAAAGAGGTAGTACACTTGGGGGTAAACAGAGAGATTCAGAGTCTGAAATGGTTTAGATGGTGTTTACAGTGGTGGTGATGGTGATGTTTACAGTGGTGGTGATGATGGTGTTTACAGTGGTGGTGATGATGATGTTTACAGTGGTGGTGATGGTGATGTTTACAGTGGTGATGGTGATGATGTTTACAGTGGTGGTGATGATGTTTACAGTGGTGGTGATGGTGTTTACAGTGGTGGTGATGATGGTGTTTACAGTGGTGGTGATGATGATGTTTACAGTGGTGGTGATGATGTTTACAGTGGTGGTGATGATGGTGTTTACAGTGGTGGTGATGATGATGTTTACAGTGGTGGTGATGGTGGTGTTTACAGTGGTGGTGATGATGTTTACAGTGGTGGTGATGATGATGTTTACAGTGGTGGTGATGGTGTTTACAGTGGTGGTGATGATGGTGTTTACAGTGGTGGTGATGATGATGTTTACAGTGGTGGTGATGATGGTGTTTACAGTGGTGGTGATGATGATGTTTACAGTGGTGGTGATGGTGTTTACAGTGGTGGTGATGATGATGTTTACAGTGGTGGTGATGATGGTGTTTACAGTGGTGGTGATGATGATGTTTACAGTGGTGGTGATGATGGTGTTTACAGTGGTGGTGATGTTGTTTACAGTGGTGGTGATGATGTTTACAGTGGTGGTGATGATGGTGTTTACAGTGGTGGTGATGATGTTTACAGTGGTGGTGGTGATGGTGTTTACAGTGGTGGTGATGATGGTGTTTACAGTGGTGGTGATGATGATGTTTACAGTGGTGGTGATGATTATGTTTACAGTGGTGGTGATGATGGTGTTTACAGTGGTGGTGATGTTGTTTACAGTGGTGGTGATGATTATGTTTACAGTGGTGGTGATGATGGTGTTTACAGTGGTGGTGATGGTGTTTACAGTGGTGGTGATGTTGTTTACAGTGGTGGTGGTGATGGTGTTTACTGTGGTGGTAATGGTGTTTACAGTGGTGGTGATGTTGTTTACAGTGGTGGTGGTGATGGTGTTTACAGTGGTGGTGATGTTGTTTACAGTGGTGGTGGTGATGGTGTTTACTGTGGTGGTAATGGTGTTTACAGTGGTGGTGATGTTGTTTACAGTGGTGGTGATGCTGTTTACAGTGGTGGTGATGTTTACAACGGTGGTGATGGTGTTTACAGTGGTGGTGATGTTTATAGTGGTGGTGATGTTTACAGTGGTGGTGATGGTGTTTACTGTGGTGGTGATGGTGATGTTTACAGTGGTGGTGATGGTGATGTTTACAGTGGTGGTGATGGTGTTTACAGTGGTGGTGATGTTGTTTACGTAGGTGGTAATGTTTACAGTGGTAGGGATGTTTACGGTGGTGTTGGTCATGTTTACAGTAGTGGTGTTGGTGTTTACAGTGGTGGTGATGGTGTTTACAGTGGTGGTGATGTTTACAGTGGTGGTGATGGTATTTACAGTGGTGGTGATGGTGTTTACAGTGGTGGTGGTGATGATGTTTACAGTGGTGATGGTGGTGTTTACAGTGGTGGTGATGGTGTTTACAGTGGTGGTGATGGTAACCAGGGGTCTCGAGGTGTACAACAAAAATCTACTCGTTGTATTTACTATGAAACCCACCAGTAAAGCTACATGTGTCTTCTGAGTTTATATGGATGTTGATGATGGAAAAATATAACATGTTTTCTTTGTGAGGGGACTATTTTGCCTCACAGTGTCCTGCATGTATCCCTCCACCATGAATGGAGTTTAAGGCCAAAACAGTGTCTCAGGCATCAGACAGTGTTTAAAACCATTTCATGTAATAACTGTCTATGAGGACGCTTTTAGAAGTGGACGTCACCACCACTGGAAACAAATTTCACACCAAAGCACTTTGAATGACCTTGTTTACATCATAACCCTTTAATTAAAGGAGCCGTGTGTGAATTTAGTGTGGCTCTAATATTAGAGTTGGAATACAGTACACAATAATATGTGTTATTAGTCTGTTGTTAGGATAGATTTGTGTTTACTGTGTGTTTTATTGAGGCCTTAACACCACTGGAGCACTCTCAGCTGGTAGTGCAGGCCTTAAGGAGGTTCTGGCAAGGGTGGGTCTGAGAACCTCACATTTATAATCACCTGTAACTACAAATCATTGTGTCCATGTTCACTTAGGATGAGCCTTCATATCTACACAGGAGCTGTTCGTCTTCTAACAGGTACTACCGCGCCATGTTTCTACAGGAGCCCAGAACAGACAGACCACACACTGACTGTAGAGAGCGACCTTCATGTTATTGGGATGGGATCATGTGGTGCCTCTGACAAAACTGTGATCCCTAAATGTAGCAGCCTGATTCCAAATCAACGGCCTGCACACTTCCCCTAGACACTCACACGGGGAAAGTCCATTATGCAGCTCTGGGGGTGTGTGTCTGTGTGTGCGGAGGGTGGGATTTCATTTTAAAGGAAGAAGCAACTAGTAGATTATTATTATATTTTTTAAATGCCAAATAAATATACAAATTAGAAGCGGACCAATAATAGCTGTTATTTATCATTATTATTATTATTGATATTAATTTAGTGGTTCATTTGAACTTAACAAACTTTTATTTAGTTTAGTTATTTAGTTATGCTGATGTCAGTTATTATTATTATTATTATTATTATTATTATAATTTTCTACATTTCCTGAATAAATTAGACATAAAACGTCTAATATTTTATACTTATTCTATAATATTCAGTAGATTAAGAAAACCCAATTAGCCAAAACAAATGAGACAAAATATTATACCTGTAGGACGAGAGTGGTCATATTTATAACAGACATGATGAGTGATTTTGGCTGGAGTGTCTCTTTAAAGGTATGTTAATTTAAATATGTATCCTGATATAACAGTTCTATATTAAATTATAGCTCACCATAAACACAGTGGTTCCATTAGTGTGATGTGTGAGTGATCACTGTGTGAATGTTCAGCACATCTCAATGCAATCACTCATTCACATACTGAAGTTCTGAAATTGGCACCACTAGATGGCGCTATTATACTTTAATCCAGCCCTAAATCCTTAAATCCAAACCCCACAGCAGAGGTCACCAGAGAGGTGTTATAACTCACTCTGCACTCAGTTTAAAGCACTTTCTGTACATGAATGATATACCAGTGGGGAAAGTAGCGGTAGGAGTGTCTAATAGAGTGAACAGTAAGTGGACACAGTGTTTAAACACTCCAGCAGCAGTACTGCTGTGTCTGATCCACTCACACCAGCACAACACACACACTAACACACCTCCACCACGTGTCTAGTGCCACTGCAGTGCTGAGAATGACCCACCTCTCTAATAGTAGCTGCTCTGTGGTGGTCCTGTGGGGTCCTGACCATTGAGGAGCAGGGTGATACAGAGTAGGAGGTGGTGTTAATGAAGTGAGCGGTGGTGTATATAACTGAATGAAGTGACTGTGTAGCTGTGGGGAGTTTAGAACGAGAACAGTAGAGCAGGCTGAGTGTTTGAAGTTGGGCTACAGTGGCCTGAGGGTTTTCTCACCGCCGCGCTCCACAGAGTGTGACTGTTTCATACTCTCGAGCATTTCAGTGTTTACACTTTCAGAATATTACTTCTGTTTTTACACACACACACGTTTACACACTCATATATATATATACACACACACACACACACACACACAGAACAATAAAAAGCTCTCGTGGAAGTTTAAGGAGTTCTATAAGGACAGAAAACTACTCTCACCACTGTTCTCTATAATGCTCCATTGTGTATTACAGTAGCTCAGTGAGGCTTATACTGCTGTTGAAATACAGCTGTGCTGAGTGTATAAGAGAGTATATGAGAGAAAATGAATGTATATGAAAGACAATGAGTGTATAAGACAGTATATGAGAGAAGATAAGTATATAAGAGAATATGAGAGTATATGAGAGAATATGAGAGTATATGAGAGTATATAATAGAATATGAGAGTATATGAGAGAATATGAGAATATATGAGAGAATATGAGAGTATATAATAGAATATGAGAGTATATGAGAGAATATGAGAGTATATGAGAGAATATGAGAGTATGTAGGAGTATATGAGGGTATATGAGAGAATATGAGAGTATATGAGAGAATATAAGAGTATGTAAGAGTATATGAGAGTATATGAGAGTATATGAGAGAATATGAGAGTATATGAGAGAATATGAGAGTATATGAGAGAATATGAGAGTATATGAGAGTATATGAGAGAATATGAGAGTATATGAGAGAATATGAGAGTATATGAGAGAATATAAGAGTATGTAAGAGTATATGAGAATATGAGAGTATATGAGAGAATATGAGAGTATATGAGAGAATATAAGAGTATGTAGGAGTATATATGAATATGAGAGTATATGAGAGAATATGAGAGTATATGAGAGAATATAAGAGTATGTAAGAGTATATGAGAATATGAGAGTATATGAGAGAATATGAGAGTATATGAGAGAATATAAGAGTATGTAAGAGTATATGAGAATATGAGAGTATATGAGAGAATATGAGAGTATATGAGAGAATATGAGAGTATATGAGAGTATATGAGAGTATATGAGAGAATATGAGAATATATGAGAGAATATGAGCGTATATGAGAGAATATGAGAATATATGAGGGAATATAAGAGTATATGAGAGTATATGGGAGAATATGAGAGAATATAAGAGTATGTAAGAGTATATGAGAGAATATAAGAGTATATAATAGAATATGAGTATATACGACAGAATATGAGAGTATATGAGAGAATATAAGAGTATAGGAGAGAATATAAGAGTATGTAAGAGTATATGAGAGAATATAAGAGTATAGGAGAGAATATAAGAGTATGTAAGAGTATATGAGAATATGAGAGTATATGAGAGAATATGAGAGTATATGAGAGAATATAAGAGTATATAATAGAATATGAGTATATACGACAGAATATGAGAGTATATGAGAGAATATAAGAGTATGTAAGAGTATATGAGAGAATATGAGAGTATAGGAGAGAATATAAGAGTATGTAAGAGTATATGAGAATATGAGAGTATATGAGAGAATATGAGAGTATATGAGAGAATATAAGAGTATATAATAGAATATGAGTATATACAACAGAATATGAGAGTATATGAGAGAATATAAGAGTATAGGAGAGAATATGAGAGTATATGAGAGAATATAAGAGTATGTAAGAGTATATGAGAATATGAGAGTATATGAGAGAATATGAGAGTATATGAGAGAATATAAGAGTATGTAAGAGTATATGAGAGAATATGAGAGTATAGGAGAGAATATAAGAGTATGTAAGAGTATATGAGAATATGAGAGTATATGAGAGAATATGAGAGTATATGAGAGAATATGAGAGTATAGGAGAGAATATGAGAGAATATGAGAGTATATGAGAGAATATGAGAATATATGAGAGAATATGAGAGTATAGGAGAGAATATGAGAGTATATGAGAGTATATAAGAGTATATGAGAGTATATGAGAGAATATGAGAATATATGAGAGTATATGAGAGTATATGAGAGAATATGAGAGTATATGAGAGTATATGAGAGTATATAAGAGTATATGAGAGTATATGAGAGAATATGAGAGTATATGAGAGAATATGAGAGTATATGAGAGTATATGAGAGAATATGAGAATATATGAGAGAATATGAGAGTATAGGAGAGAATATGAGAGTATATGAGAGTATATAAGAGTATATGAGAGTATATGAGAGAATATGAGAATATATGAGAGTATATGAGAGAATATGAGAGTATATGAGAGTATATAAGAGTATATAAGAGTATATGAGAGTATATGAGAGAATATGAGAGTATATGAGAGTATATGAGAGAATATAAGAGTATATGGGAGAATATGAGAGTATATGAGAGAATATAAGAGTATGTAAGAGTATATGAGAGAATATAAGAGTATATAATAGAATATGAGTATATACGACAGAATATGAGAGTATGTAGGAGTATATGAGATTATACGAGTGTAGATGAGACAATAAATTTGACTGTATATGAGTGTATATGAGTAAATACAACAGTATAAGAGTGATTATAAGAGTATATGAGAGTACAGGAGAGTATATGAGTGTATATGAGTAAATACAACAGTATAAGAGTGATTATAAGAGTATATGAGAGTACAGGAGAGTATATGAGTGGATATGAAAGTATACGAGAGAATATGAGAGTATATGAGAGAATATGAGAGTATATAAGAGTATATGAGAGTATATGAGAGAATATGAGAATATATGAGAGAATATGAGAGTATATGAGAGAATATGAGAGTATATGAGAATATATGAGAGAATATGAGAGTATATGAGAGAATATAAGAGTATGTAAGAGTATATGAGAATATGAGAGTATATAATAGAATATGAGAGTATAGGAGAGAATATGAGAGTATGTAGGAGTATATATGAATATGAGAGTATATGAGAGAATATGAGAGTATATGAGAGAATATAAGAGTATGTAAGAGTATATGAGAATATGAGAGTATATGAGAGAATATGAGAGTATATGAGAGAATATGAGAGTATATGAGAGTATATGAGAGTATATGAGAGAATATGGGAATATATGAGAGTATATGAGAGAATATGAGAGTATATGAGAGTATATGAGAGAATATAAGAGTATGCAGGAGTATATGAGAGAATATGAGAGAATATGAGAGAATATGAGAGTATATGAGAGTATATAAGAGTATATGAGAGTATATGAGAGTATATGAGAGAATATGAGAGTATATGAGAGTATATAAGAGTATATGAGAGTATATGAGAGAATATGAGAATATATGAGAGTATATGAGAGAATATGAGAGTATATGAGAGTATATGAGAGAATATAAGAGTATGTAAGAGTATATGAGAGAATATGAGAGTATATGGGAGAATATGAGAGTATATGAGAGAATATAAGAGTATGTAAGAGTATATGAGAGAATATGAGAGTATATGGGAGAATATGAGAGTATATGAGAGAATATAAGAGTATATAATAGAATATGAGTATATACAACAGAATATGAGAGTATGTAGGAGTATATGAGGTTATACGAGTGTAGATGAGACAATAAATTTGACTGTATATGAGTGTATATGAGTAAATACAACAGTATAAGAGTGATTATAAGAGTATATGAGAGTACAGGAGAGTATATGAGTGTATATGAGTAAATACAACAGTATAAGAGTGATTATAAGAGTATATGAGAGTACAGGAGAGTATATGAGTGGATATGAAAGTATACGAGTGAATATAAATTGCCTCTGTGACCTGCGGCACGCCTTAACATGCAAACACACCCTCAGTTCTCCTCCTCGGACAAACAGAAGCAGAAAGTTCCTCCAGTTCTGGCTTCATATGAACTAACTCTATTTTATTTTAAGTCAATGTCTGATTTATGCTGTAAGACCACCTCCCCACCCACCCCCCGTCCTCTTGGTTATCCATCAAACAGTGTGAGAGGTTCTTTCTGCCCTGCCTCGTATTGTTGCACTCTCTCCGTGTGGAAATGTTATCATTGTGAGAAAAGTTGTGGCTGGTGTTGCGTTTCTTTTCACTCCACATCATAAGAAAGGAAGAGAATACGCACAGATCCATTGTTAAGGGTGCAGTTTCTCCAGAGAGAGGGAGGGACACGGCTTTAAAAGCAGTAAAGGAGTGAAAATGCTTCCTCAAACGCTTCTTTAAACAAGTTAATAACAATCTAGCAACATGCTACACATTCCTCAGTTGCTTATTTAGGTGAACACGTGTAGGCTCAGTGCTATTCCTCTTTAATTCGGTGTATATGCAGTGTGTGTGAATACGGGCCTGCAGACCTCAAGTGGTGTTTGATTCTTGCTTGGGTGGAGATGTCCAGCCCGCGGCGGTCTGAAAGGAAATCTGAGGCTCAGAATAGCAGGGTGAGAATTTTAGCCTGTCGTCTTTTGTCCTAGAATAAAAGCAGGACGTTGCTCTGCCTGCCTCCGGGTCCTGGACGCTGCGTCCTGTGTTCACTGAAACTAATAGAGAGTAAATGAAAGTCTAGATTAACACACGAACGTTTATTTATAGAGAAAGAAAATATATTTTTGTCATTTGTATGTGCTTAAAGTGACGGTCCGCACAAAGAGGAATGTTGAAAATCTAATTTACACCCTTTTTTATTTTCCTTCCATCTTAAAGAACCTATAAATAAATAAATAAATAAATAAATAAATAAACATATAAAATGTGTTGTGCTGCTCTGTTCACTCTGCCAACTCCACATCAACCAGAAAAGAGCTCATTTACATGCCTCACTCCTAAAGGCACAGAAACCAAAACAGACTGTTTATGCATATGGGATGAAGAGAACCTGGAAAATGGATTAGGACTCATATTGTGACATAAACAGCTGCAAATATCTTACATGGACCTCAAAATTTCAGGACCGATGTAGGATATGAGTCCTTTAAGGTTATGCAATACTGACTACCTCGTGATTATTACCGCATAATAAGCTCCATTAATAACTGACTGACTAGTCCGGCGTGTTGAAGCAACAGTTCAGCTAAAAACAAACCAAAGGTAGATGATCAGCCAGGACGTGTCTGCTGTCTGAAGTCTGCTTCTTTAGTTTTAGTTAAAGCTACGAGGCTGACATAGTTAGTAAGTGGCATTTAGCATTAGCACCCTATTAGCATCATGCTAACTGCATGCCTAATTACCACTATGTGTAGTTGTTCAGTATATTTAACAGACTGGATTACATGGTTTTGACTCTGTATGACTCGTTGTTATCTGTAAACATGGTGTAAAGCAGAGCTGGTTTAATGGGCGCTTAGCAACTGTTTCTCCCGTTATATGAAAAACATAACAACAACACCAGAGGGCGTCCACGTGTGGGACCTCAATTGGTTGACGTTACTACTACTTAGAACTGATTGGTTGGCGTTCCTGCTACTGAGTGCTGATTAGTTAGCATTACTGCTACTGAACAGTGATGGCTTAGCAGTACTGTTACTGAGAACCAGTTGATTAGCATTACTGCTACTAAGTGACAACTGGTTAGCATTACTGCTACTGAGTGCTGATTGAATAGCATTATTGCTACTGAACACTGATTGGTTAGCATTACAGCTATTGAGAACTAATTTGGTGATATTACTGCTACAGAGTGCTGATTGGTTGGTATTATCGCTACTGAACGCTGATTGGTTGGCATTATTGCTACTTAATATTGATTGGTTGGCTTGACTGTTGCTGA
This sequence comes from Megaleporinus macrocephalus, assembly GCA_021613375.1. Taxonomy (NCBI): domain Eukaryota; kingdom Metazoa; phylum Chordata; class Actinopteri; order Characiformes; family Anostomidae; genus Megaleporinus; species Megaleporinus macrocephalus. Next base: position 54,165,241 of record CM038703.1, on the reverse strand, counting down.
ACACTGACGGATTGACATGACAGCTGCCAAGTGCTGATTAGTTAGCATTACTGCTATTAAAAGCTGGTGATTGGCATTAATGTTACTGGGTTAGGGTTAGACCTACTGCTACTAAGTACTGATTGGTTAGGATTACTGAAACTGAACACTGATTGTTTAACATTATTGCTACTGAACGCTGATTGGTTAGCATTACAGCTACTGAGAATCAATTTGTTGGCATTACTGCTCCCGAATACTGATTGGTTGGCATTACTGCTACTTAATATTCATTGGTTGGCGTGACTGTTACTGAACGCTAACTGGTTGGTATTACTGCTACTAAGTTCTGATTAGTTAGCATTACTGATATATTAGAGATATAGAGTACCGTATGTCATTCAGTGTCAGAAACCACATACTGACAGTAGTCGGGCTTAAAAAGGGAAATCTGTGTAAATGTAACTTTTTTGCCAAAGCAGCTCTTTAAATCTGAAAGCTGAGTAGAGCTGGCAGTGTTATCTACGATTAGAAATAAAGCTTTATCATATTTGGATGACGCTCTGCACCCAAACAAAATATATCACATCACAACTGCTGTGTTTAAGTAAGCTTGTTTTGGCAGGAACTGTGCTGCTGTGATGTAACAGTATTTATCCAAGAGTAACTGAAGGGGAAGTTATTCATGTGTTTTTACTTTGTGTTACTTCCTATTCCTATTATTTCTGAAAGCAGCCGACTGTGTAAAACAGCAGTACAGTTATACTGCAGCCAAGGCAGCTTCTACAAGTTATTCCTATAGAAGAAAAACAGCATCATCTTTGTACCATACACGTTAGACTGTAGACTTAGTTTGTTCAACACTGAAAAACTCCCTCCCTAGAGACAGCATGTACAGGCAAAGTAAACTAAAATAAAAACTAAAATAATTAACAGAATTTCGAACAAAAATACACTGTGCTGGTGTGTCAAAGGCAGTCACTGTAGTACCACTTTGTACCTATAGAGGTGATAGTGAGTCACTGTAGTACCACTTTGTACCTGAAGAGATGATAGTGAGTCACAGTAGTACCACTTTGTACCTGAAGAGGTGATAGTGAGTCACTGTAGTACCACTTTGTACCTGAAGAGATGACAGTGAGTCACTGTAGTACCACTTTGTACCTGAAGAGGTGATAGTGAGTCACTGTAGTGCCACTTTGTATCTGAAGAGGTGATAGTGAGTCACTGTAATACCACTTTGTACCTAAAGAGGTGATAGTGAGTCCCTGTAGTACCATTTTGTACCTGAAGAGGTGATAATGAGTCACTGTAGTACCATTTTGTACCTGAAGAGGTGATAGTGAGTCACTGTAGTACCACTTTGTACCTATAGAGGTGATAGTGAGTCACTGTAGTACCACTTTGTACCTGAAGAGATGATAGTGAGTCCCTGTAGTACCATTTTGTACCTGAAGAGGTGATAATGAGTCACTGTAGTACCATTTTGTACCTGAAGAGGTGATAGTGAGTCACTGTAGTACCACTTTGTATCTAAAGAGTAGATAGCGAGTCACTGTAGTACCACTTTGTACCTGAAGAGGTGATAATGAGTCACTGGAGTACCACTTTGTACCTGAAGAGGTGATTGTGAGTCACTTTAGTACCACTTTATACCTGAAGAGGTGATAGTGAGTCACTGGAGTACCACTGTGTACCTGAAGAGGTGATAGTGAGTCACTGGAGTACCACTTTATACCTGAAGAGGTGATAGTGAGTCACTGTAGTACCACTTTGTACCTGAAGAGGTGATAGTGAGTCACTGGAGTACCACTTTATACCTGAAGAGGTGATAGTGAGTCACTGTAGTACCACTTTGTACCTGAAGAGGTGATAGTGAGTCACTGTAGTACCACTTTATACCTGAAGAGGTGATAGTGAGTCCCTGTAGTACCACTTTGTACCTGAAGAGGTGATAGTGAGTCCCTGTAATACCACTTTGTACCTATAGAGGTGATAGTGAGTTACTGTAGTACCACTTTATACCTGAAGAGGTGATAGTGAGTCCCTGTAGTACCACTTTATACCTGAAGAGGTGATAGTGAGTCCCTGTAATACCACTTTGTACCTATAGAGGTGATAGTGAGTCACTGTAGTACCACTTTGTACCTGAAGAGATGATAGGGAGTCACTGTAGTACCACTTTGTACCTATAGAGGTGATAGTGAGTCACTGTAATACCACTTTGTACCTGAAGAGTAGATAGTGAGTCACTGTAGTACCACTTTGTACCTGAAGAGATGATAGTGAGTCACTGTAATACCACTTTGTACCTAAAGAGGTGATAGTGAGTCACTGTAGTACCACTTTGTACCTATAGAGGTGATAGTGAGTCACTGTAGTACCACTTTATACCTGAAGAGGTGATAGTGAGTCCCTGTAATACCACTTTGTACCTATAGAGGTGATAGTGAGTTACTGTAGTACCACTTTATACCTGAAGAGGTGATAGTGAGTCCCTGTAATACCACTTTGTACCTGAAGAGGTGATAGTCAGTCACTGTAATACCACTTTGTACCTGAAGAGGTGATAGTGAGTCACGGTAGAGGTGAGGTGACACACTGTGTTGTGGAGTAGAATTAGTCCAACATGTGAGGATGAGGAAGTAGTTTTGCTGCCCTGGCCATATTCTATCCTCTGGTCAGTCATGTTGAAGGTGCAGGTGCAGGTGCTGCCTCCTAGTGTTTGGAATATAAATATGAGAGGTTGTGTCATCTTGCAAATTGCAATAAATTAAATTAAGTCAGCTGAAAATATACCATTTAGGCACAACTAGAATTTATTCAGAAGTATTTAATTTATAATGTACGCTGACTACACAGGGTTGGGCGGTGGTGGGGGGCACTATGTACATTAGATCTTTTGACAAACTACTCCTGTAAGCCCCCTCACTTGAGCCCTCACCTGCTGCATGGCTGTCATCCCATTCACTGCATTCCAGTCCCATTCCTCACATCTGGCCAATTCTGGGTCTTACCTGCCAAACAGGTAGACAGGCAGGCCAGGCAGGTCCAGACAGGCTTACTCAGAAATCCCAGGTATGCACCTCTCCCTTCCACAGCCAGCGGGACACACCACTGGAGAGACACCCTGCCAATGTACAGAACACACACACACACACACACACACACACACACACACACACACACACACTTTTTTATGGAACACTGGGACATGTAATCCATATATTTAATTTATGTAAATATCAATACGTTACAAAAACATCTCCACTGGCCATATAGGAGCACTTTATACTTTATTACTCTGTTGTTTAATGGTCAGGACCCCCACAGGACCACCACAGAGCAGATACTATTAGGGAGGTGGGTCACTCTCAGTCCAGCAGTGACACTGACGTGGTGGTGGTGTATTAGTGTGTGCTGTGCTGGTGGTGAGTGGATCAGACACAGCAGTGCTGCTGCTGGAGTGTTTAAACACCTCCTCAGTGTCTCTGCTGGACTGAGAATCGTCCACTAACCAAAACTATCCAGACAGCAGTGTCCTGTGGGCGGCGTCCTGTGTCCACTGATGAAGAACTGTGGAAACAAACTGTGCAGCAGCAGATGAGCTACTGTCTCTGACTTTACATCTACAAGGTGGACCAGCAAGTAGTAGGAGTGTCTAATAGAGTGGACAGTGAGTGGACACAGTGTTTAAACACTCCAGCAGCAGCACTGCTGTGTCTGATCCACACACACCAGCACACACATCAACAACACACGCACCACCACATCAGTGTCACTGCAGTGCTGAGAATGAGCCACCTCCCTAATAGTATCTGCTCTGTGGTGGTCCTGTGGGGGTCCTGATCATTAAAGAACAGAGTAATAAAGTATACAGAGAATCAGATGAACTACAGTCTGTAAGTGGAGCTCCTGTATGGTAAGTGGAGCTGAAAGAGTTTAAAAGAAAGCTGATATTTAAAAAAATAGAGATTGGTTTTGTTTCTGATGCTGCTGATTGTGCCCCGTATGCATAATATTATGTTTATATCCATGTAAGCTTTTACTGGTTAGGAGAACTTTTGGTCTAATCCCACTTTATAAGGGTATAAGGGATGATTCTGCTTCTCTGGTTCTTTACAGCTTTACTACAAAGTCTACATTCCTGACCTAAAAAAAACACAACAATGAAACAAATGCACCGACATGTGCATCGTGTCTGTACCTGTCTGCTATCTGCTCCCCGTTCAGCCGTCAGAAAGCCCAGAGCAAGTAACAGCAGCTACAGTGATGAAGCGCTACGGTCAGAGGATTACAAATAAAACACAGCGAATCTCAAAGAAGCCCACCTGTGCCATCTTGTTCAGTGCGTGACAAAGTACTCAGGAGATCAACGTCACGTCAATCAGCATCATTTTAGGATTAAACATGATTCTTTTACAGAGATTTTCTATGAAAAAAGCTTTTGTAGTTTTTACACTGAAAATAATCATTAATTCATCTTCTAATTGGAGCTAGGGTTACGGTTTTAATATATCCAATATAATCATAATAATTTTACTTAATACAGTCACCACAGAGTTTTTATGGCATTTATCTTATCCAGAGAGAGTAGTATTACCACTATACCACCCACTATACCCCTATATCTCTATACCAACCACTATATTAATCACTATACCCCTATATCTCTATACCAACCACAATATCAATCACTATACCCCTATATATCTATACTAACCACTATATTAATCACTATTTCCCCATATCTTTATAATAACCCCTATATTAATCACTATACCCCTATATCTCTATACCAACCACTATATTAATCACTATACCCCTATATCTCTATACTAACCACTTTATTAATCACTATACCCCTATATCTCTATACCAACCACTATATTAATCACTATACCCCTATATCTCTATACTAACCACTTTATTAATCACTATACCCCTATATCTCTATACCAACCACTATATTAATCACTATACCCCTATATCTCTATACCAACCCTTATATTAATCACTATACCCCTATATCTTTATAATAACCCCTATATTAATCACTATACCCCTATATCTTTATAATAACCCCTATATTAATCACTATACCCCTATATCTCTATACCAACCACTATATTAATCACTACACCACTATATCTCTATACCAACCACTATATTAATCACTACACCCCTATGTCTCTATACCAACCCCTATATTAATCACTATACCCCTATATCTCTATACTAACCACTATATTAATCACTATACCCCTATATCTCTATACCAACCACTATATTAATCACTATACCCCTATATCTCTATACCAACCACTATATTAATCACTACACCACTATATCTCTATACCAACCACTATATTAATCACTATACCCCTATATCTCTATACCAACCACTATATTAATCACTACACCCCTATATCTCTATACCAACCCCTATATTAATCACTATACCCCTAAATCTTTATAATAACCCCTATATTAATCACTATACCCCTATATCTTTATAATAACCCCTATATTAATCACTATACCCCTATATATCTATACCAACCACTATATTAATCACTACACCACTATATCTCTATACCAACCACTATATTAATCACTACACCCCTATATCTCTATACCAACCCCTATATTAATCACTATACCCCTATATCTCTATACTAACCACTATATCAATCACTATACCCCTATATCTCTATACCAACCTCTATATTAATCACTACACCCCTATATCTCTACACCAACCACTATATAAATCACTATACCCCTATATCTTTATAATAACCCCTATATTAATCACTATACCCCTATATCTCTATACCAACCACTATATTAATCACTATACCCCTATATCTCTATACCAACCCCTATATTAATCACTATACCCCTATATCTCTATACCAACCACTATATTAATCACTATACCCCTATATCTCTATACTAACCACTATATCAATCACTATACCCCTATATCTCTATACCAACCACTATATTAATCACTATACCCCTATATATCTATACCAACCACTATATCAATCACTATACCCCTATATCTCTATACCAACCACTATATTAATCACTATTACCCCTATATCTTTATAATAACCCCTATATTAATCACTATACCCCTATATCTCTATACTAACCACTATATCAATCACTATAACCCCTATATCTTTATAATAACCCCTGTATTAATCACTATACCCCTATATCTCTACACCAACCACTATATTAATCACTATACCCCTATATCTTTATAATAACCCCTATATTAATCACTATACCCCTATATCTCTATACTAACCACTATATCAATCACTATACCCCTATATCTTTATACCAACCACAATATCAATCACTACACCCCTATATCTCTATACCAACCCCTATATTAATCACTATACCCCTATATCTCTATACCAACCACTATATTAATCAGTATACCCCTATATCTCTACACCAACCACTATATCAATCACTATACCCCTATATCTCTATACCAACCACTATATCAATCACTATGCCCCTATATCTCTATAACAAACAACATTATAAAAATCACTATACCCCTATATCTCTATACCAACCCCTATATTAATCACTATACCCCTATATCTCTATACTAACCACTATATCAATCACTATACCCCTATATATCTATACCAACCACTATATCAATCACTATACCCCTATATCTTTATAATAACCCCTGTATTAATCACTATACCCCTATATCTCTACACCAACCACTATATTAATCACTATACCCCTATATCTTTATAATAACCCCTGTATTAATCACTATACCCCTATATCTCTATACCAACCCCTATATCAATCATTATACCCCTATATATCTATACCAACCACTATATCAATCACTATACCCCTATATCTTTATACCAACCACTATATTAATCACTATACACCTATATCTTTATAATAACCCCTATATTAATCACTATACCCCTATATCTCTATACCAACCACTATATTAATCACTATACCCCTATATCTCTATAACAAACAACATTATAAAAATCACTATACCCCTATATCTCTATACCAACCCCTATATTAATCACTATACCCCTATATCTCTATACTAACCACTATATCAATCACTATACCCCTATATATATATATACCAACCACTATATCAATCACTATACCCCTATATCTTCATAATAACCCCTGTATTAATCACTATACCCCTATATCTTTATAATAACCCCTGTATTAATCACTATACCCCTATATCTCTACACCAACCACTATATTAATCACTATACCCCTATATCTTTATAATAACCCCTATATTAATCACTATACCCCTATATCTCTATACCAACCCCTATATTAATCACTATACCCCTATATCTCTATACCAACCTCTATATTAATCACTATACCCCTATATCTCTATACCAACCACTATATTAATCACTATACCCCTATATCTATATACCAACCACTATATCAATCACTATACCCCTATATCTTTATACCAACCACTATATCAATCACTATACCCCTATATCTCTACACCAACCACTATATTAATCACTATACACCTATATCTTTATAATAACCCCTATATTAATCACTATACCCCTATATCTCTATACTAACCACTATATTAATCACTATACCCCTATATCTTTATAATAACCCCTATATTAATCACTATACCCCTATATCTCTATACCAACCACTATATTAATCACTATACACCTATATCTTTATAATAACCCCTATATTAATCACTATACCCCTATATCTCTATACCAACCTCTATATTAATCACTATACCCCTATATCTCTATACTAACCACTATATCAATCACTATACCCCTATATCTCTATACCAACCTCTATATTAATCACTACACCCCTATATCTCTACACCAACCACTATATAAATCACTATACCCCTATATCTTTATAATAACCCCTATATTAATCACTATACCCCTATATCTCTATACCAACCACTATATTAATCACTATACCCCTATATCTCTATACCAACCCCTATATTAATCACTATACCCCTATATCTCTATACCAACCACTATATTAATCACTATACCCCTATATCTCTATACTAACCACTATATCAATCACTATACCCCTATATCTCTATACCAACCACTATATTAATCACTATACCCCTATATATCTATACCAACCACTATATCAATCACTATACCCCTATATCTCTATACCAACCACTATATTAATCACTATACCCCTATATCTTTATAATAACCCCTATATTAATCACTATACCCCTATATCTCTATACTAACCACTATATCAATCACTATACCCCTATATCTTTATAATAACCCCTGTATTAATCACTATACCCCTATATCTCTACACCAACCACTATATTAATCACTATACCCCTATATCTTTATAATAACCCCTATATTAATCACTATACCCCTATATCTCTATACTAACCACTATATCAATCACTATACCCCTATATCTTTATACCAACCACAATATCAATCACTACACCCCTATATCTCTATACCAACCCCTATATTAATCACTATACCCCTATATCTCTATACCAACCACTATATTAATCACTATACCCCTATATCTCTACACCAACCACTATATCAATCACTATACCCCTATATCTCTATACCAACCACTATATCAATCACTATACCCCTATATCTCTATAACAAACAACATTATAAAAATCACTATACCCCTATATCTCTATACCAACCCCTATATTAATCACTATACCCCTATATCTCTATACTAACCACTATATCAATCACTATACCCCTATATATCTATACCAACCACTATATCAATCACTATACCCCTATATCTTTATAATAACCCCTGTATTAATCACTATACCCCTATATCTCTACACCAACCACTATATTAATCACTATACCCCTATATCTTTATAATAACCCCTGTATTAATCACTATACCCCTATATCTCTATACCAACCCCTATATCAATCATTATACCCCTATATATCTATACCAACCACTATATCAATCACTATACCCCTATATCTTTATACAACCACTATATTAATCACTATACACCTATATCTTTATAATAACCCCTATATTAATCACTATACCCCTATATCTCTATACCAACCACTATATTAATCACTATACCCCTATATCTTTATAATAACCCCTATATTAATCACTATACCCCTATATCTCTATACTAACCACTATATCAATCACTATACCCCTATATCTTTATAATAACCCCTGTATTAATCACTATACCCCTATATCTCTACACCAACCACTATATTAATCACTATACCCCTATATCTTTATAATAACCCCTATATTAATCACTATACCCCTATATCTCTATACTAACCACTATATCAATCACTATACCCCTATATCTTTATACCAACCACAATATCAATCACTACACCCCTATATCTCTATACCAACCCCTATATTAATCACTATACCCCTATATCTCTATACCAACCACTATATTAATCACTATACCCCTATATCTCTACACCAACCACTATATCAATCACTATACCCCTATATCTCTATACCAACCACTATATCAATCACTATACCCCTATATCTCTATAACAAACAACATTATAAAAATCACTATACCCCTATATCTCTATACCAACCCCTATATTAATCACTATACCCCTATATCTCTATACTAACCACTATATCAATCACTATACCCCTATATATCTATACCAACCACTATATCAATCACTATACCCCTATATCTTTATAATAACCCCTGTATTAATCACTATACCCCTATATCTCTACACCAACCACTATATTAATCACTATACCCCTATATCTTTATAATAACCCCTGTATTAATCACTATACCCCTATATCTCTATACCAACCCCTATATCAATCATTATACCCCTATATATCTATACCAACCACTATATCAATCACTATACCCCTATATCTTTATACCAACCACTATATTAATCACTATACACCTATATCTTTATAATAACCCCTATATTAATCACTATACCCCTATATCTCTATACCAACCACTATATTAATCACTATACCCCTATATCTCTATACCAACCCCTATATTAATCACTATACCCCTATATCTCTATACCAACCACTATATTAATCACTATACCCCTATATCTCTATACCAACCACTATATCAATCACTATACCCCTATATCTCTATACCAACCACTATATCAATCACTATACCCCTATATCTCTATAACAAACAACATTATAAAAATCACTATACCCCTATATCTCTATACCAACCCCTATATTAATCACTATACCCCTATATCTCTATACTAACCACTATATCAATCACTATACCCCTATATATCTATACCAACCACTATATCAATCACTATACCCCTATATCTTTATAATAACCCCTGTATTAATCACTATACCCCTATATCTCTACACCAACCACTATATTAATCACTATACCCCTATATCTTTATAATAACCCCTGTATTAATCACTATACCCCTATATCTCTATACCAACCCCTATATCAATCATTATACCCCTATATATCTATACCAACCACTATATCAATCACTATACCCCTATATCTTTATACCAACCACTATATTAATCACTATACACCTATATCTTTATAATAACCCCTATATTAATCACTATACCCCTATATCTCTATACCAACCACTATATTAATCACTATACCCCTATATCTCTATACCAACCCCTATATTAATCACTATACCCCTATATCTCTATACCAACCACTATATTAATCACTATACCCCTATATCTCTATACCAACCACTATATCAATCACTATACCCCTATATCTCTATACCAACCACTATATCAATCACTATACCCCTATATCTCTATAACAAACAACATTATAAAAATCACTATACCCCTATATCTCTATACCAACCCCTATATTAATCACTATACCCCTATATCTCTATACTAACCACTATATCAATCACTATACCCCTATATATCTATACCAACCACTATATCAATCACTATACCCCTATATCTTCATAATAACCCCTGTATTAATCACTATACCCCTATATCTTTATAATAACCCCTGTATTAATCACTATACCCCTATATCTCTACACCAACCACTATATTAATCACTATACCCCTATATCTTTATAATAACCCCTATATTAATCACTATACCCCTATATCTCTATACCAACCCCTATATTAATCACTATACCCCTATATCTCTATACCAACCTCTATATTAATCACTATACCCCTATATCTCTATACCAACCACTATATTAATCACTATACCCCTATATCTATATACCAACCACTATATCAATCACTATACCCCTATATCTTTATACCAACCACTATATCAATCACTATACCCCTATATCTCTACACCAACCACTATATTAATCACTATACACCTATATCTTTATAATAACCCCTATATTAATCACTATACCCCTATATCTCTATACCAACCTCTATATTAATCACTATACCCCTATATCTCTATACTAACCACTATATCAATCACTATACCCCTATATCTCTATACCAACCTCTATATTAATCACTACACCCCTATATCTCTACACCAACCACTATATAAATCACTATACCCCTATATCTTTATAATAACCCCTATATTAATCACTATACCCCTATATCTCTATACCAACCACTATATTAATCACTATACCCCTATATCTCTATACCAACCCCTATATTAATCACTATACCCCTATATCTCTATACCAACCACTATATTAATCACTATACCCCTATATCTCTATACTAACCACTATATCAATCACTATACCCCTATATCTCTATACCAACCACTATATTAATCACTATACCCCTATATCTCTATACCAACCACTATATCAATCACTATACCCCTATATCTCTATACCAACCACTATATTAATCACTATACCCCTATATCTTTATAATAACCCCTATATTAATCACTATACCCCTATATCTCTATACTAACCACTATATCAATCACTATACCCCTATATCTTTATAATAACCCCTGTATTAATCACTATACCCCTATATCTCTACACCAACCACTATATTAATCACTATACCCCTATATCTTTATAATAACCCCTATATTAATCACTATACCCCTATATCTCTATACTAACCACTATATCAATCACTATACCCCTATATCTTTATACCAACCACAATATCAATCACTACACCCCTATATCTCTATACCAACCACTATATCAATCACTATACCCCTATATCTCTATACCAACCACAATATCAATCACTATACCCCTATATCTCTATACCAACCACAATATCAATCACTACACCCCTATATCTTTATACCAACCACTATAATAAATCACTACACCACTATATCTCTATACCAACCACTATATCAATCACTATACCAATATATCTCTGTAGAAACCACCATACCACTATGTCTCTATACCAACCACTATACCACTATATCTCTATACCAACCAATATATCAACCACTATATCTCTATACCAACCACTATACCAACCACTACACAACAATATAACTCTATACCAACCAATTTATCAACCACTATATTTCTATACCAACCACTATACCAGTATATCCCTATACCAACCAATATACCAGTATATCTCTAAACCAACTACTTCACCACTATACCTCTATACCAATGACCACAAAACCAATAATTACACCACTATATATCTATACCAACCAATATACCAGTATATCTCTATACCAACCACTATACCACTTTACCAACCACTGTACCGCTATATCTCTATACCAACCAATATACCAATCACTATACCACTATATCTCTATACCAACCACTATACCACTACACCAACCACTACAGCACTATACCAACCACTATACCTTTATACCAACCACAATACCACTTTACTAACCACTATACCACCCACTATAGCACTATATCTCTATACCAACCAATATACCACAATACCTCTATACCAACGACTATACCAACCACTGTACCACCACACCAACCACTATATCACTATATCAACCACTACACTACTATACCAACCATTATACTACTACACCAACCACTATACCACCAACTATAACAATATACTAACCGCTATACCAATATACCAAACACTAGACCACTAAACCAACCCATGTACCACTATATCTCTATACCAACCACAATACCACTTTACCAACCACTATACCATCCACTATAACACTATACCAACCACTGTACCATTACACCAACCACTATATAACTGACTATAACACTATACCAACCACTATACCAATATACCAACCACTAGACCACTACACCACTGACTATAACACTATACCAACCACTATACCAATATACCAACCACTAGACCATCCACTATAACACTATACCAACCACTGTACCAATATACCAACCACTAGACCACTACACCACTGACTATAACACTATACCAACCACTATACCAATATACCAACCACTAGACCATAACACTATACCAACCACTGTACCATTACACCAACCACTATACAACTGACTATAACACTATACCAACCACTATACCAATATACCAACCACTAGACCACTACACCACTGACTATACCACTATACCAACCACTAGACCACTATACCAACCACTGTACAACCATATCTCTATACCAACCACAAAACCACTTTACCAACCACTATACCATTACACCATCCACTATACCACTGACTATAACACTATACCACCCACTATACCACTACACCAACCACTAGACCACTGACTATAACACTATACTAACCACTATACCACTATACCAACCACTAGACCACTAAACCACTACACCAACCGCTATACCATTACACCAACCACTATACCATTACACCAACCACTATACCACTGACTATAACACTATACTAACCACTATACCACTATACCAACCACTAGACCACTAAACCACTACACCAACCACTATACCATTACACCAACCACTATACCACTACACCAACCACTATACCACTGACTATAACACTATACTAACCACTATACCAATATACCAACCACTAGACCACTAAACCACTACACCAACCACTATACCACTACACCAACCACTATACCACTACACCAACCACTATACCACTGACTATAACACTATACTAACCACTATACCAATATACCAACCACTAGACCACTAAACCACTACACCAACCACTATACCATTACACCAACCACTATACCACTGACTATAACACTATACTAACCACTATACCACCCACTCTAACACTAACACCAACATCTAGATCAATAGAGCTAATCAAGCTCTCTCATTGGTTAGGACAAGACAGCTGGAATTCATTCAAGAGCTGACGATTTTCCAAAAACAGGAGGAAACACGACCTTTTTTGGTTCCTAGATTAAGAGAAGTGGTGATGGTGCTTTTCTTCACACATGATCACAGAGACCAAACACTCAGACACTGACTGCACAGACAGTGAGGTAATATTCAGGGATTACATTTACAGACAAGCTGTTTCTCTCCAGGACTATTATTTTTAGTGGGAACCAAGGGCGTAGAAGCGGGTTTGACATTGAGGGGGGCACATTTGCTGATATGAATCAAAGCCCACCCCATCCCCTAAAATATTACCTATAAGCTGATTCCACCGTAGGTAAGGTAGTGAATCACTGTATGTGTAGTGACATAGAACAACATTTGTGGAATTACAGTAAATTACAAATAAATAAACAAAAAACATTATCTGTACGTCTGATTATTATTAGATAAATCCAATTAAATCTCACTTTACAAACTAAACTAGATACTCCACATTACACGGTACTGCTGTCAGAAAACCTTTAAATTATACCTGCAATGTCTGGATTATATACACATATAACCAAAAAATATATTTTTTTCTTTGGTGGCATAAAATGAAATGAAATGATAAAGAAACATTAATGTTAAGGCTGTGTCCCAAACAGCGCCCTCTGAAACATTACATACTGCACTACTGAAAGCACTTCTAACGATGGCCTCCTTTTTTTTATTATTTATTTATTTTATTTATTATATTTTATTGTTTACATATGTAGTGTAGTAGCAGTCTGCAGTTTGGGGGCGTGGTCAGAGAGTAATGTAACTTTACGTATCAGAGTGCTTTCTGACTAAAGTTAATATAAACATTAGCTAACCCAAACCCTCCTAGTCTGTTACCATAACAACACATTATACTAAATCTGTTTTATTACAGTATATATGGTTATCGTTGCTATTCATTGCTCTCATCACTGACTTTAAAGTAAAGCTGCTGACGGTGGGATATTTCTGAACAGGCATCGAAACACAAGCCTTAACAAAGTAAAATACCCAGACCACCTAACAACCAGAGCCCATTGCTAACAACAAACACAGCGCGTGAATTGCGAACGCTGCCAAAACGTGCTTTTAAAATAAAAGTGTTTTTAAACAGTTTCTGCGGTTTAATGTTTGGGTGTTACAAATCTACCTGTTTCTGATACTGGGTGAGACACGTCCCCCCATCCCCGCCGGTTCCTATGCCAACGCATCAGATCTATGCTTGGTATCACTATAACCAGCCATAAATATAATATACGATAATGTCTGTTACAAGCTGAACAATAAAATCTATGGAATGTCTCTACATGTTTTTGTTTAAAGAATCGGAAAAAGATGTTTATGGGGAAAAACATTTATGAGTTTTGTTAAGTTATCTTAGTGCTAACATACCACTAGAAATCCCATAGATCCCATAGAAGAACCTAATATTGAAATGTTGTGGTTGATGGTTTCAACATTATGACACAAACTGAAGTCTGAGGTAGTCGTCGTAGTGTACATAGTGTACACGCACAAAAGTAACTAGTAGGTCTTCAAAACAGAATTCTGTCTGTAATTTAGTGATTTTTATAAACAATAGTGCCCCATTCTTCATCAAACATGACTGACCAGATTCAGGAAGAGAGGACAGCTATATAAATTTCTGTTTAACTCCTCCTGTAAAGCTTGTACAGACCCAAAAATATGACCTAAATATGTCCTATGTCTGTGTTTTATGTTGCAATGCGTGGGTGTAATATGGTAATGATTGCTATGCACCGTTTGGAAATGGGCGCTGGGAGAGCACCTGGCCTTTTCAGGGCTTTGTGCAAATGAGGTTGCTAAATAAATACAGGTGGGGTCTCTGAGCTCTGTAGGATTAGCCTTAATGCTATACAACCACAGTCTGAGGCAACAGACACACATAAAGCAGGAAAAGAGCAGGACATACAGTCAGCTGACCAACAACCAACACATCCACCATTCACTCTGCTGGTACATATACCTAAACAGCAGTGGGGAACCGTCATGGCCCTCTACGCCCTCTCTCACACACACACACACACACACACACACACATATATATATATATATATATATATATATATATATATATATATATATATATATATATATATATATATATATATATATATATATATATATATACATGGACCATCCGAATGTTCTCTCTCTCTCTCTCTCTCTCTCTCTTTCTCTCTCTCTCTCTCTCTCTCTCTCTCTCTCTATATATATATATATATATATATATATATATATATATATATATATATATATATTATTTATTTATTTTATCTACTTACAGTTGGACAATCAACTTCTGAACAATTATAAAAATATACAAATAAATTATTTAAACGTGTCTATTCAATCTGTGTTGGAGCGTGAGGGGTTAAGTGGAAGCCTGTGAGTCTGTGTCTCTGCCTAAAAGGATGGTGATGACTTCGCAGAATGTTGGTGATTGGTGGTCCCGCTGTTCATGTACAGAGGGGGCCAGGCAGTTCTAATTCAGAACCACACCAATTTCAAACAGTAAAACTGACCAATCATATCTTCCCTCTAAGTGGGCAGAGGCTTAAGGGTCACGGTTCGCTACTGCTGAACAGTCTGAGGCTAAAGACTTATAGAACATTTGGATGGTCCACTGTAGAGACACACGTTCAAATGTCTTTAAAGCCACCGCTTCACATCTTCAGGCTCATATGTACTAAATAACTACTGAATCATTTACTGTAGTTACTGAATGAGTAATGGTGGCTGCTGAGCGTTCTAGTAATCTCCTCCAAGCGTGTTGAGCGTCAATGACTTCAATGTGTTTGCAGCTAGTATTGGTGTCGATGCTGGCACTTAAGCATAATATGGATATGGCTGTTGGGGATGCTGGTGCTTATAACCGACACCCTGAGGAATTTTCTGATGTCCATATGTGCTGATACAAGAATGCCCTCCGTTGACAGTGTGTGGACGACAAGCAGCAGTAAAAAAGCTCATGGCTAAACGTGTAACTGCAGTATTTAGTGGGGAAAAACTTGGCAGCTGTATCACAAGCTGCTAAAACCACAGCAAGTCTCTGCTGCTGTCAGCGTTAAGGACGGTGATATTTACTAAACTCCAGCAAAGTCCGACTCTCGGGAAATTTGGGAAATTCAGATGGGAAACAACATTCAGCTCCATTTTTGCTGGGAAAAATGTTCACACCGCAACCTGTTCACTGTTTAACTCTTTTACACAATATAGATACTTTACATTTAAGCATAAAACAGAATAGTCATAGTATTAGTAATGTCATAGTAATGACAATAAATATAGTGTCACTGTCCATAGAGAAAAAACATGTATCTCTACTTTTGTTGACTTTGATTTTTCTATATCATTTGTTTACATTTACATCTAGTGCTAAATCTAAAAAAGCAAACTTCAGACACCTGATTTGATTTAGTTGATTTAACTTTAAATTAAAAATTATTTTTGAGTTATTTAAACTAGAAAACATATAACACTGTGCTTAATATAAATTCTAGTTTTGTTAACTTACTACTTAAAATTCAATTAACTCAAAAAACCTGAATGCTAATGCCTTTTTAAAGTTTTCTTTACAGTGTACCACAAATATCAATCAGTCGAGGTGTTCAGGAATCTGAAGTTTGCTTCTTTAGTTTTAGCACTAGAGCTACGATGCAATTCACAAGTGAATGCAGGATAATTGTGAAGAATTAGCATTGTGCAAAGTGTTTTTACTGATAACAGTGACCACATAATCAAGTCCATTAGAGTTTAATTAACATCTCCATGTAATTTTTGATTTGATTTTTTGACTTTTTGATGATTTAGTCATGTGGTTAGTACCTTGCTAATATTCGTCCATTCTTTACTAGCTGTATTAGTCTTGCAGCTCCAGTGCTACATCGAAAAAGCCCCCAATCGTGACTTGTCTGATTAATTACACGTTAAAGGTGTGAAAACTTTGATTGTTTTAGACACACTATTACTTTATATGTGAGATCAATTACAAGTCTAGGCCCTTCATTGACCTGCCAGCGCTTCAGTTCATCACAGGTTGTCTAGTTAGGCGTCATTTAAGCAAATAACGTGCATGAGGTCACTGAGTGGTTTCCAGGAAGGCCAGAGCAGCAGATTTTATCTGGACTTCACAGTAGGTGGAACTATCTGACCCTCCTCTGCTTAATGCAGGGCTCCATTGTCTGCAGCTGAAGCTTTTTACTGCCTCTCCTCAATGGCTGTGCTATGCTCAAAACAAAGGCCTGTGTTTACTTGCCCAAGGTGTCGATCACTGGGCTCGTACACAATAGCTGTCTTCTGTTTACTCCGTAATGAAGCTCGGCTCCAGAGCAGCCACAGATTCGTTTATTTAGAGGGTTTTAATTACCAACACTTAAATCCTTCACAACAGACTCATTAAGGTGACAAAAGAACTGAGCAAACATGCCTTCTGTGCACCTAGAGGGGGGTGCTTAGTTTCAGATTAAGACCAAGACAGGTGTATATAATGGGAATAACGTGTGTATTATTATTATTTTATTTATAGTCATAAATGTGCATCAATAAAATACATCATTCACTATAAAAATATATAGTTTTTGGTTGTTTTGCCTATTTTTTAAATAGTGCAACAATTTGGGCAGCAGTATGTACTAGTAAACACTTGCAGTGCTTAATTTGTTTAATATTTTAAATTATACTAGATTATTACAATAGGTATAAAAAATGCATAGTTTATTATAAAAATACAGTTTTCATATATTGTAAGTATTTGGTTTAATGTCAATGGATTCTGTAGTACTTAACTTGTTTAGTATTTTAAATTACGCTATATTTAAATTCACATCAATAAAATGCACAGTTTATTATAAAAATACAGATTTTATTTTGGTTAATTTACTAATTTTTCTTCATTTTTGATTATATTTTACATATATTTCTACATCTATTAAATGCAGCAGCTGCTGTTTGCATTGTGGGAAATTTTCATGGTGAAATTCTCTAAAATAGCTTAGAAAAAATTCTGATTCCTTTGACTTCCATTGAAAGTAAAGACAGTTTTTGGCCTCTCCTGTAAAGTTGGCATTTTAGAGATACCTGTTTTTTATTGGACAGCAACGATAAATAATAAATGAAAATGATAATTTTATAGGTTAACGTATTTTAGAGATATTAAATTTATCTCAGTATCTGTATATGACTATGATAGTTCAGCCATAGAGTTCAGTGTAGAATTACCTGTAACTACAATTCATTGTGTTTTTGTCAGTTTACAATGAGTTATTAAATCTACACATGAGCAGCTTGTCTTTCAGCAGGAGCTGCCACCGCCATGTTTCTACTGTAGTTCAGAACAGACTAACCACAAACTGACTGTAGAGACTACGTTTTTATGTTGAAGATGCGGTTTGAATTTTTAACTCTGGGTTAAAACATGTTTACATTTTTAAAAATCAAAAACACAACCAGCATTAAAAACTACCTACTGTCTTTCTACAGCCATTGTTTCAATTTTTCCATAAACCTTAAATGAGTAGTTCAGAAGCTTCTTAATTAAATGATCCTGTTCCACCTTAAATGGGGCAACAGTTATTATTAAGCTGGTGGTAGAATGTAAAAGTTCGGCAAATGTTTCCAGCAGTAAAAGAATAATGAAGTTAAACTTAAACTGAGTACTGAACTGAATGATCATTAAAAGAATAATGAGGATATTTGATGGTGTAAATGAGTTTATCAGTAGTCAGTAGTGATTATTAAACTAAGTACTGGACTAAATGAACATTAAAAGAATAATGAGGATGTTTGATGGTGTAAATGAGTTTATCAGTAGTCAGTAGTGATTATTAAACTGAGTACTGAACTGAATGATCATTAAAAGAATAATGAGGATGTTTGATGGTGTAAATGAGTTTATCAGTAGTCAGTAGTAGTTATTAATAGGAGTACCGAACTGAATGAACATTAAAAGAATAATGAGGATGTTTGATGGTGTAAATGAGTTTATCAGTAGTCAGTAGTGATCATTAAACTGAGTACTGAACTGAATGAACATTAAAAACACTATAAAACCTTTAAATAATAAAATAATAAAAGCATGTTAGGTAGAATAAATAACTAAGGCAGTAATAAGTGTTATATTTCTCTCTAATGCTGATCCAGGTGGATTAATTCTCAGTTTCTAAACTTTAAAACTGGTTATTCTTTCATCATCAACAGATACGAGCAGGAAAAATATCAAATATCAGCTTCAACCTGGAGTGACTTCACTCCACTGGAGCACACGTTGGAGCCTGATTCCTGGAACAGAGTGAGCTGTGAAAGTCGTGGGAAAGTGTCACTCAGCGCGGCAGATCACTCCTCATCTCTCGGTGATCTGTCTGGGAACTGAAGCGGACTGTTTACGGTTTGATCTGAAGGGCGTGTTATATCCTGATAGAGCAGTTTTCAGGAAGTGAAGCAGCGCTGAACGGGCGGAGTGATGGCACTTTGAGAAAAGTAACATACAGAATTTACTTCATTAACATCTGTCCATCATTTCAACAGGAATAATATAAAACAACACAGTTACGGTCAACACTGACGCAAATAACTGTCCATTCTGTCTGGACCAATAACCTCAGGTATCGACACTACAGCTGAGAATTAGCCAGCTGGCTAACACTGGCATGTATGGTCTGTTGATGTGCATTGCCCCAGATAAATAAATTAATTCATTAATAAAGAATAATTATGTTGATATATTTAATTCATGTTAAATCACATAAAGTTAATTCAAAAAGCACTTTCTTCATAATAATTAATCTATCATAGTAATTACCAAATAATTCATAGTAGATACTGAATAATTTATAGATGATACTGAATAATTCATAGTGGTTACTGAATAATTCATAGTAGTTACCAAATAATTCATAGTAGATACTGAATAATTCATAGTAGTTACTGAATAATTCATACTAGATACTGAATAATTCATAGTAGATACAGAATCATTTATAGTAGATACACAATAATTCATAGTGGTTACTGAACGATTCATAGTAGTTACTGAATAATTCATAGTAGTTACTAAATAATTCATAGTAGTTACTGAATAATTCATAGTAGTTACTAAATAATTCATAGTAATTATTGAATAATTCATAGTAGTTACTAAATAATTCATAGTAGTTATTGAATAATTCATAGTAGTTACTGAATAATTCATAGTAGTTACTAAATAATTTATAGTAGTTACTGAATAATTAATACTAGTTACTGAATAATTTATAGTTGATACTGAATTATTCATAGTAGTTACTGAATAATTCATAGTAGATACTGAATAATTCATAGTAGGTATTTAATAATTCATAATAGTTACTAAATAATTTATAGTGGTCACTGAATAATTCATAGCAGATTCTAAATAGATTGTAAATAATTCAAATCAGTTTCTGATTATTTCATAGCAGTTTCTGAAAAAGTAATAGTAGTTACTGAACATTCATTGTAGATAATTAATAATTCATAGTAGTTTCTGAATGGTTCACAGTAAGTACTGAATAATAAGTTTTAAGATAAATAAATGATTAATAATCCTGCTGTACTACACTGGACCCCTAATTCCCCAGACTTGAACTCAACTGAGCATCTGTGGGACCACCTGGTGTTGGCTCTATGGCTCCTCCTCCACGCTCCCTCCAGCAGCTGTGGGATGCACTGCAGTCGGCATGACTCCAGATACCTGTGACCTCCTACCAGGACCTTACTGAGTCTCCCAGTCCAAATTCAGCTGTTTTCATATTGTTCATACTGAACGTGGCTGCATTTTAAGGCTGTATATGAAGGTCCTTTACTTTGGAACAGCTTTCTATGATATAGTGGCCAAGAAACACAGCCTAAACTTTGGAACGCAGCTCTTCTCTCCAGTTTCCAAGTAGGAACTCCGACCTCCCAGTATAAAACAAACGCACCATATATTAGTATATTATATTATTATTACATATTAATGAATTATATTATAGCATATATAGTACATAGAATTATAGTGTAATACACTGATCACAGATAACATTAAAACCACCTCCTTGTATCTACACTCACTGTCCACTGTATCAGCTCCACTGACCATACAGGACCTCCACTCACTGTCCACTGTATCAGCTCCACTGACCATACAGGACCTCCACTCACTGTCCACTGTATCAGCTCCACTGACCATACAGGACCTACACTCACTGTCCACTGTATCAGCTCCACTGACCATACAGGACCTCCACTCACTGTCCACTGTATCAGCTCCACTGACCATACAGGACCTCCACTCACTGTCCACTGTATCAGCTCCACTGACCATACAGGACCTCCACTCACTGTCCACTGTATCAGCTCCACTGACCATACAGGACCTCCACTCACTGTCCACTGTATCAGCTCCACTGACCATACAGGACCTCCACTCACTGTCCACTGTATCAGCTCCACTGACCATACAGGACCTACACTCACTGTCCACTGTATCAGCTCCACTGACCATACAGGACCTCCACTCACTGTCCACTGTATCAGCTCCACTGACCATACAGGACCTCCACTCACTGTCCACTGTATCAGCTCCACTGACCATACAGGACCTCCACTCACTGTCCACTGTATCAGCTCCACTGACCATACAGGACCTCCACTCACTGTCCACTGTATCAGCTCCACTGACCATACAGTAGCTCCACTTACAGACTGTAATTCATCTGATTCTCTGTATACTTTATTACTCTGTTCTTTAATGATCAGGACCCCCACAGGACCACCACAGAGCAGATACTATTAAAGAATTGGATCATTCTTAGCACTGCAGTGACACTGACATGGTGCTGGTGTGAGTGGATTAGACACAGCAGTGCTGCTGGAGTGGCCCACCTCACTAATAGTATCTGCTCTGTGGTATATATATGTGTGGTTTTAGTTTGTTTTGAATGTGCAGGAATAGTTTTATTATTCATTTAGTTTCAGTTTTTAGCTTTTTTAGCTAGTTTTTGTTCTCTTCTGTTGAAGATGCTTGTTTTTCTTTGGACAGCAACAATACGCTTCCATTGCATACGTCCCTCCAGGGCATGTTTAAAATTCCGGATCACTCTCTTCCCGCCGTGGCTCATTTGCTGTGGAATTTTGTAAAATTCACCACAGAAAGGGCTGCAAGTCAGCGTTCCAGGCCTTGGGCCTTCGTGGGTATGTGACCTCTCTGCCCACTAGTCCAGAGAAGATGCAGCCTTGCACTTTCAATCTGACCCTCATCTCCACGCTGGTACTCGATTGGAGAGATTTAATGTTGTACTTTGTGGAAAAACAAACCCAAAGGCTGACATCTGAGACGACAGCCAGGTCGGAGGTCAACACCGCCCTGCCTTTTCCCTGTATGGCGGCGGGTCAAACTGGAGCGCGAGAGCCTGTGTTGACATTTGAGACGGCTGCCACTTCCCTGCATGCCTACAGGTGAGGTGGGCCCTACCTGTAGTCCTCTCACAGCCAATCACAGCAAGGGATCAGAGTGGGATGGCCAATCAGAGCTCAGGCTCGTCCCACCTTGAACCCAAACCCTTATTTTTGGTGGAAAAAGAAAGAAATTAAAAGTTTTGGCAAAGTAAGGCTGTGTTAATGTACAGTAACAGTAACAGGTATTGATGTTGGGGTGATAGTGTGTAAGGGCTCAGTGGATCAGAGACTGGGGGGTAAATCTGAATAACCTTGTGTGAGGTGAGGCACTCAGGTGAGGAGGAGGGGGGGCAGGTGAGGTGTATGCCTACCTGGGGAAAGTAAGCAGGGCAGGAAAAGCAGTCTTACCTGTAGCCCAGGTTCTGGCACCTCTCTCTCTCTCTCTCATCTGTCTTCTGTTACCTGCACCGACTTGAAAGTCCAGTTTCACAAGGAAGAACCGCGTGGAAAGAAAATAATGTCACAGGAGACAGAAAAGTAAGTGCCTGGCTGACTGCATGCTAACACACGGACACTTAGCAGCGCTGTGCTAGTTAGAGACCAGCTCCACTTCGCTCTTCTGTTGTTTTTTGAGAATAATCTTCACAAGAAACGCGTTTTTATGGCTGTAGTTCTTCGCGAATTCCGGCTGAAGTGTTTTGGTCCCGGTTTCGCGCTCTTTTCTGTTTTGTTTTGGTCGCTCGAGCTCCTTTTTTTAAAGACTGAGATTCGCCAAAAGCTCCCAAAACGCCATTTTTGACAAATAAAACTGATTTTTTAAAAAAAGATTATCGTCTGACTAAACAAGTTAAAGTTTTTCGTCAAAAAAGTATGTTATTTCGACTTTTCGGCTAAATTTCTCCACAGACTCTTTCAGCTGTGAGGAACTGTGGAGTTTTCCTAAGTAGCCAGTGCTAACGCTAAGTTACCTCAGCTCACTGTATTAGTTACTAAACTTGTATAGTAATAATTATAATATTAATCAGGTTTTTATGACTTAGTTTATTTTTGTATATATCTGGCTAGTCACTGAAGTTTAGATCCCCAGTGTAGAGATCATGGCTTCATCCCTAAACGTTTAAATCAGTGTTTTTTTTGTTTGGTTGGTTATTATTATAATTTTTTTCATATTTTTTCTGGGTTTTTTGTGCTTTAAGGATTTTTCTCTCATTTTGTCTTCTGCTAACCAGACCTGAAAATAAGGAAATAGCTGTATTTTTACTGCACGGATGTGTTTTGCCCTGAGGAAGCGGCTGGTTTTTGTTCTTGTCTTACAACATTCAGGCAAAATTTTGCTGACTGGTTATTATTAAACCCTATATCTATAACATTAAAAATACCCCCAGTGACTGCCCCACAGCTCAGCGCCATAAACTTAATGCCCCCGCTATACCACTTGCCATTGGCTGTAGTTCCGTCACAATTACAGACAAGTTTGATTTAATCTGATTACTTTAATCTGTAATTAAACTCTGTGAGTCTGTTCGTGGATCCACATTTCAGTTCTTCACCCTCAAAACTAGAGAATGTATGTATTTCAGGTACTGACTAGTTCAGAATTCAAACTGAAGCTTTAAGTAGTTATTGAAGAATGCATAGTATACAATGAATAATGAAAAGTGTAACTGATCATTTTTCATGTTAGTTACTAAATAAGTTCTAGTAGATACTAGAAGATAATAATTTATAGTAAACACTAAATAGTTCACAGCATATACCAAATAATTTGTAGTATATACTTGTAGTGGATATTGAATAATTCCTACAGGAGATGGAATAATAGTTCATAGTGTAAATAGAATAATTTATAGCAAATGCTGAATTATTCATAGTAAACATTGAATAATTTGTAGTAAATATTATGACTATGCGTATGAGAAAGTACAGAAAAGAGATTAATGTATGAACATGTACAGGCTCTGAGGAGACATATGATCCAGTGATATGAACATTTCTACGGTGACACATTACAGAGTGGAGTTGTGGCTACAGTTGGTGGGGCTGGGTGTGGGAGGGCGGCTCAAGGTAACTCCTGAATATTAAATAGTAATAGTTTACTGAATAGTAATTAAGGAGTTAATAGTTTGGAGGTGGCTAAACTAACATTTCCAGTGTTTTAGTGCTCTAACAGTCAAATGTCATTTTAGAATGATAATAATAATCTAATGCCTGGAGAGGCTTTTAGTTTTGTTTCTAACATTAAATGTCTCAAACATAACAAAATATAGAATACTGATTCAATATATATGACTATAGTACTGTGGGACGTATTACTATTAATTATCTGTTATTCAATTTCCACTACGAATAATTTGATATGTACTCTGAATTATTTAGTGGCTAATTATGAATGATCTGGTCCCTCCTACCTGTGTTTATTAAGTATGAATTATGAATTCAATATCTACTATGCACATCATTCCCACATAAATATGTAAATAATATATCACCGTATTTTTTATACATTATATATAAAATAAATTCTGGTATATACATCACTGATTTAGGGACATTTGTTATTAAATTATTTAACATGTTTATTGTTTATTATTATTTCATTTGTTTATTGTGTCAGTAAGCATGTATGTACAAAAAATATATAATAGTATAAATACAAGTAGTAGTTTTATGTGTGTCAGTGTTTTGTTTTTGATCTAATCAATGCTTTGCATTAAATGAAATCAGGTGTGATAATGAATAACTAATAGTAAATACTGAATGATTCATATTGTATATCCAAAAACTAAGACTAGATCATGAACAATTTATAGTAGTTACTGAATATTTAGTAGTAGATACTGAGATGAATTATTGTTGCCTAAATATTGACAGTAGTTACTTGTTATTCATAGTACTGAATAATTCATAGAAGATACTGAATAATTCATAATGGTTACTGAATACTATGATTATTCAGAAGTATTCCAAGTTTGTACAGATATTTGTGATGTTATGATGGAATGTAATAAATCTAATAAAGGGGTACAGAAGAAGACTGGAACCAAACTTTATTATTCATACAGTCTTGAGACATTCATGTTAATTTATTTTAAATATTATACAGTAATTCACAAGCATAAGCATAATTAATTAATAGCTTTAAATCACCCACTCTAGCAGCGTACCACAATTAATACTACAACAAATTAAGCGTTACTATCACAGTTGTCTTTCAGTTTATTAACTTCATAACTATAAAATAGTTAATAAAATAGTTCTATCGTGTAAGTGTTATAAAGTAAAGTATTGTTTATAATGTACACAGTAGCATCACGTAAACCTAGTAAAACTAGTTTTTTATTCATGAGTTCCATATAAAGTGCCACTCGTGGCTTTACTCTCCGGCTTGGCGGTCTAACTCTAACTTTGATTTCTAGATCAAAGTGTGTAAGACCGGTCTGTGATCTGACTAAGCAGGTGTCTGAGAAAGGCACGCGACTGCCAGCTGGCTGCAGAGGAAACGAGTCTGTAATTGGTGGTCTGGGAGCCAAACCCTGAATTTAACTCTATTAGTAACTTATTAGTGAGACATATAAACAAAGACCATCTTACAAAGGTGACCTGGAGTATCGCTGGATGTCAGAGTTTAATATCACAATATCTTCCAAATCTATTGTGGGAAGAGATAATATTTAAGTTTCTACCAAATAAGATCTACCAGTTAATTAAGAAATTAATTGAGATTTAAAACTGGACCAAACTATATGACCATAAAGAGTTTCTCAAAAACTCTAAATGACTTTACTTGTAAAAAACATCTTTAAAAAATAGTTCCATGTAGGTAAAAACTTTCTGCTGAGTTATTTAGAATTAGTATAAAACTATTCAGGAAATGAAGTTCAGTTATTACCGAACAGACATTACTAATTAAGATATTAGATATTTGCAAGTAGTATGTTCTGATCTATTTAAATGCAACACAGTAATAGTACATTTTAACGTAATATTTAAATTTATTCTGTATTTTTTCTACATTTATTTTTTGCAGTGTATTTTTAAAATATATTTTTGGTTTCTTTTGGAGTTTTAAAGATATGTTGGGTTTATTTTAAAATAAACAATTTTTTTATAATAAAAATGCTGTTCCATGTTTTATGTTACTATTGAAACACATATGTTTAATCTGTAGGCGGAGTCTTGTTTTAGCCACGCCCTGTATTTTAGTGTAGGAGGTGAGACTGCATTGCTATGTTATAAACTGAATGTATAACATAGCAATGTTTTAAAGTAAATGTGTCTGAAAATCTCTGTAAAACATTAAGAACTGTCACTACCGAAACACAGATTTTCAGTTTTTTCTGTGTTTTAATGAAAAGTAAAGATGATTTTATACATGTACAGCTGTTAACAGCTACGTTTGCAGGTCATGTAGGGTTTTTGCGTTTTGCTCAAAGTGAGCTAAAGTTGTCACTACCGAAACAGTCACTTCTGAAACTTCTGGTACTGTTTGGTTAATAGTAAGATTGTTTCGGCAATGACAAAACAGAACGTTTAGTCATTAGTTTGAATAAAGTAGACATACCTTTTAAGGTGTAGTGCCACTGAAACCTAAAGGATGTTCATCAGAAAGTCTGAAATGTTTCGGCTCTGACTTTGAATCAGTTTAGCAGAATCATTCATCACATCACTGGACATTCAGTTTGATTTAATTAAAAATTTTTTTTTTATGTGGCTGCTTTAATTAAGCTTGTACATGTTCAGGGACTTCACATGGATATCATCGCTGTCCAAAAAAAACTTTCATGTCCATTTTTTTCCATTTTTATTTTTCTACACTATTTAAACACAGCAGCTGCCGTTCACACTGTGTAAAAATTTCATGATGAATGGACCAATAGAAATGCTCCAAAATTACTTGCTTCTGGTTCCACTGACTTACAACAAAAGTAAATAGAGTTTTTGCACTCTCCTGTATAGATACCATTTTGAAGATACTTGTTTTTTTTTGACAGCGACGATATAATTATTATTATCTGTCAGTACTTCCAAAACTAGGAATCAGTGCCACAACAAATTTAGCCATGCACCCTTTATCAATCAATCAATCAATCAATCAATCAATCAATCAGAAATACATAGAGAAAGACCCTCATTTACAATGTCAACAAGCATTACAATTATTAAACAAAAAGGAATTGAAGATAAATGAAAATGAACTTTAATGAGTACTTAAAATGTAAAAGAAAAACAAACAAAAAACTGAATAAGAAACTAAATTCAGGAATAAGACAAACATAAAAATAAGTAAATATAAATGTAGTAGTAAAACGTAGTAAAATAGTAGAGGAAATAATAATAATTTTTTAAAAAAATGATAATAAGTAATAATAAAATAATAATAGAGTAATAAAAAATCAATAGAAAATGGTAAAAGGAAATAAAAATAAAGAAATAAATTTAATTTCAATATCATAAAACTGTTAACTAAAATTGAATTGGCAGGTCATGCGGAGGTGGTTAGAAATTAAGAATTTAAAATGACTCAGTGACACCAGCGAGCTGAGCTTTAGTGTTTCCTTCAACCCAGCTGATATAAGTTCCCCCCATTTAAAGGAGCAGTTCACTGAAAATCTAACGTACCCAGCCAGAATCTGGGGGAACTGTGCCAGCCGGATACCTTTACACAGTCGAACAGTGGTATTTGACCATAACCCCAAATGACTCACAACAACGGAGCTTGTGGCTGTTTAAACTTGGCCTAGTCTGTTTGATTAGCCGTGATCAAACCCACAAACACGGCTCTGATAAGATAAGGATATTAATGAGTATTGAAGACAGCGTGGCTGATTAGAGAGAGATTAAACGACAGGTGTATTACAAAAGCAGCAGTGAGCAGGTACGCTTTCATCAGCGTGCAAAGAGAACATCATTTACATACAGATTTATCAGATAGCCTTCCTCTGTATATGCGTATACACACTGTCAAAACGTTGCATCCACATATGATCTACAGTTTCTCATTAGGTTAAATGTATAACTCTAAATGTATGTATTGTATATAAACTGAGTTACAGTTTCTCATTAGGTTAAATGTATAACTCTAAATGTAGGTATTGTATATAAACTGAGTTACAGTTTCTCATTAGATTGAATGTATAACTCTAAATGTAGGTATTGTATATAAACTCAGTTACAGTTTCTCATTAGGTTGAATGTATAACTCTAAATGTAGGTATTGTATATAAACTGAGTTACAGTTTCTCATTAGGTTGAATGTATAACTCTAAATGTAGGTATTGTATATAAATTGAGTTACAGTTTCTCATTAGGTTGAATGTATAACTCTAAATGTAGATATTGTATATAAACTGAGTTCCAGTTTCTCATTAGGTTGAATGTATAACTCTAAATGTAGGTATTGTATATAAACTGAGTTACAGTTTCTCATTAGGTTGAATGTATAACTCTAAATGTAGGTATTGTATATAAACTGAGTTACAGTTTCTCATTAGGTTGAATGTATAACTCTAAATGTAGGTATTGTATATAAACTGAGTTACAGTTTCTCATTAGGTTGAATGTATAACTCTAAATGTAGGTACTGTATATAAACTGCGTTACAGTTTCTCATTAGGTTGAATGTATAACTCTAAATGTAGGTATTGTTTTAACAGTATGTATGAATTGTGTGTAACAGTAAAAGGTTGGTGGTGGTGGTGCCCAATGAGCCGTCGTTCCACGGGCGGCGTGCCTACACAAGCGAGGATGAAGCCTGGAGGTCGTATCTGGAGAACCCGCTGACCGCAGCCACTAAAGCCATGATGAGCATCAATGGAGATGAAGACAGCGCTGCAGCACTGGGGCTCCTCTATGAGTACTACAAGGTCAGGACCACCACTGTACATTGTGAGGGGGCAAAAATGCATCAGCAGCAGGGTTGCCAAGTTGGACATTTTAAACTTTTTTTTTTTACAGCTGTCCATTAACAGCCACTATTCATCGTCAATCACATGATCAGCAGCTCTTTATCAACAAATACATGATCAGCAGCTAGTCATCATCAATAACACAATCAGCAACTAGTCATCATCAATAACACAATCAGCAACTAGTCATCATCAATCACATGATCAGCAGCTAGTCATCATCAATAACACAATCAGCAACTAGTCATCATCAATTACATGATCAGCAGATAGTCATCATCAATAACACAATCAGCAACTAGTCATCATCAATCACATGATCAGCAGCTAGTCATCATCAATAACACAATCAGCAACTAGTCATCATCAATCACATGATCAGCAGCTAGTCATCATCAATCACATGATCAGCAGCTAGCCATCATTAATAACACAATCAGCAACTAGTCATCATCAATCACATGATCAGCAGCTAGTCATCATCAATCACATGATCAGCAGCTAGTCATCATTAATAACACAATCAGCAACTAGTCATCATCAATCACATGATCAGCAGCTAGTCATCATCAATCACATGATCAGCAGCTAGTCATCATTAATAACACAATCAGCAACTAGTCATCACCAATCACATGTTCAGTGACTAGTTATCATCAAACACACTATCAGTGACTAGTTATCACCAATCACACTATCAATGACTAGTTATCATCAAACACACTATCAGTGACTAGTTATCACCAATCACACTATCAATGACTAGTTATCACCAATCACACTATCAGTGACTAGTTATCATCCATCACACTATCAGTGACTAGTTATCATCAATCACACTATCAGTGGCTATTCAACATCAATCACACGATCAATGACTATTCATCATCAATCACACGATCAGAAACTGGTGGTCATCAATCACACTATCAGTGGCTAGTTATCATCAATCACACTATCAGTGGCTAGTTATCATCAATCACACTATCAGTGACTATTCATCATCAATCACACGATCAGTGACTAGTTATCATCAATAACACTATCAATTACTAGTTATCATCAATCACACTATCAATGACTAGTTATCATCAATCACACTATCAGTGACTATTCATCATCAATCACACGATCAGTGACTAGTTATCATCAATAACACTATCAATTACTAGTTATCATCATTCACACTATCAATGACTAGTTATCATCAATCACACTATCAGTGACTATTCATCATCAATCACACTATCAGCAACTGGTGGTGATCAATCACACAATCAGTGACTAGTTATCATCAATCACACTATCAGTGACTAGTTATCATTAATCACACGATCAGCAGCTAGTTATCATCAATCAGTGAATAGTTATCATTAATCATATGAGCAGCAACTAGTTATCATCAGTCATTGACTAGTTATCATTAATCACATGATCAGCAACTAGTTATCATCAATCAGTGACTATTTATCATTAATCACATGGTCAGCAACTAGTTATCATTAATCAGTAACTATTTATCATTAATCACACGGTCAGCAACTAGTTATTAATCAGTAACTATTTATCATTAATCACACGGTCAGCAACTAGTTATTAATCAGTAACTATTTATCATTAATCACACGGTCAGCAACTAGTTATCATCAATCAGTGACTATTTATCATTAATCACACGGTCAGCAACTAGTTATCATTAATCAGTAACTATTTATCATTAATCACACGGTCAGCAACTAGTTATTAATCAGTAACTAGTTATCATTAATCAGTAACTAGTTATCATCAATCAGTGACTAGTTATCATTAATCAGTAACTAGTTATCATTAATCACGATCAGCAGCTGGTGGTCAGTCTTAAAGCATTGCCGCTGAGCAGTGCAGTAACTGCTGCTGTCCGCTGTGGAGAGTAGAGATGATGTGAAGGTTCTGGCGGTTCCTGATAGATGATTATTGAAACCCAGCATATACGTCGATTACTGACTAATCAATACATTAACTACCTAAACAGACCGTTACAGCTAACCTGACCTCAGTAGACTAATCAATAATGTAGATACAGAAACACAGTCCTGCTGAATTTCTGGGGTTCGTTATTTTAAAACCTGCCAAAATCATCACAGTCGAACCCAGATCACCCCAATCTGGCAACCTTGACCCAAATACGCTGACTAAAGGGTCAAACTGATAATTGATAATTACTGCTTATAATAATATTTAACACAGTAATAAAACTCAGCTGTATTTTTTGAAGCATGTGCTTGTGTTTTTTCCAAAATAAAAGTCTCAGCATGCTGGGAATCCTAATAAACCACTGTTGTCATTTATAGTCCTGTATTTGAAACAAAGCCCATCAGGTTATTAGGATATATTGAAAGTGGTTAGTTGTAGAGAGGGGAGCTCAGTGCTGCTGCACCTCGGGGGGGTTTGTAGGTAGTTATTCATACAGGAACAGAGGAATAGCGTGAAAAGAGTGTTTAAATTAAGGAATTTAACACACCACAAACTTCCCCTGTCTCTGTTACTTCCTGTACACAGGCTCATCTGTGATACGCATCTGCACGTCACCCAAATAAAGACACTCACAGTTACAGAAACCGCAATATTCAAAGACGGCCTGTATGCGGAGCTCACAGCGGCTGTTGTAGGTTATGTTTGTATTCTAGTTTATTTTCATCAGCAGTTATACAGCACTGTGTATGTTTTAATCGAGGACATTATTATATGTAAAAAGCTGTTTATTCCAGACAGGAAGCTTTTATTTACTCAGTAAACACTTTATTATTAAATATTAGTCAGTATTAATAGAGTAAGTAGAGCTTTTACACTTTACTATTAAATATTAATCAGTATTAATAGAGTAAGTAGTGCTTTTACACTTTATTATTAAATATTAATCAGTATTAATAGAGTAAGTAGTGCTTTTACACTTTATTATTAAATATTAAACAGTATTAATAGAGTAAGTAGAGCTTTTACACTTTATTATTAAATATTAAACAGTATTAATAAAGTAGAGCTTTTACACTTTATTATTAAATATTAATCAGTATTAATAGAGTAAGTAGAGCTTTTACACTTTATTATTAAATTTTAATCAGTATTAATAGAGTAAGTAGAGCTTTTACAACTTATTATTAAATATTAAACAGTATTAATAGAGTAAGTAGAGCTTTTACACTTTATTATTAAATATTAATCAGTATTAATAGAGTAAGTAGTGCTTTTACACTTTATTGTTCAATATTAATCAGTATTAATAGAGTAAGTAGAGCTTTTACACTTTATTATTAAATATTAATCAGTATTAATAGAGTAAGTAGAGCTTTTACACTTTATTATTAAATATTAATCAGTATTAATAGAGTAAGTAGAGCTTTTACACTTTATTATTAAATATTAATCAGTATTAATAGAGTAAGTAGAGCTTTTACACTTTATTATTAAATATTAATCAGTATTAATAGAGTAAGTAGAGCTTTTTCATACGTCAGTGTGTTTATTTAACTCTTTCCAAGCTTCTCCTAAACAACCCAGTATTATTATCAGTTCTCATCTAATACCTGCTTTGACTGCTCAGTACTTCATTAAGCTAAATCAAGATTTGCTGCTGAAGGAACTGAACACATTCATACAATGTCTGGGGCGTCCAGGAGAAATCTGGAACCTAACTTTGTTCTTCAAACTGGAGCTTTATTTACTTTATCTATAAATAAACACTTTTTATAAATAATTCATTCAGTTCAGCATTTAAACATTAAATATGCTGAAAAATACTGAACAGTATGTGTGGTGTGTTGGTGTTTCAGTAGCTGATGGTATGAGATGTTGATACTAGATACTTCAGTAAACAGATACACCACTGAATCAGAACACACGTTAGAGATGATGACGGTCCGGACCGGACTGAGGAGATCTCCTCTAACTGGACCTTACTGACTCTAATTAAACACCCTATGATACATAATCCTATGTTACTGTATGTACTGCTGAGTCTGTTTGTTAAATCTATTAAAATCTGTTCATTTTATTATGCAATGTGTTTATTAAAAGTCATGTTTTTGATCTTCTTATTTATTTACTAAAAAAACAGTGTTTGTAAATATGTTCCCGACTGCAAATGTTTACAAACGTCAGCAGTTCCTATCAAACTCCATAGTGAACACATAAGGGTTAATTCTGAGCCATGCTGTGTGATAGAAGGCAGATAAATAATTATTATTAATAAAGTAAGCAATGTGATGATCAGAAGTACACTGACAAATTCATGGAAGCTTGAATGAGTAAATTAATTAATTAAATAAATAAAATAATAAAACCTCAGTCGGGTCACTTTTGACCAGATTGTGCATCAAAGGGTTAAACACCATGTTAGCAGCAACATGTCTGTGTAGAGATTATTTATCAGTACTTTATCCAGCATAGAAATAAGAAATAAATATAAATATTAGTTAGAAGATGAACTATTTAGAAACTGCACAGACTAGGTGGCTGGTTTCTTGCATGATGCTACATGATTTAACGAAAGTGTGTGAATATTTAAGGCTGTTGTTAATAAATGTTCTAAATGCTCATTTCTCTAATCCTATGTAGGTCCCCAAAGACAAAAGAGTGATGCCCATCGGCAAAGTGGTGGAAATAACAGAGGAACAAGAGAAAAGGTCAGAACTCAACACGTACCCAAGGTTTAATCAGGTCGTCAAAAAATAGTGTAATGGAACGAGTTCTTTTTATGAGAATCAATATTTATTTACTTCATAATCCAACTGCTGCCCAAAGTTATATGTTATAACCGAATTAAGGGACCAAAGTTATATGTTATAACCCAACTGGAGCCCAAAGTTATAACCCAACCAGAGTCTGAAGTTATAACCCAACTGCTGTTTAAAGTTATATGTTATAACCCAACTGGAGCCCAAAGTTATAACCCAACTCAAGCTCAAAGTTATAACTCAACTGGAGCCCAAAGTTATAACCCAACCAGAGACTGAAGTTATAACCCAACTACTGTTTAAAGTTATATGTTATAACCCAACAGTGACTCAAAGTTATAACCCAACCAGAGCCTTAAGTTATAACCCAACTGGAGCTCAAAGTTATAACCCAACTGGAGCTCAAAGTTATAACCCAACTAGAGCTCAAAGTTATAACCCAACTGGAGCTCAAAGTTATAACCCAACTGGAGCTCAAAGTTATAACCCAACTGCTGCCTACAGTTATATGTTAAAACCCAATTGGGGCCCAAAATGATGTGTTATAACCCAGCAGTGATCCAAAGTTATAACCCTACTGGAGCCTAAAGTTGTAATCCAACCCAGCGCTTAAAGTTATAACCCAACCAGAGCCTAAAGTTATAACCCAACCGGAGCCTAAAGTTATAACCCAACCGGAGCCTAAAGTTATAACCCAACCAGAGCCTAAAGTTATAACCCAACTGGAGCCTAAAATTATAACCCAACCAGAGCCTAAAGTTATAACCCAACTGCTGCCTAAAATTATATGTTATAACCCAATTGGATCCCAAAATTATGTGTTATAACCCAACAGTGACCCAAAGTTATAACCCAACTGGAGCACAAAGTTATGTTATAACCCAACAGGGCCCAAACGTTATAACCCAACTGGAGTCTAAAGTTATAACCCAACTGGGGCCCAAAATAACTATTGAAAAGCCGTTATGAGCCCAGATAAAACCCACATGGGTCCTATGTAGATTGTTGGCTGGGTTTATTTGTGTTGACTCATGTTCTTCAGCAGAGAAGACGTTGCTGCATGTAGTTGAGCTGCTGTTTTAATATATAAACACAATCCTTTAAACGAGTAACACATTTCTTAGAAAAAGTAGAAAAAACCTTCAGTGATGGAGGTATGAGGAGGTGGTGTTTATGTGTGTATCTGTATCTGTTTGTTTCAGAGGGGCTGTTTTGGGCAGCAGCAGTGGAGCTGACTCCGAGTCAGTGGATAATCATGTTCAGGTTCTGAAGACGGTGCCGGTGAACCTGTGTGTGAACGCGGAGCAGCAGGAGTGTAAGCGTGAGCAGTTCGGAGGTGTGGTGAAGGCTGAGGTTTACGCTCCCGTCTTCATGAACCCCGGCCTGCACTACAGAGCGGACGGCGAGGAGCAGACGCGGGTCGTCTACGAACACACGCACTCCTTCGACTCCACGACGGCCAATCACGCCGGCTTCGGGAAAGACGAACATCGCAGCAGCCCCGACAGCACGTACGAGGAGGACAGCAGCGAGGTGAGCGGAGACAGGTCCATAAAGAGATCCAGTTCTTACATTCACAGTATGTTCAAAAACATGAAAACTATAATGTCGAACGCAGAACTAACTAAAACTAAACAGAAAGAGCTCTCTGGTATGGAGAACAGGAAGTCTTCTGTGTTCAGCTGTGTGTACGGAAAACTGGAGCCACACTGAGCTCAGTACTCCTACCAAATACTTCCCACGATTGATCAAAATACTTAAAACTAAATCTAAAACTGAAACTAAATGGAAAATAAAACTATTCCTGCACATCCAAAACCAACTGAAACTAAACCATATATATATATATATATATATTGTCGCTGTCCAAAGAAAAATATGGATATTCATTTTTGTACATCAATTTAATTCAGCAGCTGCTGTTTATTATGGGGTGTGTCTCAAACTCTAGTGAGTGTCTAAGTAGGCTGTCTAGGTAGTGAGTGTGTAAGTAGGCTGTCTAGGTAGTGAGTGTGTAAGTAGTCTGTCTAGTTAGTGAGTGTCTAAGTAGGCTGTCTAGGTAGTGAGTGTGTAAGTAGGCTGTCTAGGTAGTGAGTGTCTAAGTAGGCTGTCTAGGTAGTGAGTGTCTAAGTAGGCTGTCTAGGTAGTGAGTGTGTAAACAGATTACTGAGACGCTCTAGTTAGAGAGAGACTGCGTCACGGCTTGTTCCCGCCCACTGCAGCACGCCACCGGTGGTTTAGCTGGTTGCTAAGTTACCGCCCGGCATCTAAAACAATAGCCCGAGGCTTAAAAATCTGCTAGCATAAATGCTAATGTCTGGAGTATAAAGTGTAAATGGTGAAGGACTCGTTACAGAGTTGATAATTAAATACTGTTTTGTGTGATTATATGACCAGAAACACATTAAAACTCCAGAGAATCAAAATAACTCACATTTTAAAACCACTTCACTGCTCCTAGATTAGCCTGCGGTGCATCATGGGATTGTCTTAGCGGCTGAGGAAGAGTTCAATACTTCTTAAAATCAGGTCTAAATAAGGTTCCTCAGTAGACAGTATGTTTAAGGTATGTAAGAATTGGGACAGTCTACATGTCAGGAGCGCATACTATGACGTAAAATGCTGCCTATGTAGGAGCTCAGTAGGATTTGAGACACAGCCAATATGTGCAAATGTAATGATGAAAGGACCGATAGAAATGGACCAACTTTAAGCTCCAGTTGGGTTATAACTTTGGGCTCCAGTTGGGTTATAACTTTGGGCTCCAGTTGGGTTATAACTTTGGGCTCCAGTTGGGTCATAACTTTGGGCTCCAGTTGGGTTATAACTTTGAGCTCCAGTTGGGTTATAACTTTGGGCTCCAGTTGGGTCATAACTTTGGGCTCCAGTTGGGTTATAACTTTGGGCTCCAGTTGGGTCATAACTTTGGGCTCCAGTTGGGTTATAACTTTGGGCTCCAGTTGGGTTATAACGTTGGGCTCCAGTTGGGTTATAACTCTGGGCTTCAGTTGGGCTATAACTTTGGGCTCCAGTTGGGTTATAACTCTGGGCTTCAGTTGGGTTATAACTCTGGGCTTCAGTTGGGCTATAACTTTGGGCTCCAGTTGGGTTATAACTTTGGGCTTCAGTTGGGTTATAACTCTGGGCTTCAGTTGGGTTATAACTTTGGGCTTCAGTTGGGTTATAACTTTGGGCTTCAGTTGGGTTATAACTCTGGGCTTCAGTTGGGTTATAACTCTGGGCTTCAGTTGGGTTATAACTCTGGGCTTCAGTTGGGTTATAACTTTGGGCTTCAGTTGGGTTATAACTCTGGGCTTCAGTTGGGTTATAACTCTGGGCTTCAGTTGGGCTATAACTTTGGGCTCCAGTTGGGTTATAACTTTGGGCTTCAGTTGGGTTATAACTCTGGGCTTCAGTTGGGTTATAACTTTGGGCTTCAGTTGGGTTATAACTTTGGGCTTCAGTTGGGTTATAACTCTGGGCTTCAGTTGGGTTATAACTTTGGGCTTCAGTTGGGTTATAACTTTGTGCTCCAGTTGGGTTATAACATTGGGCCCCAGTTGGGTTATAACTTTGTGCTCCAGTTGGGTTATAACTTTGGGCCCCAGTTGGGTTATAACTTTATATAAATATATATATATATAACTTTATATAAGGCAAGGCTGGCAATATAGAGATGTATATGTAGAAATGTACACAGGGCTGTGTTCTATTTACCAGGTAGGTGTTTGTTGTTGTGTTTTCTGCTGTAAATAAATAAACAGATGTTTTGGTTTCTCTGCTGTAGAAGTACCGGCCGTCATCTCTGGGAGCAAACGAGTTCGTCTTTGACCCGTCAGACGCGTGAGTGTCCTCACAGACCAGTTACTCTAGTGTAAATGACACTGTTAGCTGTATATCATCTCCGTCCAAAGACAAACATTTATCTCCATTTTTGTTTATTTACATTTTTTAAAATATTATTTGAACACGACTGCTGATCTTTATATCCTGTGAAAGTTTCATGATGAATGGACCAATAGAAACGCTCCAAACTCACTAAGAATAAAACCTCTTCATATTTACATCTTTACAGTTTTCGTTCTCTCCTGTAAAGGTACTGTTTTATAGATATTTGGTTTTTTTTGGACAGTAATGATAAAAAATGGAATATTTCTGTGTGTATATATGGTAAAATTGTACACATTATGATATACACATATATCGTTGCTGTCCAGTGAAAAATATGTATCTCCATTTTTGTTGATTTTGAGTTTTCTACGTCATTTGAACAAACCAGTGGTCGTTTATATTGTGAGTAAATGTATGATGAATGGACCAATAGAAGTGCTCCAAAGTAGCTTGGAATAAATTCTGGTTCCATTGACTTACATTGAAAGTAAGTATGGTTTTGGTCTCTCCTGTAAAGTTGCAATTTTGGAGACACTTGTTTTTCATTGGACAGTGACGATATTTATGTTTGCATATTTCACGTAAAATGTATATATAGTTTTATACATAATTTTATACATAATGTGTGTGTGTTTATAGTCACTGTATGCAGGAAAACATGCATCTATAGTTCTAATGGAATAAATTTAAAAAATAATTTTATTCTGGAACATTTCTTTTCATCCATTCATCATCAAATCTTCACACATACACAACATCTATGAATGTATAACAGAAAAGTCTTTTTTTTTTCTATATGATTTGATTGCAGCAGCTGTTGTTTACATGGTGTATAAGTTAAATGATGACTGGACCAATAGAAATGCTCCAAAGCAGCCTGCAGACAGTTCTGGTTCTATTAAAATTGAAAGGAGAGAATGTTTTTGTTCTCCTCAGTAAAATTAGTGATGAGATCTGATGTGAGGTGTGTGTCGTTGCTCAGAGACACGTTCCAGTACACGCTGGAGGCCAGTCGGTCGCTGCGGCAGAAACAGGGCGAAGGGCCGATGACCTACCTGAACAAGGGCCAGTTCTACGCCATCACGCTGAACGAAACCGGCGGCAACAAGCGCCTCAGACACCCCATCAGCAAAGTGCGGGTGAGAGAGCCGCTCACACCCAGCGAGGCCCTGTCAGTAGCAGTGCATCATGGGTAGTGCACTCATTACAGGATGTATAGCAGTACTGAGTTCATGACAGTAGATACAGAGATATAGAAATATCACGTTAACGTCACTTTTTTTATAAAAAGAAAGTTTGAAAACAATTATTTGTTGTTTGTTTACTAAATACATCCACAGGATTAGAACACAGACGATCTATGATCACTAGACCTCCACGTTCCTCTTACTTCTCTGAGAACTAACAGCGAGAATCAGACTCTAGTGTCAGAGGAAGACGTCCAATCTTCTGATGGACGGTGTTCATGACGTCTGTGTTCCGACTCTCTCCTCTCTTTCCCTCCATCCAGAGCGTGATCATGGTTGTGTTCAGTGAAGATAAGAACAGAGATGAGCAGCTGAAGTACTGGAGATACTGGCACTCCCGCCAGCACACAGCCAAGCAGAGGGTTCTAGATATCGGTAAGCTATGCAGTCCATTGTACAGTCCCTAGAACCAGTGTTGTATGATAGAACCAGTGCTATATGATGAAACCAGTGCTGTATGATGGAACCAGTGCTGTATGATGGAACCAGTGCTGTATGATAGAACCAGTGTTGTATGATGGAACCAGTGTTGTATGATGGAACCAGTGTTGTATGATGGAACCAGTGTTGTATGATGGAACCAGTGCTGTATGATGGAACCAGTGCTGTATGATGGAACCAGTGCTGTATGATAGAACCAGTGCTGTATGATGGAACCAGTGCTGTATGATAGAACCAGTGCTGTATGATGGAACCAGTGCTGTATGATGGAACCAGTGCTGTATGATAGAACCAGTGTTGTATGATGGAACCAGTGTTGTATGATGGAACCAGTGCTGTATGATAGAACCAGTGCTGTATGATGGAACCAGTGCTGTATGATGGAACCAGTGCTGTATGATAGAACCAGTGCTGTATGATGGAACCAGTGCTGTATGATGGAACCAGTGCTGTATGTAGACAGTCACTGGTCTAATAACAGCTATTATTGTTGCTACTCAGTATTTTAACAGTGCTGTATGATAGAACCAGTGCTGTATTTTGGAACCAGTGCTGTATGATAGAACCAGTGTTGTATGATAGAACCAGTGTTGTATGATGGAACCAGTGCTGTATGATGGAACCAGTGCTGTATGATAGAACCAGTGTTGTATGATAGAACCAGTGCTATATGATGAAACCAGTGCTGTATGATAGAACCAGTGCTGTATGATGGAACCAGTGCTGTATGATGGAACCAGTGTTGTATGATGGAACCAGTGTTGTATGATGGAACCAGTGCTGTATGTTAGAACCAGTGTTGTATGATGGAACCAGTGCTGTATGATGGAACCAGTGCTGTATGTAGACAGTCACTGGTCTAATAACAGCTATTATTGTTGCTACTCAGTATTTTAACAGTGCTGTATGATAAAACCAGTGCTGCATGATAGAACCAGTGCTGTATGATAGAACCAGTGCTGTATGATGGAACCAGTGTTGTATGATAAAACCAGTGCTGCATGATAGAACCAGTGCTGTATGATAGAACCAGTGCTGTATGATGGAACCAGTGTTGTATGATGGAACCAGTGCTGTATGATGGAACCAGTGCTGTATGATAGAACCAGTGCTGTATGTATGATAGAACCAGTGCTGTATGATAGAACCAGTGCTGTATGATGGAACCAGTGCTGTATGATAGAACCAGTGCTGTATGATGGAACCAGTGCTGTATGTATGATAGAACCAGTGCTGTATGATAGAACCAGTGCTGTATGTATGATGTAACCAGTGCTGTATGATTGAACCAGTGTTGTATGATGGAACCAGTGCTGTATGATAGAACCAGTGCTGTATGATGGAACCAGTGCTGTATGATGAAACCAGTGCTGTATGATAGAACCAGTGCTGTATGATAGAACCAGTGCTGTATGATGGAACCAGTGCTGTATGATGGAACCAGTGCTGTATGATGAAACCAGTGCTGTATGATAGAACCAGTGCTGTATGATAGAACCAGTGCTGTATGATGGAACCAGTGCTGTATGTAGACAGTCACTGGTCTAATAACAGCTATTATTGTTGCTACTCAGTAATTTAACAGTGGGTTGGGTTTCTGGTTCAGGTTCTGCTCGGGTTCAGACAGACGCTTCTGGGATTGGGTCTGATTTATTCTCAAAACTTAGTGATGTGGTTTGAGAAATTTCTTTTGGTCTGAACCTGATGATGTGGTTCTTGTCAAGTTCTGACAGAATTTTGTTGTTTGGTTCGGGTCGGGTTTTGAGAGAAATTTCTTGGGCTTCACTCAGATGGGGTTCAGACAGAATTTTGTTGGGCTCCGGTCAGTTTCGGACTGAACCAGATTATTTGGTTCAGGTTGTGTTAGAACAGAATTTTGTTGGGCTCGGGTAGGTTTCAGATTGAACCTGATTATTTGGTTCTGGTCGGGTTCAGACAGAATTTTGTTGGGCTCGGGTCAGTTTCGGACTGACCCTGATTATTTGGTTCCGGTGGGGTTTGGACAGAATTTTGTTGGGCTCGGGTCAGTTTCGGACTGACCCTGATTATTTGGTTCCGGTGGGGTTTGGACAGAATTTTGTTGGGCTCTGGTAGGTTTCAGATTGAACCTGATTATTTGGTTCTGGTCAGGTTCAGACAGAATTTTGTTGGGCTCGGGTCAGTTTCGGACTGACCCTGATTATTTGGTTCCGGTGGGGTTCGGACAGCTTTTTGTTGGGCTCGTATCAGTTTTGGTCTTGAAACCTGATGTTCAGCTTAGGTTCAGGCAGAATATTGTTGGGCTTCAGACTGAGCCTTATAATGTGGTTCAGGTCGGGTTCAGACCAAGTTTTGTTGGGCTCGGTTCAGTTTAACGTTCTAAACTCAGTGCCAGGTTGGAGTTTGTCGGTTCTCACTCTGTGTTTAAAAATGTGAAATGTGAATTTACTGTTACCTGAACGTAAAATCACCCACTGTTTGATCCTCGCGCAGCAGCAGTGAACATCTGTAATGATGATAAATGTGTAGCAGCTCAGCAGGTGTGTGATGATTCAGGTGTACAGTTAGCCCCATGCTAATGCTAATGTAATATAATATATATAATATAAGATTCCGCAACTTATTAGCTACATTAGCCTCGCAGCTCCAGAGCAAAACGTCTCAACTCCAAAACCCAAACATGCTACTGAACATATTCGGGGTGGGGTGGGGGGACTGTGGAGCCCCTCGGGGCCACAGGAGATTGGTTCCTCTAGATTTCCTGCAGTCACTCAGATACTAAAACACTGCCTTCATGCAGGCCCCCCTCTCTGAGCTTCCTTTGAGCCCTCGATGGAGAAGCATGACTGGAGGGCTTTTTTGGTGGGGGGGGTGAGGGTCTTGTTTCCAGATGCAGACCACTTTAAAGTCTACCCACTCGGT
This sequence comes from Megaleporinus macrocephalus, assembly GCA_021613375.1. Taxonomy (NCBI): domain Eukaryota; kingdom Metazoa; phylum Chordata; class Actinopteri; order Characiformes; family Anostomidae; genus Megaleporinus; species Megaleporinus macrocephalus. The sequence goes on along the minus strand of CM038703.1, from coordinate 54,121,341 downwards.
GTTGAGTTTTCTAAAATCGACCTGTTATTTATTGATTATATGCTCCACGAAGGTAAGCTCAGTCCTGCTGCAGTCACATGGTTTTATGTTTAAATGTTGTTACATTGATAATGTAAACAAAAGTAATTGACCTTGCAGAGTTGATCACTGTAATGGTGAGAGTTGATCACTGTAATGGTGAGAGTTGATCACTGTAATGATCAGAGTTGATCACTGTAATGATCAGAGTTGATCGCTGTAATGGTCAGAGTTGATCGCTGTAATGGTCAGAGTTGATCACTGTAATGATCAGAGTTGATCACTGTATTGGTCAGAGTTGATCACTGTAATGGTCAGAGTTGATCACTGTAATGGTCAGAGTTGATCACTGTAATAGTCAGAGTTGATCGCTGTAATGGTCAGAGTTGATCACTGTAATGGTCCGAGTTGATCACTGTAATGATCAGAGTTGATCACTGTAATGGTCAGAGTTGATCGCTGTAATGGTCAGAGTTGATCGCTGTAATGATCAGAGTTGATCACTGTATTGGTCAGAGTTGATCACTGTAATGGTCAGAGTTGATCACTGTAATGATCAGAGTTGATCGCTGTAATGGTCAGAGTTGATCGCTGTAATGGTCAGAGTTGATCACTGTAATGATCAGAGTTGATCACTGTATTGGTCAGAGTTGATCACTGTAATGGTCAGAGTTGATCACTGTAATAGTCAGAGTTGATCACTGTAATGATCAGAGTTGATCACTGTAATGGTCAGAGTTGATCGCTGTAATGGTCAGAGTTGATGCCTGTAATGGTCAGAGTTGATCACTGTAATAGTCAGAGTTGATCACTGTAATAGTCAGAGTTGATCACTGTAATGGTCAGAGTTGGTCACTGTAATGGTCAGAGTTGATCACTGTAATGGTCAGAGTTGATCACTGTAATGTCTGAGTTGGTCACTGTAATGGTCAGAGTTGGTCACTGTAATGGTCAGAGTTGGTCACTGTAATGGTCAGAGTTGATCACTGTGATGGTCAGTGTTGATCACTGTAATAGTCAGAGTTGATCACTGTAATGGTCAGAGTTGATCACTTTAATAGTCAGAGTTGATCACTGTGATGGTCAGTGTTGATCACTGTAATAGTCAGAGTTGATCACTGTGATGGTCAGTGTTGATCACTGTAATAGTCAGAGTTGATCACTGTGATGGTCAGTGTTGATCACTGTAATAGTCAGAGTTGATCACTGTAATAGTCAGAGTTGATCACTGTGATGGTCAGTGTTGATCACTGTAATAGTCAGAGTTGATCACTGTAATGGTCAGAGTTGATCACTTTAATAGTCAGAGTTGATCACTGTGATGGTCAGTGTTGATCACTGTAATAGTCAGAGTTGATCACTGTGATGGTCAGAGTTGATCTGTAATGGTCAGAGTTGATCACTGTAATAGTCAGAGTTGATCACTGTAATGGTCAGAGTTGATCACTGTAATAGTCAGAGTTGATCGCTGTAATGGTCAGAGTTGATCACTGTGATGGTCAGTGTTGATCACTGTAATAGTCAGAGTTAATCACTGTAATGGTCAGAGTTGATCACTGTAATGGTCAGAGTTGATCACTGTAATGGTCAGAGTTGATCGCTGTAATGGTCAGAGTTGATCGCTGTAATGGTCAGTGTTGATCACTGTAATAGTCAGAGTTGATCACTGTGATGGTCAGAGTTGATCACTGTGATGGTCAGAGTTGATCACTGTGATGGTCAGAGTTGATCACTGTGATAGTCAGAGTTGATCACTGTAATGGTCAGAGTTGATCGCTGTAATGGTCAGAGTTGATCACTGTAATGGTCAGAGTTGATCACTTTAATAGTCAGAGTTGATCACTGTGATGGTCAGTGTTGATCACTGTAATAGTCAGAGTTGATCACTGTGATGGTCAGAGTTGATCTGTAATAGTCAGAGTTGATCACTGTAATAGTCAGAGTTGATCACTGTAATGGTCAGAGTTGGTCACTGTAATGGTCAGAGTTGATCACTGTAATGGTCAGAGTTGATCACTGTAATGTCTGAGTTGGTCACTGTAATGGTCAGAGTTGGTCACTGTAATGGTCAGAGTTGATCACTGTGATGGTCAGTGTTGATCACTGTAATAGTCAGAGTTGATCACTGTAATGGTCAGAGTTGATCACTTTAATAGTCAGAGTTGATCACTGTGATGGTCAGTGTTGATCACTGTAATAGTCAGAGTTGATCACTGTGATGGTCAGTGTTGATCACTGTAATAGTCAGAGTTGATCACTGTAATAGTCAGAGTTGATCACTGTGATGGTCAGTGTTGATCACTGTAATAGTCAGAGTTGATCACTGTAATGGTCAGAGTTGATCACTGTGATGGTCAGTGTTGATCACTGTAATAGTCAGAGTTGATCACTGTGATGGTCAGAGTTGATCTGTAATGGTCAGAGTTGATCACTGTAATGATCAGAGTTGATCGCTGTAATGGTCAGAGTTGATCACTGTGATGGTCAGTGTTGATCACTGTAATGGTCATAGTTGATCACTGTAATGGTCAGAGTTGATCGCTGTAATGGTCAGAGTTGATCACTGTAATGGTCAGAGTTGATCACTGTAATAGTCAGAGTTGATCGCTGTAATGGTCAGAGTTGATCGCTGTAATGGTCAGAGTTGATCGCTGTAATGGTCAGAGATGATCACTGTGATGGTCAGTGTTGATCACTGTAATAGTCAGAGTTGATCACTGTAATGGTCAGAGTTGATCACTTTAATAGTCAGAGTTGATCACTGTGATGGTCAGAGTTGATCACTGTGATGGTCAGAGTTGATCACTGTGATGGTCAGAGTTGATCGCTGTAATGGTCAGAGTTGATCACTGTAATGGTCAGAGTTGATCACTGTAATGGTCAGAGTTGATCGCTGTAATGGTCAGAGTTAATCACTGTAATGGTCAGAGTTGATCACTGTAATAGTCAGAGTCAATCACTGTAATGATCAAAGTTGATCACTGTATTGGTCAGAGTTGATCACTGTAATGTACAGAGTTGATCACTGTATTGGTCAGAGTCGATCACTGTATTGGTCAGAGTTGATCACTGTAATGATCAGAGTTGATCACTGTATTGGTCAAAGTTGATCACTGTATTGGTCAGAGTTGATCACTGTAATGGTCAGAGTTGATCACTGTATTTGTCAGAGTTGATCACTGTAATGATCAGAGTTGATCACTGTACTCTGTTCAGCTTTTATCATTTTATTTCATAGTGGATACTGAATAATGCAAAGTAGATATTGATTAATTAATAGTAGTTATTGAATAAGTCATAGGGGATACTGAATAATTTATAGTAGATACTAAATAATTCGAAGTAGATACTGAATAACTAATAGTAGATAATTAATAATTCATAGTAGATACTAAACAAAATTTAAAGTAGATACTGAGTAATTCATAGTAGATACTGAATAATTCATAGTAGATACTAAATAATTTATAGTAGATACTGAATAATTCTAATTAGATACTGAATAATTCTAATTAGATACTGAATAATTTATAGTAGATACTTGATACTGAATTATTTGATGCTGAATAGTGGATATTGAGTAATTAATAGTAGATATTGAGTAATTGATAGTGGATATTGAGTAATTGATAGTGGATATTGAGTAATTGATAGTAGATATTGAGTAATTGATGGTGGATGTTGAGTAATTGATGGTGCATATTGAGTAATTGATAGTGGATATTGAGTAATTGATAGTGGATATTGAGTTATTGATAGTGGATATTGAGTAATTGATAGTGGATATTGAGTAATTGATGGTGGATATTGAGTAATTGATAGTGGATATTGAGTAATTGATAGTGGATTTTGAATAATTGATAGTGGATATTGAATAATTGATAGTGGAGATTGAGTAATTGATAGTAGATATTGAGTAATTGATGGTGGATGTTGAGTAATTGATGGTGGATATTAAGTAATTGATAGTGGATATTGAGTAATTGATAGTGGATATTGAGTTATTGATAGTGGATATTGAGTAATTGATAGTGGATATTGAGTAATTGATGGTGGATATTGAGTAATTGATGGTGGATATTGAGTAATTGATAGTAGATATTGAGTAATTGATAGTGGATATTGAGTAATTGATGGTGGATATTGAGTAATTGATAGTGGATTTTGAGTAATTGATAGTGGGTATTGAGTAATTGATAGTACATACCGGATAATGTATAGTAGTAACTGAACAGTTGATAGGAAGGCTTTACTGTTAGCTGTAATATGTATATGTATATATATGTGTGATGTGAGGTGGTGTGATGTGAGGTGATGTGATGTGGTGTGATGTGGTGTGATGTGATGTGATGTGATGTGGTGTGATGTGATGTGATGTGATGTGATGTGATGTGGTGTGATGTGGTGTGATGTGATGTGGTGTGGTGTGATGTGATGTGATGTGATGTGGTGTGAGGTGGTGTGAGGTGGTGTGATGTGATGTGGTGTGAGGTGGTGTGATGTGATGTGGTGTGAGGTGGTGTGATGTGATGTGGTGTGATGTGGTGTGGTGTGATGTGATGTGATGTGATGTGATGTGGTGTGATGTGATGTGATGCGGTGTGATGTGATGTGATGTGGTGTGATGTGATGTGATGTGATGTGAGGTGGTGTGATGTGGTGTGATGTGGTGTGATGTGATGTGATGTGGTGTGATGTGGTGTGATGTGATGTGATGTGGTGTGATGTGATGTGATGTGGTGTGATGTGGTGTGATGTGATGTGATGTGGTGTGATGTGATGTGGTGTGATGTGATGTGATGTGATGTGATGTGGTGTGATGTGGTGTGATGTGGTGTGATGTGATGTGAGGTGGTGTGATGTGGTGTGATGTGGTGTGATGTGATGTGGTGTGATGTGATGTGATGTGATGTGGTGTGGTGTGATGTAATGTGGTGTGGTGTGATGTGATGTGATGTGGTGTGATGTGGTGTGATGTGATGTGATGTGGTGTGATGTGATGTGGTGTGAGGTGGTGTGATGTGATGTGATGTGGTGTGAGGTGGTGTGATGTGATGTGATGTGGTGTGATGTGGTGTGGTGTGGTGTGGTGTGATGTGATGTGATGTGATGTGGTGTGAGGTGGTGTGATGTGGTGTGATGTGGTGTGATGTGATGTGAGGTGGTGTGATGTGATGTGATGTGATGTGATGTGATGTGGTGTGGTGTGATGTGATGTGGTGTGATGTGGTGTGATGTGATGTGAGGTGGTGTGATGTGATGTGGTGTGATGTGATGTGGTGTGATGTGATGTGATGTGATGTGATGTGGTGTGGTGTGATGTGATGTGGTGTGATGTGATGTGATGTGGTGTGGTGTGAGGTGGTGTGAGGTGGTGTGATGTGATGTGATGTGATGTGATGTGGTGTGATGTGATGTGGTGTGATGTGATGTGATGTGGTGTGGTGTGATGTGATGTGATGTGATGTGATGTGATGTGATGTGGTGTGAGGTGGTGTGATGTGAGGTGGTGTGATGTGGTGTGATGTGGTGTGATGTGATGTGGTGTGAGGTGGTGTGATGTGGTGTGATGTGATGTGATGTGATGTGGTGTGAGGTGGTGTGATGTGGTGTGATGTGATGTGATGTGATGTGGTGTGATGTGATGTGGTGTGATGTGATGTGATGTGATGTGGTGTGATGTGGTGTGGTGTGAGGTGGTGTGATGTGGTGTGATGTGATGTGATGTGATGTGATGTGGTGTGAGGTGGTGTGATGTGGTGTGATGTGATGTGATGTGATGTGATGTGATGTGGTGTGGTGTGATGTGATGTGATGTGATGTGGTGTGATGTGATGTGATGTGGTGTGAGGTGGTGTGATGTGATGTGGTGTGATGTGATGTGATGTGGTGTGATGTGATGTGATGTGATGTGAGGTGGTGTGAGGTGGTGTGATGTGATGTGGTGTGAGGTGGTGTGATGTGATGTGATGTGGTGTGAGGTGGTGTGATGTGAGGTGGTGTGATGTGGTGTGATGTGATGTGATGTGGTGTGAGGTGATGTGATGTGATGTGGTGTGATGTGATGTGATGTGATGTGGTGTGAGGTGGTGTGATGTGATGTGATGTGGTGTGATGTGGTGTGATGTGATGTGATGTGATGTGGTGTGATGTGATGTGATGTGGTGTGATGTGATGTGATGTGGTGTGAGGTGGTGTGATGTGATGTGGTGTGAGGTGATGTGATGTGATGTGGTGTGATGTGATGTGGTGTGATGTGATGTGGTGTGATGTGGTGTGGTGTGATGTGATGTGGTGTGATGTGATGTGGTGTGATGTGATGTGATGTGAGGTGGTGTGAGGTGGTGTGATGTGATGTGGTGTGAGGTGATGTGATGTGATGTGGTGTGATGTGATGTGGTGTGATGTGATGTGATGTGATGTGGTGTGAGGTGGTGTGATGTGATGTGGTGTGATGTGATGTGGTGTGAGGTGATGTGATGTGGTGTGAGGTGATGTGATGTGGTGTGAGGTGGTGTGATGTGATGTGATGTGGTGTGATGTGATGTGATGTGGTGTGAGGTGATGTGATGTGATGTGGTGTGATGTGATGTGATGTGATGTGGTGTGAGGTGGTGTGTCCGCTGAGCTGTGAGCTGCGAGGTGTTTCAGCAGACGGAGGGTTCTCTCTGGGGCAGGACTGTTTTTGTTCGGCGTGCTGTAACCTGTGTGTAGCGGAGGCGGTATGTGAGGAAGGGAGCGAGTGGTGAAAGTACAGGACTTGTTCGGACAGAGAGAAGAATGTCCTTCTCTCTTTTGCCGACCCACAAATGGCTAACCTGACTGGCGTTTACGCTAACAGACCGACAGGCAATTCATAAACACACATGAACCCTGAGGTCACTCAGACGGGAGGAGAGAGTTTTCATGTACTTCTTATTTAAACTAACTGGTCCAGTGTAATGTAACTGCTGTGGATAACATTGCATATAGCCTATATGTTTATATGTGTTTGTGTGGGGGGGTATATATATGTGTGTGTGTGTGTGTATATATATGTATATATATATATATACACAAACACACAACTCCATCCAACTCCATCAGTGTTTTGAAATCTATCAGGAAGTGGATTGTTTACCTGCTCTTCGTCGTTTGTTAGTATAATGAGACAGAAACTCACGTCGTGTGTAGCAGCTTTGGATTCGTTTCAAATCACCGGTTTAAAATTACTTGAATGATGTAGAATTCCACGTTTTGCAGCTTCGCTCTGTAAAGCAGATTTTATCTTTTATTCAGTAAAAAGAAAATAATCTGTCCTCTTTATTGTCCTAGTGTTTGTGAGGTTGTAATTAGGAGTCAGTAGCAGATGGTGAAGGAATCATGGGATTATATTTGGGTGGGAAGATTCAGGGCGGTGGGAAAGCTGGGTGTGGAAAGTGGGGGGATTCAAGGGGATGCCATACCCTCGGGCAACAACAGGATCCCCCCATTACTAAAACTCCCACCTTCTTTCCTTCCCCTTTAGATCCGAGTCACACTATAGAATGACTGTTGGGTATATTGTATGTTAGACTTAAAGTATTGATGGTGATCCGTTTGTCTCCTTTAAAGGAACCAAGTTCCTGCACAGGTAAACTGTTAGAATATAAAAAGAGTAATATATATACTCTAAAGAAATCAGAGTAAGAGTATATATACTCTGAGAGATGTGTTATATATTATCTTACTCTGATTTCTTTAAGATCTCTCAGTGTATATATACTCTTACTCTGATTTCTTTAAGATCTCTCAGTGTATATATACTCTTACTCTGATTTCTTTCAGATCTGAAAGAAATCAGATTAAGAGTATATATACACTGAAAGAAATCAGAGTAAGAGTATATATACACTGAAAGAAATCAGAGTAAGAGTATATATACACTGAAAGAAATCAGAGTAAGAGTATATATACACTGAGAGATCTGAAAGAAATCAGAGTAAGAGTATATATACACTGAGAGATCTGAAAGAAATCAGAGTAAGAGTATATATACACTGAGAGATCTGAACGAAATCAGAGTAAGAGTATATATACACTGAGAGATCTGAAAGAAATCAGAGTAAGAGTATATATACACTGAGAGATCTGAATGAAATCAGAGTAAGAGTATATATACACTGAGAGATCTGAAAGAAATCAGAGTAAGAGTATATATACACTGAGAGATCTGAAAGAAATCAGAGTAAGAGTATATATACACTGAGAGATCTGAAAGAAATCAGAGTAAGAGTATATATACACTGAGGAATCTGATTACTGGGCTAAAGTCCAGGCTGTTTATCAGAATTTGTAATCAGATTTTTGTTTTAATCTGTTTGAAGAGCATTTTTGTATTAGGTATTTGAATTTGGTTAAATTTGATATGTGTGAAAGCTGTTTTCAAGCTGAGGAGCAGTTTCAAAACTTGTGTTCACAGTAACTGGAGGTGCTTCATTGCAGGAACATCCAATAAAGCAGCACTCTGTGATCCAAACTTCTATATAAACATATCATATATTTTTGTCACAACCTTGTATTTTTCATTCTGACATGATTTGAAAAGTGTTTCATGACCGACTGACTGACAGAAGTGGTGCAGATTTGCATGGAGACCAACATTTCTCCACTGACCTCCGTTCAGTTTCCTCCTCCTGTAAAGTCTCCTGGAGGCTGTGCTCTGACGGCAGTGCTATAATCAGATAAGAAAGGAGGAGGAGACTTACTGTACTGTCTTAAAAACACTGACAACCGACTGACCACTCATTAGAGTCCAGCGTCCAGCCGCTGGGGTCGGGGAGTGGTGCTCTGACCTCTGTGCAGCAGAGCGGCAGGCCGCAGTGGGCAGGCTGGGCAGACAGGGGCTGCAACCCGACACCTGCGCCGTTGAGATTTGAATAGCAGTTGAGGCGGGATTGTTCTTCAGGCCTGGGGCCATGACACAGAATCCGGGATTTGAATGGGGCTATTTAACGGGGGAGGACCAGCTAACGGACAAAGACTGGGTGTGGGAGAGAGAGAGAGTCTCAGCGAAAACCAGGTGAGGATCCGGAGCAGGTGTTCAGCTCAACGAACAAAGCCCTGCAGGAGCCCGCAGTGAAGTACAAATACATTTAAGGTTAATACGCTACTTTAAAGGAACAGTCTGGCTAATTAGCTTGCCCAATTAGTAGGGATGTGCCATATCGTATCGTATACAATAATATCACCAACATTTTTGAATATGGTGAACGATATTATACCCTGAAATATCGTAACATATCACCCCTCACTAATTATCACACCAGGTACTACTTTTACTGTTTTTAGAAAAAGAAATATTCACACTTTTCTCATTTCCTATTATATATCTACTAGAGACAGATTTTATCTCCAGTATCAATTACTTTACTCACTCCTGGATATATGGAGATATCTGGAGTGTGCTATTTAGAATCGTGACATTCTGGATCATTGACTTTTGTTACAGTCTGATGAAAATTCTTGTATTTTTTTAATATCTCAGTTAGGGGTGTGCCATATCATATTGTATGCAATAATAAAATTTAATTTTCATTATGTTGCAGTAGTGTATTCTTAAATATTTTTTTTTAATTCAATGTTTTGTCGAAACGCCAAGAGTATCGTTATCACAAATATACCATAAAATATCGTGATATTATTGTAGGGCCATATCGCCCACCCCTACCGAATAGTGGCCTGACACCGTGTGGAGATGTTCAGTAATCTTCAGCAGAAGTGATTTTGTGCTTACTGGCTGTGTAAGACTCACTGTTGTCTGTAAACATGAACTAAGGCAGGTACAAAGTTCAGACTTCAAGGTGGTCATTGTTGTTTTTAGCTACACAGCAAGGTTTTGTCCATTTTTACACATACCAGTATAGATACCATGTAAGCCCCCTCTCAACTTCACGCTGGGGCTCTAGATGGCGCTCCTGAGCGAGTCTGAAATCAGTGGGTTCCAAAGCAGTTTGTGGACGAAGTTATAATTAATTATAATAAAGTTACACTATGTAAGTTTTGGGGATTTGGAGCCCTCACTGGTGAAAGTGTGTAACTGCACACAGAGATCATTCTAATGTGTGGGCTGATGTGTGTGTGGGTGAGTTGGAGGTTTGGGTTTTAGTTATGAGCTCCCGCAGTGCAGACAGGCTGACTCCAGCTGAGCGGTACATGATTAGCTCCCGCCGCGGCGGCGAAGTGGGTTGTTTGACCTAATCACAGGCGTGAGAGCCCATAAAGTCCAGATAGCCTTTATCTCTCCGAGGCAGCCACTTTGAAGGCAGTGTTTACTCAGGGAGATAAGGCTGATCTGGGATGGAAGCGTGCCGGTTTATTGTACAAGCCAAGTAGTGCTTATCTGAGCCATCTAGCTGAACAGGAGTTTACCTACTGTGTGAGAAGATCCTCGTCTGAATCCTCCTCTGACAGATCACTCGTCTATGTAACATTAGTCTGACTGGTCGCTGCCTGAGCTGCTCCGGTTCAGAAAAGACTAGTAAATCAGCACCAACAGTTAATTCAGTACATTTTCATGTATTTAGACTCCCCAAGCTAATTACTAAGACTGGATTCTAACGATTAATCGTGATTAATGGTATTCATAAAGGCAATCATGACTAAACTCAGTTAAGAGTTAAGACAACAGAACTTGTTCCATCCTGAATGCACGTGTTACTTTCAGTAGTTTAGGACATTATATTCATTGTATAAACACAGAACCTGAACTTGAACCTGAAGATCATGCGAGCTCCACAGGGTGGACGCAGTTTTTGATTGTGATCTCTGACATCTAGTGAGAGCAACAGTGGCTGTTTAACTATATATATATATATATTACGGGCGACAAACGATTAAAATAATGAAGGTTGATGAACTGCATTCATCACTAATAGTTAATTACATCAGTTTGTGTAATTAGTTGCGATTAATCGTATTTATTTGTGTAGTTAATTGTAATTAATCACATAAACCAATAAGCCATAACATTAAACACATCCTCATATCTCCACTCACTGTCCACTGTGTCAGCTCCACTGACCATACAGGACCTCCACTCACTGTCCACTGTATCAGCTCCACTGACCATACAGGACCTCCACTCACTGTCCACTGTATCAGCTCCACTGACCATACAGGACCTCCACTCACTGTCCACTGTATCAGCTCCACTGACCATACAGGACCTCCACTCACTGTCCACTGTATCAGCTCAACTGACCATACAGGACCTCCACTCACTGTCCACTGTATCAGCTCCACTGACCATACAGGACCTCCACTCACTGTCCACTGTATCAGCTCCACTGACCATACAGGACCTCCACTCACTGTTCACTGTATCAGCTTCACTGACCATACAGGACCTCCACTCACTGTCCACTGTATCAGCTCCACTGACCATACAGGACCTACACTTACAGACTGTAGTTCATCTGATTCTCTGTATACTTTATTACTCTGTTCTTTAATGATCAGGACCCCCACAGGACCACCAAAGAGCAGATACTATTAGGGAGGTGGGTCATTCTCAGCACTGCAGTGACACTGACTGCAGTGTGTAAGTGTGTCTTGTGCTGGTGTGAGTGGATCAGACAGAGCAGTGCTGCTGCTGCTGGAGTGTTTAAACACCTCAGTGTCACTGCTGGACTGAGAATCATCCACCAACCAAAACTATCCAGACAGCAGTGTCCTGTGGGCGGCGTCCTGTGTCCACTGATGAAGAACTAGAGGAACACAAAGACCAGCAAGTAGTAGGAGTGTCTAATAGAGTGGACAGTGAGTGGACACAGTGTTTAAACACTCCAGCAGCAGCACTGCTGTGTCTGATCCACTCACACCAGCACAACACACCACTACCACCACTACATCAGTGTCACTGCAGTGCTGAGAATGACCCACCTTCCTAACAGTATCTGCTCTGTGGTGGTCCTGTGGGGGTCCTGATCATTAAAGAACAGAGTAATAAAGTATACAGAGAATCAGATGAACTACAGTCTGTAAGTGGAGCTCCTGTATGGTCAGTGGAGCTGATACAGTGGACAGTGGGTGGATGTCCTGTATGGTCAGTGGAGCTGATACAGTGGACAGTGAGTGGAGGTCTTGTATGGTCAGTGGAGCTGATACAGTGGACAGTGAGTGGAGGTCCTGTATGGTCAGTGGAGCTGATACAGTGGACAGTGAGTGGAGG
>CM038703.1:54099133-54104133 GCA_021613375.1 Megaleporinus macrocephalus | reverse complement strand
AGTTTGGTTCACTGTCATGGGGTCAAGTTTGTGTTCATGGGGTCAAGTTTGTGTTCATGGGGCCAAGTTTGTGTTCATGGGGCCACAGGGACACTGGAACTGTTTGATCTTAGGTTTTTCAGTAATTGTGTATTACAGTGTGGAGGAGTGTCTCCGTAGACGACGAGTTACTTATTTACATTTCTGACTCCTGCGTACAGCTGTATGTGTGGATTGTATATTGTGCTCTGTGTGAACATGTTCAGACACCTGCTTGGCATGAGTAGGTGGCGCCGGTGAGAAAAACAAGGTGCTCTTCTAACGTCTAACATTCTCCGTTTCAGAGAATCAGACCGTTACACAGCAGCAACACCCAAACCACAGATACGTAATGACTCAGATCAGCTTAGGTCATCACAAAGCTATTCTACAGAAGAATTACATCAACCTGTAACATTCCTGGATCCTTCAGTGTTCCCGGTGTAAACAGAGAGATTCTGAGTGGGGTTTAGTGTGAAGTGGTTCAGATGGTGTTTACAGTGGTGGTGATGGTGTTTACAGTGGTGGTGATGGTGTTTACAGTGGTGGTGATGGTCTTTACAGTGGTGGTGTTTACAATGGTGGTGATGGTCTTTACAGTGGTGGTGTTTACAGTGGTGGTGATGGTGTTTACAGTGGTGGTGTTTACAGTGTTGGTGTTTACAGTGGTGGTGTTTACAGTGGTGGTGATGGTGTTTACAGTGGTGGTGATGGTGTTTATAGTGGTGGTGATGGTGTTTACAGTGGTGGTGATGGTGTTTACAGTGGTGGTGTTTACAGTGGTGGTGATGGTGTTTATAGTGGTGGTGATGGTGTTTATAGTGGTGGTGTTTACAGTGGTGGTGATGGTGTTTATAGTGGTGGTGATGGTGTTTACAGTGGTGGTGATGGTCTTTACAGTGGTGGTGTTTACAGTGGTGGTGATGGTGTTTATAGTGGTGGTGTTTACACTGGTGGTGATGGTGTTTACAGTGGTGGTGATGGTGTTTACAGTGATGGTGTTTACAGTGATAGTGATGGTGTTTATAGTGGTGGTGTTTACAGTGATAGTGATGGTGTTTATAGTGGTGGTGTTTACAGTGGTGGTGATGTTTACAGTGGTGGTGATGGTGTTTACAGTGGTGATGGTGTTTACAGTGGTGGTGATGGTGTTTATAGTGGTGGTGATGGTCTTTACGGTGATGGTGTTTATAGTGGTGGTGATGGTCTTTACAGTGGTGGTGTTTACAGTGGTGGTGATGGTGTTTATAGTGGTGGTGTTCACAGTGGTGGTGATGTTTACAGTGGTGGTGATGGTGTTTACAGTGGTGGTGATGGGTCTTCAACACAAATCTACACATTGTATTTACTATGAAACCCACCAGTGAAGCTACACGTGTCTTCTGAGTTTATCTGGATGTTGATGGTAAAATGTGGAAGATCTGAAAATACTAGGTTTTCTTTGGGGACTATTTGAACCTCACAGCGTCCTGCATGTATCCCTCCACCATGAATGGAGTTTAAGACTGAGATCTTCTCTAAACTAACATAAACAGCGTCTCAGAATCAGACAGTGTATTTATAACATCTACTGTAAGAACTTTCTGTGAGGAGCTTTTAGAGATGTTCAGTATCTCTAATAGACTGGATGATGTGGTATCTGACACTATGACTCACACTGTGACTCACTGTTATCTATAAACATGGACTAAAGCTAGAAACAGTAACAATGAATCCAGAATTTATGATGTACTTTAGTCCATGTTTGTATATATACCTGGTGTCTGTCCAGGTCTGTCCAGCGTCTCACTCTTTATAAACACTTAAACGAGTCACACTAAAACCAGAGCCAGTAATAACACTGAAAACTGGCCTTTCATTTCAACACATGGGTCACTTGTTTTTGGTCAATCATCTATGTTTGCTTAAATGGTTTGTTTTGTTGGAGTCACATTATTATGACCACCAGCTAATATCCAGAGTGACCACCTTATGCAGCACGGACAGCAGCTAGACGGACTGGGAGACTCAGTAAGGTCCTGGTAGGTGGTCACAGATATCTGGAGGTATCATGCTGACTGCAGTGCATCCCACAGCTGCTGGAGGGAGCGTGGAGGAGGATCCATAGAGTCAACACCACCATCCAGGTGGTCCCACAGATGCTCAGTTGGGTTCAAGTCCAGGGTACTACTTGGAAGTCTTGGTGAGCTCCTCCAACCAGTGTGGGACATTTCTAGTCGTGTGACGTGTCTCAGTGTCTTACTGGAAGATCCCATCCACCCCAGAGAAGACCATCAGCATGTATGGTGTACGTGATCTGCAAGGATGGATTCAGACCCAGATCAGTTGAGAGAGTCTTTATGTGGATGAGTGGGTCCAGAGAACGTCACCAAAACATTCCCCAGATCAGAACGCTGCCACCTACACACTGCCACCGCCCAAAGTAGGAAGTGGTCATAATAATGTGACTCGACTGTGTACAGCGAGAACCTGTTTAAAGTTAAAAAAGTAATTTTCTTGGTTCTACTGTTTCTAGCCAATCACAGAAATCATTCATCATGGTTCTTCATGCTGAAACGGTGGAGAACAGCTGTATATGGTTCTGGATAGAACCTTTTTGACAGGGTAACAATAGCAGAACCCTTTTGTGTGATGAACCCACATACAACACATTCACTATCAGTCTGAAGAACCAGGCAGAGAACCGTTTGTGCAGGTGTTCATGCTTGTGTATAAAAGTCCTTACTGAAGAACCCTTGAAGAACCTTCTTTTTTAAGAGTGATTTAGATTTGCAGTTAGCGCTGTGTCTATTTGTGGCCAAGGGCGTAGGAGACACATTTGCTAATATGAATCAAAGCCCACCCTATCCCCTAAAATATTGATGGTTCCACTGTAGGTAAAGTAGTAAATCACTGTATGTTTAGTGATGTGGAACAACGTTTGTGGAATTACAGTAAATTAATAAACAATAAATAAATAAACAAAACACAACATTATCTGTATGTCTGTTAATTATTAGATAAATCCAATTAAAGACCACTTTACAAACTACAAAATACTCCACATTACATGGTACTGCTCTCAGAAAACTTTTTAATTATACATGCAGTGTCTGGATTATATACACATATAACCAAAAATATATATTATTTTCTTAGGCAGCATAAAATGAAATTAAATAACAAAACAATGTATATTAAGGTTTTCTGACTAGACAAGACTAACATTAATGTTAGACAGTAAGGCTGTGTCCCAAACAGCGCCCCCTGGAACATTACATACTGCACTACTGACAGCTGGAGTCCTTTTATTTATTAATTCATTTATTTATTTAATTTATTATATTTAATTTTTTGATATTTAATTTAATTTATTTTACATATGTAGTGTAATAGCCGTCTGCAGTTTGGGGCGTGGTCAGAGAGTAATGTAACTTTACACTTCAAAGTGTTTTCTGACTAAAGTTAATATAAATGTTAGCTAACCCAAACCCTCCTAGTCTGTTACCATAACAACACATTATACTAAAGCTGGTTTATTACAGTGTATATGATCATCGTTGTTCTTCACTGCTCTCGTCACTGACCTCGCGTTTAAAGCTGGTGTAGCTACCCGACACTCCAGCGAGGAGAGCTCGGCTCAGTGAAGCTGCTGACTGCAGGGTATTTCTGAGCAGGCATCTCAACACACGCCTTAAGACCACCTAACAACCAGAGCCCGTTACTAACAACAAACACAGCATGTAAATAGTAAACGCTGCCAAAACACACTTTAAAATTAAAGTTTTTAAACAGTTTCCGCTTTTTTGTGGTTTAATTATTGGGTGGGACAAATCTACCTGTTTCTGAAATTGGGTGGGACTCGTCCCGCCACCCCCCCCCCAGGTTCCTACACCAATGTTTGAGGCTGTCGCTGATGTTGGAGCTTGTTTTTCCAAAAGAATGGAAAACATACTTTACTTTTAATGCAAGTCAATGGAACCAGACGTCTGTCCAACTCATTTTAGCTCATTTCTTTTAGTCCATTCACTATTACATTTACATACGACTTGAAAGGCAGTCAGTACCTTCAGATTATATCAAAAAACAAAAAATTACAAACATTAAGAGACAAGCTTTTGTTCAGAGAGCAGCGATAAGCTTCCATTACTCATTGGCTAGTGCAGAAATCTGAGAAGCAAACTTCAGACCCCCAGCATGTCCCGTCTGATGCGCTGCGCCTGGGAGGGTCCGTGTATATGACTTTATTAAGTGGTTGTCGTGGTGAAACAGTGATATGTGTGTTGTGTTTCTCTGGGTTGTAGATCTTCATCACGGTGAACTGCCTCAGCACAGATTTCTCCTCTCAGAAGGGGGTGAAGGGGCTGCCCCTCATGATCCAGATCGACACCTACAGCTACAACAACCGCAGCAACAAACCGCTGCACCGGGCCTTCTGCCAGATCAAGGTCTTCTGTGATAAGGTGAGCGCAGGTCTCGTCGCTAGCGCTCCTGGAGAACAGAGAGAGAGAGAGGCGGTGATGTCATCCAGGAAAGACTGCATACAAGTTAATGCTCACTGTGACTGATATGAAGGACAAACTCATTTTCCATTTATTATTATTATTATTCTTATTTATTTTAATCCTAAAGCTTAATATCTGCTATTAAGGCTGTTGGATTAAACAGTTTTATATCTAAATCACAGACTGACATTGGCTTATGTCGATATATATGTCAGTGATTGTTTGTTCAAGTTATCAATAACTGTTATACGTCCAGGTCAGCTATATTGATTAAAGTATCTCCATTTCCTCACTGTCCACTGTATCAGCTCCACTGACCATACAGGACCTCCACTCACTGTCCACTGTATCAGCTCCACTGACCATACAGGACCTCCACTCACTGTCCACTGTATCAGCTCCACTGACCATACAGGACCTCCACTCACTGTCCACTGTATCAGCTCCACTGACCATACAGGACCTCCACTCACTGTCCACTGTATCAGCTCCACTGAC